>OY720636.1:32807415-33473272 GCA_963169105.1 Ceriagrion tenellum | reverse complement strand
TGTATCTCTTTATTGAAATGAGATCTCAAGAATATCCGAAAATTGAATATATTTATTGGATAAATGTAATTTGAACCAAAAACTACGTACGTCGACATAAGAAAGCGACAAGGAGAGACACACAGCCGAAGTGATAAATGTAGAGATTATTTTTCCAATGGTGATTATTGAAAAAGATCAAGACGCCAAAACATGTATCAGATTTCGTCCCTTCCTTTTCCTTCACCGCTTACAACGTTGCTTCCTTGTCCATGGTGCGTATTCTAATGCACTCTGACACACGCCCTCGAGGCGACTCGCGAGCTTGACAACAATTTACGCTTGGAAGCTACGCATAGTGTGAGCTTCAATTCTAAATATATATTGTAATATAAAATCTCATCTTAATGTTACCATTTAAAACGTTGGGTATCACCATTTTATCACCAGTACGACAAAAATATTACACGAAAGACTCCTCAATTAAGATGAAACCTATCGCCGGATGAGGCTACCAAATAGGAGTTCTCAAATTTTGTTCAGTGACATGTATAAAAACTGCCATACATGAAATATGCCTCCATCATTAGTCTAACTCTGTTATGTTTTCTTGATCATGCTCTATACAAAGTGAAAGTGTCAATATTTGCTAATCATTTTCGTCAAATCGGGATCAAATATGGCCGTTCATATGGTATTTCTCCGCTTAAGATTTGCTCATCAGAGCAAATGGAGAGCTATAATTTCTCCTGCATGCGTCTAAAAAAAGCAAAAATTAACTGGTTAAAATTAATTACAATCATAGCATGAATTACAAGCATAGAAGTATTACACGTTAAATGAGTAATATGTTTACGTATTTTATACTTATATCTTTCATTAAATTGTATTAAGTCGGCTTATTGAAATTCTTGTCCAGTGTTGGCTCTTGAATATTTCTATAATCTCACGTTTTCGCTGTAACGCGCGTGATATCATGATTTGTGCATAACTTTTAGAGAATTTTGTAGGACGATTAACTCACGGCAATCATTCAGAGAATTTCATCATCTAAGGTGATTCATTGGTACCAATATAAAAGAGGAAAATTGAATTTTCCGAATCCGCGGGAGCAGCCGAAGGTGGAAATACGAATTAATCAGAATGTCGGCCGGAGTATTTTCCCTCTCCCTTGTGAAGCCAGACATACCAGAGATTCCTTTTAAGTCGGACATGTCGAAGGATTCGAGATCAGTGGGCGACGGTGAGGGAGCGTAGCTCTCTTGGTCTCTCTGTTTGCAGGAGTGAGGAAATGGATTCGAGGCTGAGATGGGAAATATAAGTATGCGTATATGAAATAAAAGAGACAGGGCAGAGGTGAAAAATGGAAATTTAATCCCCTGGAGCAACAAGAGAATTATTTTGATGAGAATGGTTACCAAGGGATGTGAGTATTTTCTTTCCCATGCTCATGAAATAATGATGCCAGTAGCTCTTTATGATCTCGGTGGTTTCCGACGTGATTACGTGGAAATTTATAAATGTGAAAAAGAACTCTAGGCATTTTTTCACATCTAACGTGTAACTGGGGAGATCTGGTTGGTGTAGTGGCTAGAGTACTGGCTAACCGTACGGGCAGCCATGGTTTACATCCCAGTAGAGGAAGATGTTTTTCAGAGAACACTCGATCACCGATGTCTTGTGGAGGGTACTTCAAGTGAAGTACTCTGTCTGTCGGATGAGACGTTTAACCGTGGTCCCTTTGGGGCCTTTCGTTGATAGCAGGCTAATGCCGTCGCCGGATTTCTATCCACCTTTCCTCCCTTAACCTATCCCCTATGGCGCAAATGACCTTAGCTGTTGGTGGTCTTTCCAAAAATTCAATCCAATCCAACGTGTAATGGTCTAAATTGGTAGTACCCAAATACAATTCTGAGGAACATACCTGATGCTTTATTCATCATCTCATCGGTTGTTTAATCCTAAGATTGGCCCTTCACCCTTCCCTATCTAATACTAGTTCCCTTACCTCATGGTATCTCCTTCTCTATACTTTCCTCTTTATTTGGTCCATGAACTTATTCCTGGGTCATCCTCTGGGAGCGTTTCCCTGCATTTTTCCGTCCATTAAGTTCTCCACAATCCCATTGTGTCTCAGGGTGTGTCCGATCCATCTGGTTTCTCGTTTCTATATGGTGTTCCATATGATCCTTTGCTCTTCTACTCTTCTGTACACTTCGTCATTTCTATTTATTATATCATTAGCTATTAATGATTAGTCTTCGCCCGTCGTGAAATTCATATATAGTAGCCATATGTTGCAGAGATATGGTTTTCTAAAATAGAAATGTCCGGGCGTTTAAAGGGATTTTTGTACTGCCACAGGTGTTGCGATTTTCGGACGGTTTTTTAGGAACAATCAAAATTGAACTGAGGAAAGGCCAAATTAAAAGTAAGTGTTCCGCCGATTATCTTCATAATCTAACCGGCTCTCGCTCAGGATCTTAACTATCAGAAATATTCCTAAAGTAGGTTCTGCATGGTGAAAATAGCTCATAAACCGTGTTGTTAATGTTTTTCGACAACTTTCAATAATATACAGCCGCTTCATCACTTCACCACGTTCAGATTTCAATACCGTACCAGACCACACGCTGAAATTTCATGAATTTCTCAATAATTATATCATTCCTTGGGGGACAAAACTTTTAATTTTAAGATATTTTTCATGATAATTTGTATTTTGCATAGTTTTGGTTCTAACTATCGCTCAAATCTTATAATTACTACAGAGCAATAACTTCAATTAAAAAAAAAAGGAAATGAAAATACAGAATTTGAAATTATGCCGCGGCTACCTCAGTTGTAATTTTCATCTCTTGGGGAAAAGCAAAGTTTTGTTAATTGTTTTCGTCAAATTCCCTCAAACAGCCAAAGTTTTAGGTGGAGAAAAATCTACAGTTCATGCTCTGTCACCTGACAATAACCAGTTTTGTGATGGTCAATATTATCAAACACGTATATCTATAAGAGCAAATTAATCAATCAAATTTGAAGCTCAAACGTTAATAAGGTGAAAGATGAGTTGAAAAGTAATATCATGCTGAAAATTCTTCATAGTTCCGTTGCTTTGGAATGCTTCGATTACCTTCGCCAACTGATGGTACGCAACTGAAATATCCTGTCTCTTAGGTTTTCCGAGACGGACCCACATGTTAAGGTATAATACCCTAGGATGAAATTAATACACTTGGGTGTTACTGTCTGCAAGGTTTCTCATGAACGCATGAAGACATACGTAAATACGTATTTCAGTTGACGTAAGGCGACACACAATGTCGGTGTTGTCTCAGGTCTGTCAATCAAGTTTCAGCAGTTAATCTTGGAGCTGCTCCTAAGGTCCAACGCAAAGTCTCCATTCTGTCGTGTTTTAAGGTCCAAAGATCTGGTTTGAACTAATTCATTGTGTTTGGGCTCAACTCTGATCGAATGAACAAAATATATATACGCATTATCTCTTCGTTATCCATTTAATTTCTGGCTCACCCATGTAGCAAAGTAACCACTCAGTTCCTATTCCTTATTTCCATGTTTTGCAACAGAACCATTAGAAGGTATTTATATTCACTTTATCGATGGCTATGATATGGTAGATGACTGAAAAAATTGGTGAGTATTCGATTTGTGAAATGGTCACTCCCATTACAGTGAGAAATTGATACAAGTGAATATTTGCATATTTTATCGCTAACCGTAAACGAGAATATTATATTAATAAAATCTTCTCGGGTTTGGCACCGGGTAGGGCCATTATAAAGGCCAAAGTTTCGACGAGAAACTCTCTGATCGTCATCAGGGCTAAGACTGATTGCCGAGTTAGGTCCATGCCGGGTTTTTATACTTGAGACCCATTGTTGACCGACCAATTCAAAATTCGCAAAATTCAAAAATGGTCTCCGCGACCGTTGTATTTTATCGAGTAACGGTCTCCATATTTGGCTGATGGAGAATATTATATATTGCAATTATAGCCAGAATATTCATTTCGAGTACTATATTTCGGCTAAAAACGTATCGCAAATTTATAATACTTGCATTCCAAGTTGGAAGAAGATTAGCTCACTTAAAATGAAGGAGAACGATTTTTTTCACTCTGATGCCTTCATGACTATAATTAACACACATTTCATAGATTTAGTTTGAGAAATTTTCTATCGTAGCATTAGATTTTTTTTCTGGACTAAAAAAAAAGCACTTGGCTTGACTTCAGCTCTAATGATTTGACACCCAATTTAACACGGGTTTAAAAAGAACAAGTTCATGAAATAATATTCTCTCCTAATTTCGAAGCGGTTTTCATGCCTCCATCCTGCACTAGGACGAGATAGCATATTTGGACTATTTGGCCACGCTCCCGTTCTGCCGCTGAAAATGTTCGTTTTACTCAAGTCCCCGTGATTCGATCGCAGTTCTCTTCAAAGAGGCAAAGAAAGTACTCATTCGTCAAATTTGTGCTTTTTTTATACCAGCGCTTCGTTATTCACAGAGCGGTTCGCTTAAAGCCTCATTCAGATAGTCTGTGTTGGTGTTTCTCTATTCTTGAAACTTAAATTACCAGTTGAAAATCCCGAGAGGGTAATTTTGCGCCCAAGACGATCATAAGAGTAAAAAGTATTGTGAAAAGCCAGCATAATTTACCGAAGGTGAGGGCTCCGATGCTTAAACTCGAACTCATTAGTTGCTTGGAAAGCGAAGTAACTTGAGCCCGCACCGAAGTTACTTGAGTTAGGCACTAATGTCCTCAATATTTCTAAAAACTTCATTCCTATGCAGAAGTAAAATTTAAACAAATTTACGTCCTGAAGTTGTCATTATGTAAGGATTGGGAAGAATTGTTTACATTAATGGATGTGACTAGAACGTCTTCATAACAGTCCGTGGAATCGATGAATCCGCATTTAAGAATTAGCAATTGCACCATCAGATGTATAGTCGCAATTTTATCATATTTTTTTCAAGGAAACACAAATTCTACCAGCTATTATGACATCGGCGATTTACAAAGCACGACATTTGACCTGAATTCAATTGAATCATGGTTCCTGTTAGGCCTTTATTCTATTTCCAAACCACTTCACCGTTGGGAACCTTATATGTGACTCCGTTTAATAATTTCACACCAAAAATTCTTGGCTTGGTTTATGAATCTAGGGACCTTATATCACCCTGTAGTATTTTTAACACTCCGTATAAATAGACCCTTACTATTCCGTTAGTAGTTAATTTAATCCAATCGGCTGACTCAGATAAATGTTCTGTTCGCACAATATAAAAATATATTATTCCTTCTCATATTCACGGAACTAAATGCGTAATATTTATGCGCTATCTCTCTTTCAAATGCCTTCCAAATTCTTGAATATTTAGGTGGTAAATTTATTTTGTAAGAGGTATTTTCAACTCTACAGGACTTTGGAGGTGCGTAAAGTGGCGGTCTTGTCCATCGTTTCAATTATTTAATTTTAATATTACTAAATATGAGAGAAACTCTCTTCATTAACATCATTATTGGTCGTTCAATCTTAATATTGGTTGACTGCAGCTTATCATTCTTCCTTATATTATGTTAGATCTCCTACTTTCTGGTAGCTCCTCCTGTGTACGTGCTTTAGGAAAGAGGGAAGTAAGAAAGAATTCTTAAGGAAAAAACTCTTTAGGAAAAAATTAAAGAGAACGGAGGGAAACCCAAATGAAAAGTATATCGTTACGCCGATTATCTTCATTTTCTGAGTTACTCTCGTTCTACTGCATAAGCTCAGGATCTTATCCATCAGATACATTCCTAAAACGCTTCACTACATTCAGATTTCATACCATACCGGACCATGCACTGGTATATCACAAATTTATCAATAATTATATCATTCCTTGGGGCACAAAAATTTTAATTGGATGATATTTTTTACGATAATTTGTATTCCGCAAATTTTTGGTTTCAGCTATTACTCAAATCTTATTGCTACTACTGAGCAATAACTGCAATTGTTCTAAATTGGAAATGGATTTACAGAATTATAAATTAATTCACGGTTTCTACAGTTGTAATTTCCGTTGCAAATATATGTACTTTTGTTTATATATATCTATGGATATATATCTAATATACATTTTATTAATAGCAACATAAACGCGGCAGTCATCTTTAGCATTATTTTACACGCCCTTAAGATGGCTATAAAGGTAAGGTACAATGATAAAATTAAACTTAAACGATGTATTTTTCACACTTTTTTTGGAATACCAAACCCTACCGGTTTCGACACTCTCGTGTCATTTTCAAGGGTACTCCCTTGAATGACACGAGACACGAAATGACACAAAAGTGTCGAAACCGGCAGGGTTTGGTATTCCAAATAAAGAGTGAAAAATACATCGTTTAAGTTTTATTTTATCATGTCACTTTTTCACAAAGTATCGCCTAGCTCGATCTAACTTATATGTGGTACAATGTTAATGTAGTTATTGATTCAAAGCAAGCTCTCCTTATCCTCACTTATCTAGCTAAGCGGATAATTTTAATAGAAATCAGGCGTAAGGTTACCAATTTGGTAAGTTCACATTGCTCGTGCCAAAAATGACCAGCTCACGGTTTCTTTGTTGAATGGTTTAAAAATATCGCCTTTGCACTTTAGGAAGAGCAAGTTCCCGGAAAACTCAGTGCCATTTTCGTGAACTCTCTTCGTTCCACCTTATGGACCGTTGACGGCAAGCAGGCCACCAAATTGCACCGCTCCAATGGCTGTTTCCTCGAGACTTGAGTGCTCCGTTTGACATGGCCGCTACCGTCGGGGAACCTAAAAACCAATGACCATTACTATTACAGTTATTTTACCGGTCTCGCCTCTTTTCTTTAATGTCACGGCATCAGTTTTACACCCACCACGGTGGCATTTCCAGGTGCCTCATTCGTGGAGAATTTTGCGTCACAACCTATAATATTCCACGGGAAATCCAAAGCCGTTGTTTTATTTCCCCGAAAGATTTTAGTTCTGGAGTGGACGTGATCCGGGGCCATGTGATAGTTTGCGGTAAAAGTCAATGTGGTAGGCTATTCGTTCCAACGTAACACTGCCGCAAAGGTCTTGTGCCCTTATCCAGATGCATGTGAAATTTTACAATTACCCAAAAGGTCTTATTCCCAAAGGTCTCAAAGGGCCTTTATCTCTGGGACGTGCTCCTGGGTTCTTCACCCCGTGCTCCACTGAGGGAATGAATTAGCCCTCAAGATTCGAAATATTATCCTCAGTCACCTCGCGGGGCGGAATTAGAAATTCCAGAAATATAGCATCGAAAGAAATATGGCGCGCGAAGCAAGATAAAATGATATTCGGAGACTTTGAGGAAATTTTAAAGTTACGATAAATTACACGCATAACTTTTCGCAAGAAACGTAGCAAAGTTAGGAGAAGGTTTCCCATTCGCAATTTTAGCTGGAATTTTCTTTCCTCCTTAGAGCATTTAGGTCATATGCATTAATATTTCGAAATCTCAAGCCGAGCTTATCCTAGGAGTTTAAATGTATTCAATGGTGCCCTTCATTTCGGCTGGACATGGTTTTGCCACATGGTAATGGGGGTCTTTATCTCTGGACTAATCTGTCCATATTTTAGTTTGCGGTGATTTTTATAGGATACCTCAACAAATTTATCTCATTCGGGGTAAAACATGTCTATAGCATCAAAATTTCCTGGTATGGGTTCTTGTCACAATCAAAACATGAACTTAGATTTAGATCATTTAGATCGCTTTTGGAGGGGATATTGAATAGAATTAGATCGTGGTCATTTTCAGGTCACCTCCTGAGATGTTGGATGTACAGTGTAGATAGGACACTTTTGGACTGCCCACTGTCTAAATTAGATGATATATCTAAACAATTCGCTTCCAAGAATTATGCGAAGACTGTGCAATAATATATGGTCGTTTTAAATGATGATATTATATTCATGATTAGCGGATATTCCTGAGATTAAAGGGAAATAAAAGATTTTCAAACTTCATCTCGAAACTCTTCCCACCTCTCTCCATTCTCTAAAAAGTCTCCCCTTTATTCTCACTCTTTCCTCTTTTCTAGCATCTATTGTTTTACATCCCATTTGTTTCATAACTGTATCCTCCCTCTCCATGATGTTTTAAAAAACTCATCGTCTTCTATCTTCTCGTGCATAGGCTCTCCTGCCTGCTCCTCTTCACATCTTATTGTACTCTTTGTAAAGGGTATTCGCTCGACATGACCTTTCCATTTTATCTTGTACCGATTAGCTGTTTTAATTTCATCATGCTTTATCAATGCGCGTACACCGTCAATACTGTTTCTATGTAGCCCGGAGCACCCTTCTCTTATCCTTATAATACTCATCTCTACCGTCTCTAAGGTCTTGGTTATGTAACATTATGGATATATTTTTCCCAAAACTTCCTCTGAAAAATCTATCGAGCTAGATGGCGAAGGCGCTTACTCTGGTGGTCAATGACAAAAGTAGTAACATGGGCGTGGGCTATTTTCCCTGTCTGGTCTGTCTTAGTTAATGTCAATATTCCTTTAGTGCTTTCGGGCTGACGCAATAATTTAATAACTTTATGATATTTTCAAGCATTTTTAAGCAAGCAAGAAAGTCATTCTAAGGAGAAGTTTTCTGAATCAACAGAGAGGGTAAAAGAGGTATTGAGGGTAAATGCGTGCAAGACTAAAGTAATAGTTTTTGATAAGGAGAATGGGTACAATAACTGTATGATGAGGGCGAATGGTGAAGTAATTGAACAAGTGGATGATTTTGTGTACTTAGGTAAGATGTTTGCGAAAGATGGCCGGATAGATGAGGAGATAAAGAGACGTGCAAATGCTGGAAGGAAAGTGGTAGGTAGCATGTGAAGCATATCAAGGAATGATTGCCTGTCTAAGGAAGCGAAAATTGCCGTGGACAAAAGTGTGCTTCTCCCCATTTTGTTGTATGGTAGTGAAACATGGGTTTGTCAGGTTGGACATAAGAGTAGACTAAACGCCGTGGGTATGAGTTATCTGAGGAGTGTTTGCGGCAAAAGTAGGATGGATAGGGTCAGGAATGAGTGGGTAATAAATGAATGTGGGTTATTTGCTCCGGTAATAATGGACATATTTGAAAGGAGTATGCTTCATTGGTTTTGTCATTTTGAGAGAATGGATGAGAGTCAAATAACGAAACAAATATATAAGAGTGAAATAAATGGTGTGAAAGGTAGATGTAGGCCGAGAAAGTTGTGGTTGAATGTGGTTGAGGAAATTCTCAGGAGGAGGAATATTAGGAGTCTTAAAAACAGGAGAGCGTGTATGAAGCAGTGTATAAATAAAAGCAGTGTGTAAATAAGGCAAAAGAGGTTTGCAAGGATAAGTCAGTATGGAGAAAACTATTGAAGCAGAGTTAGGTGTACAAATATGTATGTATTTATGAGTGAAACTATCTCTACCTCGTAAGGGAACCGCGTGATTGGTATGAATGTATCATGTTTTCCATCGATAACTTACAAGAAATCAGAATTTATTTACTTCTTTAGTATGGATTCTCCTTATGTACTATATAATTTATTTATTGAAATTAATAATAACTTGTAGTCCTAATTAAAACTACGATAAAATCTAGAAGAATTAATTCCACTTAGTAGTCGATGTATGTTTCAAGAGGTATTTGTCTTAAATTCGAATAGATGATGGATATTTTTGCTTCACATCCGCTAATTCGTTCATTTCCTCACGGTATCCAAAGGATGGTAAAGAAAGAATAGGAATGGCCAATAAGGTAGTTATTTTGGTTGCCAGGCAACAGTTTGCATGCCCTCTCTATCTCGCTCAAGGGGAAAATCTAATGAACGAAGAGAGTTGGATACGCGGAGGTTATCATAAATAAGCAGCGAAAAATATAGGACTCCATGGATCCCCTAGTAATGAAAAAAGAACACATTGACAAGGGTACACTTGATTATATGGAACTTGTACTGTAATGGTGAGTCATTGAGTGCACATTTTGATAGATTTTCTTGTAAGACGAAAAAAACCTTGGACTGCATTTTATTTTTGTCCCTCTGATATATGGCGAAATCATCATGGATGTAGCAATGGAATGACTAAAGTGTTAATTTTAAAAATTAAAAGATATTCACCCTAATTTAAGCATTGGTATGACATGAGTTTTATGTCACGTAATTAAAATTTTTGAGCATAAATCCTATGTGAAAGCATGTTTTATAACTCGGTAAGATACATAGATATATGTTAACCGCCAATTTAATATAATTATCGTACTAATCCACGTTTTGGTGAAAATATGTAAATACTATGCAATAGAATTATATCGAAGTATACGCTAAACGCCATTAGGATAATTGTATAGGTAATCACAATGAAATCAAGTCGGCAACATGCGAGTTTTTTTACTTTTATCGATACATATTACCCCCAAAGCAGAACACCAAGTGACGGTGCGACATTGTCGCAGAACGAAAATGAGGGCTACAGAAAGATATCGTATACACTGAAAAAATATTAGAACGCTATTTACTAAGCTCAATAAAAACAAAGAATTTATCATGTGTGAATTACTTACTTATTCACCTATCAAACCTCTGTGATTAATTTATTTCTAAAACGCCCGCACTCACAGAGAGATTTTCGTCTTAGCACCAACCGCTGCAGAAAGGAAAAACACATCCTTTTTTGGGGCATATTACTCATTAAAACACGTATGCAAATCTCACGCAAATTTGTACAAAAAGTCGATTAAACTACCATATTTCGTGAAAATATTATAGAGAAAAACATAGTGTTGGAAGACTCATAAGGCAGAATAATGGATAAATACATAGAAAAAATAAAAGGGATCTGGGAAGTTAGAACTTTGCATACAGAAAAGAAGTAGTTAGAATGAATAAGGGAAGAATAGGAGGCTGCAAGTGGTGATACATTGGCTAGAGAGCCTGATGGAGATGTCTCTCTTAGCCCGAAAGGTAACGAATACAATTTTTTTTGTCTCTGCAGTCATTAAAAAAAGCTCATAAAAACAAACTCTCGGGAAAGTCATAAAATTGATGAATTCCGTGTGAAAATTGGGATGAAGTGGTACGGAGTTTCTAAACCATGGCAAAACGTCAAAGCTCCGGAATAAATCAAGTCTCAAAAATCATCTCGCCTGATTTTTCTCCGATTGTGTATTTCCTGGTAACGGAGAACTATTTTCTTTGCCGATGCACACTACTCTTCTTTCGAACTTGCCCGTAGCAGGAGAGGAAGCACGTACCTACCCCATTTCGATATACCGAGGAGATGAATAGATTTAAAAAGAAAAAAGGACGACGAATAGTTTCGTGGAGGAAAGAGAGATGGCCGTCCTACGAATGAATTGCCCCTATCAATTGTTCGCGAATTATTCTTGAATTCGCTCCGATTACCCCGCGCCCGGAGTACGAGTTCCTTCTCTCTCTCTCATCCAACAAGTGCTCCTCTGCTCCACAGCGCAGAGTGGTTCGTTTTTCACATATGCCACAGGAGGGGTAATGGATTGCGTGAAGTTGGCTTCGCTGACTCATAATCGATCCAAAGGAATGCACACGTTGGTCGGGGCGGGAAGGGACAAATAAACGGTGAAGTTTCGCGTGGAAAAATGGGGCTCGCAAATAAATCAGAGATCCTTTTCTCCGGGAAGAGTTCCAGTTTTCCTCCTGCGCAAAAATAGTTGACTTAAAAAATGAAATTCACTCCAAATTGATGCTCATATTATCGTTCAGATATATCTTGAAGTAGCAATTTGGAGGAAATATCGCAAGTTGTTATAATTGTATTCTTTGCCATATTTATCAATTAATAATGGTTTGTTACCAAGAACGCTGGTCATATGCAACTTGCAGTATTGTGATTATTCCTTAATTGATGTCATTTTCGTATGCCAATCAGGCTATACAAAGTATTGGTTAGCTTCCAGGAGTACGATGTGAATCGACCAAAGATGCATAAAAACCTACTTTCGGAGCTGAAATTTTAATTTTATTAGAGCTCTTTTACGAAGATAGTGATTCCGTAGCGAACTAATATAGATAAAGCCAGCATCTATACACTCTTGCTTGAATTTATAAACAGCATGTAGAATTGGTTTTGGCGCCTGTTTGTGAAGCGTGGTTGAATCTGTATACTTAATTTGCTGTTTTGTAATATCTTAGTGGCACCAATACAACGCAAGGAAGTAAGGAGCTATTTCCATCCTAGAATGGTTGATAAAATCAATGACCATACACAATATCCTACTAGCAATGTGAGATTATCGGAAAAAATCAATTTATCATTTGAGGTTTCTTCGAGAGGAGGAAGAAACATTTGTCACCGTTTCAGACTGCAACTGTTCCATCAATCGGTATATTTTTGCCGTTTTTTACTTTTTCTCGAGTTTCTTAGAAACGTAATGCCAATTATATAACAAAACAAACTATTATTACGTAATAAATTCCATCTGAATTCACGCCTTAAAAGAACATCCAGTTATTGCGAATGGTTTCACTTTCACACTATGTACCTCCTCGTCTCATTTCCATTGCATTTACTATAAACTCAGGATATTTTACAAACACTCCTTCCACATTACTCCAAGTACCCAAGTATCCATTTTGTTGGCATGCCTATTTCATGATTTTCCAACCTTGTACAGCTCCCAACTTGGGCCGACCGAGGCTACATTTTAACTGCTTACTGGAATCTACATCTACGTCATACCCTGCAAGCCACCAAAAGGGTGTGTGGCAGGGGGTGCTTTCGCACCAGGCATGCATGAATGATATGGTAGAACACCGACATTACATTAAAACCCGCGTACCACACATGCAAAGCGCCAATTAAAAATCTAATACCCAAAAAACATTCTATCTTCAATCGTTCCAACATGCAAGGGATACAAAGACTACTACTACAGATTCAAAATATCATGCATAAATAAGAACATCAATATTTACATCATGCATAAATAAGAGAGTAGAGAACACAATGAGAAAGATTTACTGCCTGCCTATTGTCAATACTCGAACTATTCATGACGACGATCACAGCTGTTATGGTCCCGAATGGTACGCGGAAAAAATGACATTTTATACCTATCGGTTCTACAATCTAGCTCTCTAATTTTATTGGCGCGATCTAATCTGCCGTAGTACGAAGGGGTTAATAGTATATTTTTTACGTCGTCAGTAAAATGATTTTCCTGAAATTTATTTAGGAGGTTAAACCTATAATTCAATCTACGCTGTGATAGCGATTCCCATCCTAATTCTTCTAACAGTCCAGACACACTAGCCAACTTATCGTAGCATCGTTTCACAAACCTAGCTCCTCTTCGCTGGACGCGATCTAACTATGATATCAACCCCGCTTCGCATGGATCCCATACACTAACAGCATATTCCAGATGAGGCTTAACGATTGAAAAATAACAACGTTCTTTCACTTTCTCATCACATTTTCCAAGTACTCTCTTGATAAAGCCTAGCTTCCTATATGCTTGACCGCATATTTCCCTAACATGTTTTCCCCAAGATAGATCGTGAGTAATTGTGACCCCTAAGTACTTAACAGACTCGGCGTGAATAATTTCCGTATTATTAATTCTGTAAGCCCTACCTGGCCTATTTTTCTTTTTCCAAAAGCTGACTGCTACGCACTTTTTTATGTTTAGTTCCATCTGCCACTTAATATAGCTATAGGAATAGATAGCTATGCGAGGTTACGAACCTCTGTGGGACCAGCACAACGTGTAACTTGTGGTTCTCCTGGTCCCATGTATGTGCGTTTACATTGCCGCTCAATCTTAGTGTAGATTTAGCTATGACTCTCATTTATTCCCCACTTTTCTCTCTTCATTGACATTGTTATAATTTAGTTTGTAGGCTCACCTTCAGAGTGTTCACGAAAACCGTCAATGAATAGTGTGCCTTGATGACATAGTGATTTATACTTCATTTAAAACAATGAATCTCATTAAAAAATATAATTCATGTAAAAAACGAATGGTATTGGTGGTAGCACGGTGGCAGTGTATCATCATAGAATATGTGTAATCTTGATTTTTCTCATACAATCTTTTAGCACCAGACTCGAGTTTCGTCGTATTGAAACATTTTCAGGTGCATTAATTTAAAAACAATTGTGTGAAATTCACAGTGGAAAAATCATTCGCCAGGACTGGGAATCGAATCCAGATACCTCGATTTCGCGCCGAGTGCTCTTACCAAAGTAATGATGTAAATACCAGCACTAGAAGCGTACAGAGGGGAAAAACCAGGCAAGTCACTAGCGGGTGACTCCGTTAAAGTTTCTGCGCGACTAGTTCTATAATTCTTTGAAAATACATTAATTTATTTCAACGTGGCTTTTATAGTGACAAAAGTGAATGGGGTAGATTGTATTCAATTATTGGGGAAGGATAGATGAAGGGCAGAATTGGAAAAGTAGGAAAAATTAGAAGGTTGGTCGAGGAAAATTAGGCCGGTGAGCGGTCGGACCCGTTGGTGGGATTTGAGATGGGAGGCGAGGACAGAAGCGCTTAAGGGGCCGAGGCATATGCAGCAACTTTGAGGAGTGGGGAAGGGTACTAATACAGGAAATGGTGGTTCATGGTCATTAATTGGGCACTAAAAACTGGAAATTTAAATAGAAATAGCAGTATCGGTAGAAGAACCATTTCCCTATCTCCATATGTCCCTCCCTTTACTCACCTCCCCCCTTACCATGTCATGAGTCATTGTATAACCGCCCTTGCATAACTTCTATCTTTTCTCTTCCAGGCACCTAACCGCCGCCGTATTTTCCCTCTTAACTATCCACCCCTAGGTCAATTTCCACTCTATAACTGTCTCCTTCCTTAACCAATGCACTCACGACAACCACACTTTACTGCCCCCATTCATTTTGTTTGGTGTGCATACCTACCCTGGAAGTTACTATGATTGTACCTGATGATCCCCAAAGTCGGACAAACGCGTTGTGCCGAGTTAAATAATTGTCTGAGGAAAAAAAGCTGTACTTATTCTTCAAGTATGGAGAAACAATAGATGATAAAATATACAGCGCTCAGCAGTTCTCACTTGTGATAGCATTTCAGGCTTGCGGATTACGTATAAGATCATCTCACTAAAACTTTTGACTTGGTTTTGCTGTTGATTATAGCGATAAAATCTGCCACATCGTCGTCGCTGCATATTCATAAATGCGATCATCATTTCAACATCAGTTAATTTTTTACGTAATTAAATGTTCTTTTTTTCAAAACGCGCCGAATAAATTAGCAAAGAGAAATGAAGATGATTTCAAATGCTTTTTTTTATTCTTGATATTCTCCAAAATATGCTATGCCGACGCTTTACTACCTGTAGTGAGAGGTTGGTCGGGTCACCACCATTGTTTCGAGGGGACTTACATGCTCCCCACCCAAACGCGTCCGCCTTGAGCGATGCGATAGTCTTAAGAACAAATAACCACGCAAGCGGTCAGACGTTTTATTTTTTCTTTGGCTTTGTTTTATTCCCCGAGATCTTGTCACGGTTTGGTGCATTGTGCACGGCCAATCCCTTTTGGCGCACGCAAACGAGAGACGATTTTACGATTTTTTCCCTTCCCTTTTCATCCTACACGAACCACCGCCGTGGAAAATGACTGAAAGAAAAACAAAAGAGAAACCGTTGCAGCAAAGCGGTTCAAAGCGGTCTTGCACCCTCAAACACGGGAGTGCGTGTCTGGAACCCGGCCGGGGGATTTTTTTTGGACTTACGTACACACACACACTCACTACTGGCGTTCATAGTGCTCCCTGAAGTCTGACCGGCGAGCACGGTTCCGATGGGAGTATAAGGGAATATAAAATTATGAAAAAAACTCCGAGAGGCTATCATTATAATAAACCAAGGAGATGCATATCGTCGCCGGTTTTTATCATTATTTAGTGCGTCACGGGTGAAGCGAGGTTCATATTTATTGCTCTTTTTTCTCTCTCTCTCGTGCTCTCACATCGCGCGCTTTAAAAGGATAAGGGAATGGGCAGTGGGTGAAAAAGGGCTGCGCCATCAAATGAAACTAAGGAAGAGGTTTGCGGGGGCTAGCTGGAAGGCATATTTTGTGACGACATCAGTGGAATTCCTTCGTGAAATTCAGAAATAAATTAGTTTTAAATTATGAAAAAGAAAACTTTGTTTTATTCCTCTAATTTATATTCAGGTACATTTGTTTCGACGCAGCGGGGTCGTCCTCAGGTACCTAGCATCGAAACTAAATAGTGGTACCTGAAAATAAAATGCCGGAATAAAACAAAGTTTTCTTTTTCATTGTTTACTATGAACTTCCACAAACCAGCCTGAAACATTTGAGATTAATTCAAAGATGTTTTGATTTTGTGTGATTTAATTAGAATTTAGTTAACATTTTGTTCAAAATCTTACTGCGGAATTGCAAAGTTGTTCACCTGTATCATTTTGCGAATTCAAAATGAAGATTATGTCTATATCTACAAACTACCTTGTGAGCCCCGTATAGACTAGGGGGTGTTAGGTCACCAGCTGTGGGGGAGAGGAAATTTAGGAGAAGGGGAAACGGACAGGGGTGGATTGTATATGGAGAAAAGACATGTGTATCACTTGAAGCACATCATAAAAGAACCTAGGGTTCATCAGTCGAATAATGAGAAGGTTCTCTAATGAAAAAGTGTAAGAGAGAATACGTCGCGAGCACTTTGAAGTCCGCAAAGAAAGATTTAACTGACGGAGTAAATAAAATTGAGAGGCAATGCATATACTTTGCAATAAGACCTCTGAAAGCGTACAGAAAGTGAAAGGGAAAGAGTAAAGAAAGGGAAAATCAGGCAATATTATCACTAATAATTTCACCATCGACCGTGATAAGCGCTGCAGCCCATTTGAGAGTTAAACTTCAAAAAGATTAAAAATAACTGGAATTTAGGCGTTTTTTGTTTTAGCAGCTGAAAAAAGTTCAAGTGTGGGATCTGATAGAAAGGTGATGGGGATGGTTTGATGACTACCTAGATTCAAATCTTGAGCACATGGGTTCGATTTCCGGCACTGGTGGAAATATTTTTTTGTGGAATTATAATTACTTAGAAACAATAGACCCAATTTTAGTGCTTATTAAGACGGTTGAAGTTATTTTATTCCTCTATGAACAAATTTACGTTACGTTCTGAATACGCATGCTTGTTTGATATATATCTTGAGATTTATTAATATCTTTTTTTTTAATTCTATACTTTTTTCACACCTAGCCTAATGGCACATTTATGTAGATATATTACGTAATAATTCAACAACTCTTGTACTGATTTTCCTCAATTCCAAAAATTATACATTAGTTATTACTATAGTTATCATTAACAAATATCAAGATGTCATTACTCATCTAAAAACAGTTTTTTCTGCATGTGCAAAACAATAATTTGAATGCCGCGCCGAAAACTTATGTCATGTCATGTAAACTTATGTAAAATTAAGACAAATTCTTTCGTTAATGCAGGCACTGCACTTATGGTGACTTCCAAAACATAAGTAAATGTTTTTAACAGAAATTTTGCCTCGGAATGTTTTTACAGGCTAACTTGGTCAATAATTTGAAAATGCGCTCAACAATCCGTAGTTACCCCTCCGGCCACCTTTAGTACCAAATACTTCAAGAAGATACCTCCGCCTGTTAGATGGGACGCGGGACCTTAGATCCCTCGGCGTATTTTCCTGACAGTTGAGTAATGTAGACGCTAGGTTTCTCTCCTTCTTACCTTCCTTCACTTTGTGAAGGGATCCTGCCTTGATCGACCCATCCACCAAAATTTACTGGCGAAAATAGCTTCAGTTGTCATTAACGTTCCCAACCATCCAACCAACCTTGGGATAAGCTTCCAGGGTCCCGTGTACAGAGAGGGCGAGCAGGAGGGGGAGATGAGGAGATAACGCGGGGAAAAAAGGTATATTTAAAAATACACATTTTATTTGTTTCTTGCTTGGCCACGAATATGCCGAGATAAAGAGATTCTTTATTAAAGTGGTTATTTAAAAAATATCTACACTTATCTCGATATTTTTCCCTCTCTCTCTCTCTTTATCTACCGTATTCCCACTCACTCGAAACTGCATCGGTGCTACCACGCTTTACTGTATTCATTTATTTGTTGTTGGGAAAATGGGGGGGAGAGAGAGTTTTCCTTATCCATAAAACCTCGGCATTGGTGTCTTCGTAATCTGATCGTAAATTTCTGCCGAGCCTGCACTGCATTTGGTAGTAAATTCTGCCGCGAGGGATTTGCTGATAATGGAAACTAAAGATCGTCCGGGTTCCTTTCCCGCCACGGATTTTTATTTTATTTAGATTTCATTTTTAGAGATACTTCCTCTTTTTTTTGATCCCGTTTTTAAGTCCCGCACTGGGCTCACGGTTGAGTGCTTCCAAATTGGGGGAGTCCAATATCTTCCAATTAAGGGAATTTATCCAGGTATCACGGGGAGAGGGAAACCAATTAAATGGGTGAGCAGTAAATATTAAAGTTCGCCTTCTTTTTGCCATCGATAACGGTCGAAGTGCTCATGAATATGCTTTTATTATAATTTTCACCACTATCAACCTCTTCCTTGTTTTTGCCAGTATTTCTCTCGGGTTGTTCAGCACGTATATTTGGATTTTCTTTTGTGCAGCGAGCGAGAGAATACCTTCGTAAAGGGCCGTCATATTCGATGCCGAGGGAGAATCATAATCGTACCTTTTATTTTTAATACCTTATAATTGAATCATTCCACAAGTTTTAATATTTGTTTTCGATTGGGGGAGGGTCATGATAATTAATTTTGTATCCGTGGAGCATGCATTATTATGCCAGCGTTTTATTTCCAGTTGTTGAGAGTCATAAAATCATTGGGAGGTGATGATTATTTTCTCTTTGCGAGGTATCTATGGAATGCAATGGAAAAAATTACTTGGGGATATCTTGTCAAAATTTAGTATTTGAGTGCTTGGCTGTTTCAAAGGTTTCTGGTTAACTTTAATTAAATAAGAGACAAAATGAAATTAGGAATGAACGTGTGTAAGTCCAGAGTACTCTATTTTCACCCTGATAATGGGACTGACAATTTTACGATGAGGTTGACTGGTGTAGTAATTGAAAAAATGGATGACCTAGGCCGAGTGTTTGCGTATGATGATATCGTAGCATACATAAGTTCACTCCCGATCACATTATTGTATGGCTGTGAAACTTGGATATGCTCGGATGGGCTTAGCCATAGGATAAATACTTTGGGTATGAGGTATCTGAAATGTATTTGCAATGAGAGTAGGAGGGATAGGGCAAATAATTTGTGGATAATGAAAATATATGGAGGGTTTTTCGTTGGTTGTTGCCTAATAGAGAGAATAGATTTGCGTCTAATAACATTCATTGACACTCTGAGTGATATGGACGTAATCGTACGTCCTCCTTTAGTTTCTGTGAAGGACGATGGACGTACTAGAACGTCCATGGAATATCATTATTGAGCGGCAGCTGGACGTAATGGTATGGCTGTAGTCTTTCTGGTAGACATACCTATGACTAAAAAGTGCCAACAAAAATTTTAATGGCAAATAGAAGTTCATAAACCTAGATTTTGGTATCTTCTTTCACAATCCAGGTACGTGTGGATAATCCTGAGTTTTTCTGAGATGACCTTCAATTTAGAGCCCAGCACGCAAAGTGTTCAGCGCTGATTAATATATAGGGTGTACTTTTCAATCCTGAGTATAGATTTTGTAAGGGGTGACATGTACGTAAGGTGTAATCAGAAGATAAGAAGCGCTAATAGCATCTGTAAATAACTTCTCAAGAAAGTAAAACATTTATATTCAATTTGCTTCATTTTTCATACTCAGTGCCTTTGTGTAAAAACGTAAATAAAAATAGGAAGCACCGACGATTTTCTCAAGCTCTCTCTACATCTCAAATGAAGGGTCATTGATATTTTGAGATAAATCCCAAACAATTCATTTCCTAGGAACAAAACGATAGCACTATCAAAAGTATTCCATCGCAACGGGATCCCTTGTCTATCTTCCTTGGTGGATGGCTCCAACGCTAAATTTCTGGTTTTTTAAACCTTATAAGTAGCAGCCGAAGGTACTGGATCCACGAGTCCTCGAAAATAAATGAAGCAAAAATGCTTTGGTGTAACACCCCTTATTGTTCCCACATTTCATTGTTCAATGCGGTCTCTCAATTGGTACGTGAGCACATGGTTACAAAAATATTTCCTTCAGAAAATTATGATGTTTTGTAATTGAACATTTTTTAAATTGTGGCATGTGAAATAAATTTCTTAGAGTTGAATAAAGGTCACAGATTTACATTGATTCTTAAACATGCGCAATATTTTAATCACCAGCATGAAAGTATTATTTTATAACTCATATCTAGACCGAGTATTGACATCATAAATTTAGATGAAATGAGAAAATGAGCATTTAAGTTCAAGAACCACTGCCCTATGTGGACCTACACCTGATTGAAGAAAATCACCGGAAGATTTTATTCCAGAAGTTCTCTATGTGCCGAGAAAATGCCCTCAGTTTGAATTTCTGGAACAGCTTAAATTATGTTCCACATCTAGAAACAACAATCACCCTTAGATAACTTGGTTCGCTATCCCACTCATTTCCTGCTTCACATATACTTTCCTGCTCCGCGGCCATCGACGTGGCCTACGCCGATTTTGTATCTGCGTTACCTCACTCACCTTGGTTTTAACCCGTCCACCCATACCTTCCTCCCCGACTTCTTCACCAGGACCTCCTGTCCCGCTGTGTCCTATGTAAACCCCCTCCATTCGTTCACACAAGTGATGTGTCTTACTCAACTGTATTGAAAATTATTTCTCAAGGCAAAACCTTGGGAAGTAAGTTAAATAATATTTTGCTGTTTACTGTGTAAAAGCTAATATTTGTAGCAGAAAATGATTTTAGCAGTTTAGAAGACCCTTTTATGCGGAATCGTCCATTGCCTACGAAACGGCTCCGCATCTTCAAAATTCATCAGCCTGTAATTCGCGATAATTTTTCAAATGGTTGTCATATGGGTTGCGAATAGTATCAACCTAACGTGGTCCAGCATTGTTTGGGCCGTAAACATTGTCGTGAAACGCTTACCTGTCTCTTCTCCAATCAAATCAGTTATATTGACGGCGTTGCATAACGTGTGGTGTCTTCTCCTCTCCGCAACTTTGGCGACTACTTCTAGCTGGATTGGATTGGAAATTTGGGGAAGCGACCGACGGCTAAGGCCATTAGCGCCATAGGAGATAGGTAAGGGAGGAAGGGTGGTTGGAAACCCGGCGTCTGACCTGCCTGCTCCATTAGCCGCTGCCCTTAACGAAAGGCGCGAAGGGGACCACGGTTTAACGTCTCATTCGATAGATGGAGAACTGTACTTTAAGTGCCCTCCACAAGACACTAAAGTAGGGATCGGGTTCCCTCTGATAAAAATCCATCGCTGCAGGGATTTGAACCCTGGCCGGCAGTGTGGTAGGCGGGTACTCTAGCCATCACACCAACCCGATCCCCCCTACTTCTAGCTCTGACTTCCAAAAGGCGAGAACCACCATGTTGCGATACCACTACACCTCGTTTGATACTTTACAAATGGAGTGGAAAAAAGCTACTCTTCAAAAGATCAAGCCTAACGCCCAGCTCGGACATTCGAGTAAAGATTGCGACAATCAGTACGTATGTATTTATCGATATTCCCATTTTATCTCCGCTTCCGTTCCGTGTAAGTAGGTAACCACGCTAGGAGCAGGTGTTCGACGGAAGTTACGCAAGCTTGAAATTACTCACATCCATCACTAGAAAAGTATATTCGAAGTGTTGAATTATTAATTTTAAACGGCATATACGGATCTCATGACGGAAGACGTGCGTTTTAAGTGCAATCGATATTGGATCGTCGGACTTTTTATCTGAGAAGTCATAAATTTCGGAGACTCCCATGTCACGTCCGCATCGTCGTGAAGTAGGCCATAGTATTTATCGAAGAAATAAATTAGAAACTTTGACAGTGGAGTTTGTAACATGTTAATGCTTCCATGCGTATAACACGCCGAGTGAAACCAGATATTTATACTCGGCAGTCTTGCATCGTATTATCTGAAAATCTTGCGAGTCCAGAGAAAGAGGCCTATGAACCTCCATCCAACGTTTGTAAATGATAGTCTGAATACGACCCCAGTGAAGGTTACTTCTTGTTGAATGGTGTGATAGCTTTAAATTATTGGCAACGACGAAAAGCTTAACTCTATGCATCGTCCTGGAATCGGAACGTTACACTTACACAAGATTGATCATATTCAAGGGATATCTGGCTTGTTTAGATCATTACTAGACATTTTTGCCTTCTCACTGTTTATAATAGCCGAGTTCATTCCTTAATCCGGCCTCATGCCTGCTTCGTGCTGTAGTTTGTTTTTTTCGTACGCGAAAGGAAAAATCGTTGAAATTCATTAGTAGCTTCTTTCTTACTAAGATCTAATAAACAGGTAAAACGTGGCAAAATGGTGTTGTGAATTTCAGTGTGGTGATGTGATGTGTATGATAAAAGAAGGAGTGGAATGCCATCTGTTGTCAGCGATGGAATTCTCCATAAGGCTGAAGAAAATATTTGAGGAGAAAGGCGTTTATATCATTGATGAACTTCATGAACAATGCCTCGAAGTAGCAAAAACAGGTCTTCATAAAATGATATCAGACATCTAGTTATCTCTGAAACGATGTTACACGCTGGGTGAGGTAAATGATGACTCGAGTTTCTGCGGAGAAAGGGGGAGACTTTGACGAATCGGAAATAAGGAAAATTCGCCTCTAGACTCTCTGAATGATTTAACATGCTAGACAAATGTGAGGAAAAGTAATCATAAATGTGTTATTATGCCACTTTATGTAAAATCGATTGTAAAGCACATTTCCATAGCACATTTTCATATAAGTCGTGCATCTGCGCCGAACCCCGCAAGCCACCTCAGCGGTGTGTGGCAGGGGGCGATCCTGTGCCAAGAATGCACTAAGAATAAACCGGCTATCATAATTTTATTTTTTATCTTATTATCAATACTTTTAGTCATGTGACTTAGACGTGAGAAGTGTATTGTCTATTTTACAAGAGTGGAAATTACTTCCCTTCCACATATATAGCTAATTTTTACATAATTTGTAGAAATAGTTTTAACAGTGGATATTATTGTGTTTGTTTCATCGTTGATATCCGTGGCGTTGAAGCATGTGTTCCGGAATCCTCAGTTCCTGTGAGAAGTAAAAAGAAAACTGGGAATTATCTTTACCGTAGATCTTGCGTGGGGAAACACGTTCGTAGCATTTGCGGCGCTGCATTAAAAAAACTGGAGTTCATGAAGTGAACAGTTGGGAGGTTATCCGATGTGCAGGCAGAGGGAGCGCTATATTGCCTCGTTTATAACCTTTTTCGAATACCTCGTGAACATTTTGGGCCAAAGAGAGAAATATATAATTAGGGACGGAAATTAACTTCCAAGGAAAACCGCTCGCGTCGTTAATCATTGATCGTTCAATTCTAAGATTGGTTAACTGATACTTCCTGATAGCTATTCCTATGCATTTTCCCTTACTTCCTGATAGCTATTCCACAACATTTTCCTCTTTATTAGATCCATGAACTTATTCCTGGGTCTTCCTCTGTTGACTTTTCCCTCTATTATACCGCCAATTATGTTCATCGCAAACTCGTCTCAGTGTAAAACGTAGGTAAAAAATAATTCTTTCGTCAATGCAGTCACTGCACGTACAATGGGTTCCAAAGCATAGGAAGATGTTTTTAAATGAAATTTGCTTCGGATTTTTTTTAACCGGCTAACTTGGTCGGTTATTTTAAAATGCCCTCATCATTAGTCATTCAATCCTAAGATTAGTTGACTGTAGCCCTCCACCCATCCCTATCTAATTCTAATTTCCTTACCTCCTGGTATCTCTTCCTATGTACTATCCTTTCAATTTGGTCCATGAACTTATTCCTGGATTTTCCTCTGGAGACTTTTACCTCTCTTTTACCTTCAATTATGGTCTTCAAATCCCATTGTGTCTCAGGGTGTGTCAAATCCATCTGGTTCTTCTTTTGCATAGTGTTCGATATGGTCCCTTCCTCTTCTACTCGTCTATGTCATTAGTTGTGCGCTTCGATATAAACTGCTAACAGCGAATAGAGAGTGTAATAGAATTAACGTAAAGGCCAGGTTTGTAGCACTAAGAGACTTGGAGTCTGCACGCTATTATAAGATTTCACGAAAAATTATACTCGTGAGATTCATTAGGACATCGCGTAGGATACTATTTTGATCCCACTCTAAATACGTTGAACTGATAAATAAACACTCACCGAATAGAGATACTGCCAAGCTAATAGGTTCAAAAACTCATTTCCACGCACCATAAGTAATTGTTGCAAAACTAGAGCGTGACGCTGACATAAAATACTCGGTTAACATGCGGTTAACCATTGTTCTATCCGCATTCTTTATCCGTGGCTGGTATCCTGACATCAATTGCCATACGCCTCTGAGTCGGCCTGCTGGTAACATTTCTCCCGGAATCGTACTGCCTGGTCCCCTGAATACATTCGATAGAGCGGCCTGTATGTCGCACAAATAATTTTCGATGAACCCCCGCAGGCGTTGAACGTAGTCTGGGGGCCGTGAGGGGCGTTATCAAGGCGACCTCCCACTCTTTTCTCCCTGACACCCCCTTCCGTCGTCCCACCTCCTCCTTCCGCTCACCCACGGGGTTTTAAAAAGCAGAGCTTGTCGATTCGGTAATGTGAGATGGTATCCCTGTGGACAGGGAAGGGCAGAGCATATGGTGAATGGAGGTGGACTCGTGAGACCTTCTCCTGGTGTTCTGAACCTGCCTTTCAGGGCGCCCTCGCATTGGCTTCTTTCGGGCCAATGAGCATCCAAGTGACAAAGAAGTCTGTCGACTCTAACGGGAGATATGTTGTCCTAAGTCTTTAAAAAAACATGCATGGGTCGACATGCTTGTAGATTAAATCTCAATACATTTGTACATAGCAACAAGTGTTGACATAATATGCTTTTCGCAAATATGCCGTTCTATCTATTCTTTTTGAGACACATGACGACATATAAACTGATAAAGAATAAGAACGTAGGTACTTGTCTCATGTAGACTCTGTGATATTTCACAGAAACACCGTAAAAACACGCTGAGGTTACTTTTCTTGATTTTTGTGAACTTTTAAAAAAATGTCCCTGCTTAGATCGTATTATAATGCTCTGAATTAGAAAGGTTGCTGCTTTTAATTATGTGATCCTCAATATATTTACCTCGTGAATTGAATCATATTGCAAAACTATTGCTCGCGAAAGTACGCGTAAAATTAACGAGGACACAACACTCCTTGGAATGGATTGATGCCTCTATCAATTGTATTTATATTTCTTAAGTCATTTCGATGCTTTTAATTGCAAACTGTTAAAGTGAGCGGGGACCGTAATACGGGACATTTACTCAAACGTCGATAAATGGAACAATGTTGGCCAGTTGAAAAATTGGAAATCTTCCATCATCCAATTGATGCCAAATAATCACGACCCATTTTTTGTAAATACTTAACAAATTTATCCTATTGGCATGCTGGAAAATTGAAGCCTTTTCTTTACCGTCTAGTTATTAATTAAGTACTTAATATTATTCGCGTTTGACGCCTCTGATGAAAATTGACCCATTGGCAACAATATTGAGTGCGATTTTCGAAGTTCTTTTATCGTCTAGCGCTCATCAACTATATTCTCGACCTATTTCGACTTGCCATGCCTAGGGCTCAACCTACAAGTGGAACGAGAAGAAACTTCGTTGCTGTGTTGTCAAGTGCGTAGAGCTCATGGAAAGCACTCTATATCAACACTTTGGAGGTGAACCCGTGTATTGTGCGAGAAAACTGTGTAAGGACAAGGCTCTTGATACTTTTTCAACCACTTTGTTCTAAAACTAAGGGACGCTGGTTAATAGGGCTCCGAACTTGCCGAGAGGCAGCACTGAAGTCCTAGAAGAGACATAGTTTGGTATCCCAAGTATATAAAACTACTATTGAATTCCTAAAAGTATAACTCATCATGATACCGTACGGATGGAGAAAATGGAATCGTGAAAACACGAATAGTTAGAACTAATACGTGCCTCTAGATAAAAGCAGAGCACCTTATGACCAAAAATGAGCTTATAATCTTACGCTTATATTGGCAATACGGTCAAGATAACAGATTACCGTCCTTGCACAGTTTTATTGGGCGTGTGGCTCCAAAGAGCGGGACCTGGAGCTGGAAGGGAGGCTTTGAGGTGTTGCGAAAGAGGAGGAAGGGATGTAGCCGTCGCCTTTCCAAGTGCGGGCGCGATAATAAGACGGGGGCGAAACGGGAGAGGTGTCTGGGGTTGCCGGCTCCCCCTTCATGTCCCACGGGGGCCCGCGCAGTGCTCTTTGTCGGGCACCCCTTTCGGCCGGGGCCCCACCCGACGCGACGTCTTCCTCGCGCGGCCGGGCGACCCTCCTCCTCACCGCTGCCGCCGCCGAAGACGGTCGTCTCGCCAAGGTGGGCGAAGGGGCGTCTGGTTTCGGGTCCACCTGATGGAAATAAAAGAAAGGTGGAATGCGAAATAAAGGGGCCATCGCGTGACGCAACTTCCGGGCGACGTTGGCCGCCTCGCCCTTCTTCGGGGGCGAGAAATCCCTCTCCTTAAGGAGCCGGGGCAACTCCTAGTTTTTGCTTTTGGTTTCGCCTCTGAAGTACGTGTAGTACTGTGGTTAGGGTGTAAAGTTTCACGATTAGTCATGAAGTGTAACAGATAAATTTAATGAAAAGAGAGAACAAAGACCAAGAAAGAAGCAGTGAGAAAGGAAAAGTTAAAAAATAGGCAATGCATTAAAGAAACTGAAGGAAACTGAAAATTTTACTTAAATGACAAAGTACAGCAATATAGAATTTTCACAACAATTGATACGGATTTGGTAATTCCAGTTTCAGCGTATATAAGCCAACAACATCTATGATTCAATCAACTGAGGGTGACACCTATGCGTTGATCCCGGTAGTACCAAATGACATTTTTGTGAAAATTATACATGCTTGTTCATTATCATTCCAGTAAATTAAATAAAAATATTTAATAACAGGTGAATTGAATAAGAAATAGGAATAGGGTGAGATAGTAAAAAGGAATGAAACTACAATAAATTATATTATGTATATAATTTTTTTGGACTTTTACTATCAAACTTACATCACATATATACATGAGGAAAACGTAAAAAAACTGATCGTAGGTACCAGTCAAATCTTTAGTTGATCGATGGCAGCTTGTCTCACATTCACCAGCATTGTATGGAACTTCTTCACGTAGACTCTACCCTCTACAACCCTCGGTTTTTTTAGAAGCAAAGGACACGTTACTTGTTTGCTGTCATTTTGAAAAGAACTCTATATGAGAAATATTTCTAACAATTTAGATTCCCATGAGTTGAGCAACCATAACTCTATCGATGCCATAGGACTTGTGGTTTTTGCAGCTGAAAACAATTTTGTCTGACAGCGTGCTTCTATCCAGAGCTGATGAACAGTGTTTGGCTGCAAGTACCTACATACATAGAGCCAACCTAAAGGCGTTAAAATGACATTAGAAAGCGAATGCAATAGTGTGATCATAGACTTATCAAACTTCCAATCCCTGGCGCCTGAAAAATTACTAGACTTTCCATCAGCTTTACGTAAGAGCTTTCATCTTTCTGTTCACTCGTATCAGTTTAGCAAAACATTTCGCTTTTCTACGTATAAACGTAATTACTGTTTTAAATACACCTTTGCGGATTTTCATATATTTGCAGCGCACTTGAGATGTGATTTAATTGGAGCGGATCAACACCTTTCTTTCTCTTTTGTATCCGTGGACCTAGTTCATTTCCACTTCCCAACTTCTTTAACACAGCACCGCAAATGCTTGATATTTGAATCGCATCACCTCAATGCCTCGGATAACTTAATGCATGGCTTGGAAAAAATGGAATAATATAATTTATTATTTTATTTGTTACGGCTAACTCTTACTTTGTGGTAAAGTTATTCCTGCCTTAACGAGAATGCATAGGAAGGGTAAGGGGTTGTCACCTCTTTTCTAGTATAAATGAGATGTCCATGCGAGGGATTATTACGATATTTCGGTTATTGTTTGGGTGAGTTTCAGGATTTTAAGTGCATATGTATCTAACTTTGCGTCATTGTACGTTTGAAGTTATAAACGATTAGGCATATAACATTATAATTCTTCATATATTTCATAATATTATCATTGAAAAAATATAACTAAGCACCTTAGACTTGATATGAATATGGTTTGAAAACTTTACATAAGTGCCATAAAACTAGTAGCAGAGAACAGCCACACAAGAAAGGGGGCTATGAAAAACCTGCGAAAGCCATCTGATAGAGGAGCATATGTAAAATATTGAAAATAAGGAAGATGAAAAAAAATTAATGAAAAATCCCTTAAGAAAAGTAAAATGTGAAGGAGCAATGAAAATGAAAAAAACTGAAGAATATGGAGAAATAAATACTTAGTGGGAAGGTGCAGGTGGCATTTTCAGGTAATTTATAGAAATGACAGACAGCTCATACGTATGATAGCTCTCTGCCATTTTCATATCGATTTTGTAATTAATTGCTATTCCATAGCTAGTTAGACCTTGCAGTATAAGAAATAAACCAATTAAATTGATTTCAACATTTTTCTCAACCCATACAATATCTTTTGGGATTTAATAATACTAGTTTAAGGATCAAAATATTATTTATTATCACAAAACTTTTTCCGCCGTTTTCGCCATCACAATGCAGCATGGAAGTAATGGCCATTTAAAAATAAGATGATATGTTAAAATTTTGAGTGTTAGACCTCGAATTTGTTTCTGTAAGAAGAGGTGAGAGAAGTAAACAAGAACGTTCCTTTGTATTACCACCTATTTCTCTCATGCTACATGGTTGAAAAAACAGCTGTTAAATAATGTGTCATTCATGTTCTCAAGTCAAGAAGTAACCTTGGAAACTTTTTAGTTCTCAGTAAGTTTTTGTCTTGCATGTTTTTTTTCCTTTGATCGATACCACCCTACCTAACATCATCATTAACCGTGCCACACATGATTTCTTATTGTGACATTTCCGATGAATCTTTTGAACTTTCTTTGAACTTCGTCCAATTCCTTAATTAACACTCTCTGCGATGAACGCCAAATAGGCGACTCATTTATTAAATCAGAAAGGTGAGTGCATGCGTGAAGTGTTTCGAGCAAGTTCATCTGTGTAATCACCGGGCACAATTATACACTGCCTAAAGGTCTCTCGCGCGTTTCACCCGAGGGACCTTACTCAGGATGAATGAGAGCTCAACAATGTCGTGGTAGTGACGTCACAGCCTCCAATAATGTTTTCCTTAGTTGTACAATCATGAGATTGGTTTACTGCAGCCCTCCACCCTTCCCTATCTAATGCTAGTTCCCTTACCTCCTGGTATCTCTTTCCTAGTACTTTCCTCTTTATTCGGGCCATGAACTTATTCCTAGATCTTCCTCTGAGGACTTTTTCCTCTATTTAGCCTTCAATTATGTTCTCCACAATTTCATTGTGTCTCAGGGTGTGTCCAATCCATGTGATTCTTCTTTTATGCATGGTGCAACCTATGGTCCTTTCCTCTTCTACTCTTCTGTACACTTCATCATTCCTTATTTGTCCATCCATTTTGTCTTCAGCATCCTCCTCCAGCGCCAGGTTTTGGAAGCTTCTAGTCTTTTCTGGTCAGCTATTCCAATGGTCCATGCTTCCGATCCATAGAGTACTACGCTCCACACGAATGTTTTCACATACTCTTGCCTAGTTTGTAGTCCTATTTTCTTTGAGCAGAGCAGTTGTCATGTTCTCATGAACGACTTTTTAGGTTGGACTATTCTCCGCACGATGTCCATAATACTTCTTCCATCTCACATGATGGTACTTCCGAGAAAGGTGAAGGAATCCACTTTCTCTAATTTCTTTCAGGGTGACGTCTTCATTCAGCTTTTCTCTTCCACATGCTAGGATTTTAGTCTTCCACTAATATCGGCTTTGAAATGTCATCATTAGAAATTTTCGAGGTTGGGTAGTCATAAGTTCATTAGTTTGACGCTTGAAAATTCTGTGACCTTCCTGAGTAAGTCACTAGGTTAGTTCTTCCAAAGTCATTGAATCAATGCCTACTCGTGTGTGATGTCGACGATAGGAAAATTGACACAAGAGGCCTTCACTTATGGTATTTGTTAGGATGCCATCTAGTAGATTCTTTGATAGTGCTATAAATATGAGTCACTTATGAGCACATCACATAGAGTTTCTTTTCAATTTTTGCTACAGTTATAATTGTTTCGGTAACCTAGGGGCACTTTTGCTACTTCATAATCAGATTCACTCGCTATATTTCAGTACAGTTGCTAGTTTGTTAATAAATTATAAATGATATAAGTCACTAGTTCTGTCGCTGTATGAGCATGTATTAAATATGTATGCATTTTACTCAAATTTTTAATTCTATCTTCAATTCACCAGCAGGAAGACACAGAGAGGCAATAGTGAGTTTTTTTCGTGATTTTTGATATTTGCGTTTTCATTATTTTCAGTAATTTTCAATGATTTTTGGTTTTATTTGTCCAAGAGATACAATAAAAAATAATTAGAGGTAGTGTTTCACGTAGTTAAAAATTTTTGAATTCCGGGAAAGTTCAATAGAATAGAATTTACTCGACGTGCTCAAAAAGCTGGTTCCCAAATCCTCCTTCCTCAGACTGTATCTCGTGAGAGACATATTAGGGGGGTTCTTTCTTTTTATCAAGGTAGCTAGGCCTCGATAGGCGAAAAAAAATCAGTTTTATGTTAAAAATATAATATTATTCTGCGGTGAGTTTTTCAACGAAGAAGGCTCAAAATCGATAGTTTTGTCGTCAAATAAACGTTTTTCCTGAAAAAATTTATTTGACGACAAATTTGTATGCCTGAAAAACGGTTTGGTTTGTTGCTACCTTGGCAGCACTTCTAAGAGACACGAATTTGGCTCAAGATTGTTGAAATTTTGTTTGAAGTTGCGGTAGATATCCAAATATAAACATTCATTTTTATTCGGAGGCTAATTAGGTAAAATTCTTTTACCCAGCTGGTAGTAACTATTTGAGGAGCTATTGAACCCTTAAAATTCACATGTATACACATAATGTACTGGAATCCTAAAATATTAATTGATGTATGCTATTCTGCGGCCAAGAAATCTCTGTGTCAGCATTCAGATTGAAGCCTGTAGCTATAGCACCCATTAGAGCAAATTCGTGTTACTAAATTAGACAGTTAAAGATACAATGACTGCAAAACAACCAGATTCTGTTTGAAATTAACGGGTTGGTTGCATCCGGTTCTAGAAAAAAAAAACAAGAAAGTGATTTTATATTCGAACGAACGAAATGGTTACGTGATGCATGCAGAGTAAAATAATTTTTTGCTTCTGTTGTTTTACGGAAGTCATTTCATGATGTTTTTTTGATGATGATTCTCATTGAAGTAGTTTTAAGTAAATGAGGAAGAAAACAATGAGAAAAATATATAAAATGTGTGATGGCATTTATTCATACTGGTAATATAACGCCTACATTTTTTAATAGGTTTTCAGCTTTGGTTTTCTCGTGAATTGACTAAGTCTAGAGATAAGCCTCTTAAACAATTCAAATACATATAGGCAACTAACGCTGCATTTCCAATTATGGGAATAACAGTTCATCATGATTTCAATATAAATTTCAAATTCAATATATATTACAATTTAAATTCTGCCTTGAAAGCAAATTTAAATGGACCAAAGTTGGTTGGATGAATAGTTATAAAAGGCTTAGCATCATGATCTCTTCTCTACATAATAATGCTAATATTCCTTGCTCTTATGTTATCCACTTATTGCTAACACTTCCTTTTCTATTCCTTTATTTGCATTCATTCATACATACGTCAATCGTACTCCTTCCTCATTCATTAAAAGTCAACTTTTCGTCTCACCAAAGATTTCTCAAAACGGTCATTCTGCACTGAACAGGAGGATAATGGCTATGGAAATGCATAGTTATTGATTGAGTGCTAGAGGAAATGGTGAATTTCCATTTATACGGTATAGATGACGCATGTAAATTATTTCTGGAAATAACGGTTATACCTGTATTGATTCCAAATTAATAGCGTTAGTTTTCTGGCACGGAGGTCGATAATTATTGCCAGGTTGTGATATCAAGTGCTGAGGGGGGAATAACAAGCTCTCTGCATGAAAAAATCCTTAATGTTAGAATTTTCACTCAAGGAGAATAAAATGTCGGATTGATATTCATGTCACCAGTATTGTCATCAAGAGCTCATTATATTTTTCACTCATTGTTACCAAAATTTGTACCCAACGCTCAGCCAACATGTCAATTGTCGCTTTAGAGCAATTGTGGTAGCAAGAGACAAAGACGCGTCATTGTTGTTCACATCGCAAATGGTACACCTTGCTACACTTCATCGGAAACCAGTCCACTGTCTTAGTTTTTCCAACTTTGCCAAACTACGTCAAACCGTCGGAAAAGTACTTTACTGCCTCTCATGTTGATGAGAGGAAAGTTATTACTCAAAATGGGAAGATATTAGAAAGATTTTCGACTTTCCTGGGTAATAATTCTGATTTACAGAAGCGAGACACGTAGTTTTCCATGAAGCACTTCAAGATTGGAAAAACTACAATTGCTTTGCTGTTGTCATTGTGACAAATTTCCACCTCTGAAGCGTGTGGTAAGTTGAATGCAGGTTTGAGTGGCTCAAATACAGAGAAAAAGCAAAGTGAACAAAGGCAAGTAAAGATTTCATTGTGGCCAAGGCCCAAATACAAAGGACTCCAGCTCAAATATTAAAAAGGGGGAAGGAGGATTGGGAAGATGGAAATTACCGTCTGATATGAGCGTGCTGGTTGCTGGCGTCGGTCGGCGTCCTGATATAAGGAGTGGCATCGGATCGCGGCACATCGAGTCTTCCGCTAGAGAACGCGCAGCAGACTGCCCCCGCCCGGCTAACAAGCCTCCTTAATTACACAGGTGGCGTTTGGCTGCCAAGTCCCCGGTTCTCTTTGACCACCGGCACTTGCTGAAAGTACGCGTATCATGCCCGCGGGGGATTTCACCACTCGCGATTATAGTTTCGGGATCGACGATCCCGAAGAGAGGTCCATCGATGAATGGACAGCTCACCACGTCACATCTGATACTTATTTTTTATTCGAGTTAATTTTTCTTGGACCTCCAACTGGATAAGTTTCTTCATAACGGCCGAAATTTCGGTTGGAGATTTTCCCATCATCTTTTGAGCTTCAGATAAAGTCGAATGATAAATCTATCTCGCAGAGCTGAACGACTCCCTATTGCCATCGCCTTCATGAAAATAAAAGTGAGGTTAAAGAGGTCACGATGAAGTTACTGTGGCCAATGCGACGCGCACTCGATCGGTACAAAGCCTATTTCGCACGCATCGGCAGCCTTAAGAGCTGATAGCCTCTCATGATGAAAATTGACCCAGTGGCGTAGTTCCTGGTAGAATGCAAGAAAGACTAAAACCTTTTATACCGTGATACCCGAGCGTGTTTTCGTTTGATTTTGCCAAAATAAAATACGCGTATGAATTGATATCATTTAATAGGTTTTACGAGCTTCATGAACGACGGAGGCAGCCGTTATTGTGTGTTCACCCTCAATAATGTCTAAAAATGCGATCAAAGTGTTAGATGAATAAGTACGAGAAGCTCTCCCAATTTGATCATAAAGTTATAGGTGAACTATTTAACTTAACTTAAAAATAGACCATTTCTCTAAGGTTCAGCATACTTATGTAACTTAAGAGCATTACGATAGAAATGATCAAAGGTGCATACTTTGAGAAATATGTTGCCGAACGAAAATATATACACATATCATTATTCAGCAGGTAATTAAATCATTATAAATGGCGCATTTCGTTTCAAAAAGTAATTACCAAGTTGTTTTGTCTGCAAAGAGCATGTAGCTAATTCGGAAAAAATTAGGATTTCTATATACCTTCGTCGTTTTTAAACTTTCGAAATAATTAAAATAAGTTCACCATAGTTACAGTGTTCTTCTCCATCCTGATTGTCTTATTTGAATGAATAAAGAACAAAGCACAAGGAAGGTTTATTTATTTTTATTGTTTCATTTTCTTTCAGAGACGACAATTAATGCGGAAACAATTGAACGAATCCCGAATGCACCCAGTTATTTATTCCACCTGAGTGCACTTTGGCCAAACTTCGCGTCGGGCGTGATTCGAGACTTAAAAAAAATAAGTATTTTCGGATGCAGTGCCTGACTCTACGACCGCAAAACCAGCAATCATACCGGCCATTCGCTGCCGGAAACTGGTCGTGATTTCTCCTCCATCGAGCCAATTACGTACGAGGATAAAGCCGTCCCTGGGGAATAGGTCAAATTTTTCTGCGAGTGGTCGCCGTAAGTCTGGATACAAACGAATGAGCGACTATGGGTGACAGGGAGGCGGAATAACAGTAGACCAAGAGCAAAAGATATAATGCGTTGTAGGCAATACTCTAATTGAGAATTTTTCATGACCAGGGAAACGGAGCCTATTTTCCTTCATCACTTATCATATTTATTTTCTTAAATCATGGTTAATAATTAGGTGTGAACATTCACTTCACTGCACATTAAAAAAGTGAGCAACTTCTACTGTGATAATATTTATTACGACCGGTTTCGATTTTAACCGCACCTTCTGGTTACAAATATGATGTGTACACAAGCTTATATAGGGAGGCGGGAAGGAGGTAGTGGTAAGACGGATGAAGGGGAAGGTGAGAGGAGGGGAAGGGAAGGAGGTAGTGGTAAGATGGATGAAGGGGAAGGTGAGAGGAGGGTTGACAATCATCGGCGGGTTTGGAAATACCGGAGAGGGATACTCACTTCTCCGAGATAAGGGAATCCAATTCCCCATTGTGAATAGGTGAACACTACCAGTTGTGCAAAAAATCATTTGCAACACCAACCATGGCGTTAGAAATTAAGATGGGAAAAAGATTGGCCCAAACTTTGTGAAACCTATGGATTTCCATATTTAAAAATAGACACTTGTACAATCTCCACTCTCTTATTTTCGTCACTGACCATGATTTCAGCACATTTTGCCATCATCAGGGCATAATGTCCTGAAAATGTAGTCGGTGACGAAAATAAAAGTGTGGAAATTGTACAAGGGTTTATTTTCAAATATGGATGTCCGTCGCCTTGATATCCATTTCAAACAATGGTAACTTTCCACACAGATTTTAATAGCAACCAACCATGGCTTCAGCACCTAGTGCCATTATCAAGGTAACTAGTGCTATTATCAGCTTGTGCCATTAGTGCCATTATCAATGCACCACCTTGATAATGGCACTAGGTGCGGAAAACTTGGTCGGTTGCTATTAAAATATGTGTGGAAAGTTACCATTGTATTTCATTTTCAAATGGATATCAATATCAATTACTTCCACAAAGTTAAGCCTGATACGCTCACATATATCCGTCGCCTTGTTTCTCCTCACCACATCCACGTATATGTGATCAAAGGTAAAATTTGTGTCAATCAGTAATACCCTTCTGTAAAACTCAACACTCTTAACGACAAAAGACGCGGGTTAAGAGTTCAGACCGTCAAGGATGAAAGGGGGGAAAAACTTATGCCGTACGGACCAGAAACGACTGACGACAGCCTGCCTCATGCTTCTTCATTCGGAAAGCGTATGTGGGCGTCGACGAATGTCATGATCGCATGAAAAGAGTCGGCGTGGCCTTGGCGTTATTCCTTTTCTTTGGCTCGTAAATCACGAGGCACGGCGTCAATCGAAAGCAATTAATTTTGAAACCTCAACGGTATGCTCGACTGGAATTTTCGCGTTCAGTTTTTTTTACTTTCTCGATTTATCAGCCGCGGTTCACAGTTATCTCTGAGAAATTCTGACAGGCTCGTTGTCACAAAAACTATTCTGCTAGAATTCCTTCACGCTGGGTTCTTGCTATCGTTCGCGCAAGAAACTAGTGGCTTGTTTTGAAAATATTTCTCTGGATTCTGTAAGACTTAATTCGGAGAATTCATTCATCCAAGGTCCTCTGCCAATCAGTGCTGAGAGATTGAAAGAGGTATCAAATTTGACTGGAGAGTCTCAACGCGGCTGTTCCATTCAAACGGAATATCGAAACGAATCGCTGCAAATATATTCTTCATCGTAAACTCTTTATATCGCCTTCTATACATCCAAAAAAAATCCACTTTCATTCCATATATTTCACTATTATGCAAAGTTATCCCTTCCCTTCCATCCCTATAACCCTTTCTAGAAATTTCTTTGCGAATCTTCATAGCAATCCTTTTATCCTCATTCAAAGTAATCAGCTCCACTCCACCTTTCGTACCCCGAGGGCCGGGTTCAAATCTCGGAAATGATGGAGGTTTCTCTGTTGAATCCCTACTTGGGAACCAACTAGAGGGCACTTCATGTGTATACAATCCTCCATCTGTGGGATGGGACGTTAAACCATGATCTCATTGGCAGCTTTTATTATGAGCAGGCTAACGCTGACACCAGGTTTCTCTCCACCCTTCCTCCATTCCGTAAGCACCCTTCCCTCAAAAAGCAACCCACCTGTCTTCGATGGCGCGTATAACCCCTACTATGGGTTATCCCTCTCCAAAATAACCTAATAATCCAATGCTACCAGCATGGTTTTTCTTTTCTCCGAACCTGCGTATAATCTTACAACCGACACTCATTCGGTTAAAAATATCAGTTTTCAGTCGTTGCTTGAATTTTACACATTTAAAAATCGCAAATGATCAAAAAATGAGGACGCGAATAAAAAAAATACAAGCTGCACGCCTAATATAATGTATACCATAAAACCATGCTTTATTATCAAACTAAATCTAAATCCTTTATGTATTCATACGAATCACGAAGAAAAAACTTCAATCTGCGACTGATTAAACGAATTGTTTTTTTTTTAGATATTTTCAATTATAATCACAAAACTTATCATTTTACCAACCTTAGTGTACATCGCAAAACGTAAGTACATAACTGTACGGATAAATCCTTACCGCCTAATAAATATCAGAAATACGGCTGTATTTAGGATTAAAAATGAGGCAATTTATGTAAAATTCTTGCGAAAGTTTTCGCGGCGTTGTCCATTGTATCAAGACCGCTGTCAGTCAAAGTCATCGAACGCCGATGGAGTACCCACAAATGTGGGACACTGTAATTTATGTATACTACACGTACATATGGTTGGTCACGAGAGACTAGTGGTCATAGGCTTTTGAGAAAGTAGATGACTAAATGAATCCTTCAGGATACATTGAATGAAGAAATATGCTCATCAATCCTTGCACGAGTAATAAAATAGATACAAATATCAACTTTTGTCACATTGAGCATCTTAAGACGAAAACCGATTGGTAGTGTCGGTGTTTTCCGCCATAATACAGTTTCTTTTGGTTTTGCTCTATTCTCACCAACTATGTAGTCGTAGAAACTAACTAATCAAGTAACTGATCAACCATTCTGAGGTCTCCGCATCCGACTCACCGAACGGCGCCAACTCGACTTAAGAGAACATTAATTCTCTTCCCAAGTAAAACTTCCCCTTTGGCGATCCTTCTCCTTCTCCAAGTCCGTGCTTCCCTTCCCACCCCCATCGAAATGAAATAAAACACTAATGAAAGCGATAAAAGGGGGGAGGGACGCATCACCCTGCGGCGAAGCACGATTCCTGTTAACCGCGTTGACCTTGATATTGCCCTTCGCACTAACACAGCTCTCGCACGCGGCTCCTCAAAAAATAATTTAAAAAATTCGTAACTTTCCGTGCGTGTGTGAAAATGTTTTTATTTAAGATGGTTGGAGCACGAATTGTGAGTCGTTGTGTGTAGGTACATATAAATAACTTTACAAGTAAGTCGCAAAAAATTAATTGATCACACTTCACTCAGACGTATCAATTTTTTCATTGGACATAACCATACATGTTGTAATATAAATTATGCAAAAATCATATTTTCAGATTTTAACCTTAATTAAAGCAGTGTTATGACTTAGGTTTACGATGTGGAATTCGAAATTAAGCGAAAAACGTTTATAAATACGTCTTTTTTGTTCGGCATGCTACCTTGATATTTAATTAGGAACCATTTTTATAAGATGAAATGTATGTTTTCATCCTTAAACAACCGCGAGCAATTTTGATCTGAATCTCTGTTATGATCATATCTATAAATCAACACGTTCACAAATCGTATAGCACACTACGCCCCACACTCTGTACCATTCAATTAGGTATGTGATGGTGTCGTGCTTTACATAAAAAAATATATTTCCGGGCACTTCATTGTTTTACGAAAATTTTCCAAGGCTATCTCAATGAGAATGAACAATTCAAATTAGTCGTTTTGGCTGCATAACACAACGAAGCAATTTCCTAGAGTTACCATCTGAATCACTGGACAGCTTGAACCTAAAGAAAGCGATTCGTAGCATTATCCCCAGACGTAGGTTTGCTCTTTCAGAGATTCGAATGACAACTGAGGCAACTAGCGCCATTAAGAAAAGTTGATTGGGGAAAATTTTCTGTGCAATAGCGAAAGTTAGGAGAGAAACTCGGCGTCGGCATTGACCTGCTATATAACGATTGGCACCGTGGAGGTCTCATGTTATCGTCCCATCGAACGTACTTAGTGCTTCACTTTAGCACTATCCTCATGGCGTCAATATTTCCGAACAGATCGGTTCAAATATTCGTTCTTTCTACCCAGAATCAGTGACCTTAATAAAAATTAAGCTCTTCTTCAAGCACTGAACAGTGCCAACATACACTTCACGACCTCCCCATAACCTTCTATACCCTATTTACACACTGGTGTCCTAAAATTCCGTGCCTCTCACCCATTCGGTGGTTCACAGGGTAGTATGTAGAAGTATTGATCGTGGTTCCCCTGATAAATCTCCAGTGAAAAATCTCCACTGAAAAATTCCACTAAAAAATCAAATCCAGGCCCTCCAGAACGGATACAAACACTGTTCATTATACCAAGGCGATCCCCTTTACCTCCCGCAACACATTCCTTCTAAGCTTCATCGATTCCTATTTACTATTTACTTTTAACTATTTTTATTCTTCTTTATGTCATTCATTTCTATTCATCCTCACGCCAAGTGTCCCTATCCGTCTTTCATGTTCCTCTCCTACCTCTATAGTGTTCTTTATCTGCACTGTTCATCATAATTTCACCTCTTAACTCGTCAATTTTGCCTCTTTTCTGAGAATTTAATCCTTTAGTCTCACTCACAATATCTAAAATGTTCTCTATCTAGAAGACAAATTTACCCATCCTCTCCCTGTCTAACATTTATAAACCCATATACCGATTGCCCAAATTTCACATCCATAAAACCTTTGGATACTTATGAGTTTTAGTTTTCTTGGCGATTCTTCTTGTCACGTTCCCGAACGTCTCTTCCCCTTATGAACATAATTTTCCAGGCCAACGTTCATGAATACCCTTCATAGCATACTTATATACGTGTCAAAAAATTAGCCAGATATGTAAATTTTGAAACTGCTCTAACCTTCTAATTTCGAGGGAACCTGATTATCTTTTATACCGTTTAGGATTTATACCGTTCATTAGTATCAAAAATTGAATAAATTTATTGAAATTACGCTTTTCAAATAAATTGGATAGTATCACCGTCGGTATTAATGCAGGATAAATGCGGTTCAGAAAACGCATTCAATATGAAGAGCTAGTAAAACTGAGAAGATGGAAGCAGAATTATTCAATGATTACCAAATAAACCACCGGAAAAGTTTGTTGGAATAAGAAAAAGGGCTGCCAATCAATTTTAGAAGGAGCGCCCTGCAATTTTCCACTTCGACCTCTGTGAAATCAAGCCATTTTAATGATAACAGGGTTTTTCCTTGTGCATTAAAGACTCTGAAGAAGTCAGTTCAACCTAGGCGTGTCGCAGATGGACTATGCTCAGTCTTTTATAAACAGCGCTTCACATTGGTTAGTTAAATCTGAGTAAAATATTATTCTCTCCAGTAAGGAGATGTAGAGAGAAGGGTGGTAAATATTAATGCTATCCTTAACAAACTACCAATCGCATTTGTTTAAAATATTTAATATATATTTATAATGATGGAAACGACAATGACAGATATTCCGAATGGGATTTTAAAGACTGCGTTACTACTAACTACGTTGACTACGTTAAGAACCACATCGCCGGCCGTCTGTCATGCAAGATGTACATCAGGACCCAGCATATCGATATGGGCTGTCCATAACCCACGTAGACAAAAATAGGCCATTTTTGACCCCCCCTCACCCTCCATCGTCGACACACGTAGACTTCATCCGGACCCCCCCCATGCCTCCTGTTGTCCACGTAGAGTTTTCTTTTTTTTTCGGAAAAGCTGTTAACGGGTTATTAATTCATTGTGATGGACTATCTGTAATTAGAGGCTGATTTTAAGGAAAGTTAAGTAAAAGAAAAACTACTCTTGTAGATATGATAATCTGTCATTTACTATGAACTGTATGGTGTCGACCATTGTCTACGTAGACATTCCTCCAACGTGGACCTTCGTTGACAACCCTCATACCCCCCACCCCTGTTTGATGTCTACATGGATTATGGACATCCCCTAATGGAAAGTGTGGAAGAAGCAGGACAAATACGGAGACAATGACTACTGTCGAATTCAGTGAGGACTGGTCACCACTGCACCTGGTCGCCGTTGCTGAAGTGGGCTGCGGGAAAACATCGCTCCTGTTTGCCCAATACCATCCCCGCATCCCTAGTGTGCTAGTGACTAAAGGGAACTGAACACAAGGTTGGCCCGCTTCGTAAGTGCCACTGGGGCGTCGTTGCCTGGAAACGAGCCGCTCCCCCGTGTGGCAGAGAGGTGCAGACGGAGGCGCGCCCGGGTGCAGCCCCCAGACCGCATTCGCAGAGGGAGCGGTGGCGGGAGGAGGAGGCAGACACGGCCCGAATAGGATAAGCGGCTGTTTCCTTCGCCGAAAAACTGCATCCGCAAACATTAACTCGCCCCTTCCCTCTCCACGGTAACCACTGTCTCTCGTACTCCCAGTCAGTTCTAACAGCTCCGTACCGCCTCCCCCTCCCCCCCCCACATTTGCGAGTGCTACACCGCGGCTGGAGTTCGCCGGTTACATTTCGTCAGCTGCGGGCAGGCAGCCGGGGAGCCTTGGGGCCGTACATTGGATGCATGTGCCGTCGATCGGGGAGGTTTGAATGGTCCGGTGGGGAAAATTGGGATGCACCGGATAGGTGGGGGATGGTTTTTTTACGGAGAGAAACTGGCGGGAGTAGTGTGACAAACAAGGCGAGGGTGTGTTGTGAAATTACGTTGTAGAGGTATGGTTGATGTAGCGCTGACTAGGACAGTCAGATGCTCAACATACAGCAGCGATCCACGATAAGGAAAAAAATGCATCTTAGTACAGCTATATTTGCGCGCCAACATCCAATTAGTCAACGAAAGATGGTTATGGGTTGATACGGAGGTCAGACTACTGGATTTCGATTCGGGATTCCATTCAGATTAGAATCCCGGTAGTCGCAGATCTTTTTACGGACACCAAATCCCTCGTTTTTTCTGTTCGGAGATATATTCAAGTTCTCTTATCCATCCTTTGGATAGGGTGCAAAACCATGACCACCTTGGCACCTTTCATTTACAGAAAGCAAATGCCAACGACGAATTTTTCTCGATCTTTACTCAAAACCTTGAATAATCCTTCCCTTACCAATACATTCATCTCTCCTCAATGGCTTGAAGAGTCTTAGATGGCAATAGAATCCACTTATGACAAACCATCCAAGTTGTCTGAGTGGCATTTGACTGGGGTATTTACCGCCGATTTTGTTGAAAGGGAAAAAGTATTGAAGAATACGATTAATAATCGAGTACATTTTAGTGAGCTAGTGACTCTGCCTCTACTATCGTTGCAGACGTGAATTGCGCCTGGGTCAAAGAAATTTTATGGTGATTAGAGCGATTTTTGTGTACAGATTTGAGTTAAATTTGCATACTTCTTCATATTGGTAATATGTGTTGAAAAAAGTAAAATAATTGCATGTTACCGATTTGGTTTCTTGGTGAGTCAATGCTATTTTACACGTAGAAATGAATTGTAGCATATCACTTGGCATATATTTCGAAGTAATTTGGCTCATCACCTACAGATTTTCTCCTAAACGCAAAATACTGCATTTCTCATAATTATAATGGTGGCTAGCAAATATTTAAATACCATGCTGAGTAAAAACAAAGTAAATACATTAAGCTTTCGCGTAGATTTCGAATAACACGCCAGAAATCCAAGGTACAAGTGTATTTATTAAAACGAAAATTTTGAAAAATTATTCTTGGAACATTTATATACATATTATATTTATATTAACCTTGGCTCTTTTTTTGTAACCTATTGAAAATGACGCTATTGTGTTGAAACCGCTCGAGGACAATAAACCGTGTGGAAAATGACTAAGTTATTTTATTCCAATCATTTATATTCCTCTTCTGTGTACTTCATCATTCCTTATTTTGTCTGTCCACTTTATCTTCAGCATCCTCCCCAGCACCATGCTTCGAAGGCTTCTATTCTTTTCTGGGCAGCTTTTCCAAGGGTCCATGCTTCCAATCCATTGAGTGCTACGTCCAACATAGTTATTTATTCGTATGAAAAGATGTCTCAAGTGTAGTGGGATTCTAGAATTTATTTCGACTTATTATAAAAGTCAAAATAAAGTGTACTCAAAGACTCACCCACACTCCCTTACCACTTTAATTATTCTCCTGGTTCTTTCGGCCGTCGAAACGTCGTTTGATGGCCGACGTTTTGAGCGCCGAGAGAACTTTGATGAGCTCACACACTGGGAGAGTACCAATTCTTGCGATACTGATTCTTCTTCTTTCAGCTATGTGTATCAGTTATTTTTTTTCCTTTCGTCCATTCTACAATTGCGTTGTGGAACGAAGGTGCTGTCCTCCATGTAAACTTCTGCGATCTATTTCTCCTGCCATCTCCGTGTTAGTACTACTAGTTTCAAACGTTGCACACCCTATTTCTTTCGATTTATCTCCAATCCACGCATTGCTCGCTAGTTACAGTTTCTTCATTATGCGTCTCGTTTCTTCCTTTGTAACCAATACTTAAATTAAGATAGACTATTCAATCATTCTGTGTTGTCATTCAAGCGCCGACTGTGTACTCCTGATGAGTACTATCGCTAATATAATCATTTTAACACCAGCGTACTAATTTTCATTGCTGGACTGTCGTAAAAACCATGGTAACTACAACGGTTGCTCAAGTAGTAATGCTCCATATTTTAAAAAATTACCTAATAACAGAAATAAGTACATTGACATGGTAGTTGAAAGACGCTACTTTACTGGTCACCATCTCGTTATCACGACGCTACCGTTATCTTACATCTGAGTTCTCTGACCAGGTTTGTGAACTCTCACAAATAACAGTCCGGAAAATACAAAAGCCGTTAACAAATGAATATTGCTTCGTAATTTCTCTTCTTTTGAAATCCATTTTGAATAATTAGACAAAGTACTTTTCCACTCTACTAATTTAATCGACGAAGAGGTGATCAGTGCAGTGGGAACCTGGCTCCATCACCAGGACGAAGACTGGCACCGACATGGGATACACGCCCTAGTGAATCACTGGAGAAGAAAATAGAACTTGAAGGCGATGAAATGAAAAAATTCGGTGAGTTGATAAAACAATATTCTTATACATACATACATACCAATCACGCCGTTCCCTTCCGGGGTTGGCACAGTCACAAAGTTTCACTCAGAAATACATATGTTTACACCTATCTCTGCTTCAATAATTTCCTCCATACTCACCTATCCTGGCAAACCTCTTTTGCCTCATTCATTCCCATACACTGCTTCATACACGCCCTCCTGTTTTTAAGACTTAATATTCCTCCTCCTAAGAATTTCGTCAACCAAAACTTTCTTGGCCGACCTCTACCTCTCGCACCATTCATTTCACTCTCATATGTTTCGTTATTCGACCCTCACCCATTCTTTCAACATGGCCAAGCCAACGAAGCACACTCCTTTCATATGTGTCCATTACTGGATCATCTAACCCTCATTCATTTACTACCCACTCATTCCTGACCGTATCCATCCTACTTTTGGCGCAAACACTCCTCAGATAACTCATACCCACGGCGTTTAGTCTACTCTTATGTCGTTCCTGACATACCCATGTTTGACTACCATACAACACTATTCTTATATATGTGTAAATTTCATTTTTGTGGAATAAGTAGTTTCTGATTATAAAATACGGGACATTACTCTTTGAGAAACCCTCGTATTCACAATAGCTTGTTCAAATACTGTAAATAATGAAAGCCTCAGCCATATTTTCACGTATTGACAGCATTATTCTAACGAAATTCATCGCGAAATATATGTTCAGCAGAAGCGCATGACCAACATTGACCATTTCACCATACCCAAAAAATAATGGGTACCACACTGGAATATATATATGCCTGAATCATCATCAATGTGACCATGTCGAAGTTAATTACCAAATAACTACTGTCATTGGTTCCTCCAAATTTTCTGTCGGTCTACTAGGTCATTTCCTTATGTGGAACCTGCCAAAATATCGTCGCGTATCCGCAGTGTTTACCAAGAGGGATACAATGGCCGGCGAGGTAGGAAGTGCGGGCATATCCCAGGGGTGTGATTGGACATATGCCTGGTGGAGGAATCGCTCGAGCCTTAGTGGACACAAGAATCATTGGAGAATTAAAGGCCGTGCAACCGGACAAAGAAAAATCCCTGGGGCAACGGCCGTCGCCACTGACAATTAGTTCCGTATTGCATCTTCATGGAACGCTTCCTCACTTGGGAGATATTAAAAGGCCAGTGTCAGGCAGATGCGTTGTGTACTAAGAAGTCATTAGGGAATATCCGAATTTCTGCATAAATTATCTCAGCAAAAGAAGAAATATGATGCGTGATATCACAAATATATGTCATTAACATATATGTAATGAGTTCACAAAAAATTGTATCACTTTTCGAATAACTTAGTAATATATTATATCAGTTATCAAAATGTATCCTTAATTTCATGATATTGCTTAAAATGATGTGGCAGAGTTAATGGAGTACTATCGATCGAGTATGATATTGATCATGGATTACCATAGACAATCTCATTCGCTAAGTCAGTACACTGTTATATCATTTGGCACTAGTTCCCGGCGAGACCTCAAAAATTTTATTGGAACTTTTTCTAACTTACCGTAAGTAATTCTACTCAAGTTTTTTACTTAAAATTAAGTAAGTTACTGGCGGTACTTGATGAATTTATCATCGAAAGAGGAAAAAACAGTGACTTATATAATGTGGTTATAGTTAACAAATATTATTACACTGGACAACCATGAATAGTATGCTCCTCGTATATTATGAAGGAATTAAAAATAAAGAATCATTAAGGAATAAAGTGGTTGACCTGGAGGATAGTGGAGAGCCGCGGCAAACCAACCTTTGGATTCATGATATCTAATGATGACGATAATTGGTGAAAGACCATCATTCGGAATCGTTTTATTAAATCAATTTCAATGATTTTAATCCCCATTTTGCTTAATAATTTCCGGGAATTAAATAAATAAAACGGTTGTATGTGAAGTACCTAGCTACTTTATATTTTGATATTAATATGCTTAATTTTATTAATTTAAAAAATATTCACTCTTTACTGGGGCATTAATATCCTTATCCTTTATACCGATAATGCTCACAAGCAAAGATGTACTTATGGATTCATAAATCGGGGTGGGGAATATTGGCCAACTTGCAACGCCTCCAATGACAATAATTCACTTAAAGATCGGGTTTCAGCTGAGCAGATCAGTTAAGGGTGCAACACAGACCTTGTCTATCCAGACGCTCGCGGGATCAAATTGTAATATGTGCCTGGATACTGTAATGCATAGCGATTCGTAAATTTTCTTGCACTGTGTTCATTACAAAAATGGAGTTTTACCGCAGAGGATTCAAGTCCTGTGAAATTAAGTCATTTACCTGTTTTTCTAGCTTATTCATTGTGAAATATTTTATTTCAGCTTATTGAATAGAGTTCGCAACATGAAGATATTTATTGACATCATAAGCCCAAAAAGAGCCTATCAATTATGATCTGCATTAATGCCAAGTAGGCGTTGTCTTCGAAGTCTCAGGAAGGATATATGAAAAGTTATATATGTACTTCTCTTGAAATAAGTGCCATCATTTATCTACTAAACTACCAACATTGTTTAAACTGACCAAATCGTCTATTTACCCACTGAAATATCCGAGAGAAGGGAATTTTCTGAGGGACTCTTTGAAAATCGACCACCATGAAAATGAAAAAAACATGGCTTATTAGATACAATTTTGAATGTGTTTTAATGGATTCACATATTAATGGATTTTTTGGACATTTTTGGGCAATGAAAAATTGATTGACATGATTGAGGTAAGATTGATACTTCGAAACGCTTCACCTGTAATAAATAGTCCTTTTCAGTAATTTTTTTTAATAATTGTGGAATCGGCATGACATTTAATGTAATAGGTATATCAAAGCAAAATTTAACATGTACACAGTCCCTTTCAGCCAAGTGCGCCCTGAAGAGAGCAGTTGGTAATTTATATTCGGATTTTTCTTTTTATCCTTCTCTCCTCCCACTATGCAGGGACTGTAATGATGATCCAAGCATGAAAAATGTGGACTGATGTGCGAAAAATCTAAGAAGATACAGTTTTATTTTAATTGTGGTATTAAACTGCTATTTTGTTTCATTTTGCGTAAAATGGAATTACAGAAACAGCCATTTAAATAAGCCAAGGAGCAGAATATTTGAAAGTTATTATTTTATTTTTGCTAGTCATAATTGGTTATATGAAAGGCTCATAGATAGACAACATGATGTCAAAGTCGATTTAAAAGCGTATACCTAACTTTGGTGAAAAAATACAGTGAAACAGTAATTTGTATTTATTCGTTAAAACTCCTTAATTGCCAAAATTCCATTTATTCTCAGTAAGATTTGTATTTTAAGCTAGATTCTTGTTAGTCCTTTATGGTAGTAACATTTTCAGATTTCACGCCTCGCTGAGCATTATTAATAATTAATTTACCTGTTAGCCACCGGGAAAATATCGTCTACCGAAAACAATATTATAGCAGATAAAGTAATGCTTTGAGCCCACTTTGTGTTCAAAGGTTTGGAACGTAAATTAAGAAGAAAGTGCCTATTTACATTGAATAATCGTGCCCTTTGATCTAAATTTAGTACTTTAAAAGACCTTAATATTAAAAATGATATATGATGCTTCGTGTTCTCTTGCGCTATTTCCCACACACAGTGGTAAAATCAAAGGTTGACATTTTTCATAGAAGGCCATTCGAAAGCTTTGCCAAAGTGGAACGTGTAAACCTTTTAAGATCAAATATCAGAGCAAAACAGTAGTGATAATGTGACAAGTAATATGTGCTTCATGGAACGTCTACACAATTCAAATGATGCATAAAGGGAAGGGATTCAGATGAAAAATTTGAAGAGAGATTCTCTACTTTAAGCAACTAAATAATGTTCTTTCTTAATGTAGTATGTTGTACTTCATCTGTCACGGCTCTGATCGAAAAGTACTGAGGACAAATGCATCCATATTAGCACATTTTCTGTAGCTTGTTAATATGAAAAATACCCCATTATACACATGTGATATTTAATTTTAATCCATTTAATCTTTTCTGTGTAGTGCGATAGGTATTCAACCTTATGCGGGAAAATAGCGAAATTCTACGCTTTTTTCTTACTTTGTTTTTTCATTCCTAATTCTTTCATTGGATTTAAAAAATGCTGAAAATCTTCTCTGATGTTTGGAAACAAATAAATTAAGGCTTTGGTGCTCTCAATGAGGAAAAATAAGGCCTAAAACAAGCATTAAAACGATCACAAGCCCCGAAAAGCAAAAAGAAAATTAGATTTATTCCTTATGAAACTCGTTTCTACTGTTTAAAAGCTCAAATATACGCAATATAGCCTTTATTTAACATGATACGAAACATTTACGGCTATTCATTACAGAAACTGCGATTTATCAAGCGAATAATTGGCCTTTCGATGGAAAATAAAAGGGGATACCTTTTGCTCAAATAAAGCCATATCTCGAATACGTGGAGTTAATGGACGGTTTCATTCATGAAATTGACGATGCACAAATGAAATCTTCACGTATTATTAAGTACTGCTGCAAGCAAACAGAGAGTTACAGAACTGATGACCTGGAAAGAACTAGGTTGACTGGACTAGCACTAATCGACTACGAGGTTACACATTAGGCTTAAACTGTTTAAAAAATTATTTTTTTCACCTCCTTGAACCTATCTGTTCATTTAAGGATTCAGAATAAAATACTAAAAATTTTAAAAGTCAGATGAATTGAATAGCCATAATATTTGGTTGCTCTTTTTAAAGTGCATTAAATCTAGATGTGACACCATATTGCTCTGAGAATGTAGTCGTTTACATCAAAATGATTATGAAATGGCATATGTCTGAAAGTTGAGTAGCAGGTTCAACAAGTGCTTCGATAGGTTTTTTGTGATTGCAGACCTTCACTTTGTAACCATGAAATTGGTAGAAAAGGTGGCCGCATTGAATCGAGCATAAGAACTCTCTAGATACATGGCTTGTTTTGCATTTTTAATATGTCAAAATTTGAATGGTCCGTACTCTGTACTTAATCGTTGAATAGCGTAATAACTTTTCTTTGATTTTGTCTTAAGAGCATTACATGATTATCAAGGATGCGCTCTGTTGAGAAGCATTTAGATTGATTTTGTTTTTTCCTCGTTCCACACTTTTATCGGACGATGGACGCTCATCCTAGGAACAAAAGTTCAATCCACAAAAAAATCCAAAAGTCAGTATGTTAACACCATACGCATTTAGCCGTAGTATTATCGAAAGACAGAATGCCGCTCTAGAAAATGTGTCATCAAAACTGGATTAATGAGCTGACTCTTTTACTTAATTAAGGCTTATACAGCTTAGTTTTAGGTATAAATTTACAAAGCTCTGTATAATGATAATCAGAACCCACCTAATAAAGACGGTCAAGGTGGTATGCTATTTTATAAAACTTGATGACAGTTTTTATAATTATTCCAATAACTCAAGGTGTTTGCAATGCACAAGGATTTTTTTAAAATACAAGTTTCGGAGTATTCCTGTCGATGAATCAACTTGCTGCCACACGGCCGTGAAGTATCTGCGGAGGCACTATGAATTATGGGAAAATCCAAAAGAGGTATCAGAGGCAAAATTTCTCCCCCTAAAGAATGCATTCCTACCACACCTTTGTCTTTCGTAGTAGGCTCAGCTAAAGAGCCTAGTAATTGATGCGAAGCCCAGGCATCTGGGTCTGTTTATTTTCTTATTTCCTTCACAATTCCCTATCCTTGTGTACATTTTCGATTCTGATGCATTTATTAGTTGCATTTTGCTTTCTCTCCTCTCAAGATTCCTCATATTCCTACACTTACAGGAGTCTCTTCCACGACATTCATCAAAAACTTTCTGGGTATTCCTCTTTCTCTACAACCATTCACTTCATTACCATGGATTTGTTTTGTATACGACTATGATTCATCCTTACGATATAATTATTACGACCATTAACTATACTGTGGGCGGAGTAAACACAAAGTCTCCAGGTACAGTTAAATGTATCGGAATAACATTTACTTCAGACATATTGTGGGGAACACATACAAAACAGATGCGGCACAGCACTGAAGAAATAAGGATTTTTCAAGAGTAAAATTTGTAGGATCTCTGATGAGAAAGTGAAAGCGAGCTATGTACTTTGCACTGGTTATACTACACCTCGCATACCCCGTGAGCATTTGGGACCCTTCACAGAAAGATAGAGCCCTAGAAGTTAATAAAATACGAAGGATAGCTCCACGCTTCGTTAAAACTGCAACGAGTGAACATATCAAACATATCGTGTTTCACTTATTTTTTAGGGATTAGGTTGGGAACCGCTGGAGACAAAGTGGGTGCATGATAGACAGGGTTTGCTTGAGAAATTCAGAACAGGTGTGTTTCAAGGCGGCACAGTGAATATCACTTTGACGCCACATTTCATCACTAGGTCCCACAGAAGCGATAAAATAAGACATATGCATTACCGGACTGATAGTTACAAAAATTCGCCCTTGCCACGCACAGTTTATATTTCTAACCATAACATAAACTGCGCTCCACTCCCAAATCCTATACTCCAATAATACACTTCACCATTTATGGTAGTGCGAGAGAGATAGTTTCCGAATCGTAATAGAGACCATATTCGAGTTATATGTTTTAACTTCGCCAGCGGTGAGACACTTTAATTAAATATTTCATTATTAATGGTGAAATTATATAGTTTTACATGACAGAAATTGTAAGTAATCAAATGAAAATGTGTAAATAAGTCTTTAGCTTGACTCATTTTTTACGCGCGGTACGCTTGAAACTTGATCGAAACGGAAGGTTTATTATGATTTCGAAGAATTTATTGCGGTGAAAATATGATTAATTTTCAAAAATATCTGAGAAAACACATAAACTACACTGTTGATTTTTTGATGAGATCTAGATGTTATAAATTCCTCATTTGTTGAATAAGGTCTCTCTGGAGTTCTTACACGTACGATTTCCCAGATAAAAGAGCTGGTATTTTCTGGTAAATATCTCGGAAAGTAATGTGGTAAGGGATTAAAGTTTGGTTGACAATGGAAGGGCGATATATTTTTATTAAAAATGAGACCAAATTCATTGATTTCTTGATAAAATGATTTTTTGCTCGAACTACCTTAACCTCCCAAAACCTATTCTACTACACCTGTACATGACTGGTGCTCTAACGCCCCCTACGACACACCTATTCGGCGTATCACGGGGTAGTGTTTATATATAGACCAAACCAGCGAAGTTCACTGCTTTTATATCAGTCCATTCCTGGCATATCTAACCAGGAGTCATTCATGACCCAATCTTTCCTAAACTTTGTAGGAAACACTATGGGGGGGTGCAAAAGGAATAACGCCTAACTCTCAGGACAATCAATATGTTTATAAATGCTCAATAATCTCCTCTAATTTACAAAACATTCCACAATGGGAGGACATGACCGGTCACCATAATGCACTCAGCACACGCTGCCGCTTCCCAACCACCTTATTGCTCCCAAAGTCCTCATCGTTTTTATTCCTATCACCCTTATCCATATCGCCCTAATCCTCTGACTCCTTACCCTTATACCCCTAATTATCCACGAAGACCTTGGTGGCTCCACTTATTGAGCTGCAATCAAGTGGTGGATAGCGGAGTGGCGTATTGCTACAGTCGCAACACTACTACGGCTGCTGCAACTTATCCATCATTCTCATGCCGCAAAAACTACTCAGGTATACTATTCTTAATGCATTTCGGCTGATGTTATACTTATCATGGCATATCCATGTTTTACTTTCATGCAAATGAAGTCAGGAAGAGAATTCTTGAACAGCTTTACTCCGTTTCGAGTCAATCCGTTGATAAATTGACACCGCACAGCTCGTGAGGATATGAATATTTTACATTGTTTGGATGGTCGTACCTACGATTTGCATCCCTTTGCTTTATATTTTGAGTTTTATTTCGTCCTGTAAAATAAGCTTCCGATTTTCTACACAACCCCACGCGGCTCTTTTTAAACCTATAGCTGAATCCACATGAGCTTAGTAGGTGAATGGCGTGAATTGTTCACGAACGAGAAGATACAGGGTGGAGAGGGAAATTGTACCGGCACAAGAAGGGCTTTTATTAGGTGAGGAATAACGGAGGAAATTATTGGGCCCAGAAGACGGGTGACCTCAGAAGGAGCCGACCAGTCGTGCCAACCAATAACACCTGCCCGTCCTCACTTTCTCCATCGGTATCTCCTCCGACAACAGCTGATCGGAGCGAGGAGGAAGGGGCAAGGCAGGGGGGAGGGGGGAGAGGAGACATACAGGCCCGGCAGCGGGGCTGCAGTGGAGCCCTTCTTAAAGGACAATCCATTTCCCCTATCCCTCTCCTCTTTAACACTCTTCAAGCCTCACGCTTCCACTCCACCCTCTTGACCCGGCCATTTCGGCGTCGGAAGACGGCCACATGTATATATTCAACAGAGAAAAATAAAGAAAAAGAGTAACAGTTGAAATTACAAGCAAAACGGCCGCATCCGGTAGGACGGGTGAGAGCACGCGGCAAGTGATCTCCGGCCTCGTCGGCGATGCAAGGATAGGGGCCGTGCGAAGTGTCCAACCCGAAAACCCACTATAGCAAGACACCCACTGCACCGGGAGATGAGGGGAATGCGACCGAGAGAGTTCGACGGGTTTTGCGGAATATTTTCTCATGAGATGGCAAGATATCCTGTTGCAGTTAAATACATGTAACTGGGTCTTGCCTCCCGAGTGTGTATTCCACAAGGAGAAACGTTCATTATGTTAAGGGGTGGTCAAATCTAATGTCATCTGTTTAAAGGTATTCATCACATTCTCTCGAATACATGATAGCGCGTATCGACGCTGATACATCTAAATATTAAAAATGAGATTATAGAAGTTTTAACTCCTTGATAGCCTGAAGAGATCGCGAGAAATTTTGTTGAGCGGTTAATATTTTGGATGACAAATACGACAACACAAAAGAATGTGATCTCATCCGCAAATGGAATCTTCATTTAGGCAAACACTGATTAACCCAAGTTGTTCTGAAGCGCTATGTTAAGAATGGAAATTATAACAATATCGTAAATACGCGATTAAATATCGATAAATTGCAAATATATATCAACAATTGCTTTCTATAACCTATCCCTTTCAATACTAAAGCGACTCAGTTCCAGCAAATTCCTCTGCTGTAAGTGACTGATGCTTACAGTAGAAGCAGAAATTCTCAGAATTTATTTTTAGGAAATATAGAAATGCAAAGAAAAAAAAATCAGTTTTGAAAGGGCCTGAGATTTTATCGCCGCAAATCGTTAACCAATAATTTAAAATTAGAGTGCTTGCAGGTAAAACTTTTTGTTTTGACAAGTACTCAATTTATGTGAGACTCAATGGTTGTGGAAGAATACGTTAAGGTCAGGTGGCTATTATTTGATTTCTCGTCGTTAATGGCGAGTAATTAATTTTCTTTACGTTCGTTCTAAAGCATATTTATAATAGGCGCGATATTTAACCTACAGGAATGAGTGCGCGATTATTTTCGTCAATGCTTTTAACAGCATTCTTAAACAGGCTGGCTTGATAACATTCTACCCCGTATTTTTTGGATAAAGGTCAGGCGTGACAATGGGTCGACCAAGTAATATTCCATGTCCCTTTAATTCCTTCTACTCATCTTACCTTAAAATATTTACTCGTGGCTAATTTCACGAAGTCGCAGGCTTTCGTGCGACAGCGTGCCTTGAGCTGCGGGTGCCGGCGAACGACTGCTAGCTGCTTGACCACGATAGAAATTTCTGCTGCGGTCGCCTCCGACTGCGCCCACGTTACTGAATACCACGAGAGTGTGGCGGATTACGCGCGTAAGGAGGAAGTAATCCGATCACGGCACAGTTAAGACGCAGAGAGGTAGGTAAGGGAGTCGAGGAGAAAAATAATGCCGGTGAAGAATGCTGCAGGACGCGGGGACGTAGGGAGAGGGGGAGACATTAGAGGTGAAAGAGGATGTTTAAAGGGGGGTTGAATTTTTATTAGACCGGCCTGACGAGCAGGCCTAAGGACGCATACACAACGAGGTACTCGTTGAAGGAAGTTAAATTACGAATGCACACTTCAATATCGTGACTATTTTCAACTTTATATGTAATCCTTTGAAAGAATGTAGTCTCCAGTGATAATACGACCGGGATAGAGAAATGCGATGCGTGCGTGATAGAGTATCACTCAGGATGAATAGTTGAATCATTCTAGTTCTTCTCGAGTCGACAGCCAAAGACCCCTCCCTCCTGTCCAACCCCCTTAAGGTGACTTGCTGGATAATATGCAGATGAAGACAGAAGCCTAGATAAACTGACATAGGCAGCCGTAGATTCTTGAAAGATTATAGAACTGGCAAGAGTTTTTTTTTACATTTCACGGCTCAACTTAATTTTTATAAGGCATTTAGATTTCTAAAAAAATATGATTTTCTTGAAAAAATTGACATATTGAAGCGTAACTGCAACTAATCTCTTACGGATTCCATAATTCCTTTACATTTTTATTTGTTTCAATCAATATTTGGAAGAAGTGGAATAAAAACATTGAAATTGAGTGATTTTTTAAAAGAAAAGTCTTATTCTGGCGCTATGAAAACGTGACACGAGAGTCATGAGGGAACATGCAAAACATGGTGTTAGCACTACTCGGGAGATCTAGGAACATGCTTTAGGGTGCATATGAATTAATCTGCTACATTACCTGTCAAGTAATCTAAATCAAAGTCTTAACGCAGCCATTATGATCTCTTATCAATCGCGGGAAAAACGATACTTTTAACCTTTCTGTTCTACAATCTATTTCCCTTATTTTATTTTCTTGATCTGATTTATCGTAATGTGTTGTGTGCGTAAGATATTGAAAACTTCGTCCAAAAATACATCGGTTTTAAATTTACATAAAAGATTGAGTCTAGTTTTAAATCGAAAACGATTCCCATCCAAGTTGTTGCAAGAGGTCAAATATTCTCCCCTTGTCGCCACAAAATGTCTATGGAAGCAAGAGATAGAAAGAGGGGAGGATTTTATAGTGGTGTTGAGGGAGGAGGATAAGATAGGCGCACGAAAGTATTTAGCCTTCGACTCGCCAAATCTGGCAACGCCGGACATCGGAGGGCCCCGAGAGAGTCCTGCCTGGGAGGTATACAATGGTGGTGGAGGGAGGAGGGGTGAGAAGTGAGGAGGGAGGGAATAGTCGGGAGGAGATGTGGGGATGGAGGAGGTGCAGAGAGGAAAGGAACGGAACTGCGAAAGGGGGAGGGGGTAGGGTTCCACGTTCCACCACCACTGCATCCTCGAGAGGGGGAAGGGAGGAGGCAAGGCAAGGCAGGATGGTGGTGGTTTTCGGTGTGGAGAGGTTACGCAGAGGACAAAGAGGTGGGGGAGAGAGGTCTAGAGGGGTTCTCTGTCTCCTGAGGAAGGAAGGGAGGCGGGGAGGGATGAGGAGTTGGAGAAGAAAGGGTAGAGCGACAAGGGGAGGGAAGGGGGTATGGTGAAAAAGTAGGGGAGGGTGGGAGGATGGAAGTGAATGTGAGACAACGCAAAAGGGGTTCTTCAAAAAAAAGGCAGGGGATGACGATTTTTTTCACGGATTACGCATTTTTTCGGAGTGGGGGAGGGATAGAGAAGGAGGTGTGGGATTTGACGTCGGTTGTAGTGCGTGTAAGAGAGTGACATCGGGAGTGCGACAAGTTAAGGGGGGGGGGGGCGACGGATGGACTCAATGCTTTCGAGTGGATACTCACCAGAAATGCTTCTTGAGCGATCAGTCGGGTATGGAATTGAATTAGTCACTTAGGAGACTACTGAAAATTAAGTTTAAATCTCTGCTTAGTATGTTGAGAGGAATTAAATCCGCTGTAGCTGAGATTCTCCGCGTTTTACTTATCCAACCAGTTTTAAAAACCTAAGAAGGATTTTCTGTTAACAGTACTCCCAATGAATGATAATTAACGCCAGGTAAATCCCAGAGAAAGCTGCTGGTAAGTAGGTAATTAAATGTAGTGAGACACTAGGAAGAGGCAAACATTACGAGGCCTCCTTATTACTTTATCGGAGACTATCGAGAGTGGAAGTTTGCATCTAGTTTCGTAGCCAATTAGTTGGTTTACTCCCTAATACTTTTTTCTTAACTTGCAGCATAATTCTAACATTCGGATGCACCCTGCATAAATCTTGTATCTCTTTGCAATTATGTAGTTGGAAATATAGTTCTATAGAATTGCTAGAATAACTGAATTCCTATGCTTAGTGGTGAAATTTTACATCCTGAAACTTGCAGGTTTTTGCTAATGCGTTAGAAGTTGATATTTTATTGACTTGAGTAGAATATAGTGCTGTGCATGTTGGTGAGGACTCACCCTCTGCCACTCATCCCTCAGGTGGCTTTCAGGGTACATGTAGAACATTAACAGCCATTTTGAAACCTCTTCTCCGCCTGGGAGTAGAAATTGATCGAGGTATAATCTCAAGTATGGAGTTAAAACTCTTGGTACCGGAAACAAAGACGATAAACTAAGTCAAACAATTACATTGCAAAGGATATGTTCCCACCATCAGGGATATGTGAGTACCCACTCCTTTCACTGGCATTCTCTCTCGTTGGAGGAGAAAAGGGAATTGAGGTGAGGATAGCCCAGGGTTGAAGTGCCGAGGAGGCCGTCTGAACGGGATGGGAGTGAAAATTGGGAAGATCAGGTGAGGGCGATAGGAAGAATAAACCAATGAGGGAAAATAACTCACATCTGCGTCTGACTACAGATTTATTGAATCTACTTTTGGAAATGCTCACATATCTAGATGTGTTCAGTTATTTTATACATAAGTAATTGCAGTTCTTAAATATAAACGGTAAAATATTTGTAGGGTAGCGCATTTTCTGGTGAATGTTTATCTGCTCATCACCATTGAGATGGCTGTTAGGGAATAGATGTGCGTAGATGTACTCCGACAAACGATAGTAAAAAACCATAAAATAAAATAAACCACTGTAAAGATAAGAAAAGAATAATTGACGTCACATGTTTACTTTTAAGGAGAGGTTGATGGTCCAGAGGTTAAGCCCACGGTTATAATTCTTAGTGTCCCAGGTTCGAATGGTCCTCTACATCTACAGCCGAAAACTAACTTTCCAAAAAAGAACGGCAGATGCTGGAGCGAAGCAAACTATCCCTCGGACCAGATTTTGCGAATTTCATGCGCCACTGAGCAAGGTGCCAACTAAACCACTCACACCTGGACCACCCAGTAGCTACTCTCACTCTCCCTTCGAAACTGACTTTAATAGACTCTTCGGCCGACTGGTTTCGTTGAGAATGTGAATGGCCGTCTGTTAATAAGATAACTCGGGTTATTAGAAATACATCCAACCATTTCCTACAGATGTGAAACAGTTCTAGCGGGCAAATGTATCTGTGTTATATGTCATAGGTCGTTTGTAGCTGTATGATAGGCTTCACGGTAATTCTCTTCGTGGAGAAAATTTTGCTTCATTTCTTTGGCCTCGTGAAGATGACGTTTCTTTCGTGGTATGCTTCTCAATATGCATCCAAATCACTCGGATGACTTACGGTTGGTGTCATTGAAGCGTATTTAGTCAAAGAATAATGATCGCGATCAATGTAGTGCCTAAGTTAGTAGCGCGGTCGTGACGAAGGATTGACGGTGTTTCTCGACAATTTCTCAATTCAAATTTGCTAACAGCCCTCACCATTTTATATGAGCTCTCGGGGCATCATTCAACTTCAAAGGATTGATTTGTGCACATTTACGCAAACGTTCCTGAAATCCTAGTAGAGGAATACAAATACCCACCAAAGGACCATGGACCTTATAAAAAAATCCTTCGGCCTTCATAGGTCTATCTATGATCCACGCACCAGCAAAATTTCAAGATAATCGATTCTTCAGTTTGTTCGTTTCGACGTAACAAGCAAATATAAATACTTTAAAAAATTATCATGAAATAATAAGAGTTGTGAAATGATTTTTCAGTTTGTAAACACCATATTTTTTGTTTTTTGACCTTTATTGTGATGATCAAAATAACGTATGTTGACATTTTATGTCGAAGGAACTGTCACAAAAATAAAAAGGAATGGGCGCTAATGAGAGAAAACTCATTTGACATGTTGCAGTTCCACTGAGTAAAGACTGAGACATTATCTTATATTAATATCAGTTGGGAAAAATAATGTCGGAGTCAATGATGCTCGTCCTATGAAGAGGATAATTAATTACGTATTCCACGTATGAAAACTCTCGGACGAATATAATGCGGAATTAATTGCGGATCTCAAAGCCATAGCCATAGCATTGGTCGTCGCATGGCGCTGATTCGTTTGCGAAAAATAAGTGGCAGAGCGCGCGCGCGATGGATTAGGTATGTGCGGGTCATCACCGGATGGAGAGGAGAGGTAAGAAGATAGAGGTGGGTGGATGGAGACGAGGAAGGCAAAGAGGAGACGGCAGAGGAGAGAAGAGGAGGGAGGGAGAGTAGGAGAGAGATGATAAAGGAAGGAGTGTGAGGTAGAAGAGGAAGGAGAAGAAATAATGGGGTGAGGTGCCGGGATAAGGCAGAGCAGCAGTTCTTTTCTTCCTTCCTCCCCAACTAGGATTGCCAACTGGAACATTTTTACTCGAAGACTCCGGGTGAAGCTATATTTCTCCGAGTTCAGGATTCTAGATTGATGTCTCGGGGCTAGTGTCAGCTGCGGAAAAAGCTGTAAATATTGAAATTGAAAAGTCTTAATAGCTCTGGGACTTTAAGTCCCCTAGAACATTGAAACATAATTACATGCCACAACAAATGGGGTCAACGGTGACAGCAATGCATAATAATTTCATTAAGGAGCACCACGTATAAACCAACAATAATAAGTAAATAATTAGGGATTGAGAAATTAAAACAGGCAGCATAGATAACCAATCGCATTACTTACATATATTGTATTAAGCATAATGGAATATAAAGTATTAGACACGGCATCAACAGTATGATAATACGATAGAACATGACGAATCTCATTCAACAATGCAATACACAAATATGAAACCATAGATATTAAATCACGTTTCAAATGATCATATCGATTTGATATGAGAAGATTAAGCTAACTTACATCAATTATCATTCATATTTCTCTTGAACGACGAAATTGTAGAAGAGGTTCTAACATTATCAGGTAAACAATTCCATCGCTTGCAGGAGGAAATGTGGAAGGGGTGATCAATAATTAAGGAATGATATTTGGAACATAGGATATCTCAGTGATTCGAGTCGATCTTTTCCCGGTATTTGCATTATGTATAAATTTTTCATACAAATACGATGGATTATTGGATTTCAGTACCTTAAACAAGCCTTTAAAGTATCCGGCGTTAATCCAATTTCTGCCATTTTATTTTTTTATAATTATGCGCGACATGTTCATCCTAACGAATGTTAAAAATGAAACGCCAACAAGAGATTTGAGGTCGCTGTCACTTAGTGCAGAGTTTTGTGTTAACATCTGAGAATATATAAAATCATAAAGAATGAAAGTAATGCATATGGACCATTCCTCTTCTACTGTATACTTCATCATTTCTTATTTTGTCCGTCCATTTTATCATCAGCATCCTCCACTAGCACCAGGTTCTATTGAATATATTTCTGGTACTATTGAATATATTTTTAATGATGAAGAGTATATAATTTTTAATCAAAATCTTCTAAAAGTAGTCCAGAGCCGCCCATTCAAATTATCCGGGTTGAGGACCAAACTCTTCGAGTGGAAGAGAACTTGCAGTTGGTAACCCTGACCCCCACCACCCACCAAAGAGCAAAGCCTCCCCACCACCACCATCGTCCTTGGTACGCGACTGGAATTCATAGTGTTCCAGAGGGAAGAGAGTGTATGGAAGGGTTTTGCAGGGCTGGGGGTCCCTTCGAGGGGGCGAGGATTAAGGAGTAGGGAGGATAGGGTGGAAGGAGGGTGGGGGAGTGGAAGGGGGCAAGTAGGACTCACTCAGACCCCTTCCAAAGATACTCACACACACCTCCCCTCGCCACTTCTTTCCTATCCCATCATCCCCTCCAAACCTTCCCACTTGCGTGAGACTTGTTATCTATTAACTCGGCTGGTGAGAGCTGAGTAAAGCCTACGGTCTTTATCGGGGTGGTGTTTTTTGATGGAAGTCGAGTCGGGGGTGAGGGATTGGAAAGGAGAGAGGGAAGGGGTTATTTGAGGCTGGGCTGCCGGCGGAGAGGGATTGATGGAACGGGAAGGATGTTGGACGGAGGGTAAACCCGAGCTGGTTTTTATTCAGGGAATAGAATGAAGAAAAAGTTACATGTGCATGGCACACTAAAAGCTACCATAAGTGTTTGTCGAAGGGCGAGGGGATATTCTCCAAGATATGCGTTAAATTATATGCTACGAACATTTTACAAACCATGTGTGTTTAAACGCTATGCTCTTGAATAGAGATATCATAAATCGAAGGTGAAGTAGGTGTGCTAAACTTTTCATTTATAAAAAGTAGTATATTAATAAAAAAAGCTGGATTCGGAAATTCAACGAACTGGTCTAACTGCCGGAGTATTTGCATCTTGGTACTATATATTTCCAGTAGAACCTTTCACGAATGCTTAGAGTACCTTGTATTTAAATGCGACTCTTCATAAATTAGCAACATATTGTTGTAATATTTTAAAATATATATCTGTAGTTTATATTTACCGTCATGTATATGGCTAACTCTTAGCTCAGTATTCTCTTAAGTCAATTTTATAAAAAGGGAAAATATCTTCATTAGTTTTGAAATATTTAAAAAAATACTTTTTATTTTTTTTTCGCATTTCGATTAATTTACCATTGTCGTTTCAAGTGCTGTGGTATGTCTCATGTCTTATTTCTAAGCATAAGGAGTCGGCAACACAGGTCTGAAGAGCGATAAGTTTCAAAATGTTTTCCATTTCTTTTTAAAAGGCTTAATTACGAGGTGTTGTCTTCCGTGGGCTCCGAGTTTGGGTCCAATCAGATAGAATATTCTCCGGCGCCGCTGAACCTTCTTTTTTCACGCACCAATGAATTTCCAGCCTAGCGATAAAATGTTTTTTTCAGCTGCTAGTCGTTGATTAGGCCTTGTGACTTCTCTGGCAGCTACGTGATGATTCATCTTGCACTTTGCGTGGCCAGTTAATTATTCTTACATCTACATACTACCCCGCGAGCCGCCACATAGACATGTTGTAGGGGGTATTAGGATACCAGGGGTGTAAAGATGTAAGGGATAAGGTTTTTGAAGGTGAGATGGTGACGTATATGATGGGAGTGTATTAAGTGGAGCTCAGGTTTTATTGTGTTAGCTTATTGTGCGTAGAAAGAATGAGTTTTTGTACATATCTGGTCGGAAATTTATTTCCCTTATTTTATTGTTTCTGTCAGACCTAGAGATGCTGCGAGGCGTCATGATAATATCCTCTGTGTTGCTCTAAAAAATATCAGTTCTGAATTTCTTAAGCAACCAAAACCTAGCGTGTAGCCTCCGAGTCTCCAGGGGCTCCCACCTTAATCCCTGTAAAAGTTGTGAAGCACTATATATTCGCTCGTATCAGTTTTTAACGAAGCGTTTAGATTTTCTTTTTATTTAATTAATTTTTTTCGTTGAATCTTTTTGTCCAGGGTCCCAAATGCTCGCGGCGTATTAGAGGTGTGGCCTAACCAGAGCGAATTAGCATCTCTCTTTGACATACAAGCAAACATAACCATTTCGCCCATCCCATTCGGAGCAGTCACTGTCAAAGTACTAAGTTTTTGCTTTTACGCCTCGGAAACTGGCTTGGTATTAATTGTTTACTTTTTATTGATTTATCCTTGAATGCTACGTCAGCTTCTGTTACTCCGCTGCTTCATTCTTTCCGTTCTATTCTTAAGATTTCTAAATGAAGAGTTTAAATTAAGAGAATAAATTCAGATAGGTTTCTTAAGAATAGCTTCCACCACAATCACCCACGACTTTCTCGATGCAACTATTCATTCCACACAATTAATTCTTCTATCATAAATGTAGGTCCTTCTCATTCGATTTTAATCAATACTCTTGACATGACCAAACCTACGGATCTCGCTTGGAGCAACAATTTCCATACACGACCATTTCTAAAGAATTCATTTTATATTCTTTCGTTAGTAAATCGACCAAAATTAGAAAAATATAGAACCTTTGCAATAAATTAATTATAAGTTGTCTTCCAGCACAATTGTGCCGAATTACCGGTTAGAACTTTATTAATTCAGTAGCGTGGAATTATATAAGCATAAATTACCACTTTGGTACGGAAATGTATGAAAAATATTTTATTTCCGTTGCTGCACACTTATGTTTCCACATCACTGTCAAGGTTTAATTCAGCATCACTCGATTCATTTAAAACAAAAGTGATTTTCATTCTTCGCATTGGGATGGGAGTTTAGTTCTCCTTTCCTCCTTAATGAAAGTCAGGGATTTGTACCGCAATCTAAATTATACTAATTATTGGCGTTGAATTATATCTTATTCAAGTGTTATTACAGTAAGCCATTTTTACACAGAACTGAGTATGAATTATTTCTTATTTCGTTAAATGAATAGTGCTCACAACATGTTTCTTTACATTTGCATTAATGTATTTTCGTTTAACGTATTTGCATACTTAAAATAATAAAAATTTCCAGGATCGTTGGATGATTGCGATTAGAAGACATACTATTGATAATACTTATCTGTGTCGTGCGGCTAGGTCGTACTTGGGTGGGAGCGTTAAAGTCAATAAGAAGCCGATTGGTGGCACTACTCTTTATTGCTATCACCTCAATGGTGGCTCTGGGTCCCTGTCACTAGATGAGGCCGGGAAGGGACGGGAATTGGTCCGGTCTTGTCACTGGTGCCGGCGTCGAGGTCCGTCGCGGCTGACTGACGGCCTCAGGGTCTCCCCTCGGTCTCTGCTTCCACAAGATCTGCGCTCGACGCCCAATTTTCGACTGCCTGCTCTCGCGCCAGCGACGCACCCCTACGCGCCCTTTGGTCAAGGGGGGGGGGCGAAGGCAACTTTCGGGCAAGTTGATGACCCGGGGGTTACCTCCAGGGTACGGGCTTTCTCCCGCAACGCCGGCGAAAGGGTGATAATGAAGGCCGCGAGCACAATTGTTCCGACGGCGGGAGTGCGGGCGCGGTCCTTGGGAAGGACCCACTCTGCGAAGGGACCGCCCTTTGGCAGGTCACCAACCCAGGGATCGACACAAGGATACGGGTATTCTCCCGAACCGTCGAAATGGTGATGACCAAGGGCCGCGGACTTAGCGTCGGTCGTGGGCTGCACTTGTGTCTTCCCAACATGTTAATAGTATACACTCCTAGGTTGATACACAAGTGGATCGTTTCTAGGGGTGCTTGAAAGAATGGAATGCATTTAAGAACTTACTTACCTCTGGAGCATTATAATAACCTTGCCTCACCCTGGCATTCCTTGACTACTCCATTAGAATCAGAAAGGGTGTATGGTAGAGGATGTTAGTACACCAGTCACGAAGAAGTGAGGGAATAGGGAAGAGGGAAAGAAAGATTGCTAGGCCGAAAGTTTTATGTGTTAATCGAGTGGCTGTGGGTTGCTTTCTTTTCCTACTACGAGTATATTCGTAAAAAATGCTTAGGAATAATGCATTTTTGAACCAATTAATTTGACTGAATTTCTCAATTATTTTGGTCACTCGCATCGGTTCCTAAAATTGACTCTGGGATTTGATTGATATCCCGCATATCATTCTAAACTCACGTAAAGTGAATTTTACAAATGTTTGCACCTTAGATTTTCTAAATAATATCAAACACCATTTGCTAGCAATAAATGACTTGGCATGCACCCACAATTATTCTAAAGAACTCTTTCATTCAATTTTTCATGATACTTACGTTGTACCACGGTTTAGGCAGCCAGTTGGTGAAATGATAGAGAGGTAGGAAATTTAGATTGCAGGAATAATTTCAGATACCGTGCCGAGTGCTTTAGCCAATTATGCTACCGAGATGTTCTCCTACCATGTCGATGCTTGTAGCTCGTGACTGCTCGTAAATTTGGAAATTATGAACACCTTGTTCCTGTTAACTTAGACAGTTTGGATCATAATTTCGCATGCTTGAAAACTCTTTTGACCATCTGTATCACACTTAATTTTCCATTCTTTTGCGATATCCATCGCGTGAATATTCTTACGATTTGTCTCCAGCATTGCTTGGTGAGAAATATGGAATGAAGATGAATCTTTAGAAAACAAAATTAATGAAATTCTCTTAGGCAAAAAAAGTGAGGCTGGTCATGGAAGGCACAAACTTGAGCAAATAGAACACTATAATGGCATGGGAAGTACGCCAGAATAAAACGAACATAGTGGCAAAGACATTCGGGAGGGAATATTGCTAGCTAAGGATGCGTTTATCAATAGAAGAGAGCTAATAACAGGGACCTTGGGTAAGGATTTGGAGAAGAGGCTGGTGAGTGGCTTGATATGTGGCATTGCGTTGTATGGGGCAGAAACGTAGACCCTGAGAACGGAGGGCGAGAATAGTCTGCAGGAATTTGAGATGCGTGGAGAAAAACTGAAAAGGTGCGGTGGACAGATAAGAACACGAAGGAAGAAGTGCTTCGTATGGTGGGCGAGGAAAGGAAGCTTCTGAATGAAATCCGAGATAGGCGGAGTATGTGGCTGGAAGAAGTAATAAGGGGCAAAGGCTATGATTGAGAGAAGGATGTTGGGTAAGCAGAGAAGGGGAAGAAGGAGAATAGGCCTTATAAACGAGATAAAGAAGGGTAGATCGTATACTGAGGTGAAGAAGGGAAATACTAGAAGTAGTTTGGATCCTGACAGTGTAGTAAATCGGGGATAGTTTCTCTCACTTTCAATGAAACCCACCATTACCTGCAGAATACCAAACAATATCCTCGAATCTCTTCTCAACGCTAATATGTCCTAACTTTAGATAAAGACGAAAGAATCGAGTATGAACTAAATAGCAATCTCAAATGCATATACAGTGTGCTTATTATACTGAGATGGTATTTGTAATCATACAAGGAAGAAGAGAAGTGGTATAAGGGAAATTTTGCTTTTCCGCTTATATAGCACCATGTCCGACGAGATTCAAGGAGTTAATCCGCCCGTCTCACCTCATTAGTAGTCACAAAGTCCACCCCGAGGCGAAATTCCGTAGCACGATCTTTGTTTCAGGCTTAATGCTGGTGTTGAGCGGCGAGTACTTTCTCCTATTAAGATAACCACGCCAGTCTAACTTTAATTATAGCATGGATAAATTGGCAGAGATATTTTTTCATTTTTATATTTCCTTAAAAATACAAATTGCTAATATTAATCTACCGTTGTTGTTGCAAATTTTCCCGTCTCTTGTTCTATGAAACATGGTAGGAGAAGTCACTAGAATCGCCGAGCTAGTAAAAATTAACAATGATACTTGTTAAATTGCACTAAAGTCACGCTAGAACATATCATATTCGTGTTGGGTAGGGCATATATCAAGAAAAAGATTGTTTCCAAGTAAAATAGTTAAGCTAGCGTCACAAAAAATAGCAGGTTGGACTGAATTACACCCGTGATCAAGGCATAACTAAAACGTAGAGATTTTATTCTCGTCCACATGTTACATACGGAACGGTACATGAGCAGGAGGTAGGGGGTTTAAGGGAACCAGTTGCTTGTTTATCTCATAATTGTCCAACATAATATCGCTGAATTCAAATTTTGGAAGTTTTGACTTAAATCTGAAATAGCTAAATATTTTGCAATCCATTATTTAAACCATTTTTATATTTTGTCTGTATCTCTTTTTTACTCTGAAAGGCCGCGTTTACCATCATTGTGTGTAAGGCTAATAATCGTCCTCGCTTAAGAAGTCAAGTCCCTTGTTCTTTTTTAAATCTTACCTTCACCTTTTTCTGCATTGAGGAAACTGAATCCCTTGGTAAATGGATCAACATAGTTGCCTCTTTCTCTGGAAGCGATTTTTTAAAATCAAACCTTGCATTCCCTACATGATCCTTTTATGCTATCTTGAATCAACTTTTCTCTAATGGGAATTTAGTACTCGCCGCTTATTCGCTCAGGCACTTAAGGCACTCTTTGCTGCCATCAGGAAAAATTCATTTCTCCACTCCATTAATAAAAATTATGAAAAAATTGAAACCATATGAAGGAGAATAAATTTCATCAATATTGGCTGACTGCAACCAACTCTGGGAATGCCGGAAAAAGTGACAATTTTATTGCAAATGGAAAACGCCTAAGATATTATTTTTTTACTACTACGTATAAAAACGCATAAAAGCTTACAGAATAATTTTTTGTGGCTGCATTTCTTCTTTTCCATCGGCCTCCAAAATGTTTTCGGATAATTACCCGATAAAACGTGCATTACTTTATACAAGCAGCAAAGAAAATACAGATTTTTTTCAAGGACCAGATGAAACTGAACACGATTACAAATCATGAGTAGGATTAAAAGAAAAATGCTTCATAAAACTGAAGGAATTTGAACGCTGGCAATTTTTATTCGCTTCTTAATCACATATCATGAACCTTATACCTAATATCTCTCCGGCGCTCGTCCCATAAGGGAGCTACAGTCGAAAAAATAGAAAGAAAATAGTAAGCCGGATGCTGTAATGATTAAAATTAAGAGCGATAACCTTTGACCTCCTCGGAGACAGTGATCTTTCTTTTCTCTCTTCCGTCTGGATGGGAAAGAAGGAGACGTATATTTTTTCAGCACCCCTTATCACCTACGTCAGAGGGCGGCACTCTCCATTGTTTTCCTCCTTCGTCTCATCCTGTTAGCTCATCAACAACGGTCAAGGCATTCCAGGAATCCGCTCCACATTCGACCGTGGGCTTCTCAGAATGAAAGGACGCGAATTCCACGCGATTTTCATTCCCTTCCGAGCAGAGGCGGCAGTCCTAGGAGGCGGACGGAGGCGGTAGTGAGGAAGAGGAGAGAGGCGTCTGCTCCATCGTGTCCTCTCCTGAAGTGGGCATTTCATTACGTTGTCTCCCCTGCGCGGACATATTTTTCTCACGGAATAGTCCTTGCGTCGCGGGTTGTACTATCGTACTTAAACTTTGGTGTTTTTTTCACAGATATTATTTATTGTGCCCTAGGTTTTGATGTCATGACGTATTTAAGAACTTTGAAATGATGCAGTTACGTCCGTCGCAAGTCAGTCGGTAATTTGACCGACGACCTTTTTCTGAGACTATTTGAGCCAAGCAGAACCGGTGGATTCGTTCGTCTGCGTACTCAAAGCCAAACACCGCAGCCGCGAGAACTGTTATATACCTTATGATCAATTCTCTGAATGTAATGCTGTTCATCCGAACCTATCCGAGTTGTCTTACCGCGATGGAATATACGATAATTGTCGCGGGAAAATGGCCTGGACGGGGAACCGAACCATGACCTGTGAAAATTTTGCGACTGTTAAAGAGGAATCAAGTAAAGTACATTTTCTGCCCTTGCAGTAAATCAAAAAGGGCAACTTAGGGGAACTGAGGACTTCCGAGAAGCCACGATGCGAGAGGCTGAATCTAATATAACAGCACCTAAAGTGGCTTTCACATGACTGTGCGAATCAAATCAAATTTGCTTTAATTGAAAATTTGGATTAATCTTTACTTTCAATCAAGTCGTGACTCAATCTCTTCTCAAATTAAATTATATGCTCGATTGATAGGTTTAATTTCCCTTCAATCATCCGCATAATGTATTTCTTTTAAATTGTTCAACATTATATGGTTTTCAGTGGGCCTGAAGGTCCTTGACCTGAATTGTTTAAACCTTTACTGGATGCCTCATGTGCTTTTTATGCTGCACAGCGATAGAGTTAAAATTTTTATTTTTAAAAATCAGAAAGGAAACATCCAATATTTTTATATGATACAAATGAATTCTTTAGCTATAAAAAAACTGTATTTACCACAAAACTATTTAATTGGTATGTTTTTATAATTTTAGGAAAAATATTGAATATTTTAGGCCCAACGTGTATAGTAATGAGATTTAATGCCATCATATTCTTGGTCTGAGAATTACATAATTCCGCCCATTTCTTAATTTTTATGTACATTGGTCTCCAGCACCAAGCATAGCTTCTGGCTTGAAAAAGTAGCAAATCCTCAAAATCATACCAGTGTGTCAGTTCTTATGGAGCAGGGAAAAAAGCAGGCATTTCACCTTTGGCATAGTCTTTATCTGATAAGATTAAAAACAAAAAAACTTTGTAAGTGGTATACGAGATATTTTGAGAGCAATATTCATCACTATAGCTGCGTATCTTTTCATGACTGAGTAATGAGATAATCTAATCTCAATAAGGGAAGAAAGTTTACTACGCAGTGATAGCCACTTCATGACTCACCTGTGCAACATGTTAAATTATATCGAATTGAATATAGTATGGAACTTGTGTTACTCCGATTCTCTTCGTTATTTAAATGCTTTTTATTCTAAATAAATATCTATCATCTTTGGTAGTTCAATTCTAAGATTGGTTGACTGCAGCCCTCCACCCTTCCCCATCTAATTCTAGTTCCTTTACCTCCTGGTATCTCTTCCTATGTAATTTCCCCTTTATTTGGTTCATGAAATTATTCCTTGGTCTTCCTCTGGGGGCTTTTCCCTCTATTTTGCCTTCAATTATGTTCTTCACAAATCCATTTTGTCTCAGGGTGTGTCCAATCCATCTTGTTCTTTTCTGAATGGTGTTCCATATGTTCCTTCCTCTTCTACTCTTCTGCACACTTCATCATTTCTTATTTTGTCCGTCCATTTTATCCTCAGCATTCTCATCCAGCACCAGATGTCAATGGGTATCAATCTCTTTGAAATTGATTTTTTGGGTTCCATTACATCTGAGGAATAATGAATCAAAACAAAATAAAAATCTTCAGAATGATTGACAACCTTCGCAAAACCTTGCCTTGTGCATTGATACGGTAAGCGGGTGCCAATAACTTATTGATTAGATTCAATGTCGATGAGCGTGTTAAAATATCGGAATAAATGAAAAGTGAATAAGAAATATTTACTTGTATTTAATGAGATGCACGAGGTTACGTTATTTGCCCCATTCAGATACTCTAAAAGAAAAAAAGAAACATTTGGTCGGTGTATATTTCGGTGAACAATATTCATATACTTTACTGCAAGAAGATATTTTCTCCTGGTAATATCATCTAAAGCTATATTACTTTGAAGGACTTCTGTTTTAGATGTTATGTGAATTTTCCATACCTTCCAATGCAATTTCAAATCCTGGGAATAGAGCTCATGAGAACGGTACATACAAAGTCTCTTATTAGGAGTCTCCGTGCAATAGCTACTTTGTCTGAAGTTGGAAACTTTCATTATTGTTGGAGAATTTTCATTATTCATCCGCTTATCTTTTATTGATGTGCAGAGGTCTTAGCAATTTAGTTTCTTTTGTATTTTAACCCGGTAGAATATGTTCTGAGCTCAACTAGTTGAGAGGGCGCATCAAAATCTTTTATTAAATGCCTGTATTAAAGAGCCCGGGCAATTTCCTAGTCTTCTGCTATACTCAAATTACATTCATTATTACTCAATCTTGAGAGCTGGCGTCTACAGGATCCACTAATTAGGCTCAATGAGAAATTTCCTTGAAATGAGATATCAGTGATTATTAACGGAGGTTGCATTTCTACCTACGCCACCACAAATTATTTTTAATTAACCCTCGATCTGGGTCGGGCTTCATTTGTTTCGGCTTCAATAATTACTAAAAATATAGCTCCCACTAATAGAGAATAGGGTTAGGTAATAGGTGAAGAACCTAAACATCACATTCTAGAGTTCGTCGTGAGAGATTGTAGTGATCATCACAGATTTCTCGGGATTTTCTGCCCGGAAAACGAATTAAAATCCTATATTGAGATAAAAATTAAATTTGAACATCTCGATTTGATTTTCAGTCCATTATTAGCACTGTCTACGTTAGTATTTGCCTTGAAGTTAAATTATTTTGTTTAATTTTTCCCCTTATGTAAATATTGAGAATTAGTTTCATCACTGTTGTATTTCTCATGAATACCCAATTGTTTCCTACCCACGTAAAAAGCTGAGAAGTAAAAATGATAAAATGCGCTTAGGTTTGATATTAAACACATAAAAGGAGGTTGCAGGACCAAATTTCAAGGAGAGAAATGATCATGAAAAGAAATTTGGGTGACATAATTCAAATATAAAAACCTCATTTCTTCAGAGATCAATTACAGAATGGTATCAGCTACCCAGAGAACGCTGTAGACTTTGGATGCCCTTGGATGCAGAGGAAACAAACCTTTCCAAGGAACCGATACCACTTAAATGAGATACTCTACAACCGCTAATTTTCTCTAATAAAGACTTATTACATTCATACATACGTATCATACCATTCCCTTTCGGGGGAGCCTTAATCAAAGAGCTCGGTAATTCCCGGCAAATATAATGAATTTAGGTTTTTCGGGTATTCCACTTGGTTAGCACCTCCATACCTTGCGAAATTTCGAAGAACGAAATTTCTTCGGAACGTTGTGAGATGTGGAGCTACTAACCCGGTGGAATACTCGAGAAACCTTTATTCGGCTAAGTTATCGATGCTCGGTCTAGGAAACTGGCTCTGTTTTAACAATTTTCTTCTGTGATGCCCTATCCTTGCCTATCAATTTTTATATTACATCCATATATTGCTGTATTTATGCTCTCTGATCCATGAGACTGCTAATATCCCTCATCTGAAGTGTCTCTTCCATCACATACTCTTAGAATTTCTTGGTCAAACCCTTTAGCTCTATGCTCTCCTCATGGAGAATCAGGCAGTATTTTGTAGAAACGGAAGGTCACTAAATATAAAGAAATATGCTGATTCTTCAACTCTTGGCAAGGTCACTCTTGTCGTAAGAGTCCACCAATGGAGCATATTATGCACATTCTTTATTGACTTATTCACTACTTACCCCATACCTACTACCATTCTATCTTAAATATTTTTATGACGCCCCACTTCCACTGATTTTCGTCGAAATTTATACATTCCTTTGCACATTCAAGATTTACTGACATGCATGAAGCAGGAAAATAAAATGAAATTCTGTTTATGATGAAAATTTTGCTTTCCTGGACAAGCTCTCATTTCTAGATATTCGTCTTATACTTGCTAAGATATTCCTTCTAGTATATTTGAGTCTATAACCAGCTCATCTACCCCCGTACAATTAAAAAATACGGCAAAGGTACTCTTTCAACCTTATGTATGATTACCATATCATATACCTCACCATTAAATAAATATTACTATTATCCCTATCACAAACAACAACTTTAATGTTCTAATTTGATTGTGAATACTTTTTTAAATCACTACTCTCCACTATACAACTTTGAGCTGGATCAAAGTCGTTTCTTCATCAGTATTATTCTGTCGTTCGAATTTATTTCCCCCGAAATTTAATTCTGTCCAACAGGATGATTCCTTCCTTATTAGTTTTATCATTTTTCGTGCTGTAACTTCCGTAACAACCGAATTTTTTCCCTTTGTAAGGCCTTACTCAGAATTGTTGTTTTTCGATGTCCAGTTGATTTTCCGACATCCTTTCGGTTAATTGATACCAAAAGTACAGCCCTTTGCAGTCCAATCATCGTGTTTCTCCCTTTATATAAGTTAACAACCCTTCTGAAACTCCGCGAAGTGACATTTCTCAAGGAAGAGGGCGTCCACCCTTCCCCGGTGCGTCGGTAGCATTCCTAGTCGGCGAAAAGAAGCAGAAATGACGTGTCACGCTATTTGTCTTGTGACACCTCCTTACACCAATCGGAAAATTTGTTTTTTCTCATGCACACACTCGTTCGGCCTTGTACCCGACCATCACGTAGTTCTTCAGCCTGCTAGAGTTTCTTTCGTGACGCGCAAGTTCCTCCCTGCTCTGGAACGCACCAAGAAGTTTTTACTTGGACAGGTGCCGCCGCCCCATCTCTCCTCCCATCTCACTCCCTTGTTTTATTTCCTCGGGAAGTCCTTTCAAGTGAGACCGAACAACATTTTTGGAGCGAAATTTCGTAACTACTCTTGTTTACAAGTTAATTTAATCCCCACTCCCTGAAAAACTTCTCTCACAGTTTTCCGTCGCATGATGGGGACAGGTTACAATTCTGTTTCTTTCCTCTCTCTACCCCCCACGAATTCGCGGACGTCTAGCTACTCGAAACTCAACCCGTAAGCGGAAGTTTCTTTTCGTATTTTTTAACGAGGTGCTAGTCTAAAAACTTAAACGGCACCGGTATTAGTTGTTCTTATAAATTAAAGGGCAGGTAGGGGCTTTCGTTCTGCTCGGCTGGTGCAGTCTCTGTCTACACCCTGAGTTCGCTGAACCACGCCTGTCTCGGATTTCAATCTCTAGAAACGATGGTTAATAGGGGATTGCCCGCTTGCTGAGGAAGTTTGCACCGTAAGAGATGGGCTGTAAAGAAGGGATAGGAAGAATTTTTGACAGTGAGGTGGGTGAAAGAGAGGTAAAATTAGATGCAGCGAAGGAGAAAAGGAACTTACCTTTAACAAAGGGGATGGAAAGCCAGCACTTAAATGCGAAGCAGTGGGTGTTCTTGGATTTGGCAAGGCTAATAGCTCGAAGGGGTATTCAGATAGACTTATTCTCGTTACAGTTCGGTAGCTATAAATAGACGTTCTGGCGAGTATTTGGAATGCCGAGTAGTTAATCAGCATCACGGAAGGGCCAATCAGGGCGCTCTGATTCAAACTCAAAATAAAAAAGCATTTGCAAATGTTTCTTGGCAACGAGCAACCCAATATAGTTGTAGCGGCCTAATCGTTTCAGGAATACATATAGCTTTAGACTTATTCTAAATATGAGTCTTGCTATTTGCAATATCATCCACTGAATGAAAGGTGAAGCGTTCCATGTGAAGCAAGCAAACGCGACAGAACGTGATAATAAAATGAAGTACACCCTGATTTATAAAGGACGTAAGTACTACCGAAGCAATTCCATCTCCGAAGGAACAAATTTCATGCAAGGTACATATTTAATTAAAGAAAATCATATTACAAAGGGCCAACATTTATATAGGGCTCAAATGAAAGTAATTAATATACTACGGTATATTAACAGCATACTACGGTAGATCAGATCATGAGAATACATAAGATTAAAAGACTTCAGAACGGATAGCTTTGAAATATCGTTTTTTTCGCGATCGAAAAGAGACTTCATTGGCTACTAATGACACTTTGAAGTAGATCAGTCGACAATTAGTATTGCTAATTAGTTGATTTGCTCTCAGTGTTTGTTTATTAACCTACCACGAGGTACAAACAATGGTTTGCAAGGCACCTGCATGATTATTGTATTTATCGTTAACTTAATTGCAATGCACGCTAATACAAATAGTTTCTGTAGAATTCGTGGCTTACCTATAGTGTGGTCGACACCGACACTTTGCGAACTCCAGTTTTCTCCAGTAGATCAAATCATGAGGATAAAATAAGGGAAAAAACCTGCTGAACGGACAGGTTTAAAGTATCGTTTTTCCCGCGACCGATAAGAGTCCTTGCATGTTGGTGAATGCTACTTTTACTCAATAGTGCATGTTGGTGATAAATCGCCCACTACCAAACACCCATGTGGTGGCTTACAGGGTAATATGTAGGTGTATATGCAGTCATGTTGGTTAAATTTACTAGCACATTATGGTAGATGTTGATGATAACCTACCCCCTGCCAAATACTCTTGAAGTGGTTTGTAGGGTAGAATAGAACAGAATTTATTTCAAGAAATTAGTCTTTTGGACTCTAGGTTCAACAAAATTACAATTTTAGAAATAAACACACTTCCAGTTATTTTTGCATAATTAACAGAAAAAAAAATGCAAACATTTAAGAACATTAACACTGGATAATCCACCGAATAAAAAAACAACAGAGTGGCAAAAAAGTAAAAAATTATAGTTTCAATCTCTCAGATGCTACATTACCCAATAAAATTAGAGAGCCAATAAAATTAGAGAGCTAGATTGTAGAACCGATAGGTATAAAATGTCATTTTTTCCGCGTACCATTCGGGACCATAACAGCTGTGATCGTCGTCATGAATAGTTCGAGTATTGACAATAGGCAGGCAGTTAATCTTTCTCATTATATTCTCCTCTTTCTTATTTATGCATGATGTAAATAATGATGTTCTTATTTATGCATGATATTTTGAATCTGTAGTAGTAGTCTTTGTATCCCTTGCATGTTAGAACGATTGGAGATACAATGTTTCTTGGGTATTAGATTTGTAATTGGCGCTTTGCATGTGTGGTACGCGGGTTTTTAATGTAATGTCGGTGTTCTACCCTATCATTCATGCATGCCTGGTGCGAAAGCACCCCCTGCCACACACCCTTTGGGTGGCTTGCAGGGTATGACGTAGATGTAGATGTAGATGTTACAGTGAAACAGAAATAATAAAAATATCGGGCAATAATGATATACAAGTAATATGTAGATGCGTAATTGAAAGCCCTGTGTCTCATATGTCGACGGTAAATAAAGCAGGTTAGACTTAGTGTCTGAATGGTGATTGGCGATGGCAAATCGCGATTTAAAGACACACAAAATGATGGTATACACGGGTTGGAGTTGACGCTGAGTTAAACGACACGAATTCACCCTCAGTCAAGTGTTCCGCGGGCGATTGCTCATCACTTGTACAAATTCAAGATGGGCAGTAAGGTAATGACTAAGACGCCTTCCGGAGGTTTTTCGAGTCCCTACTTGCACTGAACAACCGTGTGTTTACAAACATGTAGTGTGTATGGAATTTAACAATATGTTTCAAAACAATTGACTGAATTGATCAATGGCCTCCGGGCCTTCTTACTTGTTGTCACACCAAATACAAGAGCACCGTTGAAAAATTGGAAGTTAAACTCCCATATTCACCCAGCGATGACCAATAAACAATGCAAATAGAAGTGCGTTTGGAAAAGATGCAATTATCAAAGATCAGACTAAGCTTAACATTTGCCAATTGTGCTGTGCTTTCTATCTTCTTTGTTTATTAGACTTGCTTTATTTGTTACTTTATAATTTGATAATCACACTGCGGGTTGATGTGTATTTTGAGTGTATGGTTATAGGTATATTTTGCGAGAGATTTTGATCACGATAGATGTGCTATTTTTGCTCATTAAATCTTACCAGAAAATTTTAGTGCATCGTAGCAGAATAAAGGAGAGTATATTTTTATGACTAAAATGAAATTTTGCATTCAAGAACCTTTCCAATAGACTTAGAAATTTCAAGGCGCTGACCAATCGGAGACCTTCGGTAAAATGTATGTATGTCCGCATTGACGTAAGAGTTAATGTGACGGTAGCAGTACATTCGTAAAAGGTAATCACCTTCACATAGGCATTGGAAAGGAAGTAATGTTATACTATTAAAAGAGCTTTTTCTGCATGTGTGATTGAATTTTTTTCTAGAGAACGGCAATAACGATTTTGATGAAATGTTCGAATATGAATATAAATTCGGACGAGAATATAAGATTGAGAAAGGTTTCATATTTAGGAAAATCCGTGTTATATTTGAAAAATAATTTAAAAAGTCAAAATCTTTACACATGCCTTATGTGTAACCAAGGTGGCGACTCATCAATGAATTTAAGTAAACAAACAGCAGATATAACAGCATGTGTAGATAAAAACGGATTTTTGACTGTTTGGAAAGTTACACTGAGTAATAAATTTATTGAAATTAGTCATACGTCTGTTAAAAAACGCTTCCTTCAAGTCCCCCGAAAGAAACGGCATTTCAACAAGTCCAGGCAATCTCAGGTACAACATTATTAGAGCCAAGATTATCACGGGTTAAAATTCTGGCCACAAATTCCACATTCCAAGAATCACATTAATATCCGGCAAAGATTCTTTTATCAGGTTTTCTTATGAGTATTCATAAGGCTCAAGGCCATAGTTTTGAACTGGTTGGCATTTACTCGATAACAGCAGTCCTACTTTCTACACGGCATACTGTGCGTAGCATTTTTTAGAGTCAAAACGCGAAGCTGCTTAAAAACCTTTCTTTTACCTCCAGAAAATCCTCGCCAAAGAATAAATGTAATATGAAAAGAAGAATTAAAAAGAATTAGCCCAATTAATAATGTTACTCCAGTGGATAACGACAGTAAAAATACTAAAAATGAATTGATTTTCCTAATAACTCTAAAGATTTAGAAAGTAAATTCAAATAGAATTAACTGTCTCTAATCGTATTTGTTTGTTTATAAACAGCGTTTATGGTTATTTCATATTTTAATGCAAATTTTGTTGTCAAGCGAGGCTTGGTCGCCTGATACTTGATTCATTTGTTGAGATGACATTACAATTTGGGGAAAATAAACGATCATTTATTTAAACGTACGTTTGAAGAAGCCTCATCTTCGTGCCCATAGAGCAGATAGTTATGTTGTGGATTGGATATTATGGGTAAATAATTATTCGTAATACCTTTTAACAAACAATACCATATATTCATTATCTGACCGTATACCATACCAGGGACACGTGTAGTAGGAGACAGCCATGTAATTATAGACAAATATCATTAACGTCACTATCTTGTAAAATTATAGCGCATATAATAGTTATGTCAATGATGGGACACCTCGACAGCCAGGATTTATTGATAACAAACCAGCATGGGTTCAGAAAGGGACGGTCTTGCGACACTCAATTAGGTCTTTTTGTTCATGATATTTTAGTTTCCGGAGAAGGTAACGTACAGATAGGTGCAGCGTTTCTTGACTTTAGAAAAGCGTTTGACAAGGTTCCCCACTGCAAGTTACTCGCGAAGTTAGCACCATATGGGATAGACAGTCATATAGTAGGCTAGATAGGATACTTCTTACATGACGCGTTCAAAGGGTCGTATTAGATGGTGTCAGCTCATTCAAAGTATAAGTTACATCAGGTGTTCCCCGGGGAAGTGTGATAGGCCCAATTTTATTTCTTCTCTACGTAAATGACTTGAATACAGTAGTAAAAAATAGCAAGCTCCGTCTTTTTGCCGATGATGAAGTAGTGTATAAGGAAATTAGAAATGAAGAGGACAGTCAGTCTTTAGCTAAGGATTTAGATGCGATTGATGATTGGTGTGATAGTTGGCAGCTAAAATTAAATTTAAAGAAATGCGCGAAAGTGAACTTTTGGAAAAAGAATGGCTTTCCCCAGAAAAATTATAGCATCAAATAAAAGAAAATATCTAACGTAGAATCTATTAAATACTTAGACGTCACCATCACTGAAGACATCATGAGGGAAACGCATCAGGGAAATAACTAGTGTAGCAAACCGTAGATTAGGATTCGTAAAAAGGGTCCTAGGCAAATGCGATGAGAGAGTACGAGAAAGAAGCTATTTTACACTTGTCAGGCCTCATTTATAATATGTCGCTAGTATATGGGATCCGTACGAGGAAGGTATGATCAAAGAATGAGAGCGTGTGCAAAGAAGATCCCCTAGATTTGTTAAAGGCCGTTATTATAATTGTATAAGTGTTACGAGTTTAATTGAAGAACTATGATGGGAATAACTATCAGAACTCAGGGTAAAATTTAGGTTAAACCTTTTAAGTAAATTCGAAACCGAAATGTTCCAGATGACGCTAGATATATATTGAGAAGCCCTGCGTATTATGCTAGGTTTGATCATATTAACAAGATTAGAGAGATAGATTGTCATACCGATAGATTTAAAATGTCATTTTTCCCGCGTACAATAAGAGAGAACAATAGGCAGCGTAGCAAAGGGATAGGTAGGTGAAATATAGGTAGAGTAGTCTGTAGTGCATGATGCATGTAATAACAACCAATAATCCATTTCATATTATGTAGATACTAACCATCTAGCTGCATGTGACCCTATTATCTAGCATGTCTCCATTAAATACCCTAGTTGAAAGTCAATTGTGCATGTGTGTTGATCTTCACCCCCTGCCACACACCCTCGTGGTGGCTCGCAGGGTATTACGTAGATGTAGATGTAGATTTAGTGACCCGGAAATCTGTTTGCCCAATGGCGTCCCGGATGAGGTTACCACAAAATAGCCGCAAATAAAAACGAGCTATGAAATTCACAATAGCAGAAATAAGACAAGACAACTCAAACATGACCGCTCCCGCAAGATAAGTTTACGAATTGACAAATCTCAAATCTTCAAGATTCGAAAGGCCTAAATTTGCATGCGTACGGCATTGGACTTAATGATATTTACGGTTGAATGCGTTAGCTTTGTGCACGACCCCGCGTCACTAATCGAAGCTTAGTTCAGTTTACACATGTTTAGTTTATATAAAAGCGCGATGATTGAAAGGAAAATACGTATCCTCTTCATGCATACTCGACTAGGGTCCTTACCAGTCGTTCTATCTCCAGTCGTTTTTGAGAGAAAATTTCCGTGACATGTAATTTGGTGAAAAATCGTGCGGCGCACATTGCGTCAACTTTTCTTTTCGCGAGCCGCTCACGCTGAATCACCCCGAAAATAACGACCGTTGCTCCGCATTTTGAAGTGCTCAATCCTCAAATCAGCCCGCCATTTGGAGGTCGAAGCCCCGCTGACAGATATGCCTGAGTCAGAACACGTCCATCCCACAGCACGAATCGGCGGAGTGTGCCCGTCTTTTGTTTATTCATGTCCTCAAATCAAACAGTCACACCGTCAACTGTTTGGACAGTTGCATTATCCGCGGGATCGCTAGTATATTTCTTCCCATTCTCATCCGCCGCTTTGCAAACTGTTATCGCCGGGAAAATGACTGGCACGGCCGAAGATAAAGAAATCCAAATTAAAAAAACGTAGTCTCTTCCCGCTGCATGAACACACACACACACACAACGCGAGCATTCAAAGTAATAGGTTTATTTACCTTTTTCCGAGTGAGAGATGAACTCTTCAACGGGATCAAAAAGAGATGTTTACGCCTGGCCGAAAAAACCTGCCGGCCATTCCCCAATTGCCAGCAGAGAAGACTTTCATCTCCTTAGAGCATCCCTTTTGAAAAAAATCTTACTTTTCCCCCTCTTTTTTTTTAAGGGGTGATTTACTCTCGGCTCCGGCTTATTTCTCCTTGCGTTTAATATAACAGGCCTTCTTGCGTCCGCCATTCGTCTCCCAAGGAGTCAAGGAGTTTTTGTTTTTGACGGTTGAAGGGAAAAAGTGTGAGTACTTTGACTCATCGCGCGCCATGATCTCATCTCCTGCTCCTCCGTTGCTGGGTCGTCGGTGGGGTGTTGTGGAGGTTAGGGGGGGGGAGGCGGGAGGGGAGGTGGGATGGAAGGGGTAATGGAGTGGCCGCTATGCCACGCGCTCGCGAACCTGTCCCTTCCTTTAGCCAGTCATATAATGGGTGATTCACAAAGAACCTGGTATACTTCAGATGTTAGATCGGAGGTGACGTTCGTTTTTTCCTTAGCTTCGGTAAACATTTAGTCAAAACTCCTCAATTACCTCGTAATGGCGACGAAAAAAATGTATCCGAAGTATTTTGGAGATATAATTAAAACGACAGTGAAGCGGTGGTGTGAATCAAATTCGTTTAGTATCGATTCTATTCATCCCTTTATACAGGTCTTTGCAATGTGAAGAAGTACACCCTATTGAGCTTATACTGGTGTATAATCCACTATAAGGGCATAAGTGTTCAATGTTTTTGCTGAATCGTCAGTGGATTCGAAGTGTCGACTTTCGCCGTGTATTCGTTGATTCCCTCGGGTATTCTATGGCAGTAAATGCTCGGTAATTGTGCTGAAAATGGTTGTGGACACCCATATTGATAGATTTACGGATATATTGAATCGAACGATCCTGAAAACGAAGTGTCATCTTTCTGGGTAGAGTAGATGTTTAATTTGTGTTTAGTAACACATAATTACTACTTACGTCTACACATACACTGTACCAAACAAGCCACCATTAGGGTATGTAGAACTGGGTGATTCCACTCCAGGTAGGCAGTGGTCATCCAAGTTCAAATCAGAACCGCGCACTATTCCCCAGGCGTAGGCTAAAACGTAATCGAGAGAACAACGCGCGGTCAGGCCAGAAACTAGGACAGTGCTCTGTAGACGAACATGCTAACATGCAGTACACTCTTTAAGATGCATCTACTGATTTGTATTATTATCGCTATTATTAATTGGTGGGTTCAGGTGTAATTTTATGGAATTTGGTACCATTATGATGATGACTTCTAACTTTGTTATTCCACATATTATTGTTTGAAACGACCCGGGTTTCAACGTTCACCTGAAGATGGCGTTGAAGGTCAAAATTCGAGTCATTTCAGATAAAAAAATGTGGAATAAAAAGTTACAAGTTCTAATGATTGAGCTATTATTAAATAATACTATAAGGTATTAAATCATGCAGAAATGAAAATCTTAAGTCCAATGATATATTTTAAGTTTTCATTCAATGAATGCATTTTCTTAACACGATGGTTGGAAAGTATTCTGTGGTGGCAACCGGCAATTTCGACCTTTTGCGCTACAGAGGATATTTGGGTAGGCAGGTTAGGATAGGATTATTTGGGAAAAAGTGGTAGGTTGGATAAAATTTGGGGTCGGAATGAATCTACTCTGGACGATAGGTAGCAAGGCGTTCCAGGCATTCTCCATCTTCGACAAACATCTTATCTGACTAATGGAGAACTGTACCTGAAAAGCTCTCCTCACAGCACTCGAATAGGGATTGGGATAGCTTCGAAAAATGTCCGTCACTTATTGATTCGAACTAGGGTACGCAGAATGGGAAGCCAACACTGTCCTCTTCACAAGCAATGCCCCTTAAAATGCATGCTTTGGATCCTAGTGTTGAACCATAAATCCGATGCATTATACAATCCCTCCGTCTCTTGACCTAGCTGTGAGACACACAGCCAGTGGCATGCAGGAAAATATTCCAATTTTGATGAAAATATGTCAATTTGAATATGTTTAATATGTTTTTAATATGTCAATTTTAATATGTCATCGAGAATTGTCATAACCAATTCTTCATCATTTCTCCTCTAGCATATCATCCCGTCCTTTTTAAATCGCAGTTTTCGCGTTTATTTTAAACCGTAGTGACCTAGGAGCTGGAAGGCTCAAGAAGGCAAGGCTCCGTATCTCATCTACATCTACGTATTACCCTTCAAGCCACCGCAAGGGTGTTTGGTAGGGGTAGACTTATCACCATCGTGAAATGCATTGAAGAAACTTACTTTCAACATCATGCACTACACTAAGGGTAACCAAAAACTGCTACAGAAACTACTATAATAATCTATAATGTAATTATGTAAACCTGACACAAGAGTCATGCAGGGAACATATAAAAAATAGTGTAGCACTACTCTGCAGAATTAGATATACGCACAAGGTGGCACATGAATAAATTAGCTTCACTACCTGTCAACTAGCCTAATTCAAAGTCTTAACTTAGTTCTTATGGTCTCTTATCGATCGTGGGATAAACGACATTTTAAACCTTTCTGTTCTGCCATCTATGTACGTCCCTTATTTTATTCTCATGATCTGACGATGACATGTTTTCGACGACAGATCCTCACGGTATGTTCCAAGTTCTGACCACTATGTACATTCCATTGACTAAACTAATTACGATTTCACTAATATTTCCTCTAATACATCGACTTCTTTTCAAACGCACAATCAAAGGCTTCTCTGAAGACACTTCCTGCCACTCACCCCTTTAGTGGTTTTAGTGTACATTGGTGATGTTGGTGCCGATTCAAGGATTTTCCCTCTCTTACAGCTGGTTTGTATTCCATTAATTTTCACTCAGAAGCCGTAAATGTCCATCTACTCATAAATTAAAATTAGTTCTTTAGCATGGGTGAGTAAATTTTGTCTGTAACCCGGATGCATCAAATTATGTTTGTGAATCCTATTTACGATTTATAAGGGTCGGAAGAAAAGTTGAAAACGCATAATGACTCAACCTAAAGAGGCGTCTGCGAACTGTTAAGAGTTAAAAGTGAAAATATTTCGCTTGAACCAGTTTAAACTCGGTTGAAATGTTTACCCACCAGCAATGGGAACGGTTTCTTCACGTGCGTTGGCGTGTTGTTGACGACAGCATTCTTAAGTGATGGAAGAGTTCGGACGTTGGGAATTTTGCAGAGTCAAAAAGGGTTTGTTTATTTAAGCCGCACGTGGGAAGGAGAGCACCTCCACGCCGCTGTGGGGAGATCCTGGGAACTAACTGGGCGGTGAAGTAGGTACGCTGCGAACTTTAAGTCCGAAAGGCATGGGAAGGGAGGGGCGGGCACTTAGACCTCCATGAAACATTGAATCCAGTGCCGAGTTTTAAGGCAGTCGTTTCATCTAGAAAACAGTGAGTAAAGTTCCATTAAAAAATATCTCAATTTCCCAAAGATACCAAATTATCAACCTCCTTACCTCACAACTTTCCGAGATATTCGCAAAAAAAATTGCCATCCATTTTACTTCGGAAGTGGTGGGTGTGTGCTCTCCAGCAAGACATCTCATAAAAAATTAGGAATTAATAAACCTACATATCGTCAAAAATGTGTCGAGTTCCGATGCTTTCTCTACTATTAAAAATATAAATTATGCAATCTTCACAGTACTTTTTCAGAATAACAAAACTATTCTTCCGTTGAGAAAGTTTTAAATGTGCCGCGTGATAAATATGAATCGAGTTTGAGACTTATAGATATTTTTTATGTAATGACTGAGGATTTCAGTCATATGGGAGTGTGTTACTGCACCATTTATATATCAATTTTTCATTGTGCTTACTACATTAGCTGAAACTCCAAAGTCATTTTGGCTAGGGAAAACACCACTCTCAAACTACCGTGAGCAGTATGCAACAAATGAAACGGCATTTTGTAGAATATTTTCCGGCCCCGATGGTGACGAAATTTTGGGCCGTATTCATTGTCGTTGCCTGGGTGTCCCCCTGGTGTAGGGGAACCCCTTGGCTCAGGAATGGTATTCACCGTCGTTACCCAGGGAATTGCCGTCCCCTACTCTCCCCCAGGCCGTCGATTTCTTGGGTGAAGCCTGAAGCCTACCCACAGCTCCCCAAACGCAGGACTGCTGCCCCCGCGTGGGTCAACTTGATTCTACTGTACTAGAGGCAGTACACAATAATATCCACAAGTTTCCATAGTAACGTTTTCTGTTTACAAACACGGGTACTTATTGAATCACCCTCGTATTCCTCACCATTCAAAAAATATAAATATTTATGCAATATCATAAACACTCTCTCATATTCCTTCAATCATTTTCATCAATATTGTGAATTATATTATTGGCACGGAGGCTTCCGCGGTGATTTGCTGAGTTCAGTTTATTCGGGTTTTTCCCGCGGTGAATCATATTATTTCGTTTGTAGGGCTTTCGCTAACTTCGTTAGGGTACAAAAGTAACTTCGTTAGCGAAAGCCCCCCTAACGAACCTCAGTATATTATTGTTTATAGCCCGATTGGTTACGTTTAAAAATGAGCATCGAAAACATCGATAACCGTTCAGTGGAACCGTTCATATGTATTTTTCCGCGGGATTGTTGCCAAATCTCTTACCCAGGAGTCCCCTGAATGGGAGATACCCAGGAAAGTTTTATGAATCGCTCAGCGTAGGGAACCCCCAGGTGTTACCTGGTTAGGAGATACCCAGGTAACCCCTAGGAATACGACTATGAATACGGACATAAGTCCTCGCCTGATTACCCTAGGGCTGCGGGTTCGAATCCCGCCTGGGTGGAATTATCACCACGGCTATGGGTGTTTGCGATCGTCTGTTGTTGTTGTTATTCACTCGACATAAATTGGCTAAATATGCTGTATTCGGGAATGCATAGATAAAATAAAATATAAAAGTCATAAAATTCTGTAGATATCATTTGTTTACCGGTCTACAAAGCCAGATGTATGTTGGTCGGAGTTATTCTACACGTATATCTACATACCACCATGCGAGCCACTGCATTAGCTTGTGGCACAGGGTATAAGGATACCAGCCTTGTAATTGAGTAAGGGAGAGTTGTAAGGAGGTGAAATCGTGAAAAGTATGTTGAGAGTGCTGAATGTTTGGAGTGGATCTCAGTTTTTATAATAGTTGCTTATTGTTCGAGGGAAGAACGCATTTTTGTACCTATCTGTTTGGGAATGTAAATTTCTTAACCCATCGCTTTCTTTGGACCTATATACATCTATGTACTACCCTGCGAGGCACGGCGTGTGGCAGGGAGTGTTCGGACACCAACCGTATAAAGATGTAAGGGATAAGGTTTTGGGAGGTGAAATGGTGGCATGTATTATGGGAGTGAATTTAGTGGAGCTCAGATTTTATTGTGATCGCTTATTGTGCGCGGAAAGAACGACTTTGTGAACCTATCTGTTCGGCAATATATCTCTCAAATACTTAGTTGCACTATTAAACTACAAAAAATATACTTAGTGCGACATCAAAATGATATCATCTGTATCAGACTGAAAAATAACCTCTTTGGAATTTCTCGAACATTCTAGGCCTACCGTGAAGCCCCAAAGATTCTTGCGGCTTCCAATCTAATCCCTCTAAAAGTGGTGAAACACTAAATGTTCCCTCGTTTCAGTGTTTAACGAAGCGCGCAAATTTCCCATGCTTTCTGTTTATGATTTATATTATGTCTTTAAAAACAAGGTTCAAAGTTCTGGCGTCTTATTCAACGTGTGGCCTAACCTGAGCGAAGTAGCATCTCTATTTCACTTTATCATCTGGACTTTCCAATTACACGCTTGACGAATTCTAGTTTTTTAATGCTATGTCGCATACGTTTTGTATATGCGTTCTCCACGATAGGCCTGACGTTAAGGTTATTCCCAGGTATTTGAACTCATCAGGCGACTTGATGTTTAATCTACCCGCAGTATACATGTCGCGGTGGTGTGATGGCTCCCGCGAGAAGTGCAGTGTAGTGCATTCACGACATTTGCTCTCACTTCGATATGAATTATTCGAGATTCATTCAAATGAGATTAAAGGTTGTGTGATTAATTGTAATTTATGCATGACAGTCGATGCGCATTTTTATGATATATCCATAAAGATTTCTTCTGATTATTTACTCAATTTAAAACTCGAGAGAATCATGTTTTCGTGACCAGCCTCAGAAGTGCATTTGTTTTCAAAAAGGTGAACTGCGGAAAATTTTATAGAATGCCAGGACTCACCACGGTATTACCCTTAAGTGCAAGTAAATGTGAAATTTCACCGAGGAAAAAAATCATTGATTTGACTGGGACGCAAACCCAGATCCCTCGATACTGCGCCGAGTGTTTTAACCAGCGATGCTATCGAGACGTCATTCTTCCATGTGCATTGTTTTAATCCAAGATGAGGACTTTGGTAATTCTGCGGAAGGCAATCTATCGGTTAAGGTATATTTAAGTGGAAATGAGTTAAATTCCTTTGATTTTTACTCAAGCAGGATCCTATTTACCAAAAATATACCTTTCTTCATCTCTCCATACGTCCTGCCCTTCTTCATCCCGTCCATAAAACCTATTCTCTTTTATCCCCTTATATCCCTTTTATCCCCAGTCACCCAATATCATTCCCTCTATCATGGCCTTCTGCAACAATTTGCTCTTAATTTCCTATTGAAATTAACTGATTAGTCTCTTCCTAATCTCATCCAGAAGTTTCCCTTTTTCGCCCACCATTTCAAGATTTTTTCTCGTTTGTCTACCTTTCCATTCATATGGTTTTCTTCATTCTTCTCCAAACCCTCATCTTAAACGCCTGCAGCCTAGGAATGCGTATAAAATTTAGTTTTTATACCGTGATTTTTACGAGATTATCAAAAGTAATCAGAAGTTTTAGATGGAAGTTTGAATGATTTACGATTTCATTAATCATTTCATTGTTGTTTTAATGTCAGGGGTCTTGTACTAAACTACTCTTTAATGAAGTTTTATGCATATTCTAGCTGTATCCAGTAGACTTCCTCGTTGTGAAATTGATAACCAAATTCTACTCTTCTACTTAATATTTTTTCAAAACCTGAATATGGATTTTACATGTTTTGAACGCAATAATGGGTTCTACATGGGGGAACTGCTTTAATGAATTGTTAGAAGAGTCATTATCACGTAAATCTGATGAATTTCTCGCAGGGAATAGAATAAAAAGAAGATGTAGATACCTTCTCATCTTGCTTTTAAAGTTTTTAAAAAGTGATTGAGATTACTGAAGGTAAAATGTGATAGCACAACGTAAATGGTATCTGCTACTAGGTCTAGAAACTGCCCATTAAAAAAAATATCTGTTAAATAATTTGTGCACGTGTAATTTTATTTTGGGGCAAAAAACTGAAAAATTTCATCCTTGAAGACAATATTTTTTTCAATACCAAAAAAGCAGATTAAGGTATTTGTTTTGACTCCCACATTAGCTCTGCAAAGGAGATCTGCTAGGTTTGTTAAATGTCGTTATGATAATTGTATTAGTGTTACGAGTTTAATAGAAGAACTAGGATGGGAATTACTATCAGAACGCAGGTTAAAATTTAGGTTAAACCTTTTAAGTAAATTCGAAACCGATTTGTTCACAGATGACGTTAGATATATATTAAGAACCCCTGCGTATTATGCTAGGTTTGACCATATTAACAAAATTAGAGAGATAGATTGTCGTACCGATAGATTTAAAATGTCATTTTTCCCGCGTACCATAAGAGAGAACAATAGGCAACGTAGCAAAAGGGATAGGTAGGTGAAACATAGTTAGAATAGTCTGTAGTGCATGATGCATGTAATAACTACCAATAATCCCTTACTTATTATGTAGATTTTAACCTGTACTATACCGTAGTAACTAATATTCTATTGTAATAACTACTGCAATTACTTGCAATAACTAATAATCTACTGTAGTAACTAATAAACTATGACCCTATTTTCTAGCATGTCTACATTATATATCCTACTTACATGGCAATAGTGCATGTTTGGTGATCTTCACCCCCTGCCACACACCCTCGTGGTGGCTCGCAGGGTATTACGTAGATGTAGATGTAGATGTTAGCTCTGGAACTTCTTTTCAAATGATGCGTAAAATAATGGCGTTAAATATTAGTCATTGGGGAATTATGCCAGCTTTGAAAATATCTGGGTCATTTTTTAAGGCACCTTTTATTTTACCTAATGACTGTCGTGTAGCTGGTTGATTACGCATTAAATCACAACTTTCAAGAGATTTGCGATTTATCTGGCTGCTGATACTTAAGGAGTTACTATCATGTGCCCTTATCAAGGAATTTTATTGTAAACTCTATATCGATAATATTGATTAGCATTCGAAGTCATTTATATCGACCATGGTCCTTTACCGTCGCATTGTTGGCGCAGCCCTACCACCCCACGTGATTGAAGAGTTACCCTATTTTGTCGAAGGTCTTTTCCTCAGTGGCGGTTTCTTCCCTCTTTGAGTGATAAATGGTTATTCCCCACTCATGCCGCTGTTATAGGGAATCTCTTTCAAGGTTCTTTGAACTTCACTGGTTACATTGACGATTCTACGTCATTTTTTCGACAGACCATTTCAAGACCCGGGATAATTCATTCTTCCATTGAGAAATCCATCATACGGTGGATTATGTGCACGCTCAGATTAATAGAGTTGCTGCAGTCTAGATGCGCAAAAATTACTATGAAAATCATGAGAGGGCTCTCATTTTTCCTCTCGTTGCTTATTTATTATTTAAACATGCCTTCCATGGCTAAGAATTTCATCACAGGCAGTAGTTACTCCGGGAACTTTAGACCTATGATAAAATTCATATTTACGCTTTGCGCTATTTTATAGACTTAGATAAAAGTCAAGGTTATTGGAAGATAGCTAAAAACAACCCGAAATGATTGCGGTGGTAACAGGGAGTTAATTTTAAGCGTAGTGTTTCCATATCATATCGAAACTTCTCAGTTACCGAGCCATGGTGGTGCAAACATTAAGGCTAAAGCATTTGACATTTACCACGACAACGCCAAGAATCAATTGTGTAGACTAAAAGTAATGAGGCAAATCTGGTCTTAATAGTATTTACGATTATCAACTTCCTTGCTGTCGTGTAGTCTTCTAATTTTACCTAACCTTACCGAAATTGGCAAATCATATCTTCTTTAATCAATACATTTTAGATTATGTGTATATCTAAAGGAAAAAAATTGAAGCCTTAAAAAAACATCAAACCTATTTTTCGTTCCACTCTCGGAAACAAATATGTCCTACATCAATTTTGGCAGTTGATGGGAAATAGAAATTCAATTCATTATAAAAACAATGTTTAAAAAATGTACTTTGAATAATGAAAATAATATTTTTTCAACCTCTAATCTAAATTCTTACTAATATGAATGCAGAAGTAGCCGTAGTTTCATAGGTATATTTTAACACTTTCCGATGAATGATCTCGCGAACTTTGCACGACTTTACCTCGTGCTGTAGTGAGTTTACAATGACATTGACTCTTCTATATTTTATACCCATAGTACCTCGCAGCCTTATTTTTTTATTACATTGACAGAGTAAGGTTGAATATTATAATATAATTCTTTCTCTTTCAAATGGCCCGTTAGGGTTTGTTTTATGCTTTTCAAGTATTGAATGGATAAAATGAAAGTGTGGTAGTCGCAGTTTATTTGTTTGCATGGCCAATAGCCATGCACACTTACGAGACGTTTCGCATAAAAAATACGCTGAAATTGTTACATAAAAATTACAATGACATTCTTTCTGCCGACAGAATCATCGAGAACGCACGCGTCAGCCGTCTAGCTTTCAGAGATTACCGTCCCTGTGTGTGGTAACAGAAGAGGCGGAAGGAACGTTATAACTTTTTTTTCGCAGCCTTCGCGCGATTGTGAGATACAAACAAAAGTGTCGAGCGTCGACCGGGCTCGCGTGCCGGTTTTTATATCCTGTGCGGAACGAGGCGACGTGGGCAAACAAGGTGAGGGGTTGAGAAAGGGAGGGAGCACTCGGCAGGATGGCTGAAGAGTGAGTCAGGCGTTGAGAAAGACAGAGAGAGAGAGAATTGGAGGGTGGGAAGGTAGCGGGGCGTTAGATATGTACACACATGTGCGCCTCTGTGCATTGGGCCGGTGGAAAAATGCCCGCTTTGTCGTTGGAAGAGAAGGATGGGAAAAAGTCCCGAATGCCGTTGAGAGGGAACGGAAAGCCGGGTCAATGGTAAGGGAGCCTTGTGGGCGGATTAGAGCTGGGGAAGATGGGAGGGCAAGAATGCGTACGCACACTTTGCTTCGGGTGCCTATTTTTATGCGACCTTTGGTCCATGCCTTGCGTATTAACATTGAATCCGGGATCGGTAATGGCTTGGAGGTAGGATGATCAATGGGCTAAACCAAAGGATCTCGCAAGCGTTCCTATCTCGGAACTTGGCGATCGCTGAATATCAAAGTTTTTTAAAAATCTTACAAGTAAAGCAAAGGCAAGGGGATAGCATACAAATATGGTTTCTACAAAGTTCACAATACATCATCTACATCTACATCTACATCTACGTCATACCCTGCAAGCCACCCAAATGGTGTGTGGCAGGGGGTGCTTCCACACCAGGCATGCATGAATGATACGGTAGAACGCCGAAATTACATTGAAACCCGCGTACCACACATGAAAAGCGCCAATTAAAAATCCAATAACCAAGAAACATTCTATCGTCAATCGTTCCAACATGCAAGGGATACAAGGACTACTACTACATATTCAAAATAGCATGCATAAATAAGAACATCAATATTTACATCATGCATAAATAAGAACGTAGAGAATATAAAGAGAAAGATTTACTGTCTGCTTATTTTCACAATTCGAACTATTCATGACGACGATCACAGATGTTATGGTCCCGAATAGTACGAGGAAAAAATGACATTTTATACCGATCGGTTCTTCAATCTAGCTCTCTAATTTTATTGCCGCGATCTAATCTGTCGTAGTACGAGGGGGTTTATAGTATGTTTTTCACGTCGTCAGAGAAATGTTTTTGCTGAAATTAGTTAGGAGGTTAAGCCTATAATTTAACCTACGCTGTGATAGCGATTCCCATCCTAATTCTTCTAACAGTCCAGACTTATCGTAGCAAACTTATCGTAGCATCGTTTCACAAACCTAGCTCCTCTTCGCTGCACGAGGCTACATTCATATGCTACATACATAATCTCAGGATATTCACAAGGTTAGGATTGAAATCCGCCAAATTACAAATATGGAGTTCGCAAATTAATACTACTCCAGGAAATATTTTTATAAAATCAATCATCCAAGATATTTTTAACCATTTCTTAAAAGTAATAGCATTGCTAGCGACGGCCTTAGACATTTTTGCAGTCAAACCTCAAATTCTCAATTGATCTTTACATAAAAGAAATTTTTTTCATTAGTCCTTTGTGACCGACATTTTACGTTGTGATGATCATTTCTTCATATGCAATTCGACTCACCCAATCCCTATCTTTTAGTTCTCCCCATTCTTTTCCCCTTAAGTTTGTGGAACAATCCATAAACCCTGGCTCTATTTTTCCTCCAAACTGATCGTAAATCTGATTCCAGTATTTGTTGAAGTTCGCTCTTTGGCGTATGGTTTATCAATACAAAACTTGATGCCTTTTTTATCTCTCCAAATTGTATGTCTTAACAAAATATGTAACGTAGATTCAATTAAATACTTAGGCGTCACCATCACTGAAGACATGTCATGGGGGAAACACATCAGGGAAATAACAAGTGTAGCAAACCGTAGATTAGGGTTCGTAAAAAGGGTTCTAGGCAAATGCGATGAGAGAGTATGAGAAAGAAGCTATTTTACACTAGTCAGGCCTCATTTAGAATATGCCGCTAGTGTATGGGATCCGTACGAGGAAGGTATGATTAAAGAATTAGAGCGCGTGCAAAGGAGATCTGCTAGGTTTGTTAAAGGCCGTTATGATAATTGTATAAGTGTTACGAGTTTAATAGAAGAACTAGGATGGGAATTACTATCAGAACGCAGGTTAAAATATAGGTTAAACCTTTTAAGTAAATTCGAAACAGAGTTGTTCACAGATGACGTTAGATATATATTGAGAACCCCTGCGTATTATGCTAGGTTTGATCATATTAACAAGATTAGAGAGATAGATTGTCGTACCGATAGATTTAAAATGTCATTTTTCCCTCGTACTGTAAGAGAGAACAAAAGGCAGCGTAGCAAAGGGATAGGTAGGTGAAATATAGTTAGAGTAGTCTGTAGTGAAATATAGTTAGAGTAGTCTGTAGTGCATGATGCATGTAATAACAACCAATAATCCCTTCCTTATTATGTAGATACTAACCATCTAGGTCCATATGACCCTATTACCTAGCATATCTCCCTTAAATATCCTACTTGCATGTCAATAGTGCATGTTTGGTGATCTTCACCCCCTGCCACACACCCTCGTGGTGGCTCGCAGGGTATCATGTAGATGTAGATGTCTTTGCGCCGCTAGGGCAAGTGGGCAGGTTAGTATAAGGTTTATTTGGAGACTGGTGAAAGCCTGAAGAGAAACCTTGCGTCGGCATTATCTCCTATCGGATGACTCCAAGGAGTTCACGGTGTAGCGGATGGAACCTGAATAATACTCGATAGTTCTTCTGCTGACTCTCGGAGCGAGCGGACGTGCCTGCCTGACCTCTCCCTGGAACCGGTTAATACCCTCAGCGAGGCAGACCCCTACCTGCGCTGTGCACCTTCCTGCTTTCCGGTTTCCGTAGTTCGTTGTACTGTGTAGTGATAAGTAGACATTTGTTTTGGTTTTATTTTTATTTTTTTCGTTGTGCTAGAGAGTTTGTGTCCTTATTTATCTCGTAGTTTAGTTAGCTCTTTGCCAGGTGTGAGGTCTGTGTTAAAGTTACTTCGTAGAAGTATTATTGTTACTTTGTTCATTGTTGCCGAGTTTAGGATCGCTCAGTTCTTTTGAGTATAGCCATCTTTTTGTTGTTAAGCTTTCTTCCTTGGGAGTTAATTGCGAGTAGTGCTAGAATGTCTTCGAATATGTAACCTGTTGGGATGATCAAAAACGCCGGCGAGTGTGTGGCTCTCCGAGCCCACATCGCCAAGTTGGAGAGAATCCTGCGGGAACTCCAGTCTAAGGTCGAAAGAGTGGTATGCGTCCCGAAGGTGGATGGAAATTTGGGTCGCTCCTCGAAAGTTCGCCGTGCCCTGCGGGCCGCACGAGTTCGCTCGATTGCTAACAGCGGCTGGACGATCGAGAGTTTGCATGAAGGTCCTTCTTCCGATGAAGGGGCAGTACAACTCCGTAAACCGGAGGTCTGGAGGGTCGTGTCTCGGAGGAGTGGAGGTAAGATCACTCCGAAGCGTGGTTCAGGAGCTGCTTTGGCACCTCCCATTCCCGTTTCGAACAGGTACGAGTTGCTTTCGGATGGAAATTCCGAGGTGCCTGACGTGCCTACTCCCCCTCCGAGACCACACCTAGGAAGAGTCATCAGAGTGGGAAGGGGGGAATAGTAGTGATAGGTAGTAGTAACGTCCGCCGTGTGATGATCCCTTTGCGGGAAAGGGCAGGCCGTGAGGGTATAAGCCACCGTGTAACGTCATGGTGCATTCCAAGTGGCGGTGTTCCGCAGGTGACGCAGGCGGTTGGTGCGGCGGTCCGGGGTACGAAGGGCTCAAGTCTGCAGATTGTGGCCCATGTCGGCGTCAACGACGCCTGCGAGGAGATCCTGCATTTCTTCAGGGAACTGGACTCCGAAGTGAAGCGGGTAAGTCACGACGAGTGGGTTGACATGACACTTGCAATTTGTACTCTTGTCCCGAGGATCGATCGTGGACCCCTGGTTTGGAGCCGAGTGGAGGGCATAAACCAGAGGCTGCGTCGCTTCTGCACGGACATTGGAGCCTCCTTTGTCGACCTTCGGCTGGCAATCCGATCATGTCGGACCCCTCGGAACCGTTCTGGTGTCCATTACACGGCCGAGGCAGCTAGCTGTGTAGCGAGTAGCATACTCGATCACTGTAGACCTTTTTTAGGATAGAGGGTAGGGTAGAGAGTAGGTCATCTAGGGGGTCGAATCGGGTACCATCGCGAAAAACATTTAATAGAAAAAATATCCAAGAAAGTGTTAAGTCTAACGAGAACAGTAAGAGGCCAGTTTAAAAAAATAGCAGTAATTTAACTTGGAATATACCTTAGAAAGCTAGTTGTTATGAGAAAACACTTTCCGGGAATACGCTCATTGATAAATCCTTTTCTGTCGTGGTAGTAAACTGCCTTAGCTTAAGAAATAAAGTAGCTGACTTCTACCATCTAATTGAAACTACTGACGCAGACAATTATAGGAACGGAAAGTTGGTTGTGTAACGAAATCGCAGATAACGAAGTATTCACGAAAAATTTCAGTTTATAGAAAAGATAGAGTCGAAAGAACCGGGGGAGGAGTTTTTATTGCAGTGAAGGATTGTTACATTAGTAAGAGGGAGTCATTATCCGACGACCAGGTAGAAAGCGTATGGTGCTCCATTCAAAATCCTAAAGCAAAAACAATCTATGTGTGCGCATCTTATAGACCACCAGACACCCATGTAAGCTCAATATTAGGACTAGAAAGTTAACTCAGTAAGTTAGCCACTCAAAAAAACGACTGTCATATTATAATCGGTGGAGATTTCAATCTTCCGTCCATAGACTGGGACACGTACAGCTTTATCACAGGTGGAAAAGACAAAGACCTTTGTGAGTCACTTCTGTATGCATTCATATCTCACTCACTGCATCAATTAGTCACTGCTCCAAATAGAGGGAAAAATTCACTTGATCTTTTAGCGACAAATATTCCACACATGGTTGTAAACATAGGTACGGATAAGGGAATAAGCAACCAAAAGATAGTTAAAGCTAGTTTTTCCGTGAGCATGATCAAGAAACATAATCCACACAGAAAAATCTACTTGTTTAATAAGGCTGACTACGAAGGTATGAAACGAGAGTTGCAAAATTCATTTACTAATTTAAAAAAAATAAGTATCAAAATTAATACTGAGGTATTGTGGATCACTTTCCTCAATGTTACACGATCAATAGTTAGCGAATACATACCAAGTAAATGGAAAAGAGCCAATGCAGAGCCTAGCTGGTATAACGCGGAGGTTAGGAAAACATTAAATAGCCAGAGAACATGTCATGCTAGGTTTAAAAGGACAAACATAAACATATCCTCCGAAGAACTATACACAGTCACCGAAAATTACAATATATCCAAACTCTTAACAAAAAAAGCGTGCCAAAGGGCGTTAGCTGATTTCAAAAGAAAATTACTGGGAGAGCACTTGAACGATAATCTCAAGGCATTTTGGTCGTATGTTAGGGACACTCAAGGAAATAAATCAACAGAACACACGCTTAAGAATATCAAAGGGGAAAAGCTAACCAACAGTCTACAAAAACCCAATTCGTTAAACTCATTCTTCAAAATCATTTTCAATACTTGTACACCACATCTTTTCGATCCGCAGCCGCAGAGAGTACTCGGAAAATGTGATGAGAAAGTGAAAGAACGTTGCTATTTTTCAATCCTTAGGCCTCATCTGGAATATGCTGTTAGTGTATGGGATCCATACGAAGCGGAGTTGATATCAGAGTTAGATCGCGTACAGCGAAGAGGAGCTAGGTTTGTGAAACGATGCCACGATAAGTTTGCTAGTGTGCCTGGACTGTTAGAAGAATTAGGATGGGAATCGCTATCACAGCGTAGGTTAAATTATAGGCTTAACCTCCTAACTAATTTCAGCAAAAACATTTCTCTGACGACGTGAAAAACATACTATTAACCCCCTCATACTACGGCAGATTAGATCGCGCCAATAAAATTCGAGAAATCGATTGTAGAACCGATAGGCATAAAATTTTTTCCTCGTACTATTCGGGACCATAACATCTGTGATCGTCGTCATGAATAGTTCGAATTGTGACAATAGGCAGACAGTAAATCTTTCTCTCATGCTATTTTGAATATGTAGTAGTAGTCCTTGTATCCCTTGCATGTTGGAACGATTGACGATAGAATGTTTCTTGGTTATTGGATTTTTAATTGGCGCTTTTCATGTGTGGTACGCGGGTTTCAATGTAATTTCGGTGTTCTACCGTATCATTCATGCATGCCTGGTGTGGAAGCACCCCCTGCCACACACCATTTGGGTGGCTTGCAGGGTATGACGCAGATGTAGATGCAGTTCCTTCAATTGTTGATCGGGACGTGAATAACGGATTTCGCAGTAACATAGGCAGACTCTTGGGGGGATCGGATTTGTGTAGTAACCAGAGTACAGACTTCAAATCCCGAGGGCCCATGTTTGGTTCCCAGCAGTGAGGGATGTATGTCAGTGGAATATTTATCCCTACTTGAGGGTTCTATGGAGAGAAACTGAAGAGGCTGGTGTAGTAATCGTGGGTCATTGCGTGCTCAATTTTGTAATTTTTGAAGTAAGTCGAAAATCATTTTAGGGCCACTATTCATTTAAAAGCATATTTTAATGCGTTGAAGCTCATCATTCAATCAGTGGTGGAAAGTATTCGAGAATTATGAGTTTAATTTTTCTTTATTGAAAACATTTTATGAACTGATCTTTAGGGGGAATATTAGAAATTTAGAATAATTTATATTGAAATATCGGTTTTTTTTAGGATTGGACTCGTAGTGAGACCTTGATCTTTGTTAACTACGATTAAAATAATAAGAAATGTATTATTTTACGTTTGAAGAAATGTCTCGACCTAAGAAATCCAACAAGTACGAAATATATTTGATGTACCAATAATTAGCATATAATCGTCGAAATACCAAATCCACAGGATGCAACTTTTCCACTTGTACCCATGGATATTACTAATGAGAACACACGTGCAAATTTTCACGCAAATCTATGCCTAAAAATTCTATTCAATCACCTGGAAGTTTAGTGTACCGTCCGTCGAATTGGATACTAAACTGTACATTTCTTCTGTTAGAGTAGGCTAGAGACGGCCCAAGATTTCTCTTCACCCGTTTTCCACTCATAGAATTCCCCTACGTCCTACGTCATGTCCTAATGGCGCAAAACCCTCAGTTCATGGCCGCCTCTCCTGATAACCAAACATCCAAGCGGAATTGACTGGTTTCTGAGAACGCGTGCGCCGATAAAATGTGCCTACATCCGATTTCTTTCACCATTTCTAGGGTTAGCGTTGCGCTCTCTCATTGCCAGGAGAGTTTTTGCGAGGAGTCGCAACAGGCGTTGGTGCCAGCGGCCAGACCGGGGTCAGCCCTCCAAGCAGAATGGACGCGGTTACTTCTTAACCTGTGAGTAGAGTTTTTCCATGATCTATGTTGTGTTCCTGCCTTCCACGCTCCGTATTTATCAATGTTTCACTTGTATCCATTTGAATTTTAATGATATTAAGGTGATTGGATCGGTAGTAGTTGGTTATTGAGTACCTACACATTTTAACTTTTTCCAAGAAAGTCGAAAACATTCTTGCCGATTTATTTATTTATTATTATTATTTATTATTTCCAATGCATCGTTTTACGCGATGGAACTCACCATGCGTACGGCAGTCTAAATGATTCAAGAATCATGTTGATGAAATTTCCCTTAATTAGAGCATGTGATGAAAACAGTTTTCGTCGCTGTATTATAAGTATAGAAAAAATTACACTGAAATATGGTTTTTCGAGCATTGAATTTGTCCTAACATCTTGATATTTGTTACCTACAGTTATAATTTTTAAAAATTAATTATTTCACGATCAGAAGAAAAACTGTAATATATATCATCGAATTATTACAAAATATTATTCATGTGCCATAAGGCTTCGCGTTAAAATTGAATTGAACTTCCAAAAAAATCTAATCGTTAAGGTGAAATTTTTTCTACTTCACATTGCAAATTAATAATCTTATGCAAAGCTTCACGCAAAGCTGCACATGATCAGTAATCGTACCAAACACTTGAAAAAGAAGTAATCCGTGACGCAATGTGTCTGTTGATTCACGGCTACGTGTTACGGCATCTTCAGAAAATTTTTACACTGCCATTCTTAAAAATAGTCGAAGCACAGCCGTGTAATTCGTGAGCGGTATCGAGAGCCAATATCATGGCGAGCAGTGCTGGTGGACTTAGTGTTCTTAGCTCGATTATATGGGTTGTGAGAATGATATTCGGCCCAAGCAATTGAAATGCGTTGAAGCCCAAACTGAAGGCCCAAGCAATGTACTGAAGAGTGCGCTACAGTTACTCTATTTGGTAAGGTCTTGGAACTTCCGAGCCTCGAGAGTGAAAATATTTCGACGCCATAGCCTCTAGGAATAGAGAGGCAGAAGGGATTAAATGGTTACCTCTACTTAAACACTGAAATTGCAGTCGGTTTCAAGGTAAATTCGATTCCGGCCACATCACTCGACTACGGGTGAATGATTAGCCTGATTTCATATTTTAGTGTTAAAAATAATTAACATTTAATTAAATATTTCTTGGTAATTTACAAAACATTCTCTGGGTTATACCTTATATTACAAATTTAGGAGGAAAGCTGTTACCTTTCGCGATATTTTTTATGAACCGGGTTCAAATCTCGGTCAAGTGAAATTATTTTTATCATGATGACTTTCGCCATTATTGTCCATATATTTGCACCTGTGACTTCGTACCACATCATTACTACAATGGTTTTTTACAATATTATTCTTCCTCTCCTCAACCCTTGGGTTGGAGGGCAGTATTTTTTTCTCTTTAAGGTCGTCTGTCCATCGCCAGATACTTAACCACTCTATAAGGTCTTCCATCTTTATATACGTTAAGAACTCCTTTCTTGGCCTTCCCTTTTCCTCTTTGCCGCCATCCTACCTTCAATTAAGCTGGTACACCACTCCGAGTGTCTTAGCAGGTGTCCTATGAGCCTTTATTTTCTGCTTTCTATTATTTTCAACAGTTGACGCTTCTCCTTTACCATTTCTAGCACTTGCTCGTTGGTCAATTTGCTAGTTCATTGTACTTTAAGCATTCTGCGCCAACACCACATTTCAAAGGCCTGCAGTTTCTTTTTATCTCTCTCTAGGACAGTCCAGCTTTCTGATCCGTAGAGATCTACACTCCAAACGAAAGTTTTAATATAATGCTTTCGCAGGTCTATGTTGGCTTTATTAGATGTTAGCTAACCTTTTTTTATATCTAGAATGCTTTCTTGGCCTGCAATATTCTGGTTCTGATATCTTTATTGCTTCTTCCATCAGACGATATCACACTACCAAGGTATGGGAAGCTTTTGATCTGGGTGAGCCCCTCTCCATCCAGTTTTATTTCTGCCTCCTTCTCTTCACTTATTGTACATTTCATAACCCTTGTTTTTTCTTTATTGATCTTCAACTTACAGTTATTTCTCAACAGCTTGTCCAGTAGCTTTAGAGAAGCCTCCACATCATGCCCATTTTCAGTCTCCAAAGCGATATCTTCTGCGAAGCGTATTGAATTATAGAGTATTCCATTAATGCTTACCACATGAATATTCTTTTCCCTGTACTCTTTCAGAGCCTCCTCGATATAGATGTTGAATAGCAGTGGCGATAAACCACATCCGTCTCACTCCTTAAGATAAGATAAGATTTTAGCGATATTTGCTTCAATTTTCTTTTTTCCTATCAGTGCTATCTGGTTCTAAGATAGCTGGAGTACCATTCTTCTCTCTCTAAAATCTTCTTTAAGGCCTTTAAGGAGTTAGCAAAACATGTTTTTAACACACTAGAGGAAAAAATTGTTTCTATGTTGAGTTTTACATGAGCTGTTGTAAAAGTTGTAAACCTCGGCTAATTCCGAAGCTAATGATGCGATAGAGGTTTGAGTTATACCGTTGTAACCATATATATACATAACCATTAGTTTAATGTTCTGGAATTTCCAATAACTCGACTTTTTTAATAGACAGTAGTGTTGAAACACCCCGTGTCACACACCGTAGTAATGGCTTAACGGTATTTCGTAGGAGTAGATGTAACAAGAAAAAGAGAAAAATAACTCCACCTAGAACTCGCCCCTTACAACCGGCTCGGGGCGGACCGAGATATTGCTCTGGTAACCGATACATGGGACGATGTGCACAGAAGCGATCAATTAAACCGTAACGCAGTCATTTGCAGTTCTCAAGCGTGACTGGTATACCTGCCGCGAGAGCTGATATTTAGAAGCTTGAATGTGACGCAAGTTGACGAGACAAGGCGGTGAACGTTTGACCGCATGGAAATCGTTTGCAGAATATCCTCACAAACAGACTTCAATCTCCTTGCATTCGGCAGATGTAGACGGACGACTAGAAAAAGGGGCGTATTTTTATGCGTTGAATGCTAGTGTGTGTGTATGTGTGTCGGAGGAAGAGGAAACGGCGGCTGCTGGTGGATGTATGAGACAAGAGGCTGGAAGAGGAAGTGGAGGAGGAGAAGGCCGAGGAGATAGGAAATCATAGATTAGAGATTGCGCCCGCGGAGTGAGAGGGTGGGGTTGTGAGGGACGAGAAGGAAGGGGTGTCTGGCTGTATGTATGCGGGATGTGCAAAGAGAGGGAGGGGGGAGTTGGGTATGACATTTCGGCGGCCGTGTTATGGGGTTAGGTGCGGACGCAAGGCGGGCACTTGGCACGCGTTCAGCTGCGGGGAGTTATGAAGGGTCTGGCGAGTTAGACGGGGGAGCAGATGCAGTGCCGTTCGGGCACGGGAGGGAGAGTGTGACAGACAAGAGGATGTTACGGGCCGTGGATAAGGATTCGGTCGGTATAGCTCCCGCAAAAGTTCCTGGCCCAGAACTGCGCGGAAAACCGTGATGGTATACGTGGAGGGGTTTGAATGGAATGGACGGAGGGAGAGAGAGGGAAGAAATGAGAGAAAGTGAGGAGGGTGGAAAAACCTTCGTCGGGAAAAAAGGCAAGAGGCCCACAGGCAACGCAAGGTTAACCCTCTATCAACCTCCTTGCCTACCTATAGCCCCCATTTTACAAGATTTTAAAAATTTCGTGACCTTATCCCAAACATCCATTTCGCTGGGCCAAGAACTTTGCGATACCTATGCTACTTTTGGGCAGGAGTTATAATTTTTTTAGGGTTATATTAAATCGAGCGAGATATCACTGCGTATAAATTTCAATTAGTGTGGCTTTTATTGTAATGAAAATATCTCTATATTTAAATGAAATCAAATTGTCAGACACATAGTGCACTCCTTTGCCAATTATAATAAGAATAATAATTATAACGCGCATTTATTGGGGTGATACTGAGACTGGGACATTTCTTGTTCCACCTAACCTCTATGGACAACCCTAATAAGTGATCTAGAGGTAACATAAAGAAGAGTTTATTTTTTGTCTCTGATTGGGTTTCTTTACGTTTATATGCCTTTGTGACATTAATTATACAGCTTGGCAATGGAAATATCTCTCATTCGCTACTTTTAGTTCCTTATTCTCCCACGAGTGGGGTAACATGTGAAATGACTGCACATAGTGTACGAAAAAAAATCGATGTAGAGAGGGTTAATAGTCAAGTACTTCAAATGACCAATCGCCATGAATCTACCAAGGATCCTGTCTTTGAGATCTCATTGTGAAACAAGTTGATACTGATGTCCAATGACGACTAACGTGAGTTGTCTTACTTATTGGGGCAGAAGAAACTTGATAAGATTCCTGACCACTCTTAATTTTCAACACTCTTGCAATCTATCTCCCCCGTTTCACAAGATTTCAATAATTTCGCAGCCCTTATCCCAAACTTATCCATTGCACTACACCAGGATTATTCTTCTTGTGGGCAGAAGTTATACATTTTTTTTGAGGGTTTTATTATTTTGAGCGAGATATCACTGCATATAAAATAAAATTAGTGTGGCTTTGAATGTGATGAAAAGATCTCACTATTTAAATGATAGCACAATACCAGACACATGGTGCACTCCTTTACCAAATATAATAAGAAAAATAATTATAAAGTACATTTATTAGGGCGATACTGAGACTACTATATTTCTTCTTCCACCTAATATCTATGTATAACCCTAAATATGTGCGAATTTTTAAATAAAGAAGCCATTTTACATTGAATATGGCTGAGCGTATCGTGAAGCTTAGAGATCCAGAGCAAATTTATTTAAAAATTGAGGAAGTACTGACGTGCAGGTCATATCACAAATGCAATTGTGAGTGATTATTGTTATTAATCAAATTATTGAAGAATCAAATATTTTATGATACTCATTGAAATACTTACTTTTCATTACATCGGAAAAAAGATATGATAATGAAAGCTTTTTCAGTATAAAACTTGCTAAAAACATGTCTAGTGGAAACCTCAAAGGCATGTGTTTAGTTAATTACGAAGATTCATAAAAACAAATTTTATTCAGCATCGACACATTTACTTCTTGCTTCCTTACGGGAACTGTATACCAGATGTTATGCTTACAAATAAATGTCGGATAAGACCCCTGTCATGACTAGAGAAAAATCTCTCTCAGCCTAATTCAAGTGAATAGATGCGTAATGGAGGGACCTTGGTGAGCAGTGGACGGTTGACGCGACTGCTCCGCACCTTTGCGACCCAGAAAGTTGGTCCCCACACCACGCCTAAAAGGGCGGGTGCATACAATATAGCCCGCTATAACCAGTCCCTGTACCCAAAATATTCAATGTCTTCCTGCTTATTTCCCTCTCTGTTCCATTAGTCTGCTCTCTTACCCCGTCTACCTCTTCAGCCCCAGCATATTCCCGGTCTATAATCATCGTCCAGTCTCGTCCCTCACTTCCTTTCATTCACAAATGCCCTCCCAACTGTTTTTCCAGCAGTATAGGTGACAGATGCGTGACAAAGAGTCCAGTGAAAGTGTGACCGTTTCCCGATGACACATTTTTGCAGCTTGTTAGGATTATGCTGGAAAGGATTCGGGTACGTTAAAAATCTCAATATTTAGCAATGGGAAATCGTTATTAGGAAAGTTGTAATGTGAATAGTCATTCAAATTTTTTACTAAAATGTTCTCTGCATGATTGCTCATTACTTACTTATAGGTTAAGTTAATATGCAATGAGTACAGAAGTCCTATTTAGCCATAGTATCGAAGTTAATTTATACTGTCTCGGATAACCACGGTTCATGACATTTTCAATATCAATCAATTGATAAAATTCACAGAAAGACTGTTTGTGACCAAATCCATTATTTTTTTCGAGATTCATAAACTAAAAAGTAAAGTTGGTGGTTTTCGGCGTGACTTTCTGGAACTTGCTGTACATTCTGAACAAAATGGTTATGTTTGGATGGAGAGTTCTCGGGTTTCCAGCCGGGTTATGGTGTTGAACTGCACTGACGTTTCGCCTGCCATCGTATTCAGGGTGAATGATTTTCGCCAGAATTTTCATGTATTTATAGCGTCACATTTGTGGTCAGGTTTCATCTGATTGGTCAGTTTTTTTGGTTGAAACTACGCTTCAAGACATAGATCCTACATGGATATACTTTGTTTTTCCACATTAATTTTCGATGTCTCACGACCATGGTTTCGAGTAGGTAGTGGGTAGGTTCAAACTTTTGAAGGATTGATTAGATATGACGAACATAGCAAAGGATAATGAAGATTAGAGTCCGTACCCAGGCTAATTATATTACTATCGAGCTAAATTTGGTTATAAGTTACATGTAATGTCCTTGCCAGTCGTAATTCTTGAAGCAGAATGACTTCAATAAGAATTCCTCGATTTAATTTCGTATGAGGCTACCAATTCATCCGCAAGGGTCATTACTTAAGCGAGAACATCTTTGCCTTATGAATAATTCTTAAATGGCTTGTTTCTAAAATGTTCTTTCTGGATTTACAGTTTTCTCTTGTTGCACTGTTTGACCATGGTATCACTATCTTCTTCAAAGATCTTTTACAATTGAGTTTAAATGAATAATTGTGTATCCAGACGTACGCGCAATGAAAAATACGGGCATTCCAATGAATACTACCACCACCATCTTCCAGAATATGTTCAGAAGGCTAAACTGAAATATAGTTACATTTACCTTATCTAAAAATTCCTCACATTATTTGAACTATTATCATCGTTGGGTCTCATATTGCTTCTTATATGATAACTGGATTAAACATCGCTCCGTGCTGTCTAAAGAGACATTTTGGTATAATTTAGCTTTGGCTCTCATAATTATACATGATTAAAGATACATGTAGGAGTGTGATGACCAATCGTTCATGGTTTCATAGTTGGTAAAATCTGAAATTAGCATTATTCGCGAAGATTTCCTCCAACTAGATATGGGTGGAATGGTGGAATACCTTTACATGGAAGGTGTCCCTACACACCGTGCCACAAGGGTAGGTCGTAGGGTAGTATGTAGATGTAGAGTTAAAATATTTCAGAGATCCGCATTTAAAATATAGCTCTGCAAATACATTTCGTTCAAATCAGTTGCACCTAAGTACCATCCTTTCAAGCGATGGCTCTCTGTAAATAGCCAATTATGAAAAAAATAGAATAACGTCTGAAATTTGGATCAAAACCACGAAACATAGATACATATTCAGATCTTGGAACCAATCCTTACATTTCGCGCTCGCCCGAATCAAAATGTCCGTTACGCCGGATAAAATAATTGGTGGTTTGACTTGTCCGAGTTTCCGTTCGGGAGGCTTTGGGGCTGGATTATAGCATTTGGGTGAAGGGGATTTCAAATTCGTAAAAGAAGAAGATGAGGCACTAAAGCTGTCTCTCTCTCTCTCTCCCATCGGAAGCGGCAATCTCACTTTGAAGTACGCAAGCCCTCGCGTCGTGCTGTCAGCCCGCTGGAAATCCCTATCTTATTTTTCTCCCGCTCTCGAGCGCTGCGCGGCGAAAATGATCCTCGAAATGAGCTACTACGAGGCACTTACGGACCTAAGCTTAACAAAATATGTTTCATATCACGGAAATAACCTCGAACTCGATCTGTTTTACTGGATATATACGAGATACTCTACAGTTGGACGTTTGGGCGTGAGCTCAGTGAGATTTCTCTCTGAACTTTATTTTGAAATGGCTATCTTTCCCAAACATCCTCATATCATGAGATTCATTTCGTTGTTCCTGATTATACCTGTTCATTTCATTCTCATCATTTGCCTTCAAACGAATGAAGACTAAAATCCTAGTATGCGTAAGAGGGAAGCTGAATGTAGAAGTCAATCTGAGAGGAGAGAAATTAGAGCAAGTGGATCACTTATCTCAGAACCTAACTTCCAGGCTTTACTCAGAAGTACCACTACAGTTGGACGCGCGGGCTTGTTAACTTAATCACCAGCCATAAAATAGGTAAAGGAATGGAGAAATTACAGAAATATCAAGTAAACGAGTAGAATGAAAGATATGTTTTATATGATCACTGGTTCGCTGTGCTTTTTTGATCTAATAATTGGTGTTGGTAGAGAAAGATTTGGGTTGATGAGCATTTTTCTGTATTCACTATCACTTTTTCCATTATTATAATGCATTTTTGTTCTCCTGGCCAGAAAGAAACTTATCATCATCAAAAGTGATTCAATCCCGAGGTTGGTTGACTGAGATCCTCCATTCTACTCTGTCCTCTGTTCACTCCTTTAAGTTCTTGCAGCTCGTCTGTCTATATCCCATTTATATTCGATCCATTTGTTTGCTTCTCGGTCGTCCTTATGGAGTTTTTTCTTCTCTTTTTCCTTACATCATATTCTTTACTAAATCAAATATTGTTAATAAGTGGTATATCAGCTTTGACTTTGTCATTCAAATTGTCCTCAGTGTGGCTTTCTCATCTTATACTCTGCGGTGCAATCCGTTGTTTCTCATTATATATGTTCATTTCATCCTCATCATTTGCCACCGAGCTCACATACGTAAAGGCAAATAATTTCACTATACACCAATGGCCAAAAGAGAAGTGAACTGTGTCCATGATGAAATGAAACTCAATAGTAATTTCCACACCTGCTTAATGAAAGGAATAACGGAATATGGTTTTAACACGTAGTGTCATGATCACGGTCTCTCTTGATAATTATACTAAGTGTTGAAACCATTATCGATGATTCATTTCATTAAACAAGTGTGCACATTATTATTGAGTTTTATTTTATCATAGAAATAACATTTTTCCTCGAAGTGAAGCCTGAAACGCTTTCATTGATTATTCTTTCTTAATTTCTTTTGCAGTATATACTTTGAACCAGTGTCTCCAAACAAAACAAAGGATAGAATTTTGCCGAAATTCTGCATCTTAAAATCAGGGTGGGTTGGAGGGAAAACGAGGGAAATCCTCTGTATAACGTCATGGTGGGCATCGAAGGCGCCGAATCGTCTCAAAAAGGGGGTGAAAGCAACTTCCTCTCCACACCCACCATGACAAGAACTTCCTCATTTCATGATAAGAACAACTTTGTTTCAATCCACACAATTTATTATAAATACGATCCGGGTTTCAGCAACTTCGTGCCATCATCAGGTGGCACGAAGTAATGAATGGTTTAATGAAGTGATGATGACACTGGAGACCTGATGATGGCACGAAGTTGCTGAAACCCGGGTTGTATTTATAATAAATTGTGTGGATTGAAACAAAGTTGTTTTTATCATGGATATTACTACTTCCACAAAGTGAAGCCGGAGACGATTACTTACTTCCTAATTTGTCTTCCTTTCTTTTCATCACACTCTCCATTTTCCTCCTCACCTAAATCTAATATTTTAGCAGTATAGCCGCATACTCCAGCATCCGTATTCTGAGAAAATATGAGGAGGATTATTTGAGAAATAGCGAGTAGGTATGAGAGATTTCGGCAGGGGCAGGTGCTCACCACGAGCGAAAGGGCTCCTAACAGCTCTCAACATTACCCAACACAGTGCACAATGTAACATACAAATCGACGAGTTTACTGCTCTAGTTGAGCTATGATGAGTAGGAATAGGGATTTCCTGTGAAAGTCTCGCCACTTCCGGGATTCGAACCCAAATTTTCGGAACGGGCTGGTAAACAAGTATTAGAGTCAGCGTACCAACCTGAATGTACATGACATATTGAACGCACCAATGGCGAGAACGTATGCGAAAAGGAAATCTTATATCTGACTCATTTGTTAGAGATGTTGTATTCATTTTCTGCATTCAGTACCCCCGGACAGTTTCATCTTCAACTGTCTGTATGCTGAGGCGACAGACAGTAATGCTCTCACCCAACTAAGGATTGACGTTTTGAATGTAAGAAATACTTAAAGATAAGGAATTTAAGTTAGTTTAAGAATTAAGTAAATTTGTATATACGTTATGCATGTGCTTATGTATAAGAATGAGGAATAACTATAGGGTGGTCACCTCAACACAGGTCCTCAAAAGTTGTCACAAATCATTTGATAGCTGAATTGAATTATCAGATATCTACAATCGTTATCATTGACTTCTTTTTCGATGAAAACTTTCAATTACACAGTTATGAAAAATAAATAACCGCTCAATTCAATTAATTTCCTCTCGAAACAAGCGCAAGGGAGAGAGGTGGGAGGAGGGGGGATGTACTGTCAGTTGCCGCGTAAATGACCACCGTTTCGTCGGACAGAAAGCCTCCCACCCCCTCCCCCTCACCTTCCCTCCCTACCTGATTGCCGCAGCTGCATATCAATAGAAGTTGAATTACAAAAGGACCCGTGAGGGAATCGCAGGACAAGGAGCAAGGGACAGGAAGTACACGCATTCATGAGAGTCTCGAGGGTCGAGTAGTGACGTAAACTCCACGTGGCGCGCGAGTCCTAGCGATTCGGCGATAGTCAGAACAGGAGGCGCCACTGCGCCACTCGCCAAACATGCGAGTAAGTTTCATGCGCCCGCTGCACTTAATGATCTGAGCGGCCGTCAAATCAATCGTGTGCGGCGTCAACTTGGTCTGTTCCAACTGAAACTCTATGAATTTACCTAGATTTCCGAGGAATGTGGTGGTACTGGCGAATCACTCTGCAAATTCTGACCCTTTGATCAAAAAGATAGTGAATGGCACCGTGACGTACGGTAGTGATGCCTGTTTCATTCGCGAATAATAGTTCGCATAACATGGCTATTGTACGCAATTTGTGCCCGTAAAAATAGTACTTGGTCTAATTATTTACCAAAAACATTGAAAGATGATACTCGAATACTAATTTGTGCTCTTATCGACGAATAATACCTTTTTTAATGAATAATAATTCCATCCTAGTACCCGAGTACAGCGCCAGTTCTGTTAACCTGAGGCACTGTGACTTTAAATGCGACGGTTATTTTCTATCAACTCAAAATGTGCACTTTGAATATGGAACGGATAATATTTTCCCCTCTGCTTCACCTTTTCTAGTCTTTGAACTACCCAATTGGATTGTGCACTTTTTTTCATTTTATGTTTAGGTATCGCCATTAAAAACTCGTATGCAAAGCTTTTTGTAAATCTGTTCCCGAACAAATAACGCTCCATCCACATTAATGGTCGAGATGAGGGGAGGTAAGATGTGTGCTGAGCTAAAGAAGGAAACCATATTAAGAAGATGGAGACTTTCGCCTGTAAAGGTCTAGAGAATATTGGCTCTCATCCATCGAGATCCACCCCAATTTGTAGGTTACACTGAGAAGCAATTGAATAAATACATGAATAAATACAAAAATAAATAAATTCTTTCAGGTATTGAATCTCGAATATTCTAGAGCAGCGGTTCTCAACCTGTGGGTCGCGACCCCTTTGGGGGTCGAATGACCCTTTCACAGGGGTCACCTAAGACCATATGAAAACACATTTCCGATGGTCTTATAAAGTAGCAACGAAAATAATTTTCTGTTTGGGGGTCACCGCAACATAAGGAGTTGTATCTTAAGGGTCGCGGCATTAAGAAGGTTGAGAACCGCTGTTCTAGAGGAAGGAGCATTCCTAGTCGACATATAATGGCGGGGGAACACGCCACCCGCTTGACCTAGATTATATCCATCGGAATTTTGGAGGAAACGTTCACTCCCTTTGGATATCGCCTTTCTTTTGGATTCGCCCGTCCCCGCGAGTGAAACTCTCCATCCCAACACCTTTCCATTGGTCGACCACGAGGCACGCAATTCATACCCGTGCCTCGATGAGGCGGCACAGCGGAAAGTCCACTGCCTCCTCCTCCTTATCTTTCATAATCACACTCCGATGCCCGCTCGTGTGCGCACCTTTTTGGTGATAAATTACGGGGGGGAACACAGAGGGCGGGGAGGACTTCTTCCGACTCTTAAGGGATGATGGCAAGGGGATGGATCGACGGACGCGGACAGACAGGCCCCCTGGGGGGGAATGGAGGGAAAATCCCTCGGGGTCCCTGGTGGATGTATAAAAAGGGTTCGGGCCAGGCTCGGTTTTTTTTCTGGTGGGAAGGCAAAGAAGGGTTGGAAAGGAGATGGTTGCTCTGCCGTCGGGGATCGTGAATGAGGGGTCCGTTGCGCTCCGCTACTTACTAGGCGAAATGAACCAGTTACGATGTTATAAATTGGTATTTTGGTTTTCCAAACCACAAGCCTTTTATTACAAATACCCCTTCTCTCCATCTCCCTGCTCAACTCGAGGCATGTTATCTTAAACCCGAAAACACCTAATTCGAAAAAATACCTCACTGTGTGTATGAAGCGATTGAAATTCATAAATCCGTAAGAGGATACGCTATCATAGTGGTACATCTACATCTATCTACATCTACGTCATACCCTGCAAGCCATGCAAAGGGTGTGTGGCAGGGGGTGCTTCCACACTAGGCATGCATGAATGATACGGCAAAACACCGAAATTACATTGAAACCTGCGTTCCACACATGCAAAGCGCCAATTAAAAATCTAATTAACAAGAAACATTCTATCGTCAATCGTTCCAACATGCAAGGGATACAAGGACTACTACTACATATTCAAAATAGCATGCATAAATAAGAACGTAGAGAATATAAAGAGAAAGATTTACTGTCTGCCTATTGTCACAATTTAAACTATTCATGACGACATTCACAGCTGTTATGGTCCCGAATGGTACGCGGAAAAAATGACATTTTATACCGATCGGTTCTACAATCTAGTTCTCTAATTTTATTGGCGCGATCTATTCTGACGTAGTACGAGGAGGTTAATAGTATGATTTTTACAGCTTCAGAGAAAGTTTTTCCTGAAATTTAGATAGGAGGTTAAGCCTATAATTTAACCTACGCTGTGATAGCGATTCCCATCCTAATTCTTCTAACAGTCGAGATACACTAGCAACTTATCGTAGCATTGTTTCACAAACCTAGCTCCTCTTTGCTGCACGCGATCTAACTCTGATATCAACCCCGCTTCGTATGGATCCCATACACTAACAGCATATTCCAGATGAGGCCTAACGATTGAAAAATAACAAAGTTCTTTCACTTTCTCATCACATTTTCCGAGTACTCTCTTGATAAAGCCTAGCTTCCTGTATGCTTGACCGCATATTTCCCAAATGTTTTCCCCAAGATGTGTCGTGAGTAATTGTGACCCCTAAGTACTTAACAGACTCGGCGTGAATAATTTCCGTATTTTTAATTCTGTAAGCCCTACCTGGCGTATTTTTCTTTTTCCAAAAGGTGACTGCTACGCACTTGTTTATGTTTATTTCCATCTGCCACTTTTCACACCAAGCATGAATAGCAAGTAGGTCAATTGTTAACGAGTCGCTATCTTCGGAATTGTTAATATCCCTATACACAACCGCGTCGTCTGCGAAGAGTCTAAGCTTACTTTTAACGACGTTGCTAATATCATTTATGTATAAGAGAAATAAAAGTGGACCAATGACACTTCCCTGAGGAACACCCAATGTAACGCTAACTGTGTCTGACATGACTGGTATCGGTCGAATACATCGATACAATGAGGGAAATTAAAGTGGTTGGGAATTACGGAGATAGTTCACTAGGAGGCGATTTTAGCGGACGAGCCCATCGTCTACAGGCTTCGCACAGAGGAAGTATGCTAGTCTCAACTTTCAAATACCTGGTTTCTCAAAGTTGTAATGCTTCGTTCCCGTCATCGTAATCCTCAATTAGGTATTCACATGAACTGGCTAGCTCTCTACGGCTATTCATTCAATTTGGCTCCCATGATGGGTTTCAAACGCTATAATGGATAGTTTCTATTTTGATCGCAAATCTTGTCTTGGATCGTATTGCTGACACAACTCTGTCCTCTTTATTTCGATGCAGTTATGTTGGCAGTGCTGCCTAACATTTGCACTCCTCTCTTTTAGCAACCTCATCCGTTCATGCCTTCCTCCCCTTCATCTCGCAGCATTGTGGTAGTCACCTACGTAATGCCGGATATGAACCTGGGACCGTTAATATTTGGACTTCTGCTCGAACACCTGATATACACTTACTTTAATGATGCCGTTCGAAACCTAAAACACACATGTGTTCCGTCAAATCTTCTCTTTATATCTTTTCGATATGATGTTTCAACATGGCCTCTTGGGATTTTTTCATATTGCTCAGATCTGATGAAAACCTTTGGTTTTTACCACTAATTGCTAAATATATTACTTGTGGCTATCTTAGAGTGAGTTTAGATAATATAGATGAGTGTTTATTTTCGTCTGATGTGTATCAATCATGCGTATGACTTTTCCGATGCTAGCCTTGAAATGGCAAAGGGATTTCTTTAAAAATTAAGATATGAATGATTTGAAAATTCTTAGATTTACTTCAAGTGGAATAAAAATGACTATGTATTTGTTAGCATTGTTCTGCCATTGAAATGTGAACATCAGTGAGCGAAATTTCACCGTAAACATTTGTCCCAGCAAAATAATTTTTGAAATCTCAAGTTTCACGCATTGGTTTACTTTACGATGCATTATATTTATCGGGAACACAATTATTTTTTCATCCGTGTGATATCCTCAAACTTATTTACAGGCGATCTTGCAATCGGGTGACATTTTTTTATATCCTTTTTCGGCAAAACCCTCTCTTGCAACGTAACTTATGTACAAGTCTATGTACGTAAGTTAAGTATGACCTCTTGCTGTCTAGATTTCATTGCATGTATGCAACCTCTTTTTTTGAACGGATGAGGCCTCAATCATACTATATTCTTTTGATCATCCTCAAATATTTGTAAATTTCTATAGTTTTTATCTAACTCCATAACACTTTAAATATTCTGATAGCGTCGATAAATATCTGCCGTTGGCTCGTTGTCCATAAAAAATAACGCGGTTCTTTGTTTCGTATGTACCACGATTGCAGTCAGCTTATTAAAAGCTGATAGTTGTGCATTCATAACCCAGGTACTACTGAAATAACTTGAGACACCCCGGGAATATTTCTGGAGTTTTCAGATAGAATTATACATTTCTAGAGACGGTTATTGACCAAGAAAAAAGGAACTACATTTCTCACTGAGAACACCTCTTTTCTCATCTATCTCTCATACAGCATATACAGATTTAGGCAGACTACAGTGAGGTGTGTGGAAGGCCAGGACTGCCACAAAGATGTAAGAGCGTCTGTCAGCTAACTCCCTTTCCGTCCTCACCATCCGCTTTCAGGTATCCCTCCCATTCACTCTCATTCCAGCCACCCACCCTGTTTTTCTCCTCCCTCGTCCGACCCGCCCAAAAGACCTCTCCCTCCCCCGCCCCGCGTGGATCTCCCTTGCATTTCGGCTCGAAAACTAACCTCGGTTAACTCGTCCGAATAGTGACGTGAAAGCCATCCATCCCCTTTGATCCACCACCTCGGGCAACTTACTCTTTCCAATGCTCACCTATCACGGGCATCTCATTCGTTCTTGGTAAAGGAAAATGGCTTTTTTAACCCAGTCCATCATAAGTATCCCATATAATAGAGGTATGTAAGCCTCTGGAGATCGCCCTGACAAATCACCCAACATCGTCCGTGTATACAAAGAATTTCCTCTTGAGGAGCGATGCATCGGTCTAAAGTTATGTCCCTATTCGTCTCTCCAAAACGCACATTCCACTCCATGGCATTCAAATTTCCAAGCCCATACCACTAAATAATTTTCTAAGTTCATTGTAGGTACCCTTTCAATTCTGCCATAGGAAATCCGAGACGAATCTAATCAATTACGTTGAAATAATATCTGGAGTCGTCATTTTATCTCAATATAATCAAACATCACGCACAAAATAAATTCCGTCTCACTGTGCTCTTTTAAGTGTCTTTTGCAATTACAAAAAGCAGTTTAATGTAAACTCAATGTAACATTGCAATTGATAAAATCAACTTTTACACTTTTTAGAATAACTGATAAACTTATTACATGATAATCATGAAACCGTCTGCCTTTAGCCTATTAATACCGGAAAAAATACATCATTCGTGCTGAAAAAAAAACACTTGGTAATCTCCCAAAGATTTATTTGCTGACACGACGCGTTTTACCACACTGTGGCATAATAATGTGCCACATGATAATGCCACAGTGTGGTGAAAATCGTCGTGTCAGCATATAAATCTATTGGAGATTATCAAGTGTTTTTATTCAGCTGAATATATGCAACTTCCAGCAGGTACAACCTGATTCAGTTTTATTTATACATAATTTACTTTCTTGAACTTGCAAAGAGTCAGAAACCCATAAAAAGACGAGAGCTCCCAAGAGAGGGAATCGATAAAACTGGAAAAAATACTCTTTCCAGTAAATTAGTCCCAGCCACACCAATTATGTCATTTTAAATAATATTTTCAATTTGTCTACATGTTGCAACTTCCCAAATTTCCAGGAATTTTCAATTGTAAGTCATTCTTAAAGGGAAAACTTATAATTGGTACGTTTGATACACATAAAATTACACGTAATATTATACATGGAATGCATCTTGGCCTATAGACAAACTCTGCTGACTCTCTACTAAAGTAGGAATCGGGGTCCACTGAATATTTAGTTCTTTTATTGTTGTTTCTAATTAGTATTCTTTTTTGAAAGTACGCCTTCCAACCAGTTCTCCCGCCCTGTTGAATTTACAACAGATTTCCTCCTCAGAATCGAAATTTTTACAGTCAGTATTTCCATATTATAATTTCTATGTGATACTAAGACCAGATATATTTAGCTTTTTCCAGACGAAGACGATAAAATGAAGAATAAAATCTTAGCAATCATCCATGCAGGATTTTATTAGCTGACCGGTTCCGTCTTTACCTTTTATGTGTAGGCACAGTCACGCATCTTACGGTTGCCGTGTCTAAATGATGGCATTGGGGCCAAAACCGGTTGAATAATATGTATCGCTGGATGATATTACATTTTATTATATTTATTTTATTAAGTCGCCATACTCGCAATGCTCAAAGTACCCAAGACTTTCCATTGAGCAGGAAATGTAGTATGTACCTTTCATAATGTAGGCAAGTAAATTCAAATCTTCATGTTTCTCAAAGAAATTATAAAAAATAATTGTCACAGTTAGGCAGTAACGTTCATGAATTTGGAGAATTTCGGGACAGGCCACGGTATTACCTTTATGAAGTCATCTGAAAGAACTGATGCGAAATTCTACAGAAGAAAAATCACTCGTATTGATCGGGCTTTATGCCCGGTAACCGTGGCTGTCTAAAGCACTTTGCGCGATATCAATGAATCTAGATTCGAATCACGGTCAAAGCAAATGATTTTTCTTCAAAAGAATATCTCATAGTTAAGATAGGTAAAGTTGTGATCGTGAGCTAATTAGTTTCATACAGCTTAGTATTATGGACTCCCCTATGTTTTTTCAGCAAAAGGTACATACTGGAAAGATGAACCAAAAGCTTCAAGAAAAGCATTAAACTTCATTCAATCTTATTATTAAGTAAAAAGAGGAACTTAAAGAGTTGAGAGGAAGTTAAATTGTTGATCAAAGATTCCAATAACAGCCAAGATTCAGAATCCTTTACATCTCTTGCGGCTTACAAAGCATTCAAGGAGACTGCAAAGAAAACAAAAAGCACATTTTTTTCCATATCATTTTAATGTTATAGTTTCACGAAGTGAATTTCGCTATTTGACATTGTCATGCGTCCATGATGTTCTTTTTAATGTGGTTATACCAACATATTTTTCACTGATCCAGGCCTGATTTCATCACTTTTTGGAAGACATTGAAAAATGAAAGCAGTGACGACACGGATGTCTGTACAAGGTGATTGAAGAAAGGCTTGCATGTTTTAACAGAGCTGGGTCCCAGGTTATTCCTCATCATCTATAGGATTCGGTTGGATATTCGGTGAGGTGACCGACAGCTAAGGTTATTTGCGCCATAGGGGACAGATAAGGTAGAAGGGGAAGGGGGGATCGAAACCCGGCGTCGACATCAGCCTGCTCTTAACGAAAGGCGCCAAGGGGACCTCGGTTTCACGTCTCATCCGAGTTCCATCCGACTTCAAGTGCAGTATTTTGTCTGCAAGACCCGATCTCCACTGTGTATCCTCCTTAATACACTCAAGTAGGGATTAGGTTTTCTCTGAAAAATTTCCTCCTCTGCAGGAATATGAACCCTGGCCGTACGTATGGTTAGCATCCAAATACTGTAACCACTACACCAACCCGATCTCCTATATTTAAATATAAGTAAAATGATAGCCCAGAAAGAATTCAAAGTGACGGAAAATCAGTTCTGAAGGAAAATTGCCGTGATAGAGCAAGAATTATACGTCAAGGTATATTTTGAGATCTTTCCAAGAGATCATGTATTTTTATCACTTTAAAAATAATTTTTCCCTTATAAAGTTGTCTCTACGGTGTCTTTTTTCCGCACGAATCGGGGGGCAGCAGACTGTGTAATCAGATACATGCCGAAGATAGAATTCAACGAGAGGTTTACTAAATTTATACGAGCCTTCTCAGTCATTTTAAGTGAGCAGGTTGATTTGAATTTGAATGCCTGAGGACGTCGATGAAACTTATAATATGCGTGAAAAATTTCTTTTGGGCTCTGTAATAAAATATCAAAGCTGTCTATCGAATCCCTCGCGGTACTTTAATCTCAAGGTGATCAAATCATGCAACTATGCATCCTCATTTTACATCCTGATACTCTTGTCTTATTCTTTACTGATGTTGCAGATATTGAAAGGAGCACGATAGAAGGGTAGCTAATATTGGAAGGGATAGTTGTGCCAGAAAAACCGAGGGAAAAGCACTTTAACAAGATATACGGCACTTGAAACAGAAGATCAGTGAAGGCAATAAGAAAATAGCATGTGACATCCAATACACTTGGATAGTGAATGGCTGCAGTCATTAAATTCTAGGATGGAATTTTTTATGATGAAGTTGAATGAAAATATGACGATTCCATCTCCGGGATCAACACACATGAGAAGAGTACCTTACTTTTCTCTGTTTAATGTGTGGAAAGATTCGGTAATGTTCCTTTCATTTGGATAACTATTAAATTTTTTCATTGCTTGTGTTTGAGTTGTCTTGATAGAAGCTATGCCATGATGGTGGCTGCTATCTTAATATCCCCTGCCCCCTGTAATGCAGTGTAAAATTTCATGAAACTCAATCTTACGCGAGTATTCTTAAATTTTTGGTATCATGCGCGTTCTCTACATTTTTCATGGATAATTCATAGTGCAATTTTGTCTTCCCAGGAAAACTCGGAGAATAAAATGGTGATGAATTTTGTTTGAACTGTGTGGCGATGGAATAAATGTTTGCTTACTGCCAAAATGAAACAATTCGTCGGCCGGCCAATTTGCAGATTGACCTATGGTCCATGTGATAGCTGACTTTGGTGTCGGATGGTCTTAAAAAAGTATAAATAATTGTTTCAAATTATATCTTAATTCGCTTTTATCACGTTAAATTAATATATGTCAACATTTCTCAAGTTATATGTGCATTAATCGTACCCATTACTCAGTATAGATAAAATATTGCGTCGTTGGGGACGGAAAACTACGCGCTTTTCATTAGTAGAAGTAAGATCTTAGCTTGTAATAGTTATAAAATCCAAAATTATACGCTCCAAAATAGTAGGGAATGATGGAAATGAAAAATCGCTGGTGAATAGCAAATGAAATCTCGCATGTACATTTTACTGGAGATGATCTCGGACCCTCATATACCCCAGCGTAAGATAATTTAAGATCCCAAACCCCTACTCCCAAAATGCCTTGCATAACTCTTGAATGACCCCTAATAAAACTGTTGCAAACAATTGCCTTTCATTGGATACTTGATTTGATCATACACGACCTCCGTGCCTCACAGTCGGGCAACTACATAATTTCTTCACCTGGAGTCGGCGAGCCCGACTCATTGTCGGCGTTGGGCGAGCGAGCGCTGCTCCCGGATTGTTTCCAGACGAAGCGAATCGTTTATTTTTATCATCTCCCTGGAGAGAAAAGGAAAGAGAGAGATGAAAGAGTGGAAAAACCTGTGTGAATAGCGTGCGATGGTGCTGTTGTGAGCACGCCCAGCTGACTAATCACCGCACGAGTCCATCTATTCCCGAGGATGACACGCCCCTCGGTGATAAACGATCGGAAATTACGCTCTTCTTTTTCTCTTCTCCTTTCTCACTTAAGCGACAGTCGCAAAAGTTAGTCGAGTGAGCTTCCGTATTTTTTCAAAATGTATCGCCATTCCGTGTTTTGCTCGCGGACTAATTATCTGCTCCCGAGTTCATTTAGGTTCCATTCACCTTTTTGCCATGGCAAAATCTCATTGAGCTATTCAAGCTAACATATGTCTGCGTACTTAGTTGTTTGTGAGTCATGATGAGACAGCAAAATAATGTACAGTTGAAGGGTATAGCGTAAATAAAAGTTATTTACTAGTATCCAAATAAAATCGCCTTGACCCTGAAAATGGAAGATATTAAACTACGCAGAATTTGGAGCTAGGCGAGAGGCGACGATACTTTATTCGGTTAAAAATTGGCTTCCTAAAAATGTTCACTGGGTCGATCCTTCTTGTCCATTCTAGCAAACATTAGATGAAGAACTGGAGCTACTTTGTTTACCGTTTGTATCGGTATCTGCTCAAATTTGCCCAACCACGCCTTTTTCAAGGTAAGCATAGCTCGACGCCTGGTAATTATTGGAAAAATTATTCCACCTTTGTACCAATTCCATCTCTACACGTGTCAACTAGTTCCACAAGGATGTTTGTCATTATACAAGAAAAATTATTCTAATAATTTCAAAAAATAAATTGGAGCTCAAAATAACGTTTGTGAAAAGTGTCTTCAACATCTTAGGGTGCCTTTGTTTTTAAAGCGCTGCTACATGTTTCAGTTTGATTATTCATCATTTGCCAAAACGTTTTACTTAAGATGTCTCAACCTGATATCAACATCAGACAGTCAATTTAGAGGTTGGCTCATAGCAGTTCATTTACTCTACCCTGTCCCCTGCAAACTCCTTCATGTCTTCATAGTAATTTTGTTTCAATTTGCGTTATAGTTGGCCTACTCATTGTACTTTCTTTTCTATTATACTTTCTCTTATGAGCCACTCAAATGCGTTGCATCTCAAGATGTGGCTCATTAATAAAGGCCATTTATTTCTAGCTATGTTCTCCTGGCTTCATTCATAAAACCTCCGGCGCATTTTCGACTTATTCACTATGAAAGATGCTTGTGGATACACAGTTCAACGTCCCATGTGACGGACCGAGTATTCACTGAACGTGTTCTCCACAAGAAATCAAGCAGGGGTCAGATTTACCTTGAAAAATCTCCACCGCATCTAAAATTCGAACCTGGACCCTCGGCATAAGAAGTCACCATCCCCCAAGATATTTTTACGCCCTCAACAATGGCGTATAAACCCGGAAAAACTGCGTAACTTTCACAGATTTTTCTACGATCAAGTTTCATCGAATTGTCGAACTCATTAGTTTTTATTTTATTTACGTAGATGTAGACCCTATTTTCTAGCATGTATACATTATATATCCTATTCACATGGCAATAGTACATGTTTGGTGATCTTCACCCCCTGCCACACACCCTCGTGGTGGCTCGCAGGGTATTACGTAGATGTAGATGTAGATGTATTTGTCAACAATTGGAGTAATCTGATATTATACATTCATGAATGAAAATGTAAGGGATCCGTAGATGCACGTTTTTCGTGTAACTCGTTTTGGATGACATCTTGCAGCACCAGGAAGTTCGGGAGTGTAGTTTTAGGCCGAGCCGGTGTGGCTTGTGAGTGATGGTCGGTCGGGTGTATGGCGGCGGTGGCGACCGGGGGAAGAAGCGGCCTGGTAACTTTTGGTCGGCGGCCACTCCTGCTTTGGGGAGTCGGGAGGAGGGGGAAGAACTCGGAAGGGCAGCTCACCCCTATCCCAACCGGGAAATTTCTGCTCTTCCATCACGTGGAAGGAGGCGAAATGCTCCCGCGTCCTTCCTTCAGGGGCCTGAGGAGAGCCAAGCGGCATCTTCTTCCCTTTAAAAAGGAATTTTTGAGAATGGAAGAATGGCTCACGGAAACACAATATATGCCCGACGCCAGTGACACTCCGTAACTAAACGGAGAGTTCAAATAGGTTAATGCCAGAGGCTTGTGGGGATTGATTGGACATAACAGTAGCTTCTAGCACAAAGCACCTGGGTCCGAATCCCATTCTGCGGAATCCTAGGGCCGGTTCCATAATATCTGGTTTAATATTTTCTCGGTAAAAAACCAACCACAATTCGTCCACCCATCGATAATACTCATGGCAACTTATAACTGGCGATATGATGATGCTGAACATGCAAGTTACGCACTCTCAGCAAACATCAAGTTAAGTAAAGGCCATGTAACATTTCGGTAACTTTCAGTGGATATTTTGTCACCGAGTGCCCTTCTGTAGTATTATGTGTCTCGGATCGGATGTTACTGGGTACCACTCGACCATTTCTCAAAGAGTAGGATAACTCTATCGCCTGATAATTCTCCAACCTTCCTCTTTAATATGAAATATCTTCTTACCAATCCATCCACCAAATTTTAACCACAATCATCTTAGTTCCTGGTATCCTTCTTAAATATCCAACCACCCAACCTAATGACCTTTGTTACTGGTTTCCTCCCAAAATATCCAGCCTACCAACAGAGATACGAACGAAAGATCTGTGAGGTTGTTGTGATGGTTAGAGTACTGACTTCCATTCGAAAAGGCCCATTTTCGATTCCTGGGGGTCGCATATATTTCTATTTCCTGATCCCTCCTTAGGTGGAAAATGGAAATCATTTCTGGTGATGTACTTCGTTCTTCAAATATGACGTAATACTGAGAACTCATTGAGAGAAGGCTTTAATTGAGTAAAGGCTAATATCGTTATTTTCTCCACCCACATTTCCCGAATGATGATCCTTCTCTAACTTAGCCCCATGAAAACAGCAGTGACCAGGGTCTCAGTTGCCTGTCACCTCATCACATACATAAAATATTGACTGATGACATTCTTTTCCTTCTCCAATGGATATCGGTGCAATATAAAATGCCTAATACAAGATGCACTGGAGAGAAAATCCCTATCTGACTGAATTTGGCTTTAATTCATATCCTTGCATTGAGAAATGTACAAATGATTTGCCGTTCTATAGAAGAAGTATTTTAAGCAACATAGTACCTTGCTCTATGACACTTTTATGCAATCGATTTTCCCGAGGCATGTATCCACCTACGTGTTCTTATAAAGTTACTATCTTTATGGAGATATTTAACCATTTAGTCCAATACTATGAATTTGCTTAAAAAGTCATAGGTATGCTCAAATTTTTATCTCCTCTTGACTTTATATTCAATCGTGCGCGTAGCTTCCGTATTTACTTTCGAGTTTTTTATTGCGTTTTCTCTCCTTCAGTCGGAGGCACTCAAATAGGCCTCGGGCTTGGGACCTCCCCCTGACTCACGCTACCCTAGCAGATCTATTTCTCTCGCTCCCATGACACTCTCCTCTTCCTCCTTCCTCTCTGGACCCCTCTCCCTTCCATCCTTGAGACAGAAACACACAAACGTTCTCTCCTTCTTCCCTTCCCGCTAGCTTTTCGGCCGAGTCCTGTTTCAATGTGTGTATGTGTGTGCACGGTTTTGTGAGCGGAAGACGAGGGGCTGGGTGTTGTACGAGATTTTTTCCCGGAACCCAAGGCCACACGCACAGTTGCAGGCTCCCATTACGTCCTCGACTTCCTCTCTTTTGTTTCCTAACCCCCTTAATATTCTCATACTTTCACTCCCTCCCCACAAAGTTGTCTTCCTCCTTGTGCAGCGCCGCCTGTGTACGCACCATCTCTTCTCGACTTCCGCTTCTTTCTCGGCGTCCAACCGAGCCTCGCTCTCATCAATCGAGCCACAGGGTTGGGGCCGGGAAAAGGAGGAAACGATTCCTTAATACCTCCGTCCAATGAATACAAGAACCAATATCCGCGCCGGAAGCGCTTTGTTATCGACACATACACCTATGGCATAACCTTGCACTCTTCACTCAAAGACTTGCCGCAGGAGACTCGTGCATAGCTGGGGAGGAGAATGAAGAGGAATGGTGTGGAGTAATACAAGTGGGAAGAGATGAGAGGAATATGAGGGGAAGATACCCAATTGATGGTTGAAAACAATTAGCTTGCCAATTTTATTATGGCTGTGAAATGCTATCTTTCTTTTATCTAAGTATGAGTGTCTATAGAAGCGGAAATCGTAGTCAACGAAAGTGTTCTCCTTCCATCGTGATTACATGACAACGGAGTCTACGTATGCTGAGATTAGCATATGATTTGGCTAAATGCCGTGGGAACAGGGTGCTTGAGAAGTTTTAGCAGCAGAAGTAGGATGCATATCTGAAGGAATAAGTGGATCTGGATAAAATGGGCATTAAGTGCTCCAGTAATGGACTTACGACTCGTATGTGAAAGAAAATTGATTTGTTGGTTCGCCCACGTTGAGAGAATGAATGAAATTGGATAAGCCAAACGGATATTAGAAAGTTGAATGAACGGTGAGTAAGGAAGAGGTACACCGCGAAGTCATGGGTGACTATGGTGGAAGATTCTCTGAAAAAGTGGAATTATAGGGAATATTTTTCAAATGAGAGAGCGTGTATGTAGCAATACATGAGAGTAAAGATGCGAAATAAGCATTGTGGGAATCGGGTACTACGGAGAAAATAATTAAAATCAAGTTTTATATCTTCTTTCTAAATCTTACAGCAACAAGAGCAACTGCTAAGTTCTTCAACTAACCTACTCAGAAAAGGAATGGCTTACTGGGTATGTAGAAATGATTTCTTTATAATTTCACAAATTATTTAACTCAAGGACAATTTTTATAAACGCTAGTTGAATCTGTTTCCGGTATGAAAGCCGAAGTTAATTCGTCCTCCCATCTTTAGCCATTACGTCAACTGGCTGGCGGTTTGATGTAATCTTTAAGTTCTGAACTCTCAGTGAAAATCGAATCATCTCGAATTCTATGCTATCTAGAGGTAAATGTCAACCAGACATTATTACGCCAGGACTGATAAAATGCCGTTAGTAATTTATTCTTTACGGAATTTGTTTCGATCCGATATTTTAACTCTCCAGTTATTTTATCAATTACTGTCGCAACCCTTTGATATAGATTGTGATCATAAAAAGTCACATGTCCGAAGTTTGTGCCATGATTTCCCTGTGTTGATCATATGATTGTATTTTTCTCATGTATTGCTACATACATGCTCTCTTATTTGAAAAATATTCCTTTTAATTCCACTTTTTCAGAGAATCTTCCACCATAGTCACCCATTACTACTTGATTTCTCCGCCATACAGGCTCCTAAAATATTGTAAAATGTTTGAAATGAGAAATATTATCTTTATTCAAATTAGTTACAATTCATTTTTCGATAATTAAGCTGTATATTCTACTCCTGAAGGGAAATTGAATTTTTTGTTTTCCGCATCAATATTCTAGACTAAACGAGAACTAGTACGATACGTCAATGAGACATATGATAAAAAATATTGCACACGAAATTTTCTTTTAATCATTGGCAATCTAAAATGAATATAATGTGCATCAGCTTTGGCTAAAGTCCAAGTGTTGTCAATTAAGTTTATTAATGCACTTCTGGGAGACAAAATAAAAACTGGCTGAGACGGCTGCTGTAAAAGGAAAACCAATAAGCACATAGTATTCCAAATACCTATATGTACATACCTAACGAAGGCATCATCTTTGAAAAACCAATTTGGTAAGTAAGATTAACGATTTTAGAATACTTAACGATACTCTAAAATGTTAATATTAGCACAATGCAAGAAATTTTTGTAACGTAATTTCAGGATTTTTTTTGTATTCGCAATTTTCGTAGAAAGAGTTCTTACAAGAGTTTTGAACTATATGAACAAAGCTATGAAGATTTACGTAAGTAAAATCAGTTAAAAGTTGAGAACTTATGTTAATTAGAGCAAGATTATGTGAAAGGAATCATGAGGAGAGGATCATTGTCAACTTGGATAGCAAAAACTAACTCTTGTGAGTGAATTTTGTTAACCGGGTAGTATGATGTAGCAATGGGAGAAGGCAGAATGACATAGTAAATATAGCAGGCTAAGGAAAGAAGAAATTCTACGGAAAGAGAAGTTTCCTGACAGCTATTAACACAATCCTGGTAGCAAAGAATTACTCAAGTAATACATACATTTGGAGCACGCTCCATTGAGGCAGTGAGGCGTGGGCTAATACTGCTGCATAGCAAAAGAGATTGGAAACAATGGAGATGCGGTGTTATCAAAGAGTGATGAAGATCAGATGGACGGAGGGTATCACTAGCAAAAAATCTCTATGGGTAGTTGGAGATTAAATTAAAGAACTATGAAAACTCTACGATGGTGGAGAGAGAAACTTATTGGACACATTTTGCAACAGAGTAGTCCATTAAAGGTTATATTGGAGGGAGAAACGTATGGCTGGGATGAATTGCAGTGAATGACCAAGTAAGCTGTACATGGGGCAACTCATCAAGGATTTTAAAGCGATTACTAATGCAGGAACAAAGAGGTTAGCAGGGAGGAGTGCAGTGGAGTATTACAGTAATCCAGTCTTTACATTGATGACTACTGATGATGCACGAAAAGATCATAACTATCTATTAAGGTTTTCCATTGTAGTTTTCAGTGAGTAAATGATACCTACAATTTAACGCTCCTTTCCCAATCCTTTAATGGCATTCCAAGTTCCAGTTCCATTCCAGTCCAAGTTCCTCACCTAACTACCGCCAATGATTTGAATTAACTGCTGAGATATGGGAGTACCGTCATTCGTCAGTCTTGGATTCAGAATCAGTATTCGGAATCACCGAAGCTTGTACATGATGTTAAAATAGCCCCATAATAAAGCAAAAGAATCCTTTGCTTTTCGACACACGAAATTTATTTTCGCTCTCTTTTCCATCCCTTGGCTGAGTAAAGTTTGTTACATTTTTCTTTCGCAGTCACTGTTATCCACTGAGCTGATTGCCTAGTGTTAGTATATATTGAATGTTAATTTTTTTCTAAAAAGTTTCCTAAGTGATTATGACGGGTCAATGCCTTTTTTTTTGCCTAACTTTTGATATAAATAGAGATTTCAATATAAACAACAAATATTTTCAATAATATTTAATTAAACCTTCTATATTTGAGGTTAACAAAACATTTTGTCAGATATATCCTCATTTGTTAACGGAGAAGTACCACCTCAAGATATCTCTGCCCAATGGTGACATGTAGGTATGTTTGCTTACTTATATTTTATGACAGGTACAATTTGTTAAGCCAAATTATTATATAAACCATGTAATTATATATTTACTATGAGTTTCCGTTTAGCTCTTACTATGAGTTTTCTCAATCGGTCATTGATTTTTTTATTTTCCCGCTCAATTTCCACTTCAGTGTCATCGACCAAAATTTAAAACAGCAGTCTTATTACGATAATTTTTCAATGACGCATGTCCTTCCATGAATCTTCACTAAACTTCACTGAACGATTTAAACTTCGAAACAAGAAAAAATATTTCGGATCAAGTTCTCAAAGAAACGTAAGACTCTCACCAATGTTATAATCGCTGTAATTTGGGTTTGCATTTCGTGTGAATACGCCATCGCAAATTTATTTTTGAGGAATGATATTCCACCCTAGTTAGATTCCCTCCGTGACCAAAGGAGTCACGCCTTGGAATCCGGCCACTCACACACCTGAATGTGAATAATTGACAATCGATTTTTCAAAATCTTCGCCGATGGACGGGAAAGGGGGTAGTAAAATCTTATCGACACCCCAGGCCCCGGGTGACACTCGGTGGTCGCATGCTGCCGCGCGCCCAGGCGATATCCTCTCTGGTTGCCCGCAGCACTCCCCAGTGAATACGGCGACCGGTGAAATAGTCCCCGGGAAGGGAGGAAAGAGACGGAATTGGAAAACGTCCTCGGGTGATCGATCGTCGCATTGCTGCAAGAGTTTTTTCTAAGCCACTTTCCGCTATTACATCTTTCCCTCCGTTCCTCACAAATGTCTTTTTTTTCCCCTCCCCCTGGCCTCCTGCACGAAAGTCTTTTAACAGGTTTTAAAAGGTTCTCGACGGGGTAACGTAGCTGCCATTCGGATTAATGGGGAGTCATTTAAATTCTGGGGAACACGCTTATAAACATTAGTCTTTCACTCAGAAGATTGGTCGACTTGAGGCACTCGTTTATCCTACGTAGTGGTATTTCTCTGGAGCTGTGATCGCTTTCCCAGATACTTTTCCTTCCCTCTCAATAAGGGCTATGTATCTGTCTCTCAGTCTCTTAGTGAGATGCTTACGTTCTATTTGACCTCGTATCATGCTCAAGACAAGTTTTTTTTAAACCTATGATCCCCGAAACATATCTTTTCAAAATATTTGCTTTCCTTTCCCTTAAATCCTCTGTAAACTACCTCATTTAACTTTCTTGACATCAATGTGGACATCATGTACGACTTACAAATTTTGTTCCAAACAATTGATTTTTAGCTACTTTACTTATCTAATTCATATCTTACTTAATGTTACTTACGTAACTTATCTTACTGAGACCATGAATCAAATATTAGCTTATTTATCATTCTTTAATAATATACCTCTTCTTCACTCGAAACCTAATGCTATTTGAACTAATTATTTGAGCCTTCAGCTGGAAAACCTTCATAGGCCAAGCTGATTTATGTTTGATGAATTTAATCTTTCCTCGTAACATGTTATTCGAGTTCCGAGAAGGAAATAAGGTGACTCATATTAAAAGTAACCGTATCATGCTAAACTTGGTGGAAGGTGTCAATATTCATGATGAATAAATATCACATATTAATCTTTCACAGATTTATTTACTGCCTCTTCGAAGAACGTCGCACATAATTATGCTTAAGTGATGAAACGGTTCGTGCAAGTCAATAAATCTATAGAAGATTTCAAAATGTTTTTTATTTATCATAAAGGTATCTTATCGTACAATTTCTTCCATAGAAGTGGGTCGCATGCATTCAGGATATCTCGCTCGTGCTTGCTCTTAATATTTCCGTTTTATTTATCTCTAATATATTTGATGATATGGACCCTTTAATCAATTCTTCTGAGATAATTATACTTTTTCCGCAATTTAGTTGATTATTTTTTATCTCTACAAAACTACATTGATAAACTTAAATGTGTAGAATTCACGGTGAATAAAAGCATTTATTCACCTGGGCTAGCTCGCGTGAATTGGTCAGAGAATAGGTACGGCATGATATTGAATAGTCTAGTTTTTGATTCCAGTACAGGCATATGATTTTTCTCGATGAATTTAACGCATTCACTAGAGGAATCATTAGAAAATGACTCTGTTAAAATACTTAGCGGCCAGTTCCGCAGTTCCTAGATTTCGTACCGATTGAGAAACTCCATGAGATGACGCTTTTTGAAAAATAATCTGGGGTCGTGTCATTCTTGAATCACGGTTTTGCAAGAGTTGAAATGAAAAGACCAAGTAAATTGTGTATGGGAGAATATTTTAAAGTTAAGGTTAACCGAGAATCTTTTTCTCGGCCGAAATCATTTACTCTTTTTTAATTATCTTTAGAAGGAACGCGGCATTTCGTACAATGTGAATTGGTTCTGAGTGCATCTACCTTCATTTATTCCTACATTCATTTTTCAACCTACCTCCCACTTGCTGTTCGGTGGCTTGGTCCACGTGCAGATGGGAGATTATTCTTCTGTCGTTGTAGCCCATGCAAAATTTTAGCCAAAAGTTTCCAAGATTGGACTGTTTAATTAATTAGTTTTAATATCAAAGGCAGCACCTACACGGATACTTTTTCTTTGTTTGCATCCCGTCGCCGAGGAGGATTGTAGGTTCGAAGCTGTCTAACCATTATCACGCCCCGGGGTAAGTTCAAAGACCCGTGCCTACTTCCTCCCCCTCTACCGCAGATCTCTCTCTCTCTCTCATCCCCCGAACCTTCCCATCCCCTGTTTGAAAAGTTGTCCGGAAATTTTGGGCAAATGTTGGTTGGTTGGCGCTTCGGAGACCGACTGAGTAGGACATCGGCGGCCCGTACCCTGTTCTAGCTCCAAGCTTTTAGGAAAAAGAAAAACTCGAAAGTTGGGCGGAATAGTCCCTCGAAGTTCTCGTTCATTGATAAGATAACTGGGATAGAAAGATATGCCTGCGAGGACAAATGAGGAGGAATTTACCTTTAATTAAATCGGAGAGCTTAGTTTCCTCAGCGTTTCCCGTCTCCGAGCGCTCGAGCCAGGAACAGAGGGAGAGAAAAAATTACGCAGACGGAAATGAGACGTTGATAGTATTGAATTAAGTCCGTTAGTTCAGGCAAAAGCAACACTTTTCCAATTCTGAAATGAGCAGTCTTTTAGAGTCCGTTTGACTTTTGTCTGATGAACTGATTATAAAACATGGTTATCGTTTTTAGTTTGGCTGACGTCTAAATGAGCTGCTAAAGTACTTTTTTGCAAATTGAATGTTTATTATGTCCGATTATAAACTTCAGAAACCACCCTCAATTCCAATATATAAGAGAATCATGTCGGAGAGGAAAATTGTTCATATAAAGTACTTGTCTTATATTCTCGAAATTCATATGAACTCTAATGGAATACTTAATAATATCATGGAAGCCAAATGTAATGTACATTGGAGGCTCTCAGTATAGATGCAATCCCTCTAAAATAATATAAATAACATGTATGATTTGACCTTTATTTGGTTATTTGGTGATATCCAAGGGCGGAATACATTTATGAGTTAGGGAAGATTTTAAAGTGCCTGTGATCCCGGCCATAAGTGCTACACCCCTTGTTTTCGGAAATTAACATATAGGAATAAGCATTCGATGTGATAAAAAAGACCTAAGCAGCTCTTTTAGATGTCAGCTAAACTAAAAACGATAACCACGTTTTATAATCAGTTTATCAGACAAAAGTCAAACGGACTCGAAAAGATATTGATCTCATAGCAGAGATACATTTTTTCGTCAAATGTGTACTTTTAATTGGCAGAAGATGGATTGCAAAGATACCCACTGAGTTAAAGGTTTAAACTAATTAACTTAGCGCAGGCATATAAAAAGCAAACTAATATAAAATAATATTAGCCCCTTACTAGCGATTCCATTTCCTTTAGTCTCGGAGAGAATTTCCAGTTAATACTTTTATCATCCAGTAGTACCTACCAAATGTAAGTGAATCATGACAAATCAAAGATGAGGAATAGATCATCACACTTAATTAAATTTTACATTACCAGGAAATAGCGTTGAAACGGAGGCGTATCACTTTTTGATACGTAAAATTATTCATTTTGGTAAAAATATAATTGACGTGTGTTTTCCCATGTAAGCCATTTTTAAATTAAATTTTTGAGAGCGTGTTGGCATCCCTAATGTCCAAGGTATTATTTGCCGGGAAATATCAATTTTTTATATAATTTATTTTCTTCGTGAATGTTTTTGTCACTAAAACCACATAATTTGGACGTGGAGCCGATGAAGAAGAAGTCGTATAGCATTCTAAATGTAGATTCGTTAGGCATTTGCAGTCACCGATCGATTCTTTTTGAGGCATATTACGTGAAAATTTAGCGTTGATTTACATATTTGGTCGATATATGTCGAGTACAAAATGTATTCCAGTCAGGAGTCAACATATGCATCTACGAAATACCGTGCAAGTCACTACTAGGGTGTGTGGCACGGGGTGATTCCACACCAGGCATGAAGCGCTCATCCCAGCTTGAATCCGAGCCCCCCGGAATGCCATGCGCAGGCCAAAAGCAGTTGGAACAACTGTGCGCAGTCAGACCAGAAATTTGGGGAGTGCTACGTGGAAAAACATGCTACCATGTAGTACATTGCTTAAGATATGACCACTGGCTATAACCCCGACAGATAAATAGTTCTACAAGGTACTAAATCCTGCAAGAGCTCTATCATGCCGGAATTGAATGCGAGGTTTTTAGCTAAAAATAACGTTAAAAAATTTTGGCACAAGTGCAAAAACCTATTTTACCTAGTCAGGGTCAAAATATTCTAAACCTGATCCATCGCAACTGTTATGGTCCCTTATTTTACGGGGAAAAAATGAAATTTTAAATCTATCGGTTCTGTAGTCTATTTCCTTAACCTTATGCCCGTAATCGTTTCTACCATAATAGTTTGGCTCTTGCAAAATAGTTCATCCTGCAAAAAATAGTCTACATAAAACTTTTGTAAAAGATTTAATCTATATGTTTCCCTTCAATTGGATAGAGGTTCCCGCCCTAGCACCTTCCACAATTTAATAATACTGCTATGTTTATGGTAACAATTTTTAACAAATCTATCTACCCTTCGCTGCATTTGATCTATATCTGAAACTAGTCCTACTTTGTAAGGGTCCCATATGTGGATTATTTGATGTTAGGTTATTCGTCGCATTAGTTGAGGGTAGGAAAAATTGTAAATGGTAATTTTCAATGCTTTAAGGAGCTGTATACTACACTTGAAATCGCATCTGCAGATGTCGACTTGCTTTTATTTTACGACCCTACTTTGCCACTTAGAGCAAATCTGTTTGTGCAGGCCACTGGAGCAAGAATTAATACCTTTAATAAGTGCCGTAACTTTTCGCTGTTTGCTTTCTAGATAACTAGTTCGACCTCGGAAGATACATAATTCTGCCCAAAATCGAGTGATTGCCATGACGATTACGTTTATTTCCTAAAACCTTTGCACTAATTGCAAATGTGAATCATTCTTCTCTAAAAAGATATCTACATGTTGAAAATTGTATAACGTCGCTTTGAACATTTTTCTGTACCCTTGAAACGCATTTTCCATTTTGCCATCAGCGGTGCTTTTGCCCGGGGTGGAGAATGGAGGTGAGAAAGAATATCTCTCTCAGACTGCGGCAGAAGTCAGAACTATAAGAGCGTTTTTGACCGAAGCATATAGTCCCCTTAGCACACTTCGAGCATTTGTCCACCACATCTATTCCTGAAATGTCTGAACACCTACCTAACTAGCGCGTTGGAAAACAGGGTAAATTCTCGAAGCGTCGAGTATAAAGTGATCGAACACAGGCATTTCGGGAAAGTAGTATGTTGAACAGAATATAGCGAAAGCGCCTGATCACACGTACCCCTTGTCAATGCGGGCCAACGTCTACTGTGGTGAAATCGCAAGTTAAGGTCATACATTATACATACATAAGGTTATACATAAGGTTATGCATACGTGAACAGACATTAAATATTCCTTCACAATTAGACATCCAAGGTGGACGAATACTTCAGTAAACGATTTGATAGGGTATCCCTCCACTCGTTATTACACATGGAACTATATTTTTCTTAAAGAGCTCCTTCCAACACGTGCATGTCCACCTTATTTCTTCTCCTAAAGGCCGTTTCACAAAAGGCACTAAATTGCACTGTTTTATGTAGGTATGTTTGGTTGCTCATTGAAAATTGTGTCATGCATAGCAAGAATGCATGCGTAAATGCATATATATTGGATGGTAAAAACAGCCCCTTCTCTGATGCCGTGACCGCATTTTTGAAATTTATGCGCATAGAACTGTGCCATTAAGTGCCAAATGTAAGATGGTCTCAAGAAACTAAGCCTTAATGGAATTGGAATGTTTCCACTCCAAGAAAAGTAGTGCATTTATCTCACCAATCCGATTTTAGAGTTAGACTTTGCAACATTTCCTTATCAGACAACCATCTCCAGCCGATAGGATTAAGGTGAGGAGGCGTTAGCTTTTCCTTCTTTGTAACGCGTGATGATCAAGTTTTATTTTACCTTTCCTTTGGCTACGTGTGCAAGGCCGTGTGAAAATGGTTCCTCCTCGCCACAATTATTTTGAAAGAGTCCGTCAGTTTCCGTCCTTGTGTGTGTGGGGGGGGGAGAGAGTGAGTGGAGTCACATGGCTTGCCTAGAGTGTCTCCCTCCCTTCCCACACCTCTCCTCTTACAGCCACAGGAAGACATTCTAAAGGGCTTCAAGATGCCGAAAGTGGAGGAAAAGGGTGTGGCCTTTAGGGGGAGATGGCCCTGATCTCGTATTTCTTCGTTCTTGGATATTTCTCTCAGAAAAACGATGTGTTAGAGCTATTGGATTTTACATCTACCATTTGCGTTTCTTAAGACATAACCCAAAAGGGATATGGAGCGTCACTTGTATGCCTATACTCTGAGTTAATGGTAAGGGTTTGATAAAGTTCAGCGTCACTATAACTAAGAGGGTAAGGAAATGAGTGACTTTTGGTTCTCAAGGTGTGACATGATGGAAAAGCAACAGCTGCACCGAAGTTTTACGCTCACGATCTCATGTTTTTGACGATTTTTAACCTGATTAGACACATTTCTTAATATATTACAGGTTTAGAATGAATTAGCTGTGATGTACATTGATAATTAATCGTTAATTTGTTTTCCACCGTAATAACAAGCCTATCTTTTCCAATTAACCAATTGAAATTGGTCCTTTAATTGTATGCCTATTCATTAACTTTATAGATGCGTTTTTCGTTAAATTTTCCATTCAGTGTAACTAAGAGCTTTCCTTGAGGATGACCTTTGTCTTATGAAGTAGGCTGCGATAGTGATAGACGGCAAAGTGAAATGTCAGTGGCGGCGAAGTATCGCGCCATAAAGCCCAATTTTGTCTTTGCCCTTGTGCGTGCATTTTTTGAAAAAAATCATATAGCCTGTTTCGCTGAGGAAAATGCCTTTCGTAGATTATGATTTTCGTTTTCGCCTTTTCTACAAACACTTTTTGAGTTATTAAGCCGTTCGGGGTACTTGGAAGACCAATCTTTTGTAGGTGGTAAAAGTTACGCAAAATTCACCAAAAATAACACTAAGAAGCAAAAGGTCAGACTCAGTGCCAAAGACATCAATATATAGTAAGTGTCTTTCTGTAAAATATGATCCTTTAAAAATTAATATTTTTCATATGAGTTAAATATTAATTTATCACGTGGTTGGCTCGCATATTGAGACTAACATTTATTTTTCATTAAAAAAGACCGTAAAATCTTTTCCACGCTTGTTTATCAGCTGTTTCGTGACATTTGATCGGAGGTTAATAAACATTTAATGGTGATATTTTTTAAAGTTCAATGAGAGGAATGATATTTTTATAACGTATGGTATTTTTAATGATATTTTAAAGACATAATCAAATTTTGAAAGGGTTACCTTAAATTCTGGAGGATATTGACGATGTGAAAATGTAAATCAGGTCAATGTCTTAATATTAGAAACCCAAGACATAATAATCTGATTGGATTCATATCTTACATGATTGTTTTCTAGGCCAGGTTAGTTCGGGTCGTAATCATTTCTGCGAGTTCAGTCACTGACAGATCGCAATATTGGCTCCTATCTTGGAACTAATGACTTTTTTTATGTTAGAGATATGCAAAATATTCCCGGTGTGATATATTGACAAAAAACTTCTAAACAGTGGACTGTTACTTTAATCTAAAAACAATGTAAAATGTTGAAGTAATGAAGGTAACTCCCGGATATCGTGAAAAATCTCCTGCAGATTTCCATACTGATTGATAGGTCTCGAGCTCTTATAATATTATTTGTAATGTCATCCATTGAGTACTGGCGGTAATTTTTAAAGCTAGTTTACATGATAGGCAAAGACAGAATAATGAGTACTCCCTTGCTTCCAGGCTCTAGAGGATTAATTTTATTAAAATTCAATATTTTCAGCCTTAACTCTTTGTAAAGTTTTGCGTAGAATTTTATTAGACGACGGGTTTTGCCAAATAGTCGCCATCATCGGGTCACGGGTGATCTCAACTATTTGATGAAGCATGTCAAGTAAAAACTCGACGTAAAACTTTACAAATCTTTTGTTAATTCCTGAACATTATCAATTCCATTGTTATTCTGGATGTAACTTGCAAGATATTTCTTGTTGTGTGAAACCATGAGATAGCAGATTTATGAGTACTTCATATCAGTAATAGACGAAATGCTTCATAATAGTCGAAAAAATATTTAAAAATGAGAGTTAGAAATGTCAATTTCTTTGACATTGTCGGAAAGTATAGAGGTTTTTTCGAACCAGGAATTATTTTAATCGATAAAACTCTGCATTGTCGTAGGAAAATGTCAAAGAGAGATGTTACTTCGCTATGGTTAGGCCCCACCACGAATGCGCCACGAGCATTTTGGACCCTGGCCATAATGATTTAACCAAAAAAATTAATTAAATACAATGGAAAGCAGCGCGCTTCGTTAAAAACTGCTAAAAGCGTACATTTAGTGTCTCACAACTTGAGAGACTAAGGTAGGATCCCCTAGAGACTCGGAGGCTACACGCTAGGCTTAGATTGCTTGAGAAATTCAGAACTGATATTTTTATTAGAGAATATTATCATGACTCCTCACGACATCTCTGGGTCTAACAGATGCGAAAAAATAAGAGAGATACTCTGTCAAACATATAGTTACAAAACTCGTTCTTTCCGCTCACAATTATGCGACCACAATAAAAATTGAGCTCCACTAAATACACTCCTATTATTCATGTCACCATTTCATCTCCCAAAAACTTTCATCTTTACACGGCTGGTGACCCAACACCCCCTGCCACATGCCCATGCGGCCGTTCGCAGGGTATTATGTAGAAGTATATGACCACTTCCGTAGTTATTTGTGGTGGAATAATTTGCACAGTAAAATATTTAGTTCGGTATTCATTAAAACATTATTAGTTACATATTTGTTTTTGCTCTAAATCTGTATAATTTTCTGAATAAATTGAATTTCGAAGGGTTGAAGGGGAGCAGAAGTTATGTCCTATTTATTCATCAATGATGGTGACGAAAGGAAAAAGACATCGTCCAATAAGTCAAAATCCATGGGGTTGAGTCTTTATGAATACTAAGGCCGTACATGTATGCAGCGCGTATACACATCCAGCTCCCGTTAGCTCTCCCTAACCACCACTATAATAAGGTTTTCTGAGTCTGTGCTTTGGCCTGACAACTAAAAGGTCTGTTGTTTGATGCCTGGTGCTCCTTCAAAAAAAACTTCTAAAAAGTGGACTTGATTGACTTTTCTCTATTGAAATTATGAGATATTTCTTGTTACTGGCAAAATTTTGCTACTGGCAACCTTCGCGTTCCTCCTACATGCTTTATTCCTTTTGCTCATCACATTGTCTTCATTCCTAAGATCTGTTCCGTTAATCTTTTCCTCTCGATTTTCTCAAAATGACCTTGCCAACGAAGTATGATTATCATATCCTTGAGATCATTAAAGAGACCAGCGGCAAGCTCAATTTCAATTTCTCACTTATTGTATCCACGTCTTCTTTTTGATCCTCTAGTGACCAACAGGGTCATAAAAAAGTGTAAATATACGTTAGTTTAAGTGATTAAGTGTTCTATTATGTTTAGCATTATAATATAAATTCAAGGGTGATTTGTGGAGGTGTGATCGCAAACTAAGCGAGAGAAAAAGTATTTAAACCTAGTGCAATCTTAGTGCCTATATCTATTGCTCCATATGCCAATGGTCGATCAAGTCTCCCCATAATAGATAGTGAGTGAGCCCAACGATTATCTTTTAAGTATCCGAGGTTAATAAGAAACTCAGATGACATATATTTCCTACGTTTCATTAATATTTTTCCAATTACGTTTTATACAAATAAAACTAATTTTTATTAGACTACACCTACTCTCTAACCCTCTAATGACGCCATCATTCAGTTTCACCTAATACTAGCTACGTTGGCGGTTTTGCGATAATCGTAAAATCGAATCCATGCTTTTCCATCCCATTTACCACCACCTGTCTAGAGAGCTGTTGTTTTAGTATGTAATATTAAATTACAGGAACAACCAAAAATGTTCTTTTGTAGCCTACATATTTCTCGCCTTATCCTATCTGACTCTTTAAAATATCACTTGTAATATTTCTTATACCCACAAAATGTTATGATAATTTTGCTTTTACGTAATTATTCCAGTAATTATATCTCTTTGATTAAAAATTTGTATTCTCAAGCAATTTGCTTCGGCATACCGTTGATCATCACCTCTCCCCGCAATGTGGCTGCGTTTTCAGATCCCTGTATTTTTTGTCATTATGGATTACCATCGATATATGCAGTATACCTTTTTCGTCGACGATTATTTTACATAATTTTGAATTCGCTCCATTGCAGTGCTCATTTCGCAAAATGACAGCTTGCTCGATGTGCCTTCATTCTAGAAATTGCACGGAAGGGAGAGAACTTGAAGTCATATCGAGAGCATGGTTTATTTCCAGCATAAAATAAGAAAACTCGACTCCATTACTTCTTCCGGTGTTCAGCCTCGCTGTTGTTTTTCCGACGTTTCTTCTCCTATCCTGGTGGCATCTTTAGGTGGAAGATGTGTTCGCTTGTTTTCGCCGGGTTATCATTGTGGAGTCAGTCACTTCTGATTGGCTGCCTGCACCGAAGCAACCGACTTCACTATAAATACCCAGATAAAATATATATTCAACCTGAAGACGCCTCCAGGATAGGAGGAGAAATTTCGTCGGAAAAACAATGACGCTGATGGATCCCGGAAGAAAAAATGAAACCAACCTTTTCGCCGCGGAAATCTTAAACAAAACTTAATAAGAAAACTTCCATCATCGCACCCTCAATTGTTATTTTTGTGCATATTTTCAGTAACTGAGGCAAACGTCGCTGATACTAGGGTTTTACCACTCTGCTACTTTTTTCAAAGGCATTTTCAGCGAATTTGATAACTTAGAGCAAAACAGTAAGGCTATTCTACTGCTGACTTCTAGAATGCCACCCCATCGGCTGCTTTCAGAATATTTTGACCGCGCACAGCATTCAATTCATAGTTGTTCTAATTCACCATTCCTAGTGTGTTTTAATCTACGCTAATCTTAACACATTGGATAGCAAGCTCCTACGATTCCGGCTTTTTGTAAGTAAAACATTGTTCGATTCTGGGCAGATGACCGGCATCTTAAGTCAGTTGCGTCGTTTAGGAAAGGAGTAGCGGTTGTTTTACACAGGGGTTGGGAAAAGAGTGAAGAGTAACCCAGCCTCAACATTAGGCTCCTCTTGATGAAAGACACAAAGCCGTGTCGGGTCGTTAAATGGTGTCGATTTAAGTATTTTTATGCTAATATCAATATTTGTTTTTCATATTACTTACCACTTCATAAATCATTGTATCTCATACGCTGGCTTACTATAAATTCCTCAGTCAATCTGCTCACTAAAATTGAAGTGGAAAAATTAAACATTGGAAATATCGCAATTTTGGAATGCATCCGGTAATGCGTATTCCGTATTATCGATCTTCTACGTTAATACCCAAGCACATATCTCGTACTAAATTGTCTCCGTTACCGACTGAATTCATATCTGGTCCTCATGATCATGGTCGCTACATCCACCCGCCTTTCCCCCTATAGCATTTTTGATGTATAGGTAGTTTAAGTAAAGGCGGTACTTGGCGGAACCACTGCACAATAAAAGAACATTACGCAGCTGACTTTGTGGGTCCCGCAGAGGAATTTGTACTTGTTTGTACAGGAATGATGTACTACTTGTTTCGCCGGCGTGATAAATGTGTATCTGATTATGGATGTCATTACTTGGCTTGGCTATAGAAATATCAGGTTCATTTATTTAACACCGGCGAAATTGGAAGTATATTGTTCGAGTAAATTGCACTGAGTAACTTAATGACCAATTCCTGTTGGAGTTTAATATTTCATAGTTAGTGATATCTTGGTAAAATATCGACAAATGAAGCCATTTTTGGTAGAATTTGGATCGGATTGGATATTTTGGGAGGCGACCGACGGCTAAGGTCTCTTGTGCCATAGGGAATAGGTAAGGGGGAATTAGTCGGAATTAGCCTGCTCTTAACGAAAGGCGCCAAGGGGACCACGGTTTAACGTCTCATCCGACAGATGGAGTACTGTACTTGAAGTGTCCTCCAAAAGACACTCAAGTAGGGATTGGGGTCCCTCTAAAAGAACATCCGTCTCTACAGGGATTTGAACCCTGGCCACCCGTGTGGTGGGCGAGTACTCTAGCCACCACACCAACCCGATCCCCTTGTTAGGAATTGTATTGCATTTTACAAAGAAGTAAGTTCAACGCATGATGTGTTATTATCCATTTCACTAGTTTGGCCACGCAATACAAGTAAGGATTCATTTTATCTGCGGAAATTGAATTAATATGTCTCGGAGGAAAGTATAGTCTATTCACAGGCTGATTTAATTTGTAGAGTTTTAGTTCTTCTGTTCCGTTTTATTTGCATGTAAGAGGGTAGGTGTTCATTACTGACAGAACCCTCTTCGGCAAGAAGAAATCTTATTTATCCTTCTCCGCTCTCCTAATTAATGCCTACTAGAAACAAGAGGCGGAGGGAGGGGGGATTTTGCAGCGCGAGTCTGCGGGCGCTCGATATTCGCTCCTCGTTGTCGTTTTGTTATTTGTGGATGCTATTAACGTCAAAAGGCATCCATACGAGGTCGGTAATAGAACGCTAACGAAAGATGAATGCTGACGTGATTAAACAGAGTTGGCACGTGGTGAACTCGTCGAACACGGGCACAAAATGCCTCCGCATAATACATATGTATCTATCTCGCAAGGCTCTTCGATTCGATTACGGTGCAGCTCCGGAGGAAATTGATGTTCGTTCACGTTCGTAGCTGTGACGGAATCAGAATCAACTTCACACCAGACTGAACCCAACCCAAAACGAGTAGTTAGTTATATATTCCGCGACGGAGCCCATCACTACCGAAGGCACTTTGGGAAACCCAAGGGCTATGTGAAACTCAATTCATCCCCTGGAGCAGTGGATGACGATGATGAGAAAAAACTCTCTCGCCAAGATAAACAAGGTGTATTGATTCTAAGGATGTTAAAAACTGGTAGTTAGACGGGGGAATCTACATGGTGCGATTCAATGTTGCAGCTTGAGAGTCACGCATTAATTAGTGATGAAATGGTCTCTTTTCATGCGGCTTTATTAGTACCAGGGTTTATGGAAACCTCTCTTCTCTTTTGAACGATTATCAAGGGCTCAATTGATTAGCTCTGAGGAACCGACTCCAAATTGAAATAAATTTCCACTTTGGAAATACTTCCGACTGATATCCGTCCCTCTTGCGCGGTGATTTTACTACTGTTTTAGTAATGACGATTAGGTAGGTCGAAATATAAATTGTCACTGATATTAAAGGAGAAATGCTACGGCGACCTACAGAAGATAACTAAATCATACTATAGGGAGATTGATGAAAATTAATTATTGAGAATAGTATTTGACCATGTATACTTTTGTGTCATACTTCAACGTACTTATCACACTTCATTCATTATAACACCTGAGGCGTTAAGTTTGCATTCTGTATGTGAAAATTTTGTTAGCTGTATTTCTGGAGATATTACAAGGCTCCACTCTCCTAATTGATTTTATGGATGTTAAAAACTGGTCGTTTCAGGCGTAACTTTATGGAATTTGTTAACACAAAAATTATAATTGGTAACTTTACGATTACACATATCTTTATTTAAAATGACCGGATTTCTAAGTTCACCTGAAGATGACATTGAGCGTCGAAACACAGGCTGTTTCAAATAAAGGTACATAGAAACACATAGTTACCAGTTATAATGATGTGGAAAACGAAAAAAGTGTTTGACTTGAAAATATATAAATTTTTTACTGTATATTAATGATTGGTTTGTAAAAATTAGAAAGCATGAGCTATTTTTAAAAGCACCCTTATTTACACTTAAGAAATGGAAAATGGTACGTCTTGCAACATAACATTTTTTCTTACACTCTCCTTTTGGTTTTTATTTTATGGGAGAGAAGAACAATTTGAGTTCATTTAAAATTAAAGCAGATAGTAACAAAGCACGACCGATTACACTGTTGTAAATACTCACAAGACTTATGGTTATTCAAGAAAATACACGGCATGTGAAACTTTCTTTGAGATCAAATATATATACCCTGAGGCTTGTGTCATGAAAGAAATTGATTTCAGAACATTTGTTCGTATTAAAGTTCTAAAGGGGCATTACCCCATTTTGTTCTTCAAGGTTAAATTAACCTGCTAAAGATACCAAATATTAGATGCATACTCGTACAAGCAAGGATGGACGAAATGATATTACACTCCTGTAGATACATCTTCTCACATTCTGAATATTAGCAAAGATTTTTTCTATTTCCACAAGATGTCCTTGCTAACTACTCGATGCTAAGTAGACAAGAGTTGGGGGTCGTCATCAAGGAAATGTTCAGAGTACAAACACCACTGTTGAGTAATCCTGTGCCAGTGAGCCACGTAGTTTCATCGGCTGACTCACGAAGGGGGCTCTAGGGTGATTGTATTTCTATTAAAAGGCCCATTTGAGCGCAAGCGGGGATTTGTGCCAGGAGCCTTCATCAGGCAGGAGGTAACGCTCCTTAGGAATCTACATCCACGGCACTCCATCCCTTCTGCGGCAAATGGAAAAAGAAACATCTTTTGATAAAGGCTCCTACTGTCTGCAACGTATACTAGATATCGGGAATCCATGGAAAGGAATGAAGTTGTATGGCTTATCCACGTGTTACTCTCATGCGAAGACCAATCTGTTCATTAGTTTATTCATGCAGTCGTAGGGATCAATTCTCGGCGCATATATAAAAAAAGTTTCTGAAGCTTATTTTTTTACTTGGTATACTGATTATTCTCCAACTATAATTACTGCTCTCTCAAGCGAATTTTTTTTGCGGAGGCGGCTATTGTGCTTTGGGTGATGACACTGACTGAAAAGTTTCCCACACTGTGTTGTAAATTACATTTGATTTGGGACACAACTTAATTCCAATTTACTGGCTAACTGCGGCTGGCGAACAAATTTCGATGCACTCTCTTCACCTATACGCTTTATGATATGTTTGTTCAAAACACGGTCTTATCGTTATATGTGTGCTTGTATTTTATTTATTGTAATAAAATATTCTATCTTAATGTCACTTGTCATTTGACCGGATGAAACCTTTGTAGTGTATTTTAGAATTTTAATTTTCATTCATAAAAAAAGTAACATTGGAATTTCTCAATTTCCATTTACCTGCTTATGATTTCTACTAAATTATAACACAGGCCAACAGTGGTTTTGGTGCCGGAGTATTTGGAGCTAATTTCATATGAATTTTATGTTGTGAATTTAAATGTGGCATTTGTTTTTGCCTTGGAGATCAAGTTTCAGAGATAAAATTTTAGTGAAGTATACGTTACACTATTTTAAGTTAAATCCATGGATCAAATAAAAAAACTAAACACGGAATTTTTTATTATTATTTTATTTCTTTAATGTCAAAGGAATATAAAAAGCACTGAGAAAATTGCAGTATATTTATCTAATTACTAAGAGCAAAAAAGATGAAAAGTCATCCATGAAAACAATTAGTCACTGAACACTTCAGAAATTTCTTTACCGTGGCAATCTTGGCAATGTATTTTGGAACAGTCCCTTTTGAACTCCAGTAGTATTCTTCCATCATATGAGTATCCCATCTTCCTTGGTAGCGGTTCTCCATAGTTTTAATTTCCTAGTGCAATCTGTCACCTCGTTCCTATCTGGTGTCTCCTAAACTTTCAGGAAAACGGTCTCAGTGGCTGTAAAAATAGTTCACCTTAATGCTCACGTTATACGCAAGGGATCTGAAGCTGTTTAGCATCTCGTTTATCAGTTCAACACAGTTTTCAGCTTTGCTCAGAAAATTTTCGATAACTGCAACAAATGAAGTTCAGGCTTTTCTCTCGGCCTCATTCATGGAACTTACGAAGGTGGGATGTTTAATGAGTTGTCTTTTTTATGGGCCTTCAAATATTCCTCCATTGATTTTTTCCGCACTTAACGTAGGAATACTTTCCATATGCATGCAAAACATTATCCGTTCTTATCAAGAGTCTTTACCAACTGCTCCATTGGGCCCAGCTTGATGTGCAGTGGAGGAAAGATGATTTTCTCTCGTCCAACTAGGGGGTCGTTAATGACATTCTTTTCCCCAACGTCCATGTTCTCGCCCCTAAGCCACTCTTTTCTTACCCATTAGAGTGTTTTGTCTAAGCTATCCCTGAGGCACATGAAGCAAGGATATTTGGTGTAGCCACTTTTCTGTCTAAGGAGAAATTTTACCATATTTAAGTCCAAAAAAAATCACCCATTGATGTTCACAACACTTTATCTTCTCCAAGATTAAGGCTATGTTGTCATATTCTTCTTTAATTTTCGTTGAGTGAGCAATAGGTATTGAACCAAATTTGTTCCAATTGTGTAGGAGGAAACATTTCAAACTTTTCTTTGAGCTGTCAATAAATAGGCACCAATTATCTGGAAAATATTCAGGAAGACCCATTTTACCCGCGGCTCCTCTAAGTTTGTGGGAAAAGACATGATTGTCTTCTTGAGAGAAGAAGGATTGCAGATCCTTTTTTCTTATACGATAAAAGGTAATTTTGGTTCCTTTTTCCATTAAATATTTGTCTTTCACCCTGGAGATAAGTAATTCAGAAGCTTCTTTTGACAGGTTAAGATATCTGGTGAGGCCATTTAATTCATTCTGGTAGAATCGTTGAGGAATTGATGACATCTCATAATCACTGTCATCTTCATTAGCATTACCTGGGTGATCAAAGGGACAATACTCGTTTTCACTGAGCTCTGGTAGCTGGTGGAAAGTTGAGATCGGCACTTCTTCTGTGTGGGGGATAGGGCAGAGACTAAATCAGGCCTTGCAGGGACTAAATCAGGCCTTGCAGGGACTAAATCAGGCCTTGCAGGGACTAAACCAGGATAAGTCCACCTGCTACGATTGATTCCATTTGTATTTACTTGTCAGAAAAAAAAGTCATCGAAGTGGTTTTTGGGTTCTCTCCAAACCATCGATACGCTGAATTTCAGAGTTTTTCTTTAATTGGATTAAATTACCCATACTTGAATGTATTGAATATAAAAAACATTGGTTGATAAGTGGATATATCTAAAAAGGTAGCGCTGATGGAAAAAAACTGATTTCATATTCAGATTGAGCGCTCCAAACATGGTAAAAATAAGTTCTAAAATCCTGGGACCAAAATAATTTTTTTCTTGTAGGCCTGTGTTACTTATCCTGCTAAAGACTGGTCACGGTAAAAATTGTGTCTTCATTTTTATCATGTGGGCATTCAAAAGACATCGTAATGGAATGGAAAATTGTAAGGAATAAGGCTTAGGGTGAGCTGGTAAACTTTACGATAAAAAAATATAAGCATGTAACAGATTTTTTGTAATAAATTTAACTCCATGACCTGATTCACAAGCTGAAGTACCCTCAGATTCTGTTCACTCTGCACATCCTCACGGCGGACGATGACAGGCCCCAACCACTTGTCCTTATGCTTTCTACTCTTATATCCTTGCATCTTCTTTCGAAGATAATCCGATCTGAATTTTTTGTAACGCATGTGATTTACTCATTTGCAGTCATTTATTTTAAGATTACCAAACTCTACCTTTTCCTCTTTTATAATTTCAGATCATCATTTATTTATTAATATTTTAATAAATCAAACGTCCTTCAATATTTACTTTATGCATTTATACAGCGGTAATTATAGTCCTTCTTTTATCCTTCTTTTGTCAATTCCAAAAGGCTGCTATGTGACAGAATTTGAGCACTTCATTTGTCTTCTCTATTTTTAAGGCTTTCATTATTACTTTTTTCTCCCTAAAATGTATTTTAAACTGTTATTTACAACTGATAATAATTATTAATTATTTTCGGTACTTGTCACAGGAATAAATATTTTATTTCCACGATGAAAACTAATCATTACCCTGAAACGCATCAATTTAATTTGGTGAGCTAAATATTAGTGATTCCATTTATGGGATGAACTGGCTATAATTTTTAAATAAGTTAGCTATTGCATTCCTTGTTTGTTAACCAAGTGGATAGAAGTTAGCCGCGAGGTATTGATCGCTTTAATGTGCTTACTATATTCATAAAAACAGTGTAGCTTGATTCATGCTTGATCTGTACATTCATAAGCTAAACCTACGTCCCAATGTCCGCAAAACCTGTATCCACACCAAAACGCAGCAATTTATACCAATCTGCATTAATTATACCAAAATTGTTTCCGATACACCGAATTACGCAAGCATTTTGCACGCAGTTAGAAAAAAAGTATGGATTTTTCCAGGGGATCATAATTTTTTGTTTTAATTTGACTATTTTCAACAATATTGACAATTACATATTTTGTTTCCACTCGATCAAAGGACTTTAATAGAGGAATTGAATGGCATGTTCTTTATCCCAACAATTATAAAAATACTTTAGTACACACTAAAGGGGGAATCGTGGTTTGGCTAGTGCTTAGCCGATGAGTGTTTCTGACTCTCGTATTTCACACTCACAACGGTTTAGTCGGTGATAAAATGGAACATACTGATAAATTATGTTTATTAAATTTAAAACGGAGAAGCTACCAACAACAAATCATTAAAAAAGTCGAGATAAACCGGCCAAATGAACTTTGATGATTCTTACGGGTGACAGAAGTTAATTATTTTCTATATTGTTTTTCATTTTAAGAAATAATGTCGGTTATATTGTATACAAGGTGGATTGAATTTAACACCCTTAAGGCATAAATAGACGGAGAAACTGTAATAACAGAATTATTATTGAAAATTGTGAAGTTACTCTAAGATCATTAAACTATTTTAAAATATAAGAAGTTATTTATGAATTGCAGAAAATACCCTCTATATTTTTGGTTCTTGATATGTTTCCTACTTATTACTTATCCTTCTATTATGCACATACTTTTATTCGAGGCTCAGCGTATGCTGTATCGGGAATTGAGGCAATATTTCGAATTATTTTCCAGATATTTAGATATTGGAGTAAAAAGGGGCCAATTGATTGGAAAACAACAGTACTTTCTTTATACTAAGAGTGAATTTCTTGTGCATTAATCTTGTATCAATGGTCAATCTTGTATCGGAACCTGTTATATCACTTGTACCGTCGGTTGTTTTTCCCGTCATCATAGAACACTCATTTTTAGAAGAAGCTTGATACTTTAATGAATTGATTCAATCCCTCATGAATCAGCTTAAAATTTTCGTTATAAATTAATTTCTGAAACCTAAAAGTGAAAAATTAGTCTGTATTTGTTTTTTATATCATTACATACGATGGCGAATGAATTCTTTGATATATGCCAGCAGACATATATTCATTTCGACCTCACGCAACATTTTCCATCGTAGGTCAACGTTTTTATTTCGTATAAATCCCTGATTTCAAGTGACTGTATGATACCTTACGTTTATCGTAGTTTTTATGAACCAGAAGTCTGACCAGATACCGGTTCAGAGTGATTCAGTAAATTTGAATATTGGGAAATAAAGACATGACGATCAGCACTCAATTTCACGCAAGACATACTACTTTTGTAATACCCCGTTCCGTTCTCTAAACAAGGCCTAGGATATTACCGAAAACTCCTGTAATCCACGGAGATTGATTCCGGCTATTCCACTTCGGAGTTCAATGCCCTGACATCATCTTCAATTCTCTCAAAAAATTTTTCCCTCCGAACGCTGCTCACCGAACCAAAATTTTTTATCACCCTCGGTCGTATGTGTCATTCGTGTGATGTGTTAAAAAAGCTTCAAGAGAGCTTTATCCCAAGCGGAAACTCTTCTTCGGCAAGTCAATTTTCACCACTTACCATCATGAGATCCTCTCAAGTCTACGGATATGTGACTCACGGGAAAGAAAGAAACCAGTAATCTTGAGTGCGACATGCGTGTAGAGTGCCTATTCTTGATTGCCCGTCTCCCCTTTCCCCAGAACGTATATCCAGCTAAACGTATATAATGTACATGCTTATTGAGGAGTGTATTTTTTAACATGGTACTACATGAGATATGTTACACTTTTGTGCTTGTAATCAGAACCGAACTAGCATCTTTTACAAGTGTAGGCAAAATTTTCTCTTTCATCTCAATAAGAGTATAAATAAAACCCTAATGGGCATCAGTGGGAGTACATTTTACAGTTAAAAGTATAAATAACCATGAATATATGCCTGATTGTGAGCAAATACATATGAGATGCTGCGTGGATACGCCATGAAACACGTGAAAAAGTTATTTTTACGTGAAACTTTGGAAAATTCTGTTATAGTCTCAAGCCTTAATATCCAGGGAAGCCAACTACGCTGTTTGATATAAAATCAAAATTTTGTGATGATTTTGGTTAAATAATAGTAATAATATTTTATTTGACATTAAACACAATACAGTGTAATAGTCTTCGTCACAAAAAGAATTGAAAAAATGAATAAATGATACTAAATTACATACAGATATTCAGGCTTTTGCACTCCAAAAATTCATTTAAAGAATAGAATGTGTTGTTCACAAGCCATGAGTGAAGAGACCGTTTAAACCTTGGTAAGGTCACATCTCTAGCCTCCTGGGATAAATAATTGAAAAGACATAGTTTCACTGACTCAAATGATTTTTAGGTAGCTGTAAGTCTAGAGTGAGGCAATGCCAAATTATTTTTACTCCTGGTATTGTGATGATGGACATTAGCACCAGTTTTCTGAATATGAAGATTTTCCTTAACATCACATAGAATATGACCCACTGATGCTCTTTCTGAAAATACCAAGAGTAACCTATTGTATAACATATCGTAAAGTTAATAGCTAGACCTACGTAAACGTTATATCAAGTTAAATAAAGAATAGTTTATCTTAATTGAGCAGCCGAAGTATTTTGCATACTTGAGTTGCCATCGCCAAGTTGTTATTCAGTTTTATTGACGCTTTAAGCACCATGACCTTATTGGATGTGCTTCATTTTCTTACGAGATAAACTACGAGCGCCCTGGGATGTCTTTAAATAAACAAAACACTGAAATATAAAAAAAACATTCTGGAATAAGACTTGGTGGGAAGCATAATCAAAGATAAGGCAACAAAAAAATACCTCTTTATCACCTTGAGTTTAGATCTAATATTGTGAAAAATTATTAGAAAACGTTTCGTTTCTTTAAGGGCACCGGGACCTATCAGGCAGTTGTATACAACGTTCTCCGATGCGAGGTTAAAGAGGGATGCCACTTTCCAATGGCTAAGCAAACTCTTGCAAGCGCTGCAACCCTTCACGCTTATCGTTGGGGTTACATAACTAGAAAAAAATTATATCATGCAAGTTTCAGTGTGACTGGGTGGTCTTCATTTTGACCACTTGATGCATATATTTAACTGGAAGTGACTAAATCGAGAGATTACCGTTAAAAATGAGAGTAAATACAATCCTTCTATCCCTAAACTATTCATCATCATTGGTCGTTTGATCCTAAGCTGAGTGACCGCTGCCTTTCAGTCTTCCCATTATAATTCTAGTTCCCTTACTTTATGGTACTTCTATGTACTTACCTCTAAATTTGATGTATGTAGTTATTCTTGTGCCTTCTTCTGGGGACTTTTTTCTCTGTTTTATCTTGTTATATTCATCACAAATCCATTGTGTATCAGGGTGTGTACAATTCATTTGGTTGATCTTTTCTGCATGATGCTCCATATGGTCATTTCCTCTTCTACCACTTCATCATTTTTTATTTTTCCCGTCCACTTTATCTTCAGAATCCATCTACAGCACCAGGTTTTGAAGACATTTAGTCTGTTCTGGTCTGATTTTCCAACTGTTTCCGATCCATAGGGTGCCACGCTCCGGATGAATGTTTTCACAAACTGTTTCCTTGTTTGTAGTCCTATCTTCTTAGGGCACGGCAGTAATCTTTTTACCACGAACGCCTTTTTGCTTGCGCTATTTTCGCTTGATATTCACTGTAATTCTTCCGTCCAACATGATGATACTGCCAAGATACCATACAATAAACTGTAAGTGATCATAAAGAAACGGCATGATTCGAACATAAGACACATTTCGTAAACACACTGATCTCCTCTGTCTTCATCCCTCTCCTTTTTCCTCGCAAAAACTGCCACACCTGTCGGACTCGAAGAGCAGTATATATAAATGGTTTTATTTTGGTACTGGCAAATCATTGCTTTTAAAACTAGAATATAAAGTTTTCGTAGTAGGTCTAAATATTAACTACAGGATTAGCTACATAATAGCTATCTCAGTTTTATTAGAGAAAGAGCATCAGTGTTTCTTATTTCAAGCAAATTATCACAGAATATTAACGTGACACCAAATTGGATTGTAAACTTAGCTTGAAATGACGGCTGTTAACTGAAATTTGAAATACCTGCTTTAGCCCTGCTTTGATTCCTTTTTAACTGGAAGCATGTCATGAAATTATTTTGGCATACTGAATGAGCCTTGATGGAATTTCAATTTCCGCTGAGGAGACTACTCATATATTATGTTACTAGTTTAATGTAAAAGTTGCCTGAATTACAATAGTCACACGCTAAGAAATTTTATTTCTTGAATGTAAAATATTTTCTTGATGGTAAGTAATCAATGAATAGTTTTCCCCTTGCATCTCTGTAGTACTCAGAAAATTGAAAGTCTGCCTTCTTATCCGACCGGATTTCTCAGCATATTTATGACTGAAAACATTTGGGTTTTTAATCAGAATCGGTATCGTGTGGTGATTGTTTTGGTGGTTTCCCACCCTGTAAGTCTGAGTTCGATTCCTGGTGGAGGCGGTGATTTCTTTCAGTGAAATTACCATTCCTGCTGAAGAGTCATGCATAGATTACTTCAAGTTCAGTACTCCGACCGTCGAATGTGGCGTTACATTGAGGCCCCCTTGGCGTTTTTTACTTCCACGCAACAGGACGAGCGCAAAATCGATCCCAGCAGAGGGCACAGGTTAGGGTAGCCGATGGGTAATAGGGATGGGCTGTGATGGGACGGGGAGTGCGGCAGGGTTTCCCACTATCGCCGTTGCTTTTTACGTTTATTCAGAAGAAAAAACAAGGGAGGCCTGGGGATGGATGGGTGTAGGTATTAATGGAATAGAATAGAATAGAATTTTATGTACTTTCATTTAAATTACAATAATTTAAGAAACATAATAAAAGTGTAACATGGAAATGAAAGCTTTAGGTGAGCTCCAAGGTTAAAACCTGAACTGAGCCACCATCAATTTGTGCAATGTTCCCTTCATATAAGCAGTGAAAGATGTAATTACAAATTAGTAATACGAAATAAAAAAATGACATTAAATATAAACATAAAAGACAGCCTTTAACCATTTTTAAATTTTCAAGTTGTATTTGTTTGGTTATGAATAACATACTTTGCAAAGTGAAGAACAAAAAAAAAGAACAGCAACAATATTTGAACACATTCAACATTTTCATTAAACAAAGAAACTATCTTATACATTATAAAAGTTTTACAATAATATTTGGAGAAAAATGTGGTTAAATGTAAAATTTTGTATAATATTTAACACTTAATTCACATAAGGAATCAGAAAACTGGTTCAATATTTTTATGGGTAAGCAGTCATTGTTCAACCATTTTTAAAAATATTTTACCAGATTTGAAACTTTTTATTATATTTGGCAATTAATTGAACATTTTAGGTCCCATGCGTGTACTTATTTACGTACGTACTTAGGTCCCACGTACGTTTTATACAAAGTTATTCTTGGTTTGGGTAGAATATAATCCAAATCATTTCTTAAATCATACTGACATTTGCCTTCATCACCTGGCATATTTCCACTTCTGGCATAAAATATTCTCAGGACCTTATAGATATACAAATGTCTTTGTGGTTATATTCCAAGGCTTACAAATAATGGATATGAGGGAGCATAGTAGTTATTCGAGGTTATAAGTCTTATTATTTTTTTCTGCAACGCTAGCGCATGTTTTAAGGTGTTCATATAAGTCCCTCCCCAGAAGATAATACCATAGTTAAGCTTGGAATGAATAAGAGAAAGATATATCGTTCTTTGGAACTGAAGCGGGCATTTATTTCGAATACAATAAAATTTGGATAGGGCAATCCTAAGACATTTGTTTACACTGTTGATATGCATATCCCAACGTAATTTATTGTCCAAGTTCACTCCCAAATATTTTAATTCATGAACACTCTCTATGACAAAACAATTGCACTTATTGCTAGTACAAGTCAATGTGTGATAGGACAACTTGCAATTAAAGGAATATGTATTGTTACTTATTTCAAAGCACATAAGTTTAGTCTTTTCACTGAGTTCCAGTCGGTTCAAATCGAACCATAAACCCTCCTAACTTGTCCAATATATTCAAATCCACGAAGCCTCTTTCCAAAATCCCTGTTGCATCAAAACCCACCTCCTCCCCTTGTAATCGTCCCAGATGCAAATTATGTCCAATCTTCAGTTCCTCCCCTCCTCCCAACCCCTCCATCGCCTCCTTCCCCAACGCTCTTCCCTCCTCTTGCGTCACCAGTAATGTCGTTTACCACCTACAATGTTACTATGCCCAAGCTTCTATGTCGAAAAAAGCTCCAAGCCGCTTAACATACGTATCAATAATCACCGAGCCAATTATAAAAACCCATCTCAATCTGCTTCCCACCCCATGGCGATCCACGCCTCTAATCATAAGAAATCTTTCGACAATTGCTACAATGTTTCAGTTCTATACTTCCCTCCACCATCTGCTTCCACCATTGATCTTAATTCTGTAGAGCTCTCATTAATTTGGGTCTATCACGCCTTCCTCCCCCCCGGCATCAATGTCTTTCACTAATCCCCCTCTCCTTCCCTTCTTCTTCCTCCACCCCCCTCTCCCTCCTTTCTATCCTTTTCTCGTCTCTACCTACAAATATTCTGACGAAGGTGGTTGTGTCCGCCGAAATATATTATAACAAATCTGTGTTTTTCTTTTTTGTGCTTTCTGTGTGTCTGCCAGTCACGCCTGTGACATATGTTTATATTATTGTGCACCTCACGTGTTTTTCGTCGGTTGGATACATACATATATGTATATATAAATATATATATATATATTTATAATATATATAATTTAATATAATATATTTAAAATATATTATTGTTTTTTATTTATTATATATTATAATTATATATAATTAATATAATATAATAATAATAATAATATATTTATATATAATATATATAAATAAATAAATATATATATATATATATATATATATATATATATATATATATATATATATATATATATATATATATATATATATATATATATATATATATATATATATATATATATATATTTATATTTATATGATTGTAAATATATATAAATGTTTATACAGAAAGGTAGAAAGAAAGTGGATAGGAACACATAAAATCAACAGACACAATGGTGGTGTGAAGATGTAAAGATGGCCGATTCCAAGCAGAAAAAAATTTGACTGGACCGGGAATCGAACCACGGACCTTTGGATTTCGCATCCCGGAGTAGTGCAACTGCTCAGACTATCTCAGTCTATATATATACTTTGTTACAATGCTACTACCAGGTTAGAGCAGAGAAAAAATAGGGTTCTCCATTGTACGTAAAATCAGCATAATTCTTTTCGCTATTTAATGTGTCCTGCCTGCAGTTATATCTCAGATAACCCACCTCTATTCCCTCCTCTTTCATCGCGTGTGAAACCCATTATGATTGTGAAGCTGCGAGGCGTCATTTATAGAAAGCCCTTTTTACAATTTCGTAATTCACGGTTTTTAGTAATCATCAATTTTATATCATTCAATATCACATTTAATCAAGCAATCTCAACCCAGGGTTTTTTTCAGGGCAAGATGGATGAATGGACTGGTATTTCTCGGTGTATTTTCACTCTAATCTTTTGATGAATCTGGTTTTTATAATGAAGATTGGATTTATCCATATCAATCATTCAGTAATGGAGACCACATGAAAACATTGAAACAATTTGATGTATTTTTAAAATTTGTAAATACACTTTTTATGTTTTATTTTCCCAATAGGCTTTGGCAAATAAATTGAGATGGCTCCTTTGTTATGTATCAAATTTGGAATATCTGGTATTATTATTTATTCCCCTAAGGCATGAGAATGAAGAATCGAGCAAAATGCCTGGTAGCAAGTAGCTTGGCTGGTTGATCAACGACCTGGAAATTCATCGGCAGCGAATTAGAATACTGCCCCATTGTGAATGTTGTATCAGTCTTAAATTATACGCCTTTAATTTAAAAGCTATTTGATATTTACCGTTATAGCGCCGAAAACCCAAGAATACAACTCTATTACTTCTCGAAACGGGAAAATGGGAAAAACCTTCCTCTGAAAACGGGAAAAACCTTCCTCTACGTTGTTTGGGCGCTATTTCCAGGATTTTAAAAGGATCAGGTGAATCACTATCCCTCGCTTACGAGTTCATAACGCGTGCAAGGCTTCGAGCAGATTTGGAAGGGTCGATGACAAAGAAATTCGCGTAATGGGAATGGAACTTCCGGCGCGGGGATTTTGCCAAGATAAAAATATTTACGCCCTTAGCGGAGAGGATTTCGAATGGCCGGAGCACAAGCGCCCGAATGTAAAACTGGGAGAAGGCTCCAATGACTATAAAACCAAAATGGGATGGATTCATAATAGAAGCCGCCTCATTCGACCTGATTTAAACTCTAGCAGATGTGCCGGAAGTGCTTGTTAGATCTACTAAATACCAATATTGGTTGCTTTGCGAGTGTCCGTCGAAGTGTGATATGTTTCAAGGTGACGCAAAATTGGGGGAAAATATTAAGGAGTTGTTGAGTTGCTCGCAGTGAAAAATTATGTGAACGCACGGAAAAGTATTCTAAAATTTTTTTTTAATGCGTACACACCACCATCGTTATTCATAAATTCCAGATTCTCGTTTTCTTAAAAAAGAGCCTATATTTCTGCATCACCTACTGTTTATATCGTTATTATTTCGCACATCCCTATTTTTCGTTCATTCAGAGTACAAGGTCTCATAGAATTACTTACATACTTTCTTCCCTTTGTTATTAGCCAAACGCCAGTAATATTGTATGATTTTTTGGGATTATCAAATTACACGAAGTTCTAGATTGTTGAAGTGCAGAAACCATGTAAGATTTTCTGCCTAAAGTACATTTTTCTCGCAAGCAAAGATGCGTAGGTGGTAGTTGAAATCAGATTTCAAAAATCTCATACATATATTAAGAACTTATGTCATATAAAATCATTGAAGCGAATTTTGTTACAAGTTCCTGGAATTAAGGGCAAATGATATGATACTTTCGATAATAGGGTTGATTTTTGTTCCAATGATAAGTATGGAATCTTGGATGTAAGTGATAATAGAGCGTCAGTCCTCATAAGAGTGAAGTGGAGAATTTCTTTCCACCTCCAAAATCGCTGAGGAAGCAGTTTGTATCACCTCTCATTTATTTAGTTCTTATGACATGTTGAATATTTAACCCAATACTTGCCACAAATTTCGGTTTTAATATTTAATCATAGAAAATTCTGGCCGAGAATTTTTATGATCAAATATACATCGCTGTGATGAGGAAAATCAAGGAATCTCATCGTTTATGACAATTGTAGAGAATGACAATTTCTTCCCACGAGAGAAGGGAATAAGCACAATTTATGCCGCTGTAATATTTATAATTTGACTAGTCTCATAAAAAATTTTCACAATAAGAGCTGATGGGCAATTTTAAAGACAGTTTTTGATATTTTTTATGAAAATCCGTGTAAAATGTTGATCTATATTTCTGCATAAAATAAATATTTCTGTTTTGTGCAATGAAAACGTAATCAAAGTCGCACTATGACGGAAACTATATGTTCAGTTACATTTAAACCACCCTTTAGTGTGCCCCAGCTACAGTAAAGAAAATAGGAGTAAGACAGCTTCGAATACGCAACTGAAATCTACTCCTCAAAATCTGTAAAAGTGACGGGATCGAAACTAAATAAAATATCGTTTGATGCCAATAAATGACGGTCATTGGGTGAAATTAAACTAATTGGATTTTAGTTCAGTCTCCTTCAACGTTTGTGAGTAAAGCTGATTGTATACTCTCGTCGTGCGCCAGAAAGAAAAATAATTCTTTAGTTTGAAGACTAATTGTTTCGTATCTATCCACCGAGAGATCACAGTCCGTAGAGCACAGCACAGAGCAGAGCACATAGGACACAGACCCTGGGTCTATTTCTGGTGAGAATTCCTAATACTCTGACTTAGTATTTTCACTCGGGGAACTAAACGCTGCGTACTCATTATGGATTTATAGTTATAATTTTTAAATTTATTTTGGATAAAGTTGTCCGGGATGTAATGTTATTGTGCGATTTAAAGCTGTATATCACACGGTGAGCCAACGCAGAGGCTTCTCTTTAGTGCGAATTCTATGGATTGGTGGATTCCATTCTGAAAATATATACAGTTATTTTGTATTTTAATTAAGGTATGAAGTCCGGATGACTTGCTTTGATCCCTCGCTGTGGCAGAAAGGCTATTCATAGTTAAGAGTCCTCCTTTTTCTCCCCATTATTTTACATCAGTGACCGAATCTTCAGATAGTGAGTTACACTCTCTAGTAGCTCGTTGCTGTTTTCAAGAAAGCGAGGGATTTTTATTTGTATTCTGTTTCATTTGCCAATTGGTTTTCAAGTGCAGGTAACAAAATACTAGCCGTATAAAAGTTAAAAGTCTTATTCACATTTTTAATATGAATAGTAGTCAAAAGGTATAAAATAAATAACAAAATAGGATTGTATTGGAATGCGATTGCAGCTTAATATTTATATATTTTTAGCTTACAGCTTAATATTTCTAGGGTAGCCTACATGGCTGGAAAGTCATTTATCTTTTTCTAAAATGAAGATAATCTGTTGATTCAGGCACTACTCCGACAAAGGCTTTTGCGAATTCACGGTTAAAAGTTTTACGCAACGCAAGATGTTCTCGGTGAGAAATCAAAGGTAATTATGTATTCGAAGCAAACGACAGAGGGGAAACATTTATGAGAATAATATCTACTTTAAGCGTGACAAATTAACTGTAATCACATGATTTTGAAAATCCAAATGAGTGTTCTAAATGTAATAATTAACAAAATTTAACATTTAAACTACAATAAGCATATCAATCGTTAAATTTGTCATACCTGAAAGCGAATTACATTTGGTAACAGCTATGATTTCATTTCTAAGAATTTCATGGAATAGTTCCAAAATTGTATTAGAACAGTCATGGTAATTCTCCTCTTGATGAAAAATTGCTTTAATGATTCGTACCCTCACCTTTAATTCTTTGTATCCAGCAAAAAGGACTTCCAAGAATGCTTTTTTTGTAGCATTAAACTTCAAATCGAATAAAGTCGTAATTAGCTAGATATTGTGAAGTTTTAAAAATATTTTTATTTCTTTTGATTACGTTTTATTTTACTGTTGATCTACCTGAAACAAAGACTGATCAGTATTTCAAAATAACCTCCCATTTATCAAATCCGTTTGAAAAGAATTTTGTCTGAGAGACTAAGCGAGTGAGTCACATGCTTTGCTTTGATTGAAGCTCAGGAGGATCGATCTCAAAATTCCGGAACACACAGAGGATGGAGGAATTGAAAACAGAGGGGTAAGAGAGGGTTGGAGAGCGTTGAGCGAGGGAAAAACCCTCAATCCGAAATCCCTGTGACTCAGCCTGCGGTGGTCAAGTTTTCATGGTGAACCAAATGGGGTTTCGTTCAGGTGGAACGGAGCGGTGTCGCGTGTCTGGAATTGCACCATGACATCATCACACAACAAGTTCTCTCTAAGTTATTTAGCATACCCTCTTGGCTCTTGTATTTGTTGAGGAAATGTAATCATTTCCTAGAAGAATTAAACGTTTGTGTACTAAAAAGATTTTGTAGACTAAATCGGGAGAGGTAAGTTGAAATTGCCACACGAATAAAATTGGCCTGTTTTGGGAAACGTACTACAGACTTATTGCTTGCTGTGCCAAAGGGCAGGCTACTATGCTACCCAGGATTCCAAATTCTCGTGAAAATTGTGGTGCATATCGAACTAGATCTTAAGATTGAGTCGATTTTTTCTCGTGGCAATTTCTATGTATTTCAGTAACATCAGAAGATATATCGCGAGAAAGCATATGTAAAGGAATAGGATTGAATAATATGTTACATCTTGTTGTATTTTGTTGTACATCCGACGAAATAATTCTTAGAGAAAATTTGAATACTTTCAAGTATTAAAGAATTCAAGTAATGTACATCAACCTGTGTACCTTCAGACCCTATTAAAACTGAAATTAGCTGCCATATCCGTGGATAACGGTTCACGTGCAGCTTATATGTCACTCTCATTTCGTGTATTAGTACTTATTAGCATTCCAGCGCTCTGTCGGGTGGGCGAAATTATCCATGACAGAGTCGAGATATCCCGAGTATCGGGATTTCCAAAAATGACCATGTAGCTATAATGTGATTATTAGCAGTAGTTTTATCACAATAAAAATGTATTTAATATTTTTCCTTATTTAATTCAATCTTTTGTCATGTGATGAAACTGAAGGTATATTGAATAAAACTACATACCCAGATAGTTTATTTGTGATGGCGAATTTCCACAAATTTGAACTAGGAGCACCAAATTTCTTGACCATAGCATAAGGTAAACAAAGTATGTGGCCTAAGCTGATGCCATAGAACCAGGAGAAAACCACTCAAGCTTTAATTTTATCATTTTAATAGCTATAATTTTTTCTTAAACGATAGGAAAATGTGATACAGTTTATCTATTACTAGAGAGATAGGGTTTAAGCAAGTGACTAAGGTCAGTTTCCCATTAAGGTTCGCGAAAACTGCACTAGGGTTTTCATTGAAGCTGTGCTAACGTTCTTGATTTTAATTCTTATAACAGTGAGAGGAGAGAAACATCTGACATGTGATCTACCATGACGAAATTTGAAAAAAAAGTTAAACGTTGAAGTAACAACTTCAACGTATAAATAGTAGATATGGCTGAAAATGTGATAGCTAAAAATTCTGTTTTCCATAAAATTTATCCGATTGTTTGATCAGTTTTTGTTATTCCTTCATTATTTTATTTACAAATATGTTTTATCTTTAATCTGTTTCCACGCTTGATCACCTCATATTATCGCTAAAAGAGAAAGAGCCTTGATATCATTACTTTCACTAGATAGAAGGAAAGATCGCATATACGAGATATTTTGCTAAAGAGTCGTCATTTGATGTAATGTATAATTCAAGCATTATTCATCTGATGGGGAATAAAAGATGCATGTAATAATTGAGCTATTTAAATAAAATATGGCCTCCATTATTCTGCCTAGCTAATATCATACCAATATCAATCATTGTATAATTTATCAATTGAATAAAAAATGTTGCCCATGGTCTGAACTTTAAGCCATAACGCTTGAATAATTATCAATTAAGCAAATGTATTGTGAGAAAATTAGAAATTATGGCTATATTCTTTTGTTAAAGACCAAATAAATTAACAAAAAATGTCAACGCAGGGACACGTTTCTGGCATAAAGTTCCCTGCATGTTAAATAGTCCTCGGGGCTTGAATGCCATTAGATAGGATGAAGTAAATTACAATCTTTTTTCATTGAATTATACCTTGAACGCTACCGAGTCATTGATTTCATGTACTATTTTCCGCATGCCATCTCTATCACTGAGAACGATACTGTCATTCAGGGTAATTTTCACGAAAAAAGTCACCAATCAAAAGCGATTTCCATGTTTCCAAATTATGCTTTTCCAGGAAGTTCTAATAATGTTGAATTCCGGTAGGGCCTGTACACGTGGCAGCAATAAACCATAAAAGCGTCATCGATAATAAAGGTATGCCATTGGATCATTAGGGATTGGATGTTTATTACAGGATAACGTTAACTATCACCCGGAAATTTTTATTTATTAGATATTCCTCTGATTTGGTTGACTCCGGACATCCTCAACGCGCATTTTCCTTGTTATATTACCTCACACGGATTAATAGTTGAACTTGATTCCCCGACTCTCATCCGCGGGCGCATTTTTGTGCAATCAGGCGATCGCCACAAATCATGGGACTGCGCGCCCGCCGCGTTATATTCGTCCCCGTCCGGCATAATGGAACTCATGCGCAGCACGCTAATCTTCCACGCGGACCTTATGAACCCCTTCCCACCAAAACCCACGGCGTATTAGCAAATTCCTGCTATTTCCAACCGTTGGAGACTAAATAATTTGCATTCCAATCTTCCCTATGACCGCATCGGACTGCTCGCCTCCATGACGTTGCCTCGCTCGACTCCGGACTCCATCGTAACTACAACGTAATGAATTCCCGAGCATACACTCGCAGACTAGAGCGTGAAATCCCACGTAAACACAGGGGCACTCCACACACTTGGGCAAACGTACACATGTGCGGATGGATACTAGAGTTTCCCGTGTCTAGAATGGGGGTGTGTGGGGGGTGGGGAGACAAGAGGGGGCGGGGCAGTCCTTGTCGTCCGAGGAGGTGGTCAGTGTGCGTTCTTGTCTCACCCTGTGTGACCTGTCACCGTGGAGTGTGCTCGCGGGATTGTGCATGACACATTTAACCCCCACTCCTCCCCTCCCGCAGTCGCTTTAATCATTCAGCTCGACTGTGCAATATGCAGCCGGGATACTGTGAGGCGCGTTATGTAGGAACGTGGAGGAGGTGCAGTTCGGATGTGGCAAATTCACGCATGCACTGGCCGTCGGGTGGCGCGGTCGCGTTGCGTCGCGGGCGGGACGCCACGAGACAGCGACAGGCGGCCGAGTGGACTTCATGGAAAGTCCGACTTGCTCGAGTTGTTTGCCACTGTCCGTCCGGCAGCTGACTAGCAGCCTTCACCTGCAACTCATAACAAGAATTGTCTTCACCTCACTGAATTGTACGTCATTTTTTCCTTCCCTAAGAACGTTAATATGGAAGACTCAATTTAACCCTCCTCTTCCCTTGAAAACTAACAAACACCAGAATCAGTACCTGTATCATTTTTCAATAGTAACAGGTATATGCGAAATGTTTTTTTACGAGTTAGTTAAAGATGATATAATAGAAATTGCTGCATGCTTTACTATATGGAAGTTATCCATTATGGACTAAATAAAATATCTGTTTTAATTCCACTTGAAGTTAATTAGCACGACCCCGGATCTTCAGGACCTGAAGATCACATGAAGTGTCGAAACCTGCGTCGTGCTAATAAACCTCGAGTGGAGTTAACAAAGTTATTTTATTTAGCCCATAATGATATAATAAGTGAAACAATTAAATACTCGCTAGAATGTTATTTTCGTTGCTTAGCAAATATTATTCAGACCTTCACCCATTAACATACAAGCAAGATATTCCACCATTTTATTGAATGAACTCAAAATACTGATAATATTTTCAATTTTACATTAGATTCTGGACAACGATATGTTGAATAAAATATTTTATAATGCATTACTTTTGGAATTATGGGCAATTACGTGTAATATAAACTTTGCTAACATATTTTCCACAATTTGAACACAGCGCTGGTGTCATGCCGTTACATTCAGAAGGCGAAAAATTGCATTTAGCCCTCTTGCAAGACAATTTGCAACCACTCGGACTTTGCATAAAAGGATCTGCAGTTTTTATCTTCCTAACAATAGCAATTGATTGTTAGTGGGTTATTTCACGGCGCCTACTGCCATCTAGCAATAGATGACTGGCAGGAAATGTATTTCGCCACAAAATATCCGAGAGTAATATGAAAAAAGGGATGCCAAATTCATTGGGTCATATTGACTGAGGTGTAACTTTTTTATAAAATCCGAAGATTCTTGTGCAATTGAGTTTGTACCTATGGAAATAAAAAAAAACGTGCAGTTTTTCACAACAATAACATTTATTTGGACCCGGGTTTTAATGTTTTATATTCATTAGCAGCCGCACTCCGGATTTCGGGCGAGGTGAATATAAGAAGTTCCTTGCATTCCACCATCACTATCATATTTCTGCCTGCTTTTGTTTAGCCCAGTACCCCTTCCTGCTTTCCACGCCCTCCTCTCCCTTTTCCCATTGGTCACCTCTTCCTTCAGTTTTCCCCATTCACCATTCCCCATACTCCCTCCCATTATCCCCCAATTATGTATTTATTTGTCACACTAAACACCCCTTGCCACCTGAAGATAATGAATCCACCCTTGGAGTAAATTTGTTTTGTGAAATTGCGTTAATTATTTCAATGCGTAACTTCAACAGAGACGAAAGGTTCCACTTTAGTAGGACCTGAAACCCAGTCCTGAAAATGGCGGGAAATGTGAAAACGCCTCTACCAATCAACACCGGTAAGACCTATATAGAGATTTTCTATATAAATACGGCACCTCGACACCCGGCATCAACTGCCCTGATGACGATGAAAAAGTCTTTCACCGAAACGTTAGCAAAGAAGATGTAGCCTCTTACCCGGACGGAAACCCGAGAAGAATTTACTTCAATGTGTAAATTTCTTATTTTCAGCACCACAATGGTTATCGATTTTTATCCTTTAGGAATCGTAGAAAAGCAACAATGACAATTTCATGGAGTGTCAAACCATTTAATTAAGGTGTAAAGAAGTTATATCGAGCTAAATTTTGTATGAGGTCATAAGAACTCGAGGAGAATAGGAGGGTTGAGAAGTTCAAAGTTTCCATCGTGTTTAGTTTTTGGACTTGTTTTTATTGCATTCCTATCACCTTTAAGTACTTTTTGATTATCAGCTATTTTCATGTATTTTGGTTGGTAGGTTGTAAGGGTGGATGATGTGAACGAAGAAGGGGGACTCTTGGAAGTGTGGCAAGAGAGAACGAAGGCGCTTTGGACTCTTGTAAGATGCTTGCCCACAATGCCAACTGTTACTACTGATCTATGGGATCAGGTTGAGGTACTGGCTAGATTACTAGCTTCATAGAAACTAGGTTTGAATCCAGGGAGATCTTCAGTGGGAATCCTGATCCCAACTAGGTTATCTGAAACGTGGAAAGTACTTCATTTGCAGTACTCCATCCTCCGTATAGGACGTGATACAGTGAAAATTTTTGCGCTTCCGTTTAGATAATCGACTTCAATCAAGAATCAATTCATTGCTCAGGCAATGCCAACGCCCGGTTTCTCCCCACTGTTTCTTCATTTTCCTCGATACTTTCTACGTCTTTATCTACTACCAGTCTTTTTGTTAGCTGACCAACACGCTCTTCCTTTAGTGATTCCATAAGGCTACCACAATACAAAAACTACGTGTTACTTTAGTAAATATCCATAACCGACCATCTATAACTGCTCAGCGCATGTATGAAATACGAGATTTCTTTACCATTATACAACCGAATTTCAAAAACCATTAGAAGCTTTCGAGGTTGAAAAATTTCAGATGCCCTCGTTCAATTTTTTGTAATAATTATTTCGCCTGTAAACTGTTGTCACTATTATTTTTTGTTCTTACGGATATTTTTCCTGAACAATAAATGTTTTTCTTTCTTTCTTTTTTTCATATGAAAACGTGTCAGACTGTGGAAATTTTCTATCTCCATCAGGGTATGAGAATACTCGCAGTAGTAAATTTCCATACTCTTTGTGTTTTTGTGGGAGTGGAAACTCTCTACTGAGTATTTTATCTTACAACTATGGCCCTCGTTCGTACTACTTTCCTTCCTGGACGTTAACATGCTAAATTACACTACGTGAGACAATACACCTGGTTGACGGATTGAGCTAAAATTTGCTCAGGATTTCTTTGTCATTTGGCAGAAAGTTGGGGGGTGGTCAGAAAAATAGGATTTTTTTATTTATATTTTTGGGACCATCCTGGTGATACACGCGTTACTGCCGCTTCCCCGAGTTCACCTGTGGGAGGAGCACTTATTAGCGTGTATCAACCCAACCGGCCCTCCTTCAATATGCCCACCTCTTTTCTACCCCCGTCAACCCACCACCTCCTCATGCTTTCAAACTGATGCGGTCGGGGGGAGGGGGGAGGGGGGGGGGGGTTGGTGAATCCCATCACTGGGACCGCGATGGTGGGGAAGACAGTTTTGGGGGACCCTCGGATTGGGAAAGGGAGGGGGTGTCGGGAGGCAGGAAGATGAGAGAGTAGGCCTTAAGAGGAGGTGGGCACGGGGAAACACAGCGGTCCGTGAGTTGGTGGAAGCTCTGCGGGCATCTGTGAGGAGGCAAAAGCGTCACGGGATATTTGTTTGACGAAGCTTCAAGCAGTTGGCTTCCCAGAAGTTTTCTCATTACGCAGTCGGCCCGCAATGGCCTCCCCGCCTTCTCCCTCCGTCTCTTCCGCCGAAAATCCGCCTTCCTCACACGGGACTTACCGCCCGTTCACCCTGCACAAACTTCCCTTTCTTCATCATCTTCATCCCTTCTTTGCTACATCCATCCTCTCCTCTCCCATTCCCCTTCCTCCTCTTTCTCTAACCTTTCGCATTTTTGTCCTCCTCGTCCCCTGTTCAGTCACCCTGAGATTTTAATGAGATCCGTCGAACCCATGACTTAACTTCACCTGTTGTGTTACTTGTGTGCCATGTTTGCGTCGCCTGAAAATTTAATGGCAATGTACTATTGACACATCGATCACTTTTATCGCATATTTGCGCTGCCATACATTGTCTCACTCTTAGTCTTCATGGAGCAAAATTTCCATGAATCTGGGCCAATCTCTGTGTTTATTTTTATTTTCTCTTTTTCTATGTTACTGTGTTGCTGTTTTGTGAGCCACCGGCACACACCCATTTTTGGTACTATTTCCCTATGATGTGTTGAACTCAAAACAGAAATTGATAATATCAATCATCATTATTGCTTATTAACTTCCTCTACTTTAGATCATAGAATAGAATTGAATTTCGTCTTGACGGATGAAAGTGAAGGCAATTTATTGCGGAAATCGATCCAACAAACATAACTGTTTTTACCGCGCGCTATTCACCCATAAGTTTTTTTAAACCACAAACTGATTTTTGGAAATTATTTCCATTATTGGATGAGTCATTACGGTACCGCAGAAATTTTACTGTGGATACAGATGTAATACAGGTATTAACTACTAAATTTATCCATTCCATACGGACTATTGCGTATTATAAGGGCTTCAATATTCCCTGGTGCTATCATATAGTACGGTTCGTGCCGTTTTTGATCTTTTATATCCATGAACACTCTTGTGACCAATCGCTGAAGCGTGTGGCAAGAGGTTTTTTGAGCAACGGCCATTAAAATGGTCATTGTACCTACCGTTTTTTTAAAATATAATTTGTAAGAGGCATTAATTAATTAATGAAATTGACTTCGTTGGTCTAGGATGTAATGTCTTTCAAGATCAGGAAACATATTACATAATGAGTAAATAATGTAAAAAAAACACTGAATATACTAAATTATTGTAAGGAATCACCAAATGAACACAAAGGAGTTGAGCCTCTTCATTACATGAATAATTACATAATTAAAGTGATGATGCCACAAACATATAATTGAGATAGAAAACAATTGTAAAGATATTAAATAACAAATAAAACAAAGTGCAAAAAAGATATATATATATATATATATATATATATATATATACGATAACAAACGATCTGTATAAATTTAATGATGAACAAACAATGGCAAAAAATCAGCAGATAGAAAAAAATAATTAAAGACATACATTTGGTAAAGCGGCACATGAATTCTGAAGCAATTAATAAGCTACCGATCTTTAACTAAAGTTTTTTAATTGGGAGAAAGAATGAATAGACAGATTAGAGATAACCGGATACTAAAATTCTCTTCAATTTATGCTGTTGACATCAACAGAGTTCGGATAAGAACATTTAGCATCTATCAGTTTCCGCATTTTCGGATCTCCATTATTTTGTGTCTTCTGTCACCCGAATCACCAGCGGCCCCCCAACCCTGCTCATTTACCTCAACATCTACGCACCTACTACTCTGCGACCCGCTACTGAGCGTGTGGCTGGGGTTGTTTGGATACTTGTCATGAAATGGGTGGGAATTGGGGAAAGAAGGAAAGAGGATGGAATTGAACTATATGCCTACTATATATTTTATATTTTTGTCGTAAATTTTAGTAAGATTCACCAACGACGCAAAGAAGAAGGTATTTTTTTATATTTATCAGTTGGTTAATCTTATTGTGCCGCTCCTAACTGCTCCAAGAATATGGCGTGGGAACAAAATAATACCCTCTTTGTTTAACTTAAACTCACCTAGTACACATTTTTCAAGATGCCTCGCGTGAAGCCTACGGATCTCTAAAGCCTCCCATCCCTTCTTCTATATCCCGTCCTGGCATCACTAATGCAACATTTTTCGTAAACAAGTAGCCTTTTTAATGAAGCGAGCGAATTTCCTGTATAATTTATTTACTCCGTCAGTTGATTCATCAGCTGTGCTGTTAGGCTGGTTAATTGGGGAATCAACTGACAGCTGATGCCATTTAAATCCCCAAAGGCAAGATTAAACGAGGAATTTTTTTTGCATAATCTGATGTGTTTTATTTTTTTCCACCATATTTTCCACCATGTATTTCCTGCCATACATAGTCTCACTTTCATTGTCTTCATGGCGCAAGATTATGATAATTTATCTAATTTAAAATTGCATCGTGTAAAGCGGTGAAGTGCAAGAATGCGCACGCGACTTCATAAAAGATGGGAAAATAGTCCCTGCTCTGATTCAGTGCTCTCGTTATTGCAATATTTTTGCATCAAATTGTGCACTTAGCCTCGTGTAACAGGGCTTTGAATATAGGTAGGTAGGTTGGAAAGGTGGGAACCCTGCAAAATGGGGTTCAATTCAAAGATAAATTCATGTTACCCTGACGGAGTACGATGTTACCGCTCTCAGCATAGCACAGAAAATGATCGGTTTTCCAATTAAAAAAGTCTAACGGTGCCAGGATTTGAACCCATATCCTTGGAAATGGAGAGCCATTAATGCATCGACCGCACCGAATTGATCTCCATCTGCTATGGTTCACTCTGAGTTGGCTCTTACTAGTTCATTTAACGTTACTTGCCACTTATGTTCGAATTTCTGACTTCATGCGATAAATCTTTCTCTTTAGGATCCAAAACTTTTGCGGTTTACTGGAGATGTAGTCTTTTTTTTAGTTTCTCTTCTTCTAAGACTGTAATATTAGATCATTAGTGTCATTTTTGTTTGTTGTTGAGAAATTACACGTGGTGAAAAAGGTTCACCCATTTTCATTTTACTTCAAAATATTTAATTTTATCCCCTAATTATGTAACCATCATGTTCCTTGTCATTTACATTGTTTTAGTGTTAGAGCTAGCTCGCTAGCTAATTGAAGAAATAGATCCCTAATATAGTGGTCACCGAACTAAAACTGACTAACCAAGAACTGACATACGACTTTATACTAATTTTGTCCTCGCATTGATATCCCCCGGATTGTTCGGTATTTTATTCATTTTTACCGCTCCTCTCATGTTTAGGAGATGTATTTTATCATTTCTGGAATTGCAGTGATTCTTCATGACCATTCCATCTACTCCTTTATTATTCCATGCTGTCTTCTCTTTCTCACTTTTTCGCTTCATCTTTCCTATCATTCCTCACCCTCTCTTTTTGCACTCAAGAGTGGGAGTCTTTATTTATGGAATTGGAGTTTGAGACATTTGCAACCGAAGTTTTCATTCTCTCTCTCATCTGAGAAACTCCTTGCTGATTGTTATTGGTTTTCCTATGTAAGATACTTTGCTGATGCCGACAACTTTGCCGAAGAAAAGTAATTATTTTGCGTCGATAAGGTTTGGATTTCAACTAAATGTGTGGATTCCGAGTTCCCCAGGCTGAGTTGATTTGTTTGGCTGAAAAAAACTCAATCTTTTTGGAAATTAACTGAGAGTTCAATTCACTAGCAACATGGATCTTGGTGTGAATATTTTTAAAATTTCGCTGAAATGGCATTTAAGACAATTGCGTGAATTTTTAATAGCAGAAGCGAGAAAACCTTCACATTGCCTGCTCTGAGCAAAATTGGTTGTTTTTATGTCGTATGAGGTTGCTTTCACTAAATCTGAGTGAATAAATGGAAAAGGGTAAATCATGTTACCATTTTCATCGTTAAAGAAATAAATCGGTGTAAATTTATTTAAAAGATGTCACGAAAAAAGTGTGTACCCTGTAGCAAAATTTATCTCTAATATTGAAGCTTATTTATTTACTGGTACTTTTAGATGAGTACCTACATTCTTGTAGACTAAAAATCCTTGTATTTAGGTGTAAGTGACCAAATAGAAATAATCATAACTCTCAGGCAAATTCAAGACAAATGTGCTTGGCATAATTAGATTGGTTTTCTTGTGAACGCCTATTACTGCATGATATTGTGTTTAATGTTTGGTTCATCTTCGTTCACGATGAAAACCAGATGCGATGCATACTTGATGCTCAATCAACTTTGAGCTAACCATCAACATAGGTAATCCATTTGATATATGGTATTTTTTTATTTATAATTTTTCTATTTGAGATAAATGGATTTGTTTAACCCCTCATTTAAGTTTCATTAGCTTTGCTATATCCCACCTTTAATTTTTCGCAGTAACCGGAAAAGTTTTAGATTTGTGGCGAAAGTTAAGATAATGTGTTTCGGCATGCCTGTTTAATTGTCACAGTTAAATGAAATTTTGTGGGTTCGACTCCATCCTGAGGCAAAGTCACTGGACTTTAATGACACGAACCCGTTGACGCGTATCCCAGCAATCCTTTTAGCATTTTATTATCCCTAGACCTCTCACTTGAACGGCATCAAGGGTTCGCGATTTATAAATTTCATAATACAGTTGAGGAATGATCGCAGCGAGAAAGCATTACAGTTTTATACTGCCAGACCCATTAGACTCGGGAAAATGGATCAGTCTGAGAGAATATCAAAGCTGGGTGCGTTATACGGTCCATTAAGCTTCCACCCCAGTATTCATTTTAGTGCGCATTTTAAACCCATGAGTTGTGCAATGGCTGTGAAAGATCTGCGATAGTAATGTCCTTAATAGTTTTTCTCCCAACCCTTTTTTCCTCTCCCTGGCAGGAAGTTTTTATTTCCTATATCGACTCGCTGTGCCATTTTCACACCTGCATGCAGAGCGTATATTTCAAGTCTGTGCGAGATTATAGGGAAGTTATTCGATGGATGGCTATTGTAAAAATGCCACATTTATTCAGAGTGCATTAGTGGCTATGGGAGTACTATCAATCTCGTACAGGAAGCGCTCCAATGTGCACGTGAAAATTTTAGTCGTGATATCGTGACAAAGGGTTCTTTGCTCCGTATTATACTAATTTGTCAAACTTGATTAAATTGTATAACATTTTGATATTTTTACTCTTTTACTTCGCATTTGACTGGCAATGACCAAATATCAGCTAAACAAAATAATTTCCCCGCGATTACAGTATTAAATATATTTGTTTTCACGCAACTCATTTCGAGACAACGAAATCATAGACGTGTCTCGTTGCTTTGGATATTTGACATTAAAATAAGAAGAAAAAACTTTATTCCACCACGCAATTCTTGAGTTGGTTTAAGACATCTTCAGCACTAAATAGAAAATTTCGAGATGGCAAAGTATGACAGTTAGTATAAAAAATAACGCTTTAACGTTCAGGTCGCGGTCGACCAAATAAACAACGTGTTAAGGTTCAGAGTTTTTTTTATCAATTCCGAAATTCCATTAAGTACGGGCTAAAACCTTTGAGTTCATCTTTCAGATGATTTTATGGTAACATTTACAAAACCACAACTTGAACTTAAAAACACACACACACACGACCCGGGTTTCAACGCTTGAGCTTGTTTTTTAAGTTGTGGTTTTGTAAATGTTACCATTAAGTCATCTGAAAGATAAAATGGAATACCACAAAGTTAAAAAAGAACTTATATTATTTACTTTGAGTTCATTACATATAAATCTCGTATTTTTTCATTCAAGAGACAATGAAAACATCTCCCTCTCTATCTCTTCCTCTCTCTTCTTCATATTCAAGTTCATTATTATGAATCACAGGGTTGAAGATCGGCAGATCTTCACTCACTTCATTTTTCTGCTAACTATCGATAACTTCTGTAGTTGGTTTCTTCTTAATTCCCTAATCTTTCATAATTTGATTATTGTACTCCACCTTTGATCTTACTTTATAATTCCTCCAATTTATTTTACCTATCATTCTTGTTTTCACAATACTGCCGTGTCTCATAATCAATCATTATCATTACCATGTCTCATAATGAATCAAACAACATTTTCTCTTATAACTCATCGCTCAATTTTCATTAAACGGCTCCTCTTCTCAACTCTTATAAGGAAGTCCACATCGGTAATTCACTTTATCTTTGGTAATAAATCTTTAATAGCATCATATTTATACTTATTGCTAAATACTAACTAATTAATATAATCACAATGTTCTTGGTTCTATCGTTTTCAATGCTAGTGTCCAAGCTTGGCCACTATGTGAGAGGATGCTCTTCAGAAATATGTCATGTAAATGCTCTGTAGCACCTAAAATGTGTTGTTGGTTTTTAAAAAAACTATTGTTTAGAGGGAATACATTTAAAGACTTAGAGTTTATAATCAATTAATTGTAGTAATATAAATAAGCCATTATACCATAAACATTCAATTTTTCATTCCGGCCTTGTGGTGGCCTGAAAATTTTCTACGTTCAACAAATTTTTCATAAAAGCATGTTTTACTGCAACACAATAGAGTAATCTTTGATTTCAAATAAAGGAAATACTAGACAGAAACATCTTGAAACCTTGAAACCTTGAAAAATTGAAAATGATTGCAAGGCAGTCGAAACCTGGGTCGGGAATTAAAGTTTCAAGTGTGGAAAATACTAAGAGTTCTCTCTTTTTAGTCATGTCAGTAGATACATTCCACAAAGTTAAGCCTTCAACCATTAAGTTTACATTTAAGGAGAATAATTTCATAGGAAATAATTTTGGTTAGCTGTTACCCAAACCTTTTATGTTGTAGATATAATTCAAAGTCGTTGGTGACTATATCGTTTTAGAAAGACAAGTTTTTGTAGGTGTTAATGGGTAGAGGAGATGTTTATTTAGGAGGATAACGAGCAAAAAAATGAAATGAAATTATTTTTACGGTGGAACCTTCTAATCCTGTCTATTTAGATATTGTATTTCATTTATTTTCGTTATTTCTGTCTTCATTCCTGATTCCCTTTCCTATATATCTCCAATCGTCTTCCTCGACAAATCTCGCCTGGCCCAACACCCAACGGGCTTTCTAGTCTAAGTCGAACCCCCTTCTCCCCTCGACTTTTCTTAGAAGTTTATCGATCACTTCCCCAATTGCTCCCTGCCTATAATCTGGCACCCACAAAATCCCTCCAGACCTTCGACATCGAACACTGTAATCGTTGCCCAACCGAATCCCACTGTCTCCTCCTAACTTCCCGTACGTCCTTCCACCCTCCACTCCAATAGTCGCCGGCTCAGTTATTACTTCTGGTGGCCTCCGGGGCAGGACTCCTTATATTTCTGCTTGTTTGTTCCTCTCGACGGTCTATGGGTGAAGAATATCTGGCCTTGAGGCCTAAGATGCTTATTTGAACTATTGGAATCAGAACCAAAGTCAAGATACTCAACATTGGATATGAACCTGACGTTATACTTTGTTTTGGAATGCTACCAAGTACCAGATCCAATTTTCCTCGCGAAGTTTATGTCAGTGTTTTGGCTGGAGGAGACCCAATTTTTTTCGAAACAATTTAAGTAGCATAAGCATTTCCATATTACTGAATTGTTTTAGCCTTTTCTTCCCTAGACCGGATATTATGAGTTACTGTATGCATTACATACTAAAAACTTCATAAGGTATACACAAATCTTGGTAATTTTTTTCACTTATATCAAAAGAGATAATATAATTTGTGTTCAAAAATCGAGCTTCCTCAACCTCAGTATCTTTTGAGGAGCATTTAGACAAACTTTGGAGGTCTTTTGCAAGTCTTTGCTGTCGTTGTGAAGTTTTATAAAACTAAATGTGTTGCTCCTAAAGCTGCAGGTGCTGTATGATGGCGTGCAGACGTATGTAGGAACAGAATTTCCTTTTGACCTTGCTGTAGCATCTTTTTAAAGGAATAAACGTTGAAATACATTTAGTCACTTCCTGGTAGTCCTAATTATATGTTTTTACTTGCTGTTAAACTCTCCAATGATCCTCGCAGTGATTGAACTTGATTTTTCAATTACTATGGTGACAACAAAGAAATCAGTGTTGTCTGATGCTTGAAGTATATCATCTTATATCCATGGAGTGTTGATATCAGCAGAGCAATCAGCCAACTTTTGGTTTGATGATTAGAGAGGAGCTAGTATTTTTTCACTAGAACGTCTCTGAATAGCCTACCTTAAGAGCTATTTCGTGAGTTGCTGCATCCATCTAGCTCTCCAGTTCAATTTCATCCATAAGTGTGGCTCATAACACTAAAAGTACCGGACTTTGTATCATACATATTAGTATTGAGTTCAATTTTAGCTCTTATAAATAATTTGTTTGTAGATTTGTCTTTCAAGGAAAAATGACTTTTTCGACTGAAGTAAAATGCAAATGGTTTTGGAAACACTTTTTATTTATTATTATACATTCCTTGTAAGTAGAGTGGTATATATTAGCAAACTATAATTTACCATTTCAGCATGAAGGTTGTGGCGCTTTGCATGCAAACTTGAACAAGGGAATTTTTGTATGCATACGTGATTCGTGCATAAATATGTATTTTGAGTGTTGAAAAACTATTACCACCGTTTATCATATATACCAATAGCAGTAAAGAAAAGTATTCTAACAAAAGACAATAAAACTCCATTCCATAATTCATATTTTCATATAATATTCTAGTGCATAAATAAGAATGTCAAGAAATATGCGAGAGATGGGACAATTCAGTCAGAAAGTGATGAATTGTCAAAAATGAAAAAGGGTCAAAACGACACCTCCAGTATTCCTCCTGTTAAACCTACAGCTACTGTATAACCTTTCCATCAAAAATGCTAGATAGTGAGGAAACTCTTCGTCAAATCACTGTGTGTATGAGAAATCATCCACCAACTATCACTATCGTACTTGTCTTTGGATTTATTAAATAAAAACGCATTTCGATGTGCTGTAATAAGCATTACCTAAAATCGCTGACATTCTTTTTACATATTTAAACTTCGGGTCAAATTCGTAAAAAGCAACTGCAAACTTAACCTGGGGTAACTTCCGGGATGAATCAACGCAAAGCGTTCGTAGGGAAAGTTTTAAATCCTAATACCTGGAAATGATTTTCCAAGACATCGAAACGCGTGCTTTATCAACTAACCTACGATGAGGGTCGAAGGTTTTACTGCTATTCTGTACATTTGGCATCGATTGTTGGAAGTTTTAGGAATGAAAATGTTTATAATAGAAACAACAATTGCACTTTTTCACAGGATATGTTTATGCGAACGACGCGTTTCAGCTCTTAGAGCCATCATCAGGTACAGGACATATTCAGTAGAAGACTTTACAGGATTTATAGGATTCCACCTCTTACCCTTGGTTTTTCCTGGTGCTTCCTTGGTTTTTTCTGTTTCCTGCCACCTCCTCCTACCATATTTCTGTTCCCCAGCCCCCTTCTTAAGCATGTCAAGTACGTAAATTTGATGTGCTCTCTACTTAATATGCCATGTACCTGATGATGGCTCTGTGAGCTGAAACGCGTCGTACGCATTAAAATTTCCTGTGGAAAAGTGCAATTGTTGTGTCTGTTATAATATGACAAACTTCCACGATATCTCGCCTGAACCTGTTGAAATTATATGAAAATATTTAATAAAGTCGTATACAATGATTTGCGAAGGTCTGAAAGCGAAATACGTAGTTGTAGATATCACAGCCCTAAGAATATCCACGAAACGTAGGGCTGTGTAGCACCGGACTCTATGTCGCTGATGAGATGTCTACGACTTCGTGGAGTTTGGTTCTTTCAAGGAGAGGGGACGGACGGAGGGAGTGGGATGAGGTCTCCTCCCCTTATACCCTCGTGGAGATCTCTCATGTCGTTTGCGGCGGTGTGGCTGGCTGGTTCCCGGTAGACGGGCGCCGGAGGCTGGCTGTCCAAGTGACTCGGATACTACTTTGGAATTTGTGGAAGGATATGAGGAGAGTGATTGGGGCTCCATCTGAAGAGGGCGACCCATCACGCGTCGCTGAGCTCCCTCTCTCTAATGCTCGGGCCTCGCGAAAGAGCAAAGCCAGAGGTTTTCATCGGAAGCTTGGGTTCATCCGAGGCGGGCTCATTAGCTCGACCAACCGCCGTGTCTGAAACGTAACAAAATCAATGAAATGTTCGAGGTTGCAAAGCAGATGGACAATCTTATTTGAAATAGAAGAAGGGAAAAATTTAGATAGAATATTTTACGATTGTTTAGTGTTTAGCGTTTACTGGAATAGATTCAAGAATTTACCTATTTTGGAAGCAAAATCACAAAATATGGAACTGTAAAAGGAAAATAATAAGCTGGATTCAACCAGCCAAGATCGCTTTTAACTCAAAGAAAAACGTCCTTAGCAATAGAAACATTGATCTAAATACAAGGAAAAGATTCATGAAGGCATAAGTGAGGAGTATTTTGTTATATGGATTCGAGACATGGACTGTTGGGAGACCAGAGGAAAGACAAAGTCTTCCAGTAATGGAAGAATTTGAATCCTGGTGCTACCGTATGATGCTGAAAGTCAGCTGGGTAGAAAGAATAACTAACGCAGTTGTGTTTCATAGAGCGAAAGAGAGAAGGATATTATGGATTAGCATTAAAAAAGGTGAGACAAATTAATAGGGCACATCCTACGTCGTAATCATATAATTAGAACAATAATAGAGGAAATGATTGAAGGAAGAAACCGTCGAGGAAGACCAAGACTGTCCTACATAGAGCAAATTATGAGCGATACGTGTTGCACCTCCTATGAAGAGATAATGAGGGAAGCAGAACAAAGATTGGAGTGACGAGCTGCTGCAGACCAACCTCAGGGTTGACAACTTAAGAAGTTTAGTGTACACTATTTTTTGGCGGAGGGCTAACATATTTTGTTAGAGCCAAACTGTTATGGCAGGAACGATCACAGGCATAAAATTAAGAAAATAGACAGCAGAACCGATAAATTTAGAATAACATTTATTCCTCGTTCATAAGGAACCATATTAATTGTGACAGATTAGTTCTCTGATGCATTGACTCTCACAAAATATTGTATATTTTTTACTTGTGCTTAATATATTAGCACGAGTCTAACAACTCAATTCGCATAAAATGTCCGGTATAATATATCTTTCTGCATGAATGAGTTACTTGTAGGACGATTTATCAATCACATTAATGGTACTAAACATTATTTCTACCATAATTGTGTTGCATGGCGGTATTCTAGTCAACATAGCACTCTCCTACTATCTGGTCTGACCGTACATTGTTTTCTTGACTACTTTTGGCTTGCGGCCATGGGAAAGTGCGCGGCTCTGACTTGAAAAGGGATGAGTGATGTGGAATCACCCAGTGCCACACACCCTAATGGTAGGTTACACGATATTTCAGTAGTGCCCGTGATTGAAGAACGTTCAAGGCGCAGATCGGAACACCTTGGCACGCACAAAAACGATCAAAATAATATGCGTGAGCAAAACGTTGGGAAGTCCGCCGGTGTATCGTACTCTTCACGTATACAATATTCCGAACGTTTTTTAATAGTGTAAGATATCGACTTACGTTGGAGATGCTTGACGAAGAAGTGCGACCTCAATCGAAACGGCGTGAATCGGAACCAGACTTTCGTTCTATTTAATTTCATTATTTACCAAGACGTTAATTTCTGAGCTAATATTTTTCCCGTTGTTAAAAAAAATTGATTTTCATGGTTATTGAGGGAAGGATTAATATATCCTTACACAAGAAAGAAGGTAAGAGAATTGATGAAGCATTGTGATCAGTCTTGATTTTTTGGATACATGTACTCGCAAGCATGGATGGATCCAATCTGTTTTTAAGTGCACTGATTTGTGCTTAGTGTCTGCAACGCAAACAGAAGCAAGTACACTTTAGTGTTGTGCAGATATTATCGTACTATAGCTAATTGAAAGCTCCCAGCAACATGTAATAGGGTTACTATCAAAGTATGCATATTGGTGAATAAACATTTACTGAAAGGTAGAGTAGTTATTTCATCTCTGTTCAATTTTTCCAACTATGTTGACATTTTATGACTCATCCGGTACACCATGCTTTAACCATAATACGAGCAGGCTAATTTTGTGAATTTGTGCGTGTGATTTTTGTAAAAATATGAACTTAACCGGGCTGGGTGAGTCTAGTAGACTCTTTCAACTTATTATATTGGTTTACGGGATTTCACAATGCTAGCTTTTAGCTTCCACATAACCTTGATATTTGTTGCATACTCAAGTAATACAGTACACCAAATACATTCCTCATGGTGGAACAAAACTTTTACATTTTACATTAATTTTTTATATTTGATGAAAAGAGTACTTTTTCTGCAGTGTTCACCACAATATGTGCACAGCATTTATGACAAGACTGTTTTTGCATCCTATTTCTAGCTTCTGGGCACATGAAACCCCTTTTTTTCCTTGGCACTTCAATGGCTGAACCTGGTTCTATGGTCCTCGCCATGAAAAACAGCAATCGCTGCTTGTGTACGCCGCTGAAGACCTAGCAATGCCCGAGATTGAATTTGAGCTTTTATAAGACCATCTTCAAGGCTAAGGATGAATATTCGCCTCTTATTTAGCTTAGCCTCATTCCAGTTTGAATTTAGTGAGCTCCACACTACGAATGCCGCAACTTTGCTTATATCTAACACATTCATAAATTGTGCGAATGGCCAGCAATTGGTTTTTCTCTTGCACGTATACTCGTGAACGAGTTGGTCTAAGGAGTCAACTCCTCCCTTAGTTTGGTTATAGTAAGTTATTATTTCTGGTTTACCACTCACAAATTTAACCAGAATGGTGCATTGTGGATAAAAGTGTTATTCTCCTATTTTTTTCGGGACAAACGAAACTAATGTGGCTTTCTCTCTAATACCAATAAGTTCGGAACCTTCCGGTCTAGATTTATTTGGAAGAAACGAAAAGGAGAGACATTTTTTGTTCTTTCTTACTGCTCCCACTAACGTTAGTTCATTTGATAGCAGTGTTTGCGTCAAGTTTAAATATGTAAAATAATTGTTGCAAGTTACATAACGATTGCTCCCTTTGAAAATATCCGTGAGTGAGAGAAAAACAGACGAGGCTAGGTTATGAGCTCTTTTCTCACCTTTACCCAAGTTGGGTATTAAATACAGAGGATAAAAAGTTCTGGAATCGCACATCCACCAACTTTTCGTACCATGTTTGTCAGACTTTGACGGTATATACTGTTTGAAAGGACACCTTCGTCTTCATGGCATGGAACTAATTGCTCATCGAAAGTAAGATTCTCTCCTGAAAAACATAATGATTTTTTAGATTTTAATATATTTCATTCCATGCGTCACAAATAGGAGCCAATTTGTCATTTTTATTCGCTCAGCACGAGTTAGTTTATCATCAAATCGGAAGAATCATAAAAACATTCGAAACTTTTTATCCCCAATGTAGCCCGAAAAATTGGTGGCGCGTACAATTTAACCCATTAAAATCGTAATGAGAGAAATTAGATTTCAAGTGGCCAGCAGTTATTAAAAGTCCAAAGAAAGCATAAATCTCCTACCTGTCGCATAATTTCCATAGATTTGCGTCTCTCTGTTCAGAAATTTTACAAACGCGTTCCATTTCCATATTGGAATATTTCACGGATTCAATCATATGGAGACTTGATTTGTAATGACAATGATTGTGTTGGGTTTTCCACCTTCAATTTAGGGGGAAGTAAAACTTTACCCACGAACCCTTTGATGATATTAAGCACTCAGACGCGTCCAGTCTTGACGTCAGTTTTGGCATCTGTATTTATATGTACAGGAAATGTAACAGGGAAGAGGAAAAGATTATTATTTGTGCAATCTCTCGTGAGACCCGGTGGATTAGCGTCCACTCCCACACCGTTCACCCACAGACACTGCCAGGCTACCTGCCTCGCTAATCCCGTAATTGATCCCCAGTGCTGTCACAAGGTTACGAAACATGTGTCACCTAATGGGCTTAATATTACCAAATATAAACTTTCCAACTAACTGTTTTGTCTCCATGAAATAACAAAATTAGTAATCCACGTCAAATTTATAGAAGATTGAGTCCAAACACGACGTACATCATACATCATATAAGCTTGTTTTTATGTCTTTTTTTCTGTCATTAACATGTCAAACAAATTAAACTAATTTCAGAAATACGGCTCATTTTTCTTTAAAAAGATGAACCTTGAAATGTGGAACCTGATATAGCTAAAAAGGAAAGATATGCACAGAGAAATGCACGAATTATCACGAGCCTCACGGACTCACCTATCCCGACTCTGTTGCAATTCAAGAAAACAATGTATTCCAAATTTATTTAAACACTAAGATGCATTTCAATAAATTCAATTTATAGATGATATAAAATTAGAAGAAGTCACAAATTCACGCCAAGCTACCATTTCAATTTTAAAAGAAAATGAAAAAAATGTGATGCGATGAGTCCGAGAGACTCACCTTGCCCGTATTAGGGATAATATGCCTAATTTTAGCATTTTTCACCATGTTTATATGCGCTATATTCAAGTTTTTGAAATATAAAATCCGGAATCCATTTCTACGCATATCATATGGAAATAAATGATATATAATATTGTAAATGCGCTACGCACATTCATTGCTTGCAATTTTTCCCTGGAAGTAGCTTGCTGTATTTTTGTGTATATAGCTGAGAACAATGGTTAGTGATCATGATATACAAATTGCTGCACTACTGAGCTTTAAGGGCAATGCACTTAGGCTGTAACTGACAATTAGCAGCGAAACGTTTATGACTTTTTTTCATTGCTACTGGTATCGTTCTCAACACTATTATTAAGGGATTTATGATCTTATTTTGAAATAACTACGGTTCAAATTTTTTAACTCCACATCCCAGGTAGTATAATGTCATAGCTTTATCATGCAGCGAATTAAAAAATTTCGTAAGCTTTTTCTGATATCAGTAAATAAATAATAAAATCACTGTAATAAGCAAATGTGCAAAGGCTTTTTTTTTTAAATCCCATTATTGGATTATGTCCTCCCATATGCCAGAATTCTCTGGTCGAGTGCATTTTAAAGTGCGTCATCTCCGGAAAAGCATTGTTTAAAACAATCCGGACTACTCAGAAACTTGTTTACAAACATTAACTTTCAATGAATTTGCATTTGTATGAGACACCGTGATAATATCCTAAGCGTAAGGGCATATATCCCTCTTGGTGATTGATGCGAAATAAATTATTTGATTTATATAACTGTCCGTTCCTGGTGGCGATGGGAAAAAGTCCTCTCCTACAAGTCCAAGGGTCGCGAGTTCGAATCCTGCCTGGATAAAATTATCACCATCATGGCATGTTTGTGTTCGTCTGTTGCTATTTCTATTCATCCAACATAAATTGGCTTAATCCGCTCTACTCGGAGTAGTACCAATATTTGAGTAGCGATGATTCTAGCACTGGTATTAAAAAATAATGACGTACATGACGAGAAGCTAAAAATCCATCTTCCGTTACTCATCAAGCTAATAAAAAAGAGAGCACAAATGTATTAGAGTCTATGTGTGATCGCTTCCCATTCCGGTGAGATGACGACTAAGCATGAAATAATTTAGCATCACAACTGGAGGCCGAATCCCAGTGAGTGCAGCGGGTTGAATTAATTTAATGCCGAATGGAGATTGCTGTCTAGGAAAGGATGATAGAGCTCCGTCAACGATAAATTTAAAAAAAAATAAGGACATTTGAAGGGAGAAATTACGATATTAAACCCATTCGTGGGGAGCTCTCGAAAAACGTAACGCAAGCGCTATGCGCCACGCTCGGTCAACTTTTAAACCAATTCTCGTCCGAGGAGTGGAAGGAATCCTACATCCCCCCCCTGTATCCCTTGAAGCTAATTCCTCACAGTTGGAAGAAAATGAGAACAGATAGACGGTATTGTGTAAAGGGAGGGGAGGACAGGATATTTATGATGAATTAATGAAACCCGATCCCCTTGCAGACCCTTATGTTTTAAAAGCTTGGCTGGCGAATGGAGCATGGGGGTGAGAGAGATAGAGAGGGTTGAATGCGGCAACTTGCGCGTGGTAGAATGGGGCAACTTGTGCATCCCAGAGTGGGGTGGGGATAAACAAAAGAAAGAAAGGGAGGAAGAAAAAAACCTTGGCATCTCTTTAATCCCTTTTCGAGGAGAGAGGGAGATCCGAGCTTTCTCATTAAAACCGCGGGCGGCCTCCTCGGCTCGGAGGCTCCGGAGATAGAGAGGTAGGTATCCTCTGGCTTGCATCCACATCGATATTTTATGGCCTCCCTTACTTCCCGCATCATCCCTATGCCTCTCCCTTCCTCCCCCGCCATATATTCCATCCCAACCCTCCTCATCCCCCGTCTCTCTCTCTTTCCCTCCTGGCAAAATATTTGCTCTCCCTCGTCTCCTATCCTGAGTCATCTCAATCTAGATCAGCACGTCGGGAAGAGTTTATACACCTAGGGGTTGAAAAATTTCATTCTTAACGCGTAAATAACCGGCTTTCTCCCTCCTCTGCTTCTACAACTCATCCGCTTCTCCTTTTCGGCCTTCGTTTAGCGCTACGATTCTTACATAGCAAGGGTGTAAATTGACAATAGGATTTACTTTCATTATTCATCCGAATATTTAATATGATTTTATTAAACAGAGTGTAGAAGGTCTGAGGGAGATGAATAAGACCATGGCATTGCGATAGACGTATGGAATAAAAAATATCAAGCCTCGATGAAAAATATATAGATAGCAATGGAGAATTAAGATTACGATGTGAATTTTGTGCACAGTCTTATTGATCTCGTTTAATGCAGTGCAATATGAAGAAATAATCTTTTGGGAAAACATTGATCATGATTACGGAAAACCAGGCATATACAATGTGATTAGACGTTAATAATTTTAAAATATTAATGTTTGCATTAAGAATACTTGCCCACAAAAATACAGGAAAACGTCCATTATTGAAAGACACTACATTTATGTTTTCTTGCAGCAAGTTTTTGGTCCAAAAATAAAATTACTGTTCTCCTATCACCAGCTGCTGTATGTCTTAATGGTAGATTTTCGAATCCGATGAGGATGTAGGCTCAAGCACTTGGGATATTCTTGGATCATGGAGATGCCGCTTTGTCAATATTTATCGACGATTATAAGCCAATCCGTATACAATTGGTTATTAATATCTATAGCTTATTACATTGAAATGTATATCAAACTTAGAAAAGTGTCTTTTCACGACAATCTTTCCATTCTTCTGCTGCATTCACTACCCTTTCATCTGAATTTTATTCTTTTTCTACTTAATCCTCATTTATTAAAGAGGAATCTTGGTTTATATGGGTAGATAGAGCTAACTGAGTATTCTTCCATGTTTTCCCTTCGTAATTTCTCTTTTGCTCAACCATTTCCAAGGTAGCACTATTACAAGGTGAAATGTTCTTGTGACAGTTCAAAATGATTCGGTTCAATGCATGACAATATCGAGTCCTGTGCTAATTCTTGAGACAACGACTCGAGAATTAGCACAAGAAATAACGGATCTCTAAATGCATGTAGTAAACACGACGGTGTTGGAAATGTAAACATGCGAGTTTTACTATATGCGGATGATGCTGTTTTGATCTCATAGAGCCAACAGGGATCACAGAAGCTCCAAGAATAGTTTTGTGAATCAACAGAGAAAATGGAATTGAGGGTAAATAAGTACAAGACTAAAGTAGTAGTTTTTAGGAAGGAGAATGGGGAAAATAACTGTATGATGGGGTGAATGTTAAAGTAATTGAACAAGTGGATGATTTTGTGTACTTAGATAAGATGTTTGCGAAAGATGGCCGGATAGATGAGGAGATAAAGAGACGTGCAAATGCTGGAAGGAAAGTGGTAGGTAGCATGTGGAGCATATTAAGTAATGAGTGCCTATCTAAGAAAGCGAAAATCGCCGTGTACAACAGTGTACTTCTCCCCACTTTGTTGTATGGTAGTGAAACATGGGTATGTCAGGATAGACATAAGAGTGGACTAAACGCCGTGGGTATGAGTTATATGATGAGTGTTTGCAGCAAAAGTAAGATGGACAGGGTCAGGAATGATTGGGCAATAGATGAATGAGGGTTAGATGCTCCAGTAGTGGACATATATAAAAGGAGTGTGCTTCATTGGTTTGGCCATGTTGAGAGAATGGATGAGAGTTGAATAACGAAACAGATATATGAGAGTTAAATGAATGGTGTGAGAGGTAGAGGTAGGCCGAGAAAGTTGTGGTTAAATGTGGTTAAGGGAATTCTTAGGAGGAGGAATATTAGGAATCTTAAAAGCAGGAGGGCGCATATGAAGCACTGAAGCAGTGCATCGGGCAAATGAACTAAAAGAGGTTTGCAAGGATAGATCAGTATGGAGGAAATTATTGAAGCAGAATTAGGTGTACAAATATGTATTTATGAGTGAAACTTCGTCACTGTGCCTACCCTGGAAGGGAACGGGGTGATTGGACTGTATGTAAGTATGTAAATAACGGATGAAAGGTCTGATAATTATATATACAGCGGAGCTAAACCTTATTCCTAATGCTATTATAATATACAGCGGAGCTAAACCTAACATCAATTTGAGATCTTGTCCTTTCTCGGCGAATAATATGAATAACAACAACAAAAACACTTACTCGGCTAGAAGCCCGAGAATTTTTTATTCTTACTAACATCAATTTATTAGCAAATGAGAGTTAAAACGTATACCATTTTTAAACATGAAAGTTGTCTTGTCTTTAGCAAACTGGGACCCACTTCGCCCGTGATAATGCATCATTAGGATATCTAAAAGAAAACTTTACCCTCATGTTTCCTCGCTTTGCTACTTTATCCATTTACCACCCAGGTATCTAAAACTCAATGGTCTCTGTTCCTAGGTTAGCGCTTGATGTAATCCCAACTACGTTCCAGCAACTGTCCCAAACAATTCAAAACGGTCTATGTTACAAGATATTTCATGACTGTTTCATACGAACGGTATATTTTATGAAGGTGGTTCTATTAGTACCCTTGTATGAAGACAGAAGATGCTACTAAGGCAACCTGTTTATACTATCGTGTCCTGGCTGATGTTCCACCATGACAGCGCACCAACACATTCATCTGGATTTGTTGCCGCCGAACTGCATGAGTTACGATAATCATTGCCACCGTACTCCCTGCATACGCCCGAACTGGGTCCCAGTGACTGTTTTACTCCCGATCATGAAGAAATTGCCAGCAGGAAAAAAAATCACTCTAATGAGGAGGCCATTGTTGAGACTTGGGCATATTTTGAGGAGCTCGACAGTTCTTACTTTTTTGAGGGGTTATAATAATGGCAGGGATGTTGGGAAAATTATATAGCCCTAAAAGGACTATGTTTAAAAATAAAAAATTATTACAAAAAATGGTCTATTGATATCAAACACTGGTGCTAATCAAACCTCCCTCGTAAACATCATTTTTGGGTGATGTTGCGCATCAATGTCCAATTTCGGTGCAAAACTCATTTGGGGAGTCAATGTTGTATTGTCCTGATCAGATATATTGAGTATTATCGCTTGTATCCCGCATAGTAAATCATAAATTATGGCAGCACAAATAATAATCGAATGCATTAAGTATGTGGCCAAAGTATTTCTTTATGCCTAACCTTTGCTCTACTTGTTCTTTCCATTCCTCTTTGTGATTAACCTCGCATCTTCTTCATGAGACTTTCTAAAAGTTATCTTAGGGCAATGGTGATAGGAGGCTAAAGGATAGCCCTTCCCTCCATCCTCCCGGAAGTTACTCGAGAGAGTGTCAAAATTTTACAGGTGGATACATTGGAAGAAATAGCGAAGGAATCAGGGCATTGCAATTATAATTGTAAGCCCAAATATCGACCTTGATACAAAAATATTTTGATAACGATATATTATCATGGAGGCATTTTTCGGGCATATCGAATATTATTGGTCAAATCGCCCATAGTTCAGTGTGGTTTAGTGTACAATCAGGGACAAGCAGAGTCCAGGTAAATATAGCACAGCTTAAGAAAGTGATTTCATAGAGTGTAACGGACTTGTATCAGTTTGGGCCACATGGAGAATCCTGTTTGCAAACATACAATTGTGTAATCATCTTAATGCCTAAAGTTTAAGGAAGTAACTAAAGGAAATTTAATACTTGGTAGTTGTAATTTAGAGTTGCTGTTGGTGTGCTGAGTAACTCCGTGAAAATGTTTTCCCTTCTTCTAATTGCAACATCACACTTCTAGCTTTAATTAGATTTATAAAGTTAATTAATCTTTATAGGATACCTTAGAACGAAGTGAATGTTGAACGCATCATTAATAGCAAATTAATGACCTTCCTCCACTGCATTAATTTTTCCAGTTTTCTTTCTTCCCCTTCACTCGGCCGTCTCATAACTAACCAAGATGCGCTATGGTTTCTACGGGGAAAGAAGAAGACAGAGTGATGAGCTTGCACTACCCAAATAAATCTAGTCTTATTAGCCGTTTCAGAGAAATGTTATGGAGTGTTGAGGATGAAGTTGGAAGAGACGAAGGTTGGAGGGGAGACAAGAAAAGAAATCAAGGCAAAGTGTTGCTCAAGTCAACATATCAAATCGCAACGAGAAATATCTAGCAATTATTTTAGATGGTACATGCACTTGATGATATATGTAGCGTTAATTGAGAATAATTGGTCATGTCATGAACAATGTGTCATAAAATATTATGATGCAAAACTCAATTGTTTCAGGCTTTACTTTAATCCACTCTAAAGAATTCAAAAGAGATATGGTACTTGTCCACAGTTTTTATTATAATACAAATTGTGAAAAGCTGTGGTTTTTATATAACAATAAAACTGTGGAAAAGTACCATATCTCTTTTGAATTCTTTATTATGTTGCATATTATCACCTCACGGATTTATGGCAAAAGTGTAACATATATTGATAATAATTGTTTTCCTGACAGGTATTTCAATTTTTTTCCTTATGAATCAGTTGTGGTTGCTTTATTAATTTATTTGGATACAGCGTAGAACACGTTGGTAATAACCATACCGCGACCATACAGCCTTGAATTGGCTCACGAGGTATTATGTAGATGTAGGTGAAAAAATGGAATGAATATATAAAATAATATCGGTAATCGTTCATGCATTTATTGCGAATTATTTCTCATATGATTAGGTTCGCAATGATACAATAAACATATCACATGGGTGTCTCAGCAGGTTTATCGCGTACTTGACCAACCCTGCGAGCGTAGGGGAGTAAGGGTGGTGTAGGCGTTGGAGATGCATTGGCGAAGAGAAGGCTGGATGCTGGATAACCGATTGGAGAGCAGGGTTGACGTATGAATTCATGCATAATTATGAGCAAGCTGGATGTAAATGGGACAACGCGAGGCATCCATCGTCCATTGGGCGTGTGTACAGTGCGGCAACCCACCGAGGAGCCTCGTCCAAATTAACCTCCCTCGGACAAAGCGTTTTTGCCAAGGCAGAATTTGGGTTCGCTAACGGGTAAAGCTTCGTGTGCATCAACGTTGTAAATATCCTCGAAGCCACAACCAGGGTGCATGACAAGTTAAATGCACTATTCATCCAATATGTATATTTCTTAATGGTTCTGAGACTCGCAGAGAAATGATATGACTTAGATGACAAAGCTAATTATAATTTAAGTGTGCTTTTCATGTACTCCAGCGTTCGATTACGCTCTTCTTGTAACTCGATCCATCGTCAGCAGTATTTGCCCGGTGGTTACATGCCTGGTGATCCTGGTAATTGATTATTCGTTTGAAAGTACACTCATTGTGATGACAAAAAAACTGCAAACGAGTTTTCATCGACGCCCACCCTCCCAAACTGATTTAAAAGTTTAAAACTTCATTTTAAATAAATCTATGTGACAAACCAATTACGATAGAATTTTGAATTATCAGTATTTGGTAAAAGGTCGGCGTGGATTGGGGAAATTGAGAAGTCGTTTTATTGCCCTCATGAAGTTTTTACAACTCCATAATAGACTCAAACTCAGTGGTTTGCGCCGATTGATTTGATTGGTAATACATTTTGGTAGAGTGCGAATTTTATGATAAAATCAATGCATTCCCGTTGTGTTCCATTAAAGTTTTGTATTGGATTGGACGCTAATATCTCAGATTAGTTTGGGCTATTATTAATGAAAAATAAAGTGTCCGCAAGAATTAATCGCTTTCTGTGGTCTTTTGGTTTCACAGTATTTCGTTTGTTCTAATTAATTATAAATGTATCGGGTGGCCGTAAAAATAATGCACTTTGTGCCGCCCATAAACTAACGCTAACTAGACTAAAATTTTAAGCTAAGATTTCTTTCTAAGTTCAAATCATCTGAGTTTCCGATTAACACGCAGTATATTAGGTGTAATGAATAAGCATCTCACATGAATTGTATTCCTTGTATTGTATCCCAAAAACTGATATAAGTGACAAAATAAGAGAGACCCACAGTTGAACAGATCAGGAACAAATCCTTCCTCCTTCGCACCATAAATAGGTACAACCAAAAAAGTGCGAGATACCGAGGCTAAAATATTATACTCTCATGGAACATTCCCTATCTTATTCCGATTCCTTTCTCTAGTCCTAAACTCACGGCTAGTGTCTTAAAACTATCCGCCACACACCCCCGTGACGGCTTGAATTGTAGGAACTGTAGTAGCTCATAGCGCCCTTCAGTGGTTTCAATATGGTCGTGAACAGGAATTTTTCCATTAATGGAGAGCTCATGTCAAAAAAGAATTACCATTGTAAAGTAGAGGCTTTTAATATGAAACGTTTACTTAGGTGGATCTCAATTTGTGTGTACATAATTTGTCGCTTAGACGCGCTGCCATTTGGGTTTTCATTCTGACTAGGCTATCTATCACCGATTAAATTTTCATTTAAAATATATATTAAACTTCTACATTTTAAGCACTTACGTAGCTAATGTATATATCAACTGTTTGTTTCATTTGTATGGGTTTGACTTCATAATTGAAATCTCTGCAACGTCCAATTGCTCGCTTTTACTTTTGAAGTCCGCCAAAATGTATCCAACCTGGAAATACATATCATCATAATGGCCTTCTTGCAGCTGCAGTTAACTTTTCTAGAAACAGAAGTGAAATTATTTGCTTTTGGCGTGCGGGTGCACCCGTACTCAAAGAACCGTTTTAAACTATGCAAGGAACCGTGCTCCTGCTTTTTGAAGTCATCTAAGTTGATAGCTCTTTTTTCCGGCGTATTCAAGGTTTCACTCGTTTGGCAGGTTAACTGAGAGATTATACTCTGTACGTCAAATTATCACTTTATTTTCCAGAAAATCAATAATTAACTCACAGGCATGTTCTCCCTGGTGTAGTTATAAATGATTATTTCGTATTTTTTTTCTCTCTTCAACACACGGGGCCAGACAGAAAACCCTTATTAGTGCTGTGGTGCTAAGATTTTCTTCTCAAAGGGAGGGAGTGCGGCGGTGAGTAGAGATTGCAAGGCAGGCCACGACCGAAGATGGAAGTCGTCCCTTATTTATGTACCGGTCTGACCAGTCGAAGATGTTTCGAGCTTGAGATGTATTCGAGAGGGAGGAAGGAAACGTGAGGTATACCGGGGTATCTTCTGGAGGGGGAGTGGGACTGCCCGAGGAACGCGGTTCGCTGGAGGGAAAGAGATGGAGGATTGTGGGAATGAGTGAGTGTTGCCGGCGGGGTTGAGGAAGAATGGATCGGTGGCACGGAATCAGTAGACAGGGCATTGAATTGGTGGAGAGGGTGAGGGACAGGCATGGCTACGGGGAGGATTAGGTGGTTACCATCTGGCGATCCATCAACGCTGTGTAGCCGAAAAACTGAGATGACGCCGGACGGACACGGGGGGCAGAAGGTTGGAGATCAAGGCGTTTGGAAAAAAAATGTTGGTAGAGGCTATCCGTGATGATGGCCCAGTTGAAATATATTGATTTGGCTAAGGAAGAAGTGAAATGTAAACATTGTTTTCACGATTAAATGACTTAAACAGAGGCCTCGATTATTGATTCTACGGCCACAACTTTCCCTTCCCCAAATAGTATTGGACGTATACAAAGTATGCCGGCCCGCCGCGTGCACAGCGGTGAAATACGCTGATATTACCATGAGAAAAAATTGGCCTAAACTGGGAATCGAGTCACAGACATTTGGTTTTCCGTGCCTATTTGCAGACCAGTGCGTTCCCAGGCTTCCTAATTCATACGGCAATTTGAAAGGATACGTATGAACTAGATGTTAAAAGGCCAAAGGTCCGTGGTTCACTTCCTGGTCCAGGACATTTTTTTTTCATGGCATTTTTAAAGTATTGGACGTGTTTAAAAATAGGATGCCCCTCTAACTTTGACGGACCCTCGTGACGGAGACATTACCGCTGAGGTTTTTTATCGGACAACCTTTTGAGGTGTCTTCGGGGCATATTTTTTTGTAAGGTTGGTAAGAATAAATGAGCATATCGAAAGCGGATGTCCTTTATTTATTTCTGATGATGCTGGCTAATTTGTAATATGTTGCTGAACAATAATACGAGTCGCACGATGTCCATGCATACGTCTCTAGGGAACGCTAAATCTATCGTTGCGGCGATCGAATGACTGTTGGTTGCCTTAACTTGCCCACGCTGTCTCATCCTCCACATTCATTTTGCTGATAACTTAGAGCCGTTAATATATCCCATTTAGTCTTCTTTCTCCTCGTAATTGGTGGTGGTACTTATTTACCATCTTATGTTGAAGGTACTTGGGCATATTTCAAGTCCAGTAGTCGTCTGCCGTTCAGAGACAACTTGCGTAATTTCTAAGACAAACTTTCTTGAAATTGGGAGTATCAATTTAGAAAACATTTTGAAACTTCTTTTGTTGACGATATTTATCACAAATCTTTTATATAATGTTTGACTCATTCTCCACTAGATAGAGATAGCGAGAAAATGTAACTTGATGTATATTAATCCAGTACAATCTGTTAAAAACTTAAAAAATATTGTCAAATATCATTGCAAAAATTATTTATTAAATTATTTCTGCAACTCCTTCCACTTTCATCTCATAAATAACGCGATCGAAAGGTTAAGGACCATATATTTCATGGTCAGCGCAACAAATTTTTGAGACATAATATATTTTTTGTTTCATCTATGACAATTGGGTGCGCTATTATTTTTTTAAACACTGACTATATACACCCATTTAATTGGCGCACTACTGTTTCCAGTGTGTGGCAAACGTGTTCAGAAATGAAAAGTACTTAGGTTACCTGCTGATAAAAGTTTTCTATGTCCATGTCCGTAAAACAGTATATTTTACTAAATCAGTACAATAACTGACAATTGCGCAACAGATTAATTAACTGAAGACTAATTTCATCGTGAAATTAATATCAATGGATACTGGCCCAGCTTTACTTCTACTAATTTGAAAAATGCGATTTCATAAAATTTGGAGAAACGTTAGAATCTTTATTCTTGAAATTCGCATTATTCAGTTATTTACCCTGTGGGTGGAATAAATATAGTGGTCAGATAAAGTCATATACCTCTAGGTATGGTGAGGATATCCACCGTATGCCTTGAGGTAATTCCCAGAGGAATTACCTCAAGGCATATCCCAGAGGAATTACCTCAAGGTATATCGTGGAGAACTTGCATGTAAAACATATGCGGCAAAGTATAAAAGAAACTTGGATTAATGAAGGGTATAATAGGAATATCCTCGGATGAATATATTTAAAAAAGTGAAACCTTGCCCTGGTTAGGGCACACCTCGAATACGCTGTCAGCATTAGGGACCCTGGAGAGAAAGATTTAGCCAAAAAAATAAATGAAATATAAAGAAAAGCCTTGCGATTTGTTAAAAACTGCAGCGATCATGTAGTGTCTCTCAGCTTTTAGAGGGATTAAGTCAGGAGCCGCTGGAATCTCGGAGGCTACACATTAGGCTTAGTTTGCTTGAGAAATTCAAGATAGATGTGTTTCAGAGCGACACAAAAATATCATCTTGACGCAGTACTATATCTATAGGTCCGACAGATGCGATAACAGACGTGGCAGGGGTGTCCTAACACCCCTTGCCACACGCCCATGTGGTGGCTCGCAAGGTAGTAGGTAGATGTAGTTGTAGATTATTTGAGTGATGTACAGAATCCATAGAGCCTTTATCATGAGGAATCACGTATGTATCGTCTGCTATTGACTGTTCCAATGATGCTGCCTTTGCGGTGCAAACGATTGCCAGCAAGGAAAACATTAGTTAAAAAATGGCATTATTTAACTAATTCAATAAATATGTATTTTCACCTATTTTAGTCAAAGAATATCACGTTCATCTGTGCTGAGATGTGAACAAAGTTTCCTGTTTTCAGTAGGGAGCTTTTGGCACGTTCTTCATTTTATTAGCAATGGGAGGTTCAGGTTTAACGATTTTACAAATGATGTTATTGAAACCCTTGAGACTAGAGTTGAAATCGTACTAATAATACCTTTGGAATAATTGTCCGTAGAAGAACCATAATTTGACTCACGACAAACAGCTCGTTATTTTCCCTCCTTGTCAATTGTGCCCCCCCCCCCACTCGCTTTAAAATGTATCTCTCGCTCATCATAGCAGTAATCAAACCATTTAGTATTTACTCAAAACTCCCATGGTTTATCGTAAGAGCTAATTTCGTTGATCGTAGAAAATTATTTGTAATTGTATGCCTCCGAAAGCCTATTAAAACTTGCGTAAGATTGTGAGGAGGAGGGAATCTTTCATGAAATCTTACGTTGTCTTACTCGAGGAAAAAGGGGGGATATTTATTGGGTTAAATGTTTAGCCGTATAATTATTGGGCAAACCATCTCTTCTATGGGTGAATTGCTGGAATAAATATCAATGCTCTCGGTTGACTATCAGAAGTACCACACGCTGAGTACGCTAAAAAGGAATCACTAAATACAAATCCACTTTTTTTCCCAGGTTAATGGCAATCTGTTTATCCTCAATAGGCATTGAAATCGATCGGAACAATGAACCTATGTTCAATAGTACAGAATGATTAATGTTCTCCATATTTGACGTTGTAAAAATAATAAAAGTGCCGCTTGTTTCCATCATACTGTTTTGCAAAATTCTACTCTAAATTGCAACAGATTAGTACACCACAATATTTATTAAGAATCCCGTAAATACCTTTTAAAGGTGAGAAATTTGCATCCTGGTTATTGAAAACCTTCAGACAAAGAAAAAATATGGCCAGAAACAACCACTCGAGGAATGCAAATTGATATGCTGAGTGTTGGAAGTCACCAAAATATTGCTTAAATTTTGAATGGCTCCTTGGATCATCAGCAGTTTTAAGTGTTCCATTATGATAGTGTATCGCTCATATATTTGCTACCATCAAGGACGCAGCTATTTTTCTTGATCCATAAACTGTTCAATTAAGTTGTTTTGGTGGAATTTTGAGAAGTACCGGCGTGATTTAGACCTTCACAAAGCCCTTTAATCTCAGGCTATTTCTTATCCTAATTAGGTAATCCATTTTCATTGGCGATTGCACCCGATGAAACCCAGCCCTCGTCGTCTTGCAGCGGGAGCGCAGTGAAGATATGTAGATGAAGACAGCTTATGTTAAAGTGGGCCGATGAGAGGCGAGATGACCCAGAGCTTTGGGTGGCTGGCACCGAGTGTTGGGTGGAGGCGGAGGAATTGCGGGAAATATTGCGGGACGGAATGAATTGGTGCTGGGGATCATTGGAGCCGGGCCAAGAGTCAGTGATTACCATTTAAGGTTTTCCCCTGGTTCATATAACCCTCCTCCCTTTCTGCAGGCCCTCCTCCTCCGCCTCTTCAACATCCTCCCGTCCTAATTCCGGCTCTCCGCTGGCTTCCTCCTCGAGGGAAGGTTGAGTGGCGTATTATTTTAAAGTCCTCTTCCCATGAATTCCCCAAATCGCCGCGCAGTCACGAACGAGCGACCCCCTCGACTCGACAACTTTACTGCCTCTGTCACCGGACTATCGACTGCCTTCAGGGCGACCTTCGCTGGGGTGGAGGAGATTGCCCGACTGGTTGCTTCTTACGTATACGGGTTTTACCACTCATCATCAAGTGCCAATGTTCCTCCACCCTCCAGCGCTGTGATATTAAGGTACCATCCTAGCTGAATATCACTCGATTCGAGCTGATACGCCTTAAAATAATCGTTTCTCTGCTTTTTGCAAAAGAGATTCGAGTGTCACACTGAAATTTTTTAAGTGGTATACCAGGTAAGGTAGGTTTAATTGAATGTCAGAGCCTCTCCTCCTTTCCTCCCATTTTTGAATGTTCTCCTCCCATTTTTGAACATTTTCAGGGGCCTATCTCGCTCTAAAATATCCTTTTTCGCCTCAGCATACGATCTACCCTTCTTCATCCTGTCCATAAAACCTATCCCTTTCCTTCTTCTTCCTCCCTTGCCCAACATCCTTCCCTCAATCAAATTCTTCTGCAATTCCTCAACCCTTATTACATACTCCAGCCACCTATTCTTTCGGTATCGAATTTTATTAAGAAGTTTCCTTTCCTCGCCCACCATCTCAAGCACTTCCTCGATAGACCTCCTCTCCGTCCACCTTACCTTCTCCGTTCTTCTCCACACCCATATCTCAAATGCCTGAAGCCTATTCTTATCCTCCTCTCTGAGGGTCCACGTTTCTGCACCGTATAAAGCTACGTCCCATATCAATCTCTTCACCAGCATCTTCTTTACATCCTTATTCAATATACCCGTCATCAGCTCCCTTCTCTTATGAAACGCCTCCTTTGCTAGCGCTATTCTCTCCCGTATGTCTTCGCTATAATATCCGTTTTCTTCTGGCATATTACCTAAGTAATTAAAATGCACTACTTCACACTCACTTAAATACATGAAAGTGATACTACCTTTATCGTTGTCCCACTAAGTGCAACTTACTAAGAAATGCATTCATTTAAAAAACCCGTTACTGCCTAAATAATTCCTGCAGTTATGGTGGGTTGTATTCATTAGCATCACTCCCTTGTGAAGAAGATATTTGGGAGAGAAAAGCATGCTGGAGAAGTTGAACAATAGAGCTGAGGGTCTCTTCAGAGATTACCGCAAGAGTCCTTTTTACCTCTGCAAATTAAGAAATGCAGTATCACCAACTATGATCTCAAAACCTTTATTTGTTAGAGCCGAGAACCGAGTCTTTACTTGTGAGAGAGAGGATATCCTTACCAAAAAACGGTAACTCATTCTTGATGTGGTTTAACGTTCTACTGAGCACGATGTGTAAAAGAGGAAGTTTATTAGTGCTGAATTCAGATTTTTATATTATATCTTTAATGCTTATATACGACTACTTTCATTCTTTTCAGTCATTTATTTTGCCCATCTCTTCTTTCTAGTTTCATCCAATCAAGTATTGCCCTGAGTCGCTATGTTTTTATATATTTTTTGCTATTAAGCTCCTTTGCTGTCTCGTCATTTCACATAAGTGCACGCTCCTCACGCACGAATGGAAAGTGTAACCCAGTATGACGGAATTTATCGTCACCTTATGCCATGTTTATTGAATATTGAATGGCCTCATTGGTTGCCACTCTTTCAGAGTGTTTTTCAAAGAGTTTTCAAACTTCTTGAAAATTTACTTTAAAATACTTAATTTTAGGCTGTAAAATTTTTGTTACTCAAATATTTTCTGCGCCTTCAATTCATTTGGCTATGAGAGAAACCCATTAATTTGCTCTATTTTTCATGTGATATTTTTCATATCTTATCCATTGAGATGATAAGAGTGATAATCATCGTACTAAAAACTATAACTAGGCCTTTTTTTAAATCCATTTTTATCTCTGTTACATTAATTATCTTTGAATATCTTTGAAGTGTACGGTATAATCTAATTTTGAATAATCTTTGTATCTAATCTCTGTTTAATAATAATAACAATAATATAATCTTTGAAGTACACGGTAATGCTTTTTGCACAAAAATGCTATCCCGAGGACATCGGATAACTTAATGTAAATTTACTTTTTCGTTAAAAACTGATTACATATCATTCAGTATGGATTCACCAACACTGATGCTGTAATGTAGGCTAATAAATACCTATGTGTAAATGTCTTTAATTTGCTGAAAAATTAAGCAGGTGATAACTTGGACTGTATTAAATAAAATGCATGGATTATGTTACCTATATTTCAAGAGTTTTCCATATTCATAAGCCTGATACATATGTATTTATAATTTTACTATCAAATTTAGAAGTGTCTCCCAAAAGTTTGATTTGAGGCTGGAGTTTCCACCTTCTATTCCAAATAGGTGCGCCATCGATTATTTTATCTCATCATCATGTATAACTTCAATTTTAAATTATAATTATTTCAATAACCTTATTCTTTTATAATTAAAAGTACATTTCAGTGCAACGGATGAGAAGATTACTTAAGTTGTTTGTTATACTGTTGCAATAAATATATTTTCATTCGAAAAACCACTGTCACCATCTTTCAGGCGTGAGCAGAAATAATGTTAATTCTTCATGGGTATTATTTTTAAAATAAATGTCCATATGCGTAAAGAAAAAAAATGGGAGGATATTCTAAGCAGGAATGCCTGTTTTTATGAGTTAATGACATTCTTGTTGAGGCTCTAATTTTGAAGATTCGCAATGATTGAGGTTCTAATTTTGAAGAACTGCCACTAATGCTATGATTTTGTTCGCAGATAATTTATTGATAAGGATCTTGGTCGAAAGGAGTAGTAAGAGGGTATACTATTTCCTTTCTGTATTTTAATAACAGTTAAAGATATTCTGGGAAGAGTGACTTTGAACTGTAAAATTCTTAATGATCGTTAACGCCATAAGAAATCTGTGGATAGTGAATACGGTTACTTGGAATAGTCAGATATACTTTACTTTAAATATTTGCTTACATATTTTCTATCGATAAATTTTAATTGTAGTGCATTAACGACGCATAGTGTGGACACAAGATTTGACTATTATGCTCATGGGAATGATTCTAAAGATAAGTACCACTTTGTCTCTTTGGTCCATCATTTTAAACAAATTTGGACAATTATTTGATATTACAAGTAGGAAAATCTTAATAATGAACCATGAGATTATTATCATCACTCATTGAAGGATTTTATGCCGTGCGCTTTTAATATAGTAACAACCATGTGCCTAATAACACACATAGCATCATTTATTTGATATGAAATTAGAATGAGGGCCCTTATGCATGCGATCAGCTTCCTCTTTTCTCCACCTTTATGAATTTCTCGCGTACTCGACGCAACAAATATTTTTTGCGTTTCATTATACTCCTAAATTAACTCTCGCAATTTCAGCAGAAATTTACGGGACGTCGGGTATCTTTTCTTTGCTAAGTGGCTCAGAAAGGAATTTCGGGTCCTTAGTAATATTAGGAAGGGGAAAGGTATACGGAAAGCTGGTGATGACTGCTTACGCATCATGATTCGAAGGCATGGTAGAATGAGAGCGATAAGGAGGGGACTGATGAATGTAAGTCGGGATGGCGTGATTTACGAGGGCAAATAATCCCTTTGGATTGATGATTGCTATTGATAACACCATCTTTATTACCATACAACTTTCATCTTAAAATTGCCGGGAAGGAATTTTACGAGCACACAACTGGAATTTTGTTGATGACGTAACACATTAAATTTAGTTGAACTAAAATGAATAAGAGGGGTGGTCATTGCTACCATCCTTTCTCCTTTGAATCTAGGTCTAATAATAGTATTAGTTTAACTTAGCAGTGATATAATTGGTCAACCCACGTACCGCATTTGGGTATGTTTGTCATCATATACTTTGCTGGTTGTAGGTTTTAACGTGAATTTTTCTCCTAACTGCTGCCGGTTCTCGCCTAGGGGTCGAAGTAGCCTGCGTATCCCGATCTTGAACTGGAAAGAGTATTGGATCCCTGATGTGGAATCTTCCCGGGCCACACATCCTGGAGATGGCTTGCAAGGTGCTTCGCACATGCCTGAGTTGATGATTACTACTTGAAAAATGAATTTGAAATAAGTACGTTAATTTTCATTCCGGTTCGAAGCACTATATTCCCACTGTTACTCAGGCATGTACGTATGTACCTGCCTATCCGCCTACGCAGTAGTGCTCGGGGCGGAATGAATGGGCCCACGACTGGTCTTACACATACTTATGCCGGGGATAATACCACAAAGGCACCACCGTAGGTCAGGATCGCAGACAGGGTACGTGACTTTTACGCTTCCACCCTCACTCGGAACAACCTCAGGCGCGGAGCCGGGTGAGTACCGCTGCTATGCCACTATTGAGCGTTCCATATATAGCTGGCAGCATGATACTCATGGAGAGAACCGTTTCCTAACTTATCTCAGTACGATGTCACCTCAAGGCCATGAAGGCCAACGCATCACTAACATAGCGCAAAATTCAAGAAAAAATAATTTTCAGGAAAATAATTTTTCTGGCCTGCATATAATGAACGGAAAGTTGTTTTACCTCCAAATGATACACGATGGGATAGGAAGAAAATGTATTGGTAGCTATAGGTAGCCTCCAAGAATCTCTCAATAATTTAATGTAAGAGGTCAGACTATATTTTTACGGACAGTAGGATGTATATTAAGCATTTTTGGCCCGGCGTAGATAGCCTTGAGTGTAGATGGATTGCCAAAAACAAAATCTACCAGTAAACTGGTCCATGATACACTAACAAAAATATCTATTTCATAAGGATCATGCTGTAAAATAGGTATATTTCATGGTTATATGAAGCTGCTTCTGGCTTCACACTCACTCACTGACTATTAAGAATGGTTTAGCACTCCCAGTTGGTCTAGGGACTCGAAATTTAGTAAATAGAATGTTTTCATCCGTAAAACACGTAGAAGAACCTCAAACCAAAAAAGTAGACCGAGCCCAGATAAGATGATTGTCCCCAAGCTGAAATAGCACAGAAATAAATGGGAAAAATGACGCAAGGCTGACTGTGTTATCTATTATGTTCTACTTATTATAGTGTGACAAAATGCCCCTACAACGGTGAGACTTGAATATTGGCTTTGTGTAATACACCTGTAGCATTCTAAAATAATAAAATATTTACATTAATATCTGAATTTTGGTCCTTTTGGAATGGCAATGTTGTCTTTTACGACTGACAAATACATGGAATATGTTGTGATTATTAAAATTGAATATACAGCACCAAATTTGGGTTTTAAAAATTGTAACTGTGTCGTACTAGTGCCGGAAATGTCTTTTAATTCAGTTAATGTTTATTCTATTCAACTTGTTCCGTAAAATATTGATAAAATTATCCTTTTCGATTCATTGAAATGATTTTCAGAGTATTTATGGTTTATAGAGATACATATTTGTCTTTAAATTATGGGCTGGATATCCGCGTAAACATATTTAAAGGTATATATTAGTAATTTAAAAAAAGAATGAAGACATTCAGTGGTACGTGAGGTTGGAAGACTCATGTATGTGTATGTGTTATATTTCATAGCTTTATTATTAATTACTTAATTTTATTGCTGATATTGGCAAAATCGCTTCTTCTGACTTGCAGGGAGACTTATACGGGTTAAAAATCTCCATTCGAGCACGTAGGTACTGTCAACTAAGAGTTGAGCGCCATATAGTTGTGAGCCCCAGTGCAAGCTCGTGTAAGCAGTAGAAACGTGCGATTAGGGGGGGTGGGAGGGGAGGAAAAGTCTTGCATTCGCGGTAATGTTCACGGTTACATTACTCACTACTTGAATGGCCGGCCTAGGAGAGTGCTTAAGCCTTGTGCCCCACCGTGTGCGGCGGGAGGGAAGAGGAAAATTTTAATTGGTCCGCTCCAAGGTGCTCCGCCCGGGAAACTAGGTTATTGATGACGGTCTTCTTACGCGAGGCTTCCCTAGCCCACCGCACCGCACCGCCTTCCTCCCACATACGTATCACATCTAGCAGGAGGGCAGAAGGAATGAGGCTGAAGAGGATTGGGTGGGTTAAAGGGAAGAACGGATGACCGATATTACGACGCATCGACTGCGATACGCGATGTGACTGAGGCATGATTTCTATCTACTATGCTACACGATATTATGATTTTTAAAGGCCTCTAAACGATATGGTCCAAGTTACCCAGGAATACAACATTAAAAATAAGACGACATCTAGAATCCTAGTGTGAGGAAGGGAAAAGCTGCATGTAGATGTCTCACTGAGAGGAGTGAAATTTGAGTTAGTGTATTCCTTCTCCTATCACGGAAGTACCATTAAGCGTGACAGAAAACTAACAAAAAATTAAGCAAAGAATAACGCAAGCTGAGATAGCTTCAAAAACTGCGGCAGTGTTCAAAGAAGAAAGGACTACAAATTAAGAAACATTATGTGAAAACATTTGTTTGCAGAGTGGCACTCTTTGGATCGGAAGCATGGACCATTGGAAAAGCAGACCAGAACACAATAAAAGCCTTCGAAACCTGGTGCTGGGAGAGGAAGCTGAAAATAAAATGGACGGAATAAATGAGAAATGATGAAGGTGACAGAAAAGTAGGGAAGAAAGATTAGATAGGGAAGAGTGAAGGGTTGTAGGCAACCGATATTAGGATTGAGCGATCAATGATGATGATGATGACGCGATATCATACTGTAGAATAAATTGAATGACATCAGGATTAGCTTTGCAAAAATCCATTATGATTAAATCAACACGACTTACTGACATTTTCACGTCGTTTAATTGTTAGGCGACTGGTTTCATTGCTGCGGCAATATCGCCACTTGGTCGCATGAGAATAAATCAGAGAAAGAATAAAACAGCGTGAAAAGTTGCTAATTCAATTTGTTTGATCATGAAGTTGGTTGTTTGGTAAGTGGTTGGGTTATAAAACTAAATCGAAATGGTGGACTATCAACTACCTCATGGGTGCTCAGCAGCATTCACCAAATTACACTCAACCACTGTAAGTAAAAAAGTGTTGATAATCGAGTTTAAAATTTATCTAAAATTAAAACGAAACTTATGAATTAAGAAAGAAAATTTAATCCAGTAAAATGAAGATGAATATTATTTTACTTCTACATTCGGTACTGTATGCTATTTTCCTGATTTGCAGTGCTTTTACATAATTTCATTTGCACAAAGATGTGGCCCTCAGCGTGTTATAATTAACTTAAGATGTTTGTGCGCATCATATTTATTTGTCAATTGTCACTGCATAAACGTATGGTATTTCTGCCCGAAGCCCTACAGTTTAATACAATTTTCATTGCTATAGAATTTAAGAGTACTGAAGTTTCAGACAAAAAACTGTGAATAACGGTGAGTTTTTCGTAACATGCACTACACTGCATGCTTAAAATTAGTATCGAATCTAAGTATTTATGTACATGCAACTACTTAAATGTACTAAGGTACAAGATGTAACAACGTATGACTTCTAAGAAGTAGAATCCGGAATGAACTGTGTCTTAATCCAAGAAACACGATAATTTTTTATAAAGTGACTAAGACAGTATTTGGAGTGACGACTTATATGACATATGCGCTATTTGGGACCGGTGTGGACATTGGTGAGGGATGGGTTATCAGTATAACGCCCGATTGAAGACTGTATTGGGCCGTGAGTATTTAATTAGGCCATCTGGATAGAATTTCAGGTGAACTACCCTTGTGAAGAGTATTTCAGGTGTTCTACTCTACATGCATAAACGTTCTAAACTTGCAATATTATCCACACGGCAACCAAATGAGGAACGGGCTATCGCCCAAAATTTCCTGTCACTGCCGGGATTTGTACTAAAGCTCTTTGGATGGGAAGCGCTGTCGGTTAAGTGGAAGAAATAGCTGGTACTTAAGACATCGCGCCAACCCGATTAGTTGGCCAACGGCTGTTGTCTTCTGAACTCTTTGTGATAGGAGATTACCTTAGCTAGAATAAATTACAGAGGGAGGCCTGAAGAAAACCTGGCCTTTGAGATTAAGTCTTTAACTGTCCCGCGAGGGAACGGTTTGATAGTTATGAATGCATATATCGAATAAGTGGTTAAAAGCTACATGTTTTCCTTGTGTTTAAAAAATTAGATTTCCAGTAAGAAAGTAGTACATGAAAAACTTCGTGCTGAGTATTGAGCTGCATAGCACAAGGTCATAATAATTTGAATTGTGTCCCAATGCGTAGCAAAATTTAAATTATGTAGTCCTCTCTACCTACCTTTGTATATGTCTTAAATACTCATGCCTTGAGTTGAGGTAAATCCTTATAGGTGGGACTCAATCCGGAGATCTTGATGCAGGTAGGCGATGACGATCGACCGCCGCTATTGAGGTTTGAGTGGACTACTGGAAAAATGAATGCGAAGAGAAAAGAGATTTTCGTAACTTTATGCTGGATGAGGAATCTGAAGGAAAAATCGACGAAAAGTATTGGACATGAGGAAATCTACAGAATAATAGGAGTGGTGGAAACCATACAAAGGACAAGATCCTGATATATAGGCCACACTATGAGGCACAATTAATTTGTTAGGTTGTTTATAGAAGAGAAAATTAAAGGTTGTGCACTGTGAGGAAGACTTAAGTGCAACATTGTCCAGCAAAAACCGCATATAAAACAGACGAGTTACAAGAAAATTTGGAGTTAACAGGAAACAGGGTAGAAGCGATGGCTCCTATCAACCGATGTTTTTATTGACTGATGTTGATGACATCCCGAGACAAATGAAGGCCTAAGTTGTGAGTTTTTTAACCGAATCAGATGACTATGCCTTAAAATGGAATGCAAATACGGAAGCAGTCGAAGAGAACTTCTTCGTATGTCATTGGAGCTACACATCTTCCATGGAAATATTGGAATAAATTATCCTGGCGAACATTTCTGCAGTATGAGTTGACACGAATAGACGGTATTGCTACATAAACGTTATGGTGTGGCTTATTTCGAGCAGGCGGCGAAGTTGGATTAGTAATAAAAATCAGTTTCGACTTATGAAGTCATCATTAGGTACGTGCATAAGAAAACTGCTCACATCTATAGATACAGAGTGAGTGATAATCATAAAAGCATATTAATCGATAATCATACAAATAGGGTCGATGGGCATATTTGAGTGGTAACCGGATGCTACAAACGATGCAGTAGCACACGGTGCTTAAGCTCTTTGTCAAATGGTTGCTTGAAATGACCACGAGAGGTGTCAAGATTTTCAGGAAATCTCTTTTCAGTCAAAATAAGTCGGCCAACCTTGACGGGATACTTAGGAGTCACAAATGAAAATGTCATACTCTTATAATAATATTATTAAAAAGTGTTTATTACCATTTTTGTTCAATAAAAGTGAGGTTGAGCAATGAAAATACTTCCAGTGCATCATTTTTAAGCCACAGACATTGCAAAACATTTCAAGGGGGTGGGAGCGATTTTCGTTTATGTACAGATTTGCGTGAAACTATGTTTATGAAGAAAATGTACATAATAGTAATATCTATAGGTAAAAGTGATAAAAAGGCTTATTTCCATCATAATTTCTTGGCCATTTAATGCTATTTTAACACGTAGCCTAACGGGGCTTAGAATGGCATATATTTTTAAATAATTCAATGATATTTGAACAATTTTTATCATAAATACGATAACATACGTTTTTAATAATTCCTAATATATATCAAGGTCTCATAAAAAATTAAAACATGTATTTACGAACGATTTCTGCTTTAAATTTGAATTCTGCGCCGTAAAATCAGGTCTTAGCAAAGCTTTGATTGTGGCAAAAATTTGAAAATACAATTCTTGCGTAATTGATATTGCCACAAGTACAGATATTTCCGACGCATGAATGGTTGTACTTCAGTGATGTGAGATTCTTGAATTATTTTAAGACTTACTTTCAAAATTGTAAAAATGTGCTCTCAACGACTCAGAATTTGTGCACCAACCATCTAAAAGGAGAAGCCAACGAAAAAGATAAAGATAAGGAGACGAAACAGTCGGCGTAACGCATGTGTTCCTCATGGCTTTTTATCAATACAATGGTGAGGATCATCGATGATTCTCATGGATGCAAGAGTGCTGAGGTTGAATGACTAAATGACGATGTCGATATGATTCTACGCTCCATGTGGTACACCACTGCGATGAAGAGTTTGTATCGCAAGGCGATATTGAAATTTTGAATTTCACGCAGCCCTTTAGGGGAGGTTAACTGCTATAAATGCATGGAAGGAGAGGAGGCCTCGTAGGCAGGCAGGAAGGAAGAGGAGGGAATCATTTGCTAACGTTCCCGTTATTACTCAGGGAATAAAGAAAGCGATGGGAATTAAGTTTGGGAGGGCCCTTTTAATGAAATTTTAAGGCGCAGCTATTGTTACCCCCGGGGCAGAGGAGGAAGGGCGGGGGGAGGGCGGGAAGGATGCTATTTGAGAGGAGATGGCTGGCCTGGGGGAGGGATTTCTTCCGACTCTACGACGTTGCTGCCGCGCGTGTGCTGGCATTTGTCTTATATTCTGCTGCCTCTTTGGAGTGTCTTGAGGTCATGGGAGCCTCGATCGATATCGGCGTAATGAAGAGGCGTGATTTTTCTCCTCTCATGGATCGCTTATGCATCCGTGATGCAACGGAGGGCATGGGAATATCTTCTGGGGATGCAGAAGTGGGAGCGAAGGAGGAAAAGCTATTTTAGCGTAATTCGCGCGACTATTTCTGATCACAAATGTAGCTAGGGGATTTTTGACGGTGAAGCTATAGATCCATCGTAAATAATTTAAACCTTAAGTAATATATTTCACACAAATAAAGGAATTATTTTAATGGCCAAAAACATAAGAGTTAACGTTGGAATTATTTGGTTAATGTGAGTGTGCATTAATTGAGTAGAATAGCAGTGATATTATAAATGAACCTGATATGTAAAATCTGACGAAAATTTTCCATGCAAGAAAGAACGTCCTAAACATCCTTAGGCATGATTAGTACAAGCAGATGAGGCTTAGTCATTGAGGATAAATATTGTGAGAAATAATAATTGTAACTTCGAAGATCATTGTGACAAGTTACCCTCTGCATATTTTCGTTATGAAGACAACAATACATAAATGTTATTTTTAAATTTTATTTGGAGTATTTCAGTCATACAGATATGAGTCGAGTATTTTAACCATGAATTTGTTGCACTAAATTCAGATTGATCAATAAAAAGGGTGAATTGGAAGCTCTTAATTTCTAAGACAAATTGCTTTATCATCCTAATTTATTCTTATAAGAATGGCTTATTAAATAAAATGGCAAAACTATATTGCTTTAAAGACTACCCTTGTTTGGAAAGTATTATAATTAAAATAATTACGTAATAAAACCATAAAGATTCATTTTGGAATAGGTTTTACGTTTTTAACAGATAACTGTCCCTTTTACCCTTGAATATGACTATAGAAACCTTGGTAAGGTTACTTTCTGAAATGACTGGATGAGGAGATAAATTAGATCAACCTCTTTATGTGAATTTTAGAGGAATTTTTTTGTCCTCAAAAGACTGAACATATATTGGGAGGTTGAGGAAAGAGTTATTGTAACCTTGAAAGGGAGGGGGCGATATCTAGAATAGCTGTGTTAAGCTAAATACCATAAGGAGATATGTTTTTAGGGTACATGGAATACATGTACGTAAAGTGATACATGCTAGTAAAAATGACATATAAAAACAACCTTTGCCACTGAAATATCGATCAGTCTCTATCACTATACCGCGCAATACCGCTATCAATCGTATGATCGATTAAATTTTTAATGATGGTATATCTTATATCTTAAAATACCGCATATTGGTAATGACGAAAAAATAGTATTATTGTCACTGTTATAATGTCCTATTCGACAAAAATAGGAAACAGGAACTGCAACGGCAGGTAATTTTAGCAAAAAATTCCAAAATATACTTGATTGACTTTGAGATTATGACTCTCTTAAACTTTCATTCACCATACTCAATAACTATCTCACACATGCATAAAACTACAATATTTAGGTGGCTTCATTTCAATACCTTTTGATTTCATTGAAAAAAATTAGCGTTCTACCATCTTATCTAATATTATTGTCCATAAAATGACTGAGGCATCATATTTTACAAAAGAACTTCCTCTCTTAGTCTCCCAGAATGTTGCAATATCTAAATTTGTAAAGTAATCGTAGCGTAATAAAATTAATGCAATACGCCTAACTGTAATCTTTTTTATTTAGGACAAACCGGTAGGAGATTTAATGTACAAATTAGGGGGCATAAAAATTCATTGGTTAGTCTTGATTATAAGTCTATGTTTGCAAAACATTAAATTGATAATGGTCATGTTTCTAATTTTAATCTTAATGTGTTACATATTGGAGACAAATGTGTCAAATTAGATTTCTTGGAAAACTTTGAAATAAGGGCATATCACAGATTATACAAGGAGAAAATGGTAAATGAAGTTGTTCCTATGAAGTCACATCTTTTGTCTGTAAGAGTTCCCCCTCCTTCTACCGTTTTCAAATCACTGACCTTGCTTCCACCCAGTAAGCTTGTACATATTCACCTTACTTCCCTCCCCAACCTCTATTCCTAATTCCCCCCACCCTCCTCCTCTGGCTCAGGTTATAAATATGTAAGACTAAGTTCTTTCATTCCAAACAAATAAATAATCTTAGTGTAATGTCAAGCCTCCAAGTCTCATGCGTTTCGCGCAGGGATACACGAGAAAAGTGATACGCGAGAAAACACAACATTTTTCAAGGCCCAGGCTTTTTTACCCAAAGAACCTTTTTAATAGAGGAATAGAAACCTCTATTTAACATTTTTACACAAAATGTTTTTTTGATAATAACAAAATTGTAAGTTATTATTATAACTTGATTTATCACGAATTTCTCATCCTTTGCACCATGTTTTCTCATATTTCAGTGAGAGAGTTGGTGTAAGACATGGATTAGTTAAAACTTCTAAGAGAAGCCTTTCCTGAAACTCTATGAAAGAGAAACCTCTGATAAGGAAGAAAAATTTCCCGGTCTCTTGAAATCTCCCTAATCCTGATCCCATTGTACTTCTGTCATCTTCACTTATTATGTTTTTTTTTCGTATTGCGTATTTTTGTTAATGCAAAGGACGCGGAAACTTATTGTTAGCTTCGTGACGTGGTGGTAGAACGATTCTAAAATGTCTAACCCCGTCGCAAAAGTTTCTCCAAGGAAAATTTGAATCCCGGTTGTAGGACTAGAGAACCGCAATCGTTACCCATAGCCATGCCATTAACTAACTCTCTTAACTCACGGTCCCTTTGCTTTGATTCCACGGCAAAGAGAAGTGGTAGTCATCAAGACGGGCTTCCAGGTCGAAAGTTCAGACGTTCGTTTCCCGAGGGTGACTCCACCCAAGTTGGGAGTCGAAGGAAGGCTTTGCCCCAAGACGACTCACGAGTTCTTCGTGGTGGCAATTTGCTTTGCGAGGTGCCGAGTCTGGGGAGGAGGGAAGTTGATCTCTGCCCTGCCCTACTCTTAGCCTCCCGAAATTTCTCCAACTGCTCGTCCCTTCGCAGTTGTCGATGGTTTCACACCTGTCTGCTCTGCCCCAGAAACAGTACTGACTTTAATCTTATCTCTTTGTTTCCACTTTCAGTATTTGCCATGATGTTCCGTGCTCTAGTGACTATTTCGGTTCCAGGGCCTTGCACTCTACTCCGCTGCGTGTATGCTGCTGTCAAATAAATTCAACATTACCGTTAATCCATTAAGTTAAACTCCCATAAAATATGCAATAGCCCTCAGTAATATTCTTTTCTGTTGTAATATTTGGTGAATACAGTTTCAAAAGTCCCAATCAATGCTAAAATTATAGTTTTCATGTTTTGGTCAATCTATTAACAACATAAGATATTGCGTTTTTGCAACGCTGGAAAAGCAGAAATAGGGTGCTGCGTGATTCACTTTTGTATTTTATAATTTTTTTATCGCTCATACAACGGGAAAATTTCGCACTTATGATTAAAATTACCATATTTTTAAATCTTTCTTCTTATTATGCACATTTTTCCTTTATCGGTATGCATAAAGATGCTCTTGCAGCGAAACTACAGATTTTAAGTAGTCTTCCAAACGAAAGGTGTGCGCATGCACTTTATATATCTTGTACTGGTATGCAGTTTTAGAATTGCACACACTACATCTCTTTCTTTTATGCTCATCAGTATATTCTTCGGTGTGTCCTTTGTCGTAAAGTCTTTCAGATGTTGGTAGATTTCCCTTTCATTACCTTCCAAAGTACTATTCGAAGTATTCTCAGTTTTGTATTGTGCAAATCCGTCATTTGACGTTGCACGTTACAGGATTTCCTCTTTCAGTTTGAAACAAAAAAATACCAAAAATGATTAAGAACTCACCTGAAAAATATCATATTCAGTTTATATTGTGAAAATTTCCATGTTTTTTTCACAGTGCAATCCAGTGTGTTTGTATAAAGGGGCAACAACAACTTTTATCTTTTAATTATAATTTTGTCATTCATGACTGCGTTGCCATGCAGGTCTCTGCCTCCTGTCCATTTGTTGTAGTCTCTTATAACATTTGACTGGGATATTAAATCAATTGTTTTTGTTTTTCAGTATAACTTTTTGGATTTACTGTTCCCACATTAGATGCCACCGTGAAAACGGCATTATAATGCCATCGTGCCACAAGTATATTTTGTGATTTGTCAAACGCTGACAGTGACTACCAAAACATCCGGCCCTCTCTTGTCTAACCTTAAAATATCTATGATTAATTTCAAGAGGAAATTGGAAACCTGGTTCTACCGTCAAGTTTCAACTGCATGATAAACCTTATTTGAAAGGATTGACAGCAGTGTTTAGCTAGTAAAAAAATTATCAAAATAGATTTGGGGAATATTACGATTTTTGGTATAGCTGGCCACACAAAGATACCGAGCATCACATCTTAAAACTAAATCCAATAGGATTCTTTAAGAAGAAACATTTTCCAGGGATGACATCCAAAACGAGATTAATCTGTTACGGCATTACGAGAAATGGTTTATAATTGGATAACATTTTTATTGATTTTTTTTAAAACAATGGCTCACCCTGTGCAACATTCATGTCAATTCATCATTTTTCATTCTTATTATTATTTTTTATTCTTTATTTATTGACATCTCTTGCAAGAAACCTGCTTCTCTAACGGTTTTTATTTCATTATCAGGGTCTCTGCGCCAATAATATCGGGACTGGGATAGATTATGATAACCTGTCAAAAGCAAAATGCCAAAACCTTCCCGTGATCGTTGCGTGTATTTGAGAATAAACGTCATTGTTTTTACACCAAGAACATTAAATGGAATTGGAATATATAAGTTAATGAACAGGAAAAATAATACATAGTTCAGACTTGCCCGTGAATTTTGTAACTGCTCTCGAGTTTTTCTTTCGTTTCACTGTGGGAATGATTCATACCTTGGCTAATATCTCACCTACTTTGGAGACATATTCATCATGACTGGAGCTTCCAAATCGTTCTCTATGGATAGCTGAGTCTCTTCTTGATCTTAGTCAATGCTGTGGGACAGTTCAAATGTTTCCACTGCATCACTTAGAACCTCTTAGGTACTGTCATCTATATCCCTCTCCTTATCTTTTGTCTTCTTCATCAGTGAGGGCAACAGCACAATGTCCGTGGCTTCAACGGTGGGAGGATGAATTAGCGTCACTGTGTTAAAAGTTAGCTTCAATTAGGTCTTCTATAAATAATACCCATAGCCATGACTTGTCATCCTTACATAGGCCCAGATAATAAATTAGCACATTGTAGTCCATGAGTATTCGGCATGTTAGGACAAAGTTTTATTGTTGTATTATTTAAGTTAGACGTAAAACGCGCATGCATATGCAGTAGTAACTTGAAATGTGTGTAATGAATATCTTGGATTGAATAATAGCTGGTATACTTGTGCCGTCAATGTAATAGAAATTATGTTCTTATTTCAATAAAAGAGATTCCATTGTAGAGACTGCCCAGAATCCATTGTTGTTGGATGCGGATACATAAGTATACTCCAACGCCCAACGTTGCGTTTTAGTACGTCCAAGTAATTATATTTTCATATCAAGCATGTATGTCTCCGATAATTAGAAAGACTTTTAGTGAGGTGGCTTTAAGCAGCGGAACATCCTCTGCGGCAAGGGCTGTGAATACATTTTTTACATAGTCTCACACTATTTATTGAAAATGAAACCGTTGGGTAGAAAACTGTATGCTTTCTATAACATGTAGCAGAGAAACAGAAGGTCGACCAGAATCTAAACGAGGACCGGAATGTAGCTTATAAAGCAAGAAAGGAGAGATGAGAGAAAATTAGATGATTAAGGACGCAAAGCAAGGAAGGAGAAGGAAGAGTTAAGATAAATGACTTTGACATCACATTAACACTATAAATATTTTGTAAATATGATAATATATCGTCAATAGAAGTTTTAAAGTTAAATTTAAATCATGGAGAAACATAATTTAATTGTAAAAAGTATTTAAAAAGGCATATCTGGGGGAAAACTAACAGCAACCCCACATCTCTGTATTTCGCGCAGGAAAATTTAATAAAGAGTGCCTTCTTACTCGAAATGCGGGGAAGCGAAGCATATGCGTATTACAGGCGGCAAATATTGGGAAATATTTGCCAAGGATCGAATGGCTGGGGCAGTAAAAGAGGAGAAAGACCACCGTTAAAGGAAACGTAGAAGGAATTTATATCAAATGAAGATGTGAAGCATGAGAGATAATTCATTCTGCGACACATACCGTGAGTTAACCAGACCAGACTCAGTGCTTCGGTGTGAAAAGTGTCTGGAGCTCTTTCCGGAGATGTTCGAGCCGGAACATCATTATAAACACATTCCGAATACCTATATCGGTGATCGCTTACTTAGTCAGAAGATATCAATATGGATCTAAATGAGGACGAGGAGCCGTAAAAAATCTAAAGAAAAAGTCAGAAGGAGAAGATGTGAAGAGATAAATGAACTGTTCATACTTGTAGCTAAGAAATGAATTGGAGAAGTATGGTAACTACTGGTAAAGTTGCGATAATTGCAATTATTTATGAAAACAGTAATAATATGATACCTTCGATAAAGCAAAAATACACGACCATTAACTATCAGTCTAAAAATCAATATCAGGGCGATGTAACCAATAATTACAAATAGACAATGACAATCTCAAGTCCTTAATTATTTTTATGCCAAGTTCCTTACATACATTGTTGATGCTAAGAAACAGGAAATGAGATTTTTAATTACGTTAAGTGACTCTAATATAAAGTATTTTCATGCTTGAAATGGCACTCCAAACTTTTATTTTCCTTAAGCGGCCAATTACTAAACAGTTCTCCATATGTGTGTAAGTTGATATGTATTTATTTATAAAAATCTATGTAAAAATTGTTGAAATCTCTCCATTAATTTATAAATTCTTTAATTAATGTAAGTTTTCCAGGAAAATTACGTGAAATGTGTTAACACCATTCTGAAGGTAACTTACTTCACTTATGGCTGAGCTTCTCAAGAGCGGAGGTGTTTTGCTAACTTGTAACTTACCTTCCCCAACCGCCTCCACCAGCACGCCCCAGGTGCGAATGAACTAGGCGACTATCTTGAGCACGCGCTGCTTTCAAAGTCACGTTCCCACAGGACGTGGAATTATATTTCTGCATCCATTTCAACACTTAGGCCTCGTGTGGTACGTGTGTAGGAATAGCACTCTCAACTTGGGCGTCTACTAGCTATCTCATTTATCTGTCATTAGTGTGTTGCATTAGTAGTAGGTTGAGGGAGCGTGACCATCTGTGTACTTGAATTAGAGAGATATCTATTATGCTTACTTTTATCCAACACCTCAAGTGAAATTATTTTTTTTGTAATGATAATAACATATAACTTTGTTTTTCCACATGTTTATATTTGAAACGACCCGGGTTTTGTCGTTCAACGCCATCTTCAATGAACGTCGAAACCCAGGACGTTCCAAATAAAAACGTGGAAAAACAGAGTTATAAGTTATCATCATTATGTTAAACAAATTCCATAAATTTAAGCCTGAAACAACCAATTACATTATTTTTTTCATAAGTCGACATTCTATGAGATATTTAACCTACATGCATGAGGTACGTACTGATTTAGGGCCAATCTGAACTCGGAACTTAATGTATAGTTAATATATTACAAATTATTTTATGAATTGGTGCTTGTAGATTATTAGTCACCACATAAGTACCCTCATTTGTTTTATCAATCACTCTGAAAATTAACAGATTTAGCCAAATTCGCCCAGCATTCTTGTTATGCCTTGAGACATCTTTGTTATATCTTGTTACATTTTCAAAAGTTCCTTGAAACAAAGTTGAGCTTCGTATGACGCCCTTTTTTACCGAAATTCTCAGTTGGAAGAAATATTTTTTAAGATTGGTTAACTTTTTCCTTTTCACTTTTTGGGAAATTTCAATGATTTATGCTGTAGACAGAGAAGCAAATTCTGTCGTCAGTATGTAAATAACTGATGATTTGAATTTATTTAAAAAAAAAAATATGGCAACGTACCCGAAATTGTCTGCAATTTTATTGATACATTCATTGTTGTTTCCTTTGTTAAAGATGAATACTTTTCTTCCTCACATAATGGCTTAGCGATAAACGGAACGAGGGGGCTTTTAAGGGCTCGATACAGCCACGATAAATCCTCCCTATCTCTCACTCTGTCGCTAATTTGCCTTTTCTCCCAGCTCCCCAAACGCGCCATCCTCAAGGCGTTTGGGATGGCGACCTCTTTCGGCTCCTCCGTCATTCTCGCCCTTATTACCTCGTCTTCCTCGTCATCAAACCCTTTTTACCCGTGGGAGTAACCTTCTTATCTCTTTCCTCCCACCAACCAACCACCTCGTTGGCCGTTTTCTTCGAGCCATCGCCCTCTTTTCCCCCAAACGTCGTCTTCCTTGCGATGTGGTGGCGTTTCCGAAATCCCAAGGCGTGCTCTCTCCACCATCTTCGACCTGCTCCGAGTCTCTCTCTCATGCTCACTCCCCCATGTCTTCTTCGCAATCCCCTGCGGGACAAATCCCCCCCATTGCCCCCCACTGCGAAAAGATGCAGTAAAATTGGAAGGCTGGCTACGTAAAGGTTTAGCCATCTGGGACGGGTCAAGGGTTAGCTGCAGTTTGAGATAAGACCAAAAAGAAGAGGGGAATGGAAGTAGAAGGACAGTGCGTTGCTTTTTTCTTATGGGATACGAAAGCGCTAATGAATCGAAGGAAGACACGCCTGGGGAGGATAGCTAGGTTTGGCAGATTTGCACGCTATGGCCAGATTGCGCTTCCTCAAGTTACCTAGTGTCCTCTGCTCTTGGATAATGGAGCGTTTTTGGCAAATAAACATATGCAATAATCTTTAGCTCGTAGGTTTGTAAGATTGGCGAGGACAGAGTCCAATAATCACGAACCGAAAATTAGGTGAACTTCAGGTATAGATGGCAGGTGGGATGCTTTGGGGGTGGAAAGAAAAGAAGGGTAAAAAATTCAGCAATAAATTAACTAATGTAGTGGTAACATTGGCGGTGGATTTAATTAACAGTCAGTAGGGTTTCAAACCATGTTTAACTTTGAAAAAAATACAAGTTTTCTGGTCAATGTAAATTACATCGTGCATTGACCCATATTCACATGAAGGTAACTAGGGTCAGCTCATTTCTCGGTTGTGCCTCCGACTTCTAGAAACCAACAATGTTCTAAGATGGGTTTTTCTGAGTGTATCGAGAGGAATCTCTACAACAAGCAGGATCCCCAGTCTGCCAACCAATGCTCAACCAAATAAGTTGTCTCCGGAAATTTATCACGCAGGGAAATTAACGATGAAAATCTGATAGCGAAAATAAGGAGTGGAGGAGATGGATAAAATACCTCAAACTAGAGCATCCATTAGGGCGGGTCGATTTTTTTAACTTTCTTTTTCCAAAAATGAGGGGGGGCAAAAAGTTGTGTTTTGGTTAGCTATTCACAATTATATCAAGGAGTGAAGGAGATGGAAATTAAAATAAGGAGTGGATGAGATGGATAAAATACCTCAAACTAAAGAATCCATTAGGGCGGGTCGATTTTTTTAACTTTCTTTTTCCAAAAATGAGGGGGGCCAAAAAGTTGTGTTTTTGTTAGCTATTTACAATTATGTTAACAAGAAATGTCAATTACATTGGTTTGCTTGGTAACTAGCTACTTCAAATTCGTTATATTTTCACGTTTCTTGTAAAACTCGCAGAAAACTGTCACAGTCCTGAACAAGATAGAAGAAAACTGGAAAAAGGCCAAATAAATATCACTTGGCAGAGGAAAGCTGGAAGTAAAAGAGGCTTTCATAGCAACGTTAGATAAACTCTTTGACATCTTCAATTTCAAGTGTGAGATTAAGCTATGTTCAGAATTTGAGGGTCCATGTCCAGGTGGTGCTGACGGTAAACATGAAGTTCACATCTCCCGCTCTTGTTCTAAGGATATGAAGTTCCCTGTCAAAGAACTAGAGTTTATTAAGAGTCAAAGAGAGAAGGTTGGATCAGTTGGACAGTTTCAAATTGGATTACCAGATCTACCTGAGCACGGAAGATAAACTAAAAAGCAGAAGAGGAAAGAAGGAGATTTAAGAAGAATTTCAGAATATAAGCAGAAAAGAAAGGAAGAGTTAACATTCCAACCAAATGAAGTACTTTCTCCAACGAAGATGAAGAGCCAACTGATGTTTGGGTTGAAGTAACTGAAGATCCTTTGCAGATTCCATGTGATGATTCTGATGTACCTTCTACGTCAAGTACAAGCCATTACAATCCATTACAATTTCGCAATGTAAAGTATTAGGTATGGTGTCGGTCTACGTGCTACAGCTGCCATTACAACAGCTGCATTTTTGGATGCTGTATTAATTACTGAAGGAGACAGGAGACTTGTGGTTGATCACATTAAAGTTAAAAGGGCACAAGAAAAAGTCATGGAAGCACTTGATGAAGAATTATTCCGGATAGGCTATATTGAATGTATCTTCTTTGATGGACGCAAAGATTCCACAGAAGTTCTGTTACAAGCAGATACCTAAAGTCATCAGTTTCCCAGTATTGTGAAAGAAGAGTATTAAACTGTGTGCAGTGAGCCAGGTGGAAGGTATCTTTGCCATTTTACTCCAGAAAGACTTAACGAAAAAGAAATCTGCTGAAGTTATTGCTAACCATCTTGTGGATTCCTTAAAGAAAAACAGCATTGATAATAGTTTGCAGGCTATCGGTGGTCACTCAACGAATGTTAACACTGGTTGGGAAGGAGGAGTCGTGCATTGGGTTGAGGCAAAGCTGAATCGTAAACTCATATGGTTGGTTTGTGCTCTTCATGCTAATGAGCTACCTTTGCGGCACTTGACCACAGATTTTGATGGAAAAACTTTGTCCAACACTAGGGGGAGTAGTACGATTGGCAACATGCTTGATACTGCAACAGAACTTGAAATCAATGCCTCATTTGTCAGAACATCCTTCAAAAGCCTTTGGTTCCATTGAGTGACACTGTTATCAAAGATCTCTCTACGGATCAGGCTTATGGTTACAGAATAACTCAGGCCATAAGGACAGGTGTACTTCCAACTGATCTGGAATTATTAGTAATTGGTCCTGTAAGCCACTCTCGGTGGTTAACTACTGTAAATAGGATTTGTCGCATGGGTTTCAAAACACGACCTTAAAGGCAACAACTTGAAGGCAATAAAACTGCTTGTGGAATATATTGTTGGCATTTACTATCCCTGCTGGTTTAAAATCAAGTAGAAATTCTCCTTGGTGTAAGGACCTCGCCACGTTCTTTATCAATGGAAGCTCCTAAAATCTAAGAAGACGGCAGTAGCAGATATTTTTTTTGCCGATGGTTCAATGTGCATCGTGGTTTGCATTCAGTGAAATGGTGCTTCAGACACTTTTATGCTCGGAAAACCAAGAAGAAAGGAAGGCAGGGGTCCAGAAGGTAATTGAATTAAGGAATGAAGATGATGATACACCAGGAGACCTATCTGTTCGGCCTATGATAACACCTGCAGTAAATCCAAATGCAACTTCCCTTTTGGAACTCATAGACTGGTCAGAAAAAGTATTTGAACCTCCATTTACATGTAAACTCAAAATATCAGAAATAAGAAAGTTTGTTGAAGAGGCAATGAAAGTTCCAAAGTGGCCATGTTATCGATAGATGTGTGAAACAAGTAACAGAGGCTTCTGGCAAAGTTATACTCATGAGAAACGAGAAGGATACATTAGAGGCCGGGAAGCAAGCAGAAGATCGATGTATAGGAATGAATCGAAGCAAGATTTGATGAATATTATTGGTTTAAACTTTTTACACTTTTTTCATGCGTTTTTAGTGTTAAATAATAGAGACAAAATATAGATAAAAGTGTTTGAGTTCATAATACCACTTTTGAGCAAATTTTGTTGGATTTTTTATTAAATCATCCCGTTTTTTCAGAAATTTCAATATAAAATTATAACCAACCGCAAATTTACCATGGTAAATGTTTATAAATAAGGAAAAATCTTTTACATTAGAATATTATACATCAAAAGGCAAATTTTTGGACCCCCTCATTCACAAAAATCACGAATTTTTATTTTTGCCCTCAAATTGACACGCCCTAAGCATCCATGCCATATTCTTACATCACCATCTCATTTACACAACGTACCTTTGTGCTTTAACCGTTGAACGTCTTAGGCACCCTGTTTTCATAGGTCGTTGTCTAAATTTATGCTCAGCCCTATGCTTATAGGTATATCTATGTTTTCTGTGATACAATAAAGCGTGGAGGAATGCACTTCGGGCTTCCTACAATATTTGCTTACTTAGAAAATCACTCAGTCCTTGATTTGTTCCACGTTACCGAAGGCTGTTCTTCCGGAATTGTCAAACCTCTTAATGCCTTATTTATCCATTCATTCATTCCTCACTTAATTCCATCTGTGGAGACAAAATCAACTGCGTGCTCGATTACTTTATCATTAACTCTTAATTCATACACCATTTTTATTTTCGTTATCGAAAATCTATATTTTTCTCTTCAAAGCACAAATCTTCTGCTCCTCTTTTTGTTTCCTAGAGGTTATTAAGGAGCTCTTATGATTGTATTAGACTCTTTGACAACATCACAGCACCATCAGGGTGCACTAGACTTTTCACATGTCCAAACACCGAAATTGTCAATACACTCATCGGTCACGATTTAATACATGTAAACGTCGAGCAGTCATAATGACAATATGCATCCTTATCTGTTACCACATTTAACTTATCTCCAGTCACTACACCTCAATTCTCTCTTGCTCATACTATTACATTTTTACACAGCTCTCATGATATTCAGTAAAAACTCACACATCTTCATTCACTCAAATCCCTCTGCAGCTTGTACTTATATCTTTTCGATTTCATCAAGCAAAAAGTAATTACGGACTCTTTGACTTTGTTTTTTTTGCAAAAAATAGCATATTGGAAACAAAAAGATCGGCAAAAAATTGTAAGAAAAATGTAGGAAGACCTATGATGAAAAAGATGAAGAATATTATGATAAAAGTCAAAGTGCAGAATTTCATTAGTATAATAACGGAATATATATAGTGCACCATGCACTTATCTGCTCACAAAAAATATTCCTTTGGACGAGAATTACAGGTTGCCATAGACCCAATACCTGTATTATTCTATTACTGACAATGATTTGTTAAATGATGGCGGTTATTACCATTAATAAAATCAATAGTCGGCATCATTAACACACGCTTCAAATAAGGAGCACGTTTCTTGATAATAAAACTGAAATTCGGGAGTGGAGAGGAACTAGCCTTTTGTTATTTATATTGTTGCATTGGATGTGGCCGTAAAAGGGACCTTAAACAAAATCAAGCGGTGGTATGCATATTAAATACGTAGAAACAACAAATGATATATTCACTTCTCATAACTTTTAAAAATCTGATGGTTTAACGAATATTTCGGTAGTCTTGGATTGGTGTGTTGACGGAGTCTGCTTCCTCCTCTCTCAAAAATCTTCTCTCCCACTCCTCCACCTGTTCCTTTTTACTCCATTCCCAAAACCTCACTCACCCCCTGTCACGCCTCACCAGCGCCACCCGCGACGTCTCGCGGAACTTTGTTATACGGGTCCCTCGCCGTTGCGACCGACGCGCCTCCTGTCGGAGCAATCTTGCAACGGACACGCTGCCATTTTTCAAATGGGATGAAAATGAACAAAAAAAATATAAAGGTAAACTATGTGTGACGTGCTCTCCCGCTTGCCCGCTGGTTTTTTTCACCGCCCCGCCACCAGGGCAAAATTCTTCGGCCTGCTTTGCACGCTTTATTCCGGATCGGCGCAGCTGCGAAAGCGGTAAAGACACCCCCCGGTTAAAGTGCCCTCCCGGAGTCGAGAAAGAGAAGGCCGACTATTACAAACAGCAGGGCCTCTCCATTGAAATGGACGTAAAACCTCGCGGGCAATAAGCCAAACGGGATGTGGGTCACCGAAATTGGCGGAAAACACCGGCTGGGGTAATATTTCCTTTTCGGGGAAAGAATAAAAGAAATAGTAATGCTTTTACTGAATCTCGTGTGAATTGTGTCTCACCTTGAGGAGACGTGTATTGATACCTTCCCCGCGGAACGTACAGTTGCGAGCGTCACATTAGACGGGAAACGGGAAGAATTCGCAGCGGAATAGATGCGGAGCTATCAAATGGATCCGAGAAGGTTTTATCCCGCGAGTGATGGGAAACCGAGGTGGAGTACAGCCCCCGGCGGTACCTGCATTTGCTGGTTGCTTTACTGGTTTCAATGTTATTGATGGATTCTTTGTTGCCTTTCTCATTTCATCTCTTTCCTGCGTTCATTTTTGGTGACGTGTGAGAGCGGAGATTCTCATCGAATCAGCACATGTATCATTTCTGTACTCAATACCTTTTCTCAACTAGTAATGAGTAAACTTTGCACCTTTAGGGGTCACTTCGTGAAAGTATTTTATATTTGAATTCAGCCTTTTACTTTTTCACAGTTATTAATTTTTAATATCAATGCGTTTTGCAGTTTTCTGCATATTTAGGGACAGTTGTTTATTTTTTATTTATTGATTGTTTACCTATTGGTTGTTGGGTGGGGGTTGGAGAACAAACTAATATTTGGGTGGAAAGGCAGGGAATATAGGCTAGGGACTTGTGAGATGGGAAATTTTTCTGGAAAGAAGTGGAGAGGGGTGCGGATACTGACGAACAATTGGATTCTTTTCTTACCCATCTGAACTCCATTTACCCTGACATTTTCTTCACAATGGAAAAAGATGAGAACAGCTCTCTAAATTGATTAGATCTGTCCATTTCAATAAGAGGGCTAAAAAAATGAATTTTTCATCTACAGGGAAATATTTTACACTGATCTTATCATACCTAGCGATTTGTTTCACCATTTTCCCACAAAAAATTTGGTTGTTGTAAATTTACACTAAATAACTGTGGAAAAGTACTAGTCTTAATTTCAACATGGATTCAATTAATACAGAGTACTCGATATATAAGAAATCTCTGTACACTGGGCAGCGTATTTTAAAACTAAGCTCAAAACAATGTGCTCTCCTAACCAAATGCTTAGAATACGACAAGCAGTATTGATAAATTTTCCCTTTAAAAACTAAAAATTAGCGTCCAAAGTTGCCATTCTGCACTTTTCTTCGAGTAATGACAAACTACCAAATAGTGTTGCTATCAAACCAATTGCCATTTAAATTCGTAATCTGCTGTTTTTAATGGACAATTGCGCAGTTAGGTAAGACGTCAGAAACAACGCTTTCTGTATTGGAATTGTTGAGGAAACATAATCATTTGCCTAGAAAAATAAAAAAATGGAAATAGTTTGCGTAAGAGCACTCAATAATTCTTAAAATGTATGAAATTGAATGCCTTTACCACCTCTAATGGATATTTTCTCGCAGAAAAACAGGCTTCGCATCCATGTCGTTTTGTCAAGACACCATTAACTCCCAAATTTACTCTTTTATTTCCGAACCATATGTAGATTATTTGCGTAGGTAGTTGTAGCCTGATCATATACTTTCGCTCTGCTCTACAAATACCTAGACTTTTAATATTAGAAATTTTGCTTTTATTTGCATCTTTATTTCAACTTGTTTTTTTATTGGAGGCAAAAGAGGACCAAATAGGGATACCAAGGTGACATTAGTAGCTACAAATATTTATTAGCGTGACAAAAGACCTTAAGCCGCCATTACAGGCTCTGCATCGTGTCACAGTAATGTAGAATACTAGTTCGGAAGTCTTTGTTACACACGCACATGTGATATTAAATTTGTATGTCGCGTTCATTAGACGCTTGAAAAACTAAATATTCTTTAGAATGGTGCCACAATAAAATAGGTCGATTAGCGCCTGACCCTATGAGATTTGATATGGCTGATTCTCTCTGTTATTTTATCAGCACTTCGATATCATGAAACGTCCATATATATTTAGACATTTTGTAATGCATCAAATCGGTCTTTCATTCATAGATTACTTTGATACGATATGAAATCGTGGACTGGGAATTCACGGGTTACAGACAAAGGTAATACAATTGAAAAGACTTTTAAAGAAGTGGCACACGTTTTTCAACGGAAAGAAATAATGTATAATTCTCCTGGGGAGAAGATATTTTGAAATTATTTTTCATCCCAATTCGTGTAATTATTTTCACCGTCATATTTCATATGATAGGAAAATTTTTAGTATTTTTTGTATTCACGCTCATATCATTTCAGAGTACTAACAGAACTCATTCCACATTCTGTGGTAACGGAGTTTGACGAGGATGTAAACCTGGTCCTCATGTACTCCACATTTTTGCTAGAGACCATGAATCGAAACGGAAAAATGGTATATTTTCCACATTGATGGCCCAAAAAAGTGGATTCACAGTGAAAACGTGGTCACCAAAACGGACTAGTTCCTGAATTTTTCGGGATCCTCCCGGAAGAACACTACGCTTTGCGATTCAAAGAAATGTTACTGCCGTCCGTGTAAATTTCTATTGCGGTAGTATCAGTCCATCGCGCCAGTTGTTGTCGCTGTTGTCGTGAATGACATCATTAATTTATTTTTTGGATATTTCCTCCCTCTCTCTCGGAGAGAGAACACACAAATGCTACGTCCACTCGAGAGAATTTTCAACCGGGTGCTCATTGTTTTAGATAGGGGAAGAGGTTTGGGGGGAGGAGGGAGGGATTGGGAGAAGGAGAGACTACAAGAAAAAAGTAAAACAGGAATTTATAACTCCACTTCCCCCATAAATTAAACCGTAGACGTCGAAAAAGCGGACAGCGGGTAAGTCAAAACGATCCTCTCCTCTGGTATCCTCCATACTGGTCCATCTCTTCCTCCTCCCCCCTCCCCGCAAGCTTTTATATAGATGTCAAATGAAAAACAGCATCGCGGAGCCATCCCCCAAGTGTTGTGACAGACGAAACCGACCGAATTGTCGTGTGCATCCAATAGTCCAAGCCCTATAACGCTTTTTACGGGCGGGAAAGGCCGCTGCCGTGGAGTAGTGGCAGTGTTTTTTTGTACAATTTTATTTTTACGCCTGGATCCCTCACAAGGGGGGGCAGAGCAGCGACGGTTGTCACGTTTCATTCATTTATTTTTCTCCCTCCGCCCCCGTCCCCCCTCACAACACTTCGACTGTCATGGGAAGCCTTCCCAACACAAAAGGAGGTCATGTAGAGACGATTGGCTAACGGCTTTGGTGCTGGAGGAACGAGGGTTTTTGGGTGGAAACGAGTGAGGGAGGGAATCCGGAGTGGTTCGGGGTGGGGGCATAGGTTGTAAACAAATATGGCTAACAAGCGCACTTTGCGAGCGGAGCAGTTCGTTTGGATGAATTAAAGGCATTTTATGGTATCCCCCTCTAACTTGTCGTCTCGGAAAATTGACCGTTGCTTGCTTGAAAGCAATGAAATCGTAGAGACGCTTTGAATATGTACTTTGTTCATCTATTCCATTTTCCCAAGGCCAGTTCCAATCGAATGCGAACGTCGAAGTCGGGTCGTAACCATGGATATGGGGGTTGGGTGGCCTGCCGCAGAGAGGATGGCAAAGTGTTTTACTGTGGCGGCGGCAGCGGCAAAATTTAGCAGTTTGATGAATGCGTCTGGATTTGGAATTGGATTCATGCATACAGTTTGAGATTCCTTTCTACGCCAGGAATACAGTTGCCTCCTACACAACCAAAAATGGTACATTAAAGCCATGAGTAAGGTGATTGTGGTTCCTTTTTACCTATCCCTCCTTCTAAACTATGTAACACGGTATAGGATTTCATTTACACTCATAATGTTATGTAAGCTGTTGTAGTTTTTAATTCATGCCCAAAAATTAGCTATTCGATGACCGATATCTTGCGCTATTGTGATTATCCATGAGAAAAATCAGTACCAATTATATAGTTTTTTTTACTTACAACGGAAGAGAATACTTACAATGAAGGAGTATACTACCGTCTGCTGACAAGAAAAGAATTCGTCGATCAGGTGTGTGCGTCTTTGGGACATTTTTTTAAGGATGATAACTTTGCTCTGTCTAAAGTAACTGGAGCTAAGGTATTTCTTCCAACGATAAATCAAAAAGCGATACAAATGCGATTTCATAAGTAACAGAAATTGTTTGTAAGATGATCTCTGATCACCACTTCCCATTCCATCTCCAAACTTTCATATGCGGCACAACAGCGTCACATATGAAACATCAATGGTTCTAAACAAGCCTCCCTCATGCGCTCTGTATCTCGCACAAATAAAATAACTCACTACATGACCATCTTAAGCCAGAAACGTTGGCCAGCACTCCGTAGAGAACTGTGCAGACAGTATTTTTGTTTTTTTATTTAAGTTTAAGCTGTCATAGACATGTGTTGTAAAAATGTTTATTTATATGCTGATTTAATCGATGAGTCTTTCAATATCATGAACAGAAACTCATTATCTTTTGATTAGTGTAACATCTTTATATTATTTTGTTCTCTTTTTGTAATACGTGTAGGTATGTATATTACCATGTCTAACACAGTGCCCTCTCTTGAAATGAGTAAAATTAATTTCAAAATGAGATTTGTGTGACGAAGCGTCTTATACGGAAAAATATTTACGGTGAAATTTTTTCTAAATTATGAACTTTTTTTATTTTTCATTTTAAGGAGTTGCTGTTCTAATCCCACAAATTAGGCCCCAAAGAAGTTAAATATTTTGACTAAATTCTCAATTCCTTGATATTTTCATATTTAAACGCTTAAAAAATTAATTTGTCTATTAAAATAAGCAGTTTTCGAGAGAATTCTGAATTTCCGATGGAATATCTGAGAAGGTGACATATTTGCAGCTTTTAGTTTCGCTTCTGACACAACCGGAAAAATCAATCTGAAATCTGATATCGGACCTCATTCCGAGATCTCCGAATCAGAATGTTCCGCCCTCCATACAGTTTTGTAACCCCTAGGAAGTCCTGTAATATCCGAAAGGATTGACTTACTTTTTTCCCCGCCAAATTTAGCGTTACTTCTTGCACTGCCAATCTGAACCGATTTCACTAAATGGAGGTTGTGTTTCCACAGAAGTTGTCTATCTCCACCTTCAAAGTGGTCTGCGTTGCGGGATCGACTCATAACCGACGCTAAATGCTAAATAATCAATTTCTAAAACCCTGGTGATGCGTTCTCCGTAGCCTTCCCTTTTCGACAGACTCAGCCGCTCGCATGTAAAAGGTATCTGCAGGAGACGTGCTGTCATAACGACTCAGTTTGGAATCAAATTCATTGAGTAGATTTTTTACCATCTAGGACTGCTCACGTTGCACTCTGGTAAAATTCCCCGTCAATCAATTCATGATATGAATTAATACTGCCAATTCAAATTTTAAGCTATACCTGATAACGATTCAAGTTTCCGTAAATCAATATTTTCGAAAAAAACTTTCATTGAATGCCTATTTCTAACTCAATAAAACTTTTAACCTACACAAAAAACCATGAGTAAATTGTAACGCAAGTTGAATCTAAAAAAATTGTTGTCGTCCACATTTGCTGGGGATAATTGTTTTTCATACCCCTAGGTATAATATGGGCCTTCAATTTAAGGCTAAATCATCTGAGCAATGTATCTCCGCAAAAGGTGCGGTGAGAAACATGTCCCATTATCACTAGAAAAGTAATAAATTCCCATGTGTGGCGATTTTTCATCACCCTTAAGGTCTCATCTTAAGCTCACATCAAGGCAATTGAATCACTGTGTTTGTCAAAGAGTGGGATGTGAAATACAAGAATCTTCTCCTGATATATTTTAACTGACTCGGCTCTCGCTCACATGGAGGCCTATCATATGATCGGCGCAGACATTGGTCATAATTATTCGACACACTTAATAGCTGATACCTTATTGAAGGTTAGGAACATTATGAATTAACTCACAAAAATTAAATGGAATAACGGTCTGCGAAGCTTAACTGAATACTCCGTCAAAACTTCAGTATGCATATAATTTCAAGCAAACTTAAAACATATTTTCATCTATTTAAGGGCAAGAAAGCCTTCAACGATATATATTATCTTGCCTAAAGACAGTCCAGAGTTTTCAAAGGAAGTCATGCAGATCATATATGACCAATACATTACCTTTGGCATCTCTTAGGATGGTAAATAAAATGTTTTGTTGGTAACAATTTTATTGTTAGAACAAATGTAAGGCCTGTGTAGACATTTTTTCTAGGGGAGCAAAGCAGACGCAAATATATTACAAATCACTCTCGAGTAATCTGATAAAATATTCTGTAAATATACTGACAAGTGTCTCATTCCATCACCATGAATAGAATATCAATGACGAAGGGACATCTAGGTATTTCAATATGAAAGGCGCTGAGAAGCCGTGTAGGTGGTTGTCAATGAGAAACGTGAAAGGTGTTTGGTAAGAGTAAGTTTTTTTAAACAAACTATCAAACAGACACAAAAATTACTAGAAGAATAAAGGGAAGGAGGCTTTCCTCACCGAATGTGCTTGGCTGTTGTTTCTTTTTCTGTGTTCGCCTTGTTGGCTCAACAACTATCACATAGTATCCATTGCAAGGAGCTTTCTTGTATTTGAAAGTGTCTGAAGCAGTTTTCTGGGTCTATGTGCAGGTTTCAGAAAATATACCAACGCATCCAATGGGAAAAGTATATACAGCCCGTTTCCCATCCAAAACAAAAATGGTAAACTTCCTTTGAAGACGACATAGAGTGAAGAACGGGAAAGAAATATCTTTCCATCCAAGGCGCTGAAGGAGGTTCAGATCGGAACGCTTCCACACACTTCAGTACGCACGAACGATGTTTAATGGTACGATGAGCGGCGGTAAAACTTTTGGTTTCGTTAAATGTATATATTATAATTTCGTTAAATGTAATATTATAATAATATATAATATAATATTGAATGTTTCCCGGAATTAATACACAATAGACGATAATTGCTTCTCCAGTAGATGATTCAGGTAAGTAGAAGGGCAAGAGAAGTTGAATATGCGAGGAAGAAGAGAATAAATAATTGATGGCAATAAGAAAAATGCAAAGATAGTAATGAATGTGGTAAAGACTTGTTAAGAATAAAATGATGGGAGGTAAATAACGAATTCTAGATAGTGACCTGCTCACTTCCTCGGTTAGGGATACTGGGAGAACCTGTTAATTTTTCAAGTTCGCGTCATCCTCAATATTTTCATCCACTTCTCCACCACACGCTGCATCTTCCTGAATTCTATCTCAAGTCTAGTGCGCCTCCCATAAAACTCCTCGCAGTCCTTTTGCTCAGTTTTTCAGGCGAGAAATCCTTTGAACAACGCTCCGAGGCTCTACTCATCAAAAAAACGTTTTTACAGCGATGCAGGAAAATTGCATGAAAGAAGGAGCTTTCGTAGGTTTTTCACTGTTCTCGGATGGATGGAGTCAGTGCCAGGTGAATTATTTTGCATTGTCATGGGAAGTGAGAACAATAAACCATTACAGGGAAATTATTTCATCAAATGTGCTGTTTATTTCAGTTTAGGTGCAAATAACTTCTTTTATAAAATCTTTAAGTGTTCGATTAAGTCTTCAAGCACCTAGGATTCGCTGTTATTAGACCTGAAGCCCGTTAGGTTCAGTCCTCAATCAAGTGCAAGATCTTGTATGCTAGCCGGCACTTGATACTGAGGCCGGAATATGATGCCATCCTGGAAGGATCATCCTATCTTTGACCTTCTACTGGTGAGAGAGGGATATTTTCTTGAACACGTCTATGATAAATTTAAATATCATATCATCGGATGCAGGTGGTCGGAACTACTTTCGGAATTTTCTATCTGGTGTTATTTTTACGGCTTGAAAATAACATGTACACAAATGAGGTATGGTTGGGGATAAGTTTCTGAAGAATAGATGGCACACCGCCTGTTAAAGGTGGTTGGAGTGAATTTTACACACCTATACCTATTAGTAACGTGTATTGATAATAGAAAACAAATACATATTACCGAAATGTTATTTGGTCTCTAAGCAATTTTATGATATTTTAACTGCCTTATGACACTCAAAATATATTTCGACATGATTCGATTAAATATGAGCAGTTTACGCCAAAAAGCGAAATAGTCCGTTTCATATTATCGCAACGATAGCTAACAAATATCAGGGTATCATGGTAAGTAAAAACACGTATTGACAAACGATTTTCTCTTAAAGTAGTTTGAGTGAGATAGTTCCCTAGTTATAATTGAGACCATATTAGAACTATGCTTTTTAATTTAAGCAGCCGTGAGACATATCAATTAAATATTGCTTGACTAATGGTGTGATAATACAGTTTTATATGACAGAAATTATATGTAATATAATGAAAGTATCTAAATAAATCTTTAAATTGATTCATTTTTCGCGCGGTTAGCTAAAAACTCCTTCAAAGCGGAAGGTTTTTTGTGATACCGAAGAAATTACTGCAGTGACAATGTGATTAATTGTCAAAATTTTTCCAATCATCTTGGAAAACTTAAGCCCCGCAGCCGAAACAAAATTAAGGTTTTATTTTAATTATTGTCAGCACAAATAAAATATGAAATAGCTTTTAAAATATATAGCTTTCAAAGGGTTGTTATGTAAGAAAAATATTGCGCTATTGCGTTAGTATACGAATGTATAATAACCAATTTTAGCGCAATTTCACAATTTGTTGCTGCAACCTGTGTTGACATTCTCTTAGGCTGATGAGTTTTTTCTACCACGCATAACCAATATTTTTCCCTATAATATCATTGAAACAAAAAGAGAGTACAAAATAATGCACTTAATTAGAATGACAACTGAGTGAACATTTTGGCCTATTAAAGCTCAGGAAAGTATCTCATAGTAATGAAAATTCCTCATAAAATCATGTCGAATGAACCTGTCACGTTTTATTTATTTGATCATAACTGGCATCACCCGTTCGATCGCATTACTTAGGAACTTCTTATCTCAGTAGTAATTCATACCAACTTCTAATCACTAACAGTGGACCGGCTAGAGATCCCCCTGATTATGGCGAACGGAGTCCCACTCGAGCAATGAATGCCTCGCCGTTACTTAAGGTCCTTCCTCTTGTCCGGGAACCAACCCCTTGACGTATTTATGGACGAACAGTCTCCTCCAGCCACGTCAAATCCATGCACCCTGCTCTCCTGTCTATCCAGTCAACGATAGTCCCGACCACACTTACTCCATAACCAGGAAAGATTCAATCTCTGAAACCAAATTTGCTATTCACGATACACCCTTCCTACACAGGTGGATTAAGCTCGCTGTCTAGAGGAAGGAGAGGAATTGCTACATTCCAGGCGGCTTGGGGGGTTATGAAATGCCTCATAATTACCGTTTTTCTATTTTTTCCGGGAATAATAGGGGGTGCGGCCACGCCCGCATCCACCCTTCCATTAGCCCACCCTGTTCCTATACTTCCGTCCCCTATGCTTTTCTCCCCTCTTCACCTACGCTAAATTCTGGCGAGAGCATTGAAAAACCTAAAGAGGGAAAGAATCCAGATTTCTCAAAAAAAGTTTTATTGAGCGAGTAAAGTTAGGAATTCCTCATATCATGTTTATTGCGCTAACCTGTATTCCCCTATTTCCTGCTCCGCAAGGTACTGGCCCTGGAAGTAGCAGTGTAATTACCTCTCTGAGACAAGATCCCCATCGAAGCAATCGACATTTTATTACACTCGAGATGTTTTTTGTCTTTCCCCAAATTGCTTCGGAACAAAAGGTAATAAACTAACGTGCCTTTTCTCCATTTGGCATTTTCCCCACACATCATTTCCTTCCGTCCGATAACAACGGCGGGATAAATGGAATTCGAAAAATCAAACGAGTTCTTTATACTAGTATGTATCTTCAAATGCAATCTTTGTGAAATCCCACATTCTACCTGCATTGCAAGAAGGCTACATAATTAAAGCCTGAATTCATTTGCCTGTGCAGATAAACAACAGCATCAGTTTCGTCAGGGGCAGCCGACGTTGTAAATAAATATTAGAGCTGTTGGCCATATTCTTCAAAATGTATACCAAATTTCTCAATATCATAAAAGACAAAGCAATAGAAATTTATTCAAGATGAGATTGAAGGTATTAAAATGATTTTAACATACAAATTATTTACGGAACATATTAACACATTCAAAGAATTTTTACTCGAAATTACCCTCAACATTTTTAACCTCGTTTCCGTTCCTATGGATATTGAGACTCCTTTGATAAATTTCGTGCCCATAAAAGGGCAATTTAACTCTCACGGTAGCTTTTGCCGATAGAATAAGATGGCATTCTCAATTGAATCATCGCTACAAAATTTTAAATACACATTATGTTTTTTCCATCACATTGCTATATGGATCTTTCAGTGAATATTTTCCCATAAAGCATCGTTACTATCTAGGTAAGCCATCGAATACGGAAGACTGATGTAGCAGTGGGTAAAATCCCCTAGATTGTTACATTTGTCCTATTGTGTATTGTGCTCTATGTGTACAATCCTATGTCCTCTATGTGCAAAATAACTAATTGCCCCTCAATGCTTCTTCCAAGAAACTACAATGAGTACTCCGTATCTCATTTTGAAATACCCTTAACCCACCAACCACATTATCGAGCAACTCTAAGTTCGTATTTATTTCCATCCACTGGTCTTTTCTGTCCACATCCACACCACGAACGCTTGCAGTATACTCTCGTATTTTCTTACCCATAGTTCCTTTTTCTTGCTTCACACAATGCTGCATTCCATAATTAGCCTTTATAAGCCGTTTCTGAATACCGCTGCACAAGATCGTCATCAGCTCCCTCCTACTGCTGAATGTTTCTATTACTGGCGTTATTCTTCTTGTAATGCCTATTATTCTATGCCGTTTTTATTCAAATATTGCGTGAATAAATTAGATGTAAAATATAATGAAGGTTGGATCTGATAAAACAGCTAAAGCATTTTTACTAATTCGGACAACTGTGAAATACCATGAGTACATGCTAATAATCAGCGAATAAGGCAAAAATTTACACCTTGATATAAATTTTTTGTGTCGTGAATTTTAACTTTGAGGTATAATACCAAATAAAATGTCATTCTAATCCAAAATATCCAAATACCTACAATATTTTGTTTTCACTGCTGCGATGCATATGCTATTTGTTTGAAGTCTATGGGAGGAATCTGAAAATCGACCACTTGGAATGCTAAAGGATGTTGCCATTGGTTTGCGAGCAGTTTTCTTCCTCGGGGATACAAAAGTTCTCAAATGGGTTGGATCGGACCAAAACCTCACCTTTTTTTCTAAACAATATTGAAAGTGGTGTAGGGTATTTAAGCTTCGGAGAAACCGAATTAAATTTCTTTATTAGTTTAACGTCGAGCTGTTGGAATGCTTATAAATCGAATCGAATCGACTCGATACAGGCTTAATTCAATACGATTCGCCTTTGAATCGGGATGCTTCAAAAGCAAATGATTCGTAATATTCGAATCAGATAGATTCATCTTCAAATCGTTACATGTATTCAAGCATGGCACTCATATCCCCGAATTGCGCGCCGTCCATTTAGGAGATGTGACCCTCACGTGAAAGGAAAATTAAAATGACCACACGTTATCCTGTGCTATTCTTTGTGCCACTATATAGATGTATAAGCTAATGTATGGCCCTGAAATTTAGTGAAAATTTATATTACTTTAACTATGCATAAACTTTTGTTTTATTTAGAATTCGAATTCGTTTCGCGAGCTAATTTTTTAAGGATGATTTGATTCGCTAACGAATACTATAAAGAAATTCGTTTCGATTCGATTCAAAATTGATGTGGGAGATTCAATTCGGTTCGATTCAAAATGAAAATTCCTGATTCACACAGCACTAGTTAAACGTAAAATTTTACATTTGACTCACTACCCTAGTGTTTTGAGGAATCCTCAGTCGAGTCGACGCTATAAGGAGTCCAGCCCAGCTAAGTCTACCCCATTTGTAAACCTAGCCTGCCATAGCCATAGATTGAGCTGCTATTGCTCGTCTCCGAGGTGTCTCTGTCACTGACAGTGTTGCCACGTCTGAGCCACACACTGTCGCGTCACCCGCAGGAACAGGCAGCATCATCGACGTTGCCTTCTTCCGCATTCCTCTCTTCGCTTGTCCTGGGGGGGGGGGCTTTAATTATTTTTGAACCCTCTTTCCTGCCGAAAAATAAATAAAACGCCTTCAATTTCACTCCTTTCCGCACTGCTTATGTCATCACTCCCTCTCCCCACCCCCTCCCTCCCCCTTCGCGCGATTCACTGCGATTCCGGAACTTTCTCTTTCACCACCCCCGAAAACATTTTGTCATTCCGCCACCTCCTCTCCGTCCCCCCATTTCCCAACCCGATGAAAAAAAAACAATATAGGGGGACGGCTGCAAAAAAAATGCCCGTGTTCAATTGTGTAGGGATACAAAATGGTATTCAGGGGTTTGGTTGACGTGGACGACCGTTATTTCCCCCTTTTCCCCACTCCCCCTGCCCAACAGCCCCACAGTTTTGATCTCAAATGGAAAAATATTCATCAGGGAATTCTTTCGTTTAAACTCGGCTCTCGTTCCTCTTTTTTTTCTCACTCCCGTTGCATTCGTCCTTGTTCGTTTTCATTGTCGTCTCTGGCGTCCTGTTCACTGTAGTCACTCTTGCGCTGTTTTCGCGTGCCTCTGTTAGTTGAAAAATTGAGACTAAGAAGAGAAGTAATTCCGATCAATGGAAATGTGAAGAGAGGGGATGATAATTTGAAAATTTTAAGCCAGCTTGAGTGAGACATTACTGCAGGTGAATATCAATTGATTTGATTTCAATGTCATAAAGTAGCATCTACATCTACTTACTGCCCTGCGAGCCGCCGCATGGGCGTGTAGCAGGGGATGTTCGGTCACCAACCGTGTAAAGATGTAAGAGATAATGTTTAGGGAGGAGAAATGGTGACGTATGTTATGGGAGTATATTTATAGGAGCTCAGTTTTTATTGTGGTCTCTTATTGTGCGCGGAAAAAACGAGTTTTTGCACCTATCTGTTTGGCAGTGTATCTCTCTTATTTTATCGCTTTTGTCAGACCTAGAGTTGTAGTGAGGAGTCATGATAATATTCTCTTTGTAGCTCTAAAATACACGTTCAGAGTTTCTCAAGCAAAAAGAATGTAGGTATAAGGAATATATCTTCTCATCATCATTTTTTCAATCACAAGAATGATCATTTACCGCTGCCCTCTATTCCTATATGAAATATTATCATGGAATGAACACACACAATCCATTTCGCGTATGTAGTTTAAGACTATATACCAGTTAAAGCAATTTTGACACCTTACCCCTGTCTCCGTTCGCCAAAAATTAGAGGATTCTCCTGTTTTCCCTCTCATAGACCACTGCTGTGTGGTACATTCTGACCTTACGAACAAACTGAATCTAAAACTCCAGAGGATTCATAACTCCTCTGTAAGGTATATCTTTGACATCACATATGATGAACACGTGACGCCATATTTTGAAAAACTCAGATGCATAAAAATGAAAAATAGGCGCTTACTTAATAAGACAAAATTCATGTAGATGTTACAAACAACAGAACTTCCCACATATTTTTATCGGAATGTACCATAGAATGCTAGAACAAATAAACATCTAACACGTCGCATGGATGAACTTTATGTATCACATTATCAAATATCTGCTTCCCCTATGTCTTTCCATGTCACCTCTTGCGAAATATGGAATCAGTTGTCAGAAGACATAAAAAAGTGTGATAGTATAAATAAATTAAACAACAAATACCATGAAAAATTACTTCAGGTGAACTAAATATTGTGCTGCACTGTACAAACTCTGATGTATTTTTATGTATTTTAAAAATTTTGCCGTTTTATTAAATATAATGTCGGACTTTTTAGATATTAATATATCTTGTATAACTTGCTATTGTAATATTTGTTTGACTCTAAAGATATTTATAATCATACATGTTCATAAGGGACACGCTTGTCCCGGAATAGTCAATTTAATATTAATATTCTATTCTTCTCCTTTAATTGCTAAATCTGCTTCATCCCGGTATTTATTTTTTTCTTGTATCTTGTATCTTCTTTTGCCCATGTCTCTCTGGTCTCTTTGTGGAATATTTTCGTCTATTTAACCGAATTCGTCTAGATTTTTTTAGCAATTGTATTGAGTCTCATGTTATGTATATTCCACCTGGTTCTTCTTAGTCTAACTTAGCTCCATTAACATTCTTCATCTTTAGCTCCTCCTTACACTTATTCATTCTTCATTTTGACAGCCCATTTATCTTCAGTTTCCATCTTTAACACTTGGACTCTAGTGCCTTTCCGATGGTTCAAGTCACTGATCCATGGGCTGCCTCACTCAGTGCGAGGGTTTTCGCCTAATGATTCCTGGCATCAAACTACATTCACCTATTTTCAGCATAGGAGTGGTCTCATCATGAACGTTTTATGACCTTCGACTATTTTATTTTGATTTTACTCTCTTCCTTTGTCCATTTGATGCAAAAATTCTTCAGTGGCAAGTGAAATTCTTTTGTTCTAACATCCATCCTTGCATCCTTTACCTTCGAATCATTTCTTCTGCCTCCCACGATTTTGGTTTTTATTTACATATTTTATTCTCATATTTCAAAGTTTGTCTAAATATTATTATTGTTGCGGAATTTGGCAAGTTACTTGCCAAAGCATCGGAGCCGACATAAAAGTTGTAAGTTATACTTTTATTTGAATCAGATCCAGATTCACACATTTCTCACTTACCTAAGACCATCAAATATCTCTGATTTCATCAACAAAATATTTTAAATGACTCAATAAGTAATGATAATTGAAAAATAACATTTTTTGGAATAATGTCGCAATGTTTCTACCGCGAAATGTAGTTGAATCTTTCAACTGTAATACGACTCCAAGTAAATGAGATCATGTAAATGCGCCGAGCACGAAAAATGGCAGACGAAATTTTTCAGTTAGTCTGAGACTTCCTTGCATTTGAATTCGTTCACTCCTCTCCTACAAGTTGATCATAACCTCACGAGTCCATGCTTTTGTATATTTCACGCTTTAAACTCTCCCCTACCCTCGTTTCACACTAATACACACACACGCTATACGTATTCTTCCACTCCAATATAGTCCTCGCGAATACCTCGCCATTCACCACTCTTCCCAGGCTGCGTACGCCCGTCCGTCAATTCAGCTCGCAATTTTGGACGTCGAAACCGTTTTGCGAGTACGCGCCAGAGAAGCGCCGTAATTGTCTCGTCCCATTCACTCGCGTGTTCTTTACCGAATGCTTCTTCCCCTCCTACCCAGCACGGGTGTCCTCTCCTCCCTCTTTTGCGGTTTTGCGAAACTTCGTTTCGTCGATTCCGTACCAAACCCTGTCCCATTTCTCTGAGATCCCCGAAGGTGGTGCGTGAAAAGAATTTCCACGGCAGTAATGATGGCGACGGGGCACGGAGAGGCAAACGGAAGGTGCTTGGAATTTTTATCCCATCGACAGATTGGCGTGAAACCTTGCATACGTGCTCCTATCAGTGATATTTATGGATAAATATGAAAATTACAATTTTCAGATCAGGTTTCTTTTTTTACCTTACATTTTGGCCTATTTTAATGCGTAGTCCTATTACCTTTCGTGATAACTCTATTATAAATTAACAGATCATCTTTTAAACGCGTAATTTTACGTTTCGTATTACTATAATAATTGTTAACTACCATCAAAAAGTTACATAGAGTCGAAGATTGGAAAAAGTCTTTAATTTTCTTTTAGTCTGAAGTTAAAATACTGAGCCAAGAACTTAAGACAGCCTAAGAAATGATGAACCTCATTTTATATGCAAGAATATTACAATTCCCTAGAAAATCCCTTACCAATCAAGCATTATTAAGTGTTAAATTGCTGCAGCATTTTAACCTTGCAAGCAAAATTTTCAGTGGTAAACGAGCGATATTTATAAGTTATTTAAAATATTTTAGCTGTAAATTTTTAAAATTTTTGGTGACACTTTTTACTTTGGAAACTTTCACAGTTTTAAAATATGTGATTAGATGAGCGTCAAATCAATACGTCTTGTATGCTCGGTAAAACCACTATTTCAATCGATATTTTCAATATTTAATGCTATTCAGCTTCTTCATACTCATACAAAGTTCAGCCAACGGTAATTTAAGGGAAAAATTTTCATCCAGTTTAAAATGATCTCACCTCATCGTTAATATATGTGAAGAACCGCTTTGCGAGTTGGCCATGAATTTTTCACGGGGTACTCACAAGTAGAAAAAAGTTTTTGAGGAATATTCATAAGAAAGGTCATTTTCATTAAAATGCCCATTGTAGCATCATTTGATTTTTGTCTTTTTCCTACTTTCAACTTATATTTTTATAATTTTTCTCCTAGCTTTTGTTTAAGATGAATTTACTATTTTGTCCCTCCGGGCATTGACCTTAAGTAATAAGATTCGGTCTTCTGTTTCACTGTTCTATCCCTGCCCTCTCTTCATCTCTCCGTCCTTCCATTCATTTGCGACACCCTTCTTTGCCCTGGCACATTTACGTTCGAACCAGCCCTCCTACCCCACCCATCCCTTTTCCCTCCCATAAAGTGACGATGACAACTTCAGCTCCGCGTCTCGCATGGCTGCCAACCTTCAGGAAGCGGCGTGGCATCGTCCAAATCAAAAGATTCGCCTTTCATTTTAAACTCCATTATATCCTCATCCCCGGGAAAGCAAAGCCGAGTGCATTTATGTTCTTCTTTTTCATGAAAAAATTTGTCTCTTTCACGAGAGGAGAAAACAATTTTGATCTGCTCACGACGGTTACCACGTTAAAAAGCACTGTGAGATGAGAGAAGAGGGAAATATATTTAGGTAGAACCTTTTAATGGCTTTTCCCACCCTTCCTCTTACCTCCCACTCAACTCAACCGTAATGATTATTTCAAAACCATATAATGCAGTTGTCAACTTCTGAACTAGGAGGATTGGATTAAAATTATTTTCTAGAATATTATGTAACCTTACAGTCCCTTTATAGGATTAGCATCCTTTTATAGGATCCTTTTATAGGATTTGCATTGCAGCCGCTGTTAGCTACCATCACAAATAACAGAGTGAGTAAACAATTATGGAAATGATATATTTTCACTTGTCCTCCCTTATTATATTCAAAACTTAACTTACATGTTTCAAGCAGATCGCCTGGGCAATATGGTTAACAGACCTCGGGTCCTAGAGACAGAGGGTTCCAAAACCGCGTCGCCCCTTAATATAGTCTGTTTCCCTATGATTAAGGAGTTAGGTTGGGTGTTGTCATTAAGTTCTGGAATTTGAGCCCTAAACTCTAGTAAACACTTATCATTATCACTGGTATTATCGCAAACTCTTTTAAGGAAATAAAGGTATTATATGAAATAGCAGTTGATGTATGAACACGTTGGACATTGAAAACAATGCGTATGGAAAGAATAGTATCTTGGCTAATGTAACGTAAGCTTTTGAGTCATGTGACTAGAATATTGGGATCATATAATTCTCATGAGCTGATAATTTAAATCGCTTAACTGACCACGAAACACATGGATGCACGACTTATTTATCAACACCTCATTTTTATGACATTCAGAAATAGTTTTGGATCAGAAATGAAAATCTGCGTTCCCTGACGTGGCAGAAACAGACGGTGGTGTTCAGGTTTCCATACTCTTTCCGTCTAGGAGGAATAGAATACGATTGGTGGAAGAATCTACTACAATTGTAGACAGTTGTTTTGCAAAAGGTATACTTTGCGGTTGGGGATGGCTGTTTATTTTCATTTTTTGTGAACAATATTTAAATCATCCGCCAAAATACTGTATAATAGCTTCGAGGAGGCTGATTATGTTTTGTAGCTCAGTTAAAAAGAAGATGGACAATCCAGATATGATATTTTGTAAAGACAAAAAGAATGCCACCACTGATTGGGTGATTGAATGCCACCACTGATGTACGCAGCGAGATGGAAAAGTAAGATCTTGTCAAGATTCTCTCATCGTCCGTTCATGATGACGTGAATTTTTGGCCATCGTAATAGACTCCACTGCACCATAATCGCTAAACTTTGCTAACACCGTCATCAATTTCCGTCAGATAGTAATAATATGTTTGACACCACATTATGTGCATTGTATACGTTAAAATTTATTAGGGACTGTAAACCCTCATTTTGGTAGCCGTTAAAATATTCGCAAACGCTAACCTAGAACTCGAAAAAGTATATTTTCTCTCACGAATTGTCCAAATATTCTGTGCTCGACGGGCCGGCATCAAAGATTCTACGAGAAAATGCATGTAGTCCATATCATGCCTATGCTTTCTTAGATTCCATTTTATTATTATCCAAATTGCGACATCTATATTATTCTATTTGGGTAGTTTCACTATTTTCTGTGGTGACGACATTGTTTTATAATGGAATCCATACTGACTTACGTTATTTGAAGTTAGGCCTATAAGTGAGGCATTGTTGCAGGAAAATATTAGTTTAAATATGGAAAAATGAATTAGGAAAATATGAATTTAAGTACTTAAAATTGTATTGGTAATTTTTAAAACATGCTATGGATTTCAAATTATAAAATTGTCATTCAAATATCCACAAAATACTTGGTAACAAGTATAGTCATCATTTAAATGATATTACGATATTGATCTCGGATGCAGTATACCGTTGGCAAGTCCTCTGATTGTACCTCCGATTTACTTACAATTTGAATGATAATAAATATAGTCAGCCATTGCTCAGATACCAGCGGAGTAATAATAGTCGTCGCATTAACTTTAAAATATATGTTGCGCCACCCAAAAGAAACAAGTTTTGATCAAACGTATAGTAGCAAGAAAATCCTCGGATGGAAAAAATGAACAAGAGGTGGTACTCTGATTTGGCCACACCTCGAATACGTCGCGAATATTTTGGGCCCCGCACAGAACGATTTAACCCAGAAATAAATAGGATACAAAAGGAAAGATGCCTGCTTCGGTAAAATCTGCTACGAGCAAGCATAGAATGTTCACAGCTTTTGAAAGGATTAGGTTTGGAGGCGCTCAATCCTTGGAGGCTAAACGCAGGGCTGAGATTGCTCGAGGAATTCAGAACAGGTGTTTTTCTCTGTGACATAGAGAATAACATTGGACGCCTCTCTACATCTCTCAGTTCGATAGAAGCGATGAAATAAGAGAGATAGATTGCCGAACAGAATGGTACAAAAATTCGTTATATCTTCGCACAGTGAGTTATCATAATAAAAACTGAACTTCTCTCCAAAATACTTAGCACTTAAAAATATAATGAAAATTTCAATTACCTATATTCCTGTAAGATTTAAGGCTTTCCCGGCGAGTGCTTAGCATGTAAAGCTCACGGGTTTCCAACCAGGTGATGGTGGTTTGAGGCACCGACATTTCGAAGACGTGGTCTGCCATCTGCCGGGTGAACTCTGAGGACAATGGCAGACTACGCCTTCGAAACGTCGGTGCCACAAACACCATCACCCGGTTGTAAACCCGAGAGATTTTCATTCAACCTATAACCCTCTCCTTTACACGACTGGTGTACTAACACCCTCTACTACATGCCAGTGCGGCTGCTCTCAGGGCAGTGCGTAGATGTATATGATTAGGAGTATAGTGGTATATATATTTCTAACAGCCCCTCCCATTCACCCTTGAGTTGGTTCTCAGGGTAATGCGTAGTTGTTGTCCTGAGTGCAGTTTGGTTATCACTCGCACAAATAGCTGGTAAATGCGGATTTTAATATTATATCTATTAAAGTTTGTAGCTCCGAGAGAAATCAGATCATGAGAATAAAATAAAGGAAGAAGATTGTGGAACAGAAAGGTTTAAAATGTCGTTTTTCTCGCCATCGGTGAGAGACCATTATGGATGCGTTGAGACTTTGAAGTAGTTTTGTTGACAGGTAGTGTAGCTGATTGATTCATATGCCCCCTAATGCATGATTTATAAATTTTCTGAGTAGTGCTAACATCATGTAATTGTATGTTCTCTGCATGACTCTAGTGTCACGTTTCCACAGTCACATTATGGATTATTTAAGTAGTTTCTGTAGCATTTGTAGTATAGTGATAGTGTGATGCTTGTTGGTGAAAGTTTATTTCTTCACTCTCATTCACGTTGGTGACAAGTTATCCCCTGCCAGACACTCTTGTGGTGGCTTGCGTTGGTAATAAGTAGATATTGAGGGTGTTAAAAGGGTCTTGGATATGCCTCTGGTGGGCATTCAAACTCCCCTTAGGGATAGGAGATGAGGCAAGCTACGTCTCTGATTACGTTAAAGTCAGTGCTCTGCTCAAACGGCGCTCTGTGAGATAGCGGAGCGAAGTCAAATGAGTGCGATCAAATACCAGGAAACTACTTCATCCAAGGCTGAACGCTGTAGGGGCGAAGAGGGAAGGAAGAAGGCGGCCAATACCCCGACCAACGATTTTAGTAGGGGCTGACTTCTTACTCAAATTTCCCGTTAGTCTAGCATAAGCAGGCGACGAGATGGCTTCGTGTGTTTTTTCGGTCAAGTGTCTTCCTCAATGCGTTGTGTTTCCCTGGTCTTCGTCGATTTACTTCGCGTCAACAGTGGTCGAAGAGGGAGTACAAAATGTGTAATAGGTCAGACGGTGGTGTTTCTTACCATCTACATCTATGGATTACCATACAAGCACCGCAGTGTGTGGCTCGGATTGATTCCACATCAGGCATACAGCACTCGTCACAGTTCCATATTCATCCAATTGTTCAGTTCATTCTGAAGAGAGTGACTACTTAAAGCTCGTTTGCATCGTGTGAGCTTCACACCGAAAACAGCGTGTATCACGTTCGCTCCTATTCCAATTTTTACGCTCGTACTTGTGCAAAAGACCATTTACTGTTGTTACATTTACTGTGACCTATGCTGCATTGATCAACGAGTTTGATGAGACACTTATCCATGCATGAATATTGCCTGAGAAGAAAAATATTAATGCAGTGCTAGTCTTGCTGTGACTCGAGTTTTTCATGACTGCGTGTGGGTGTGCTTGATATTAGCTCCTTTGGAAATATGGTTCGTGTTTCTTGATGCGTGCCCTCGGAGAGTCGGAGATAGTGAGTAGACAGCAAACGGCGTCATGGGTAACTGACGGCGGTCAAGGTAAGAGCACAATTTCAATCTGTATCGATAGAATGTGTTATTCTAGTTCACTTTCAGCTTATTTAAAATCCCTTGCGGTAAATTACGTGCGCATGCATAAGGTTCTAACTTTTTACTTTTGGGGTAAGCGAAGTCGTGATATCAAGTGTTAGACTAATGAGCAGAATATTCATCAACATCTTATTACATACTAGCCTCCGAGCCGCCGCCGAAACGTGAGGTAGGTTATATTAGAACTCGAATCATGTTCGGGGAGGAAATAGAGAAAATGGTGGGTTAGAGGACTTCGAAAATCGCGTAATACAATGTTTCTTATTCTAAAATCAAGCTGATTTTGTTATGCTCATTAATGGTGATTGAAGAGAGGAAATTTTTGTACCTATCAGTTTGCCAGTTTTTCTCCCTTATTTTATCAACGCCACCAGCTCAAGAGATACAGCGTGGGGTCAAATGTATTCTTCATGTTGTAATTAGCACTCGCGTGACATTCGTCAAGCTGGTGGGTGGCTTGTTAGGAATTAGTTAGCTAGCTCGGTAAGCGGTTGATGAACGCTATGGAAAATGGAGCGTTGGAGGTTAATTTTTATTTCACCTTCACTAACCTGAATACAGCTCACTTGGTTAGCTTATATTGGGTGAATAGCAACAACATACAAACACTAACACCCATGCCCTGAGTGGAGATAATTCCACCCAGGCAGAATTCGAAACCGCGACCCTCGGTTTAGCTGGCGAGGACTATACCGCGTCGCCACCGGGGCCAGCAAGCATATTAATTTAAGTAAACAACTCGACGCAATCACTTCTCCTAACCCTACAGTGACCCGCTGCTGGAAAATTTTAAGACGTCAAACCATTTACCGTTCTTCTGGCGCCAGTTTTTTCGAGGAATGAAGCGTGACGGTTGCTGATACCCGTATGAATTTTTTAAATTCAATTTCGCTAATGACCAGTGTTCGTCTATGAGTTGATTGTAAGAGAGGACTCTACAGTCCTAAATTCGCTCGAAAGGCAAATTATTATTATTATTATTTATTTTGGCAACCATATTTTGCTATTTATACATGCGTAACTCTTTTTTAACTTATTTTATGCAAGAATCCTTGCATCTATCCTCATAACTCTTTCACCGCATTAACTCGAGGATATATAATTCTGACCCTTCCAAATTAACGAAGTAAACTTTAATTACACTTTATTTGCCACTCGAGTTTCAAGAATTCACTTCAAGTGATGTAACCGTTTATGTGCTGTTTATTTTTATTTTCCTTAAATTGATTTTTCATCCACAGACATCCAGTTATTTCCTTCTCAATCTTCACCAGTATAGTATTATTTTATGTCGGCGCGCTCGTTAAGCAATCATAAATTTACGTTTACTAATGATGGAAGGTGGAAATGCTTCGTTGCTGCTATTATGAAGAGTCAGTTTAGACCACAACACAGTACCACAAGCAATATGACCTTACTCCAGGACCGGAAAGGGAAATGATCGTTTTAGTTGGTATTGACTTATTATTAAATTGGACTATGTTTACAGAAAATACTTTTCAATAAAAAGTACATGTTCACGTGTGAAAAACTGCAGCTATTTCACCGCTCTCAATTGGTATAGAAAATTGAGGAAATTTGTCGTGAGCGCCGTGAGTGTCGTGAGTGATTTCAATAGGTTATCTGGAAATGTGTGACATTAAAATCTAGATAGCAATGCATTCTGAATTTAAACCTGTGGAAACTTTCTGCTCATATACTCGTCATTTTGTCTTTTAGAGGTCTTAACGATATAGCTATTTGTGCAAGGATAGCCAAATGTAACGGAATTTTTGTTTAAAGGTGGTGAGAGTTTAAATTCATTTTTGAAAGCCGGTTTTGGACCCAGTGGTTTGGAGGTCACATTTAGCGTTTGGGTTTTCCGTCCATTCCATGGCGCAGTTATCGGACGTCACCGCTTCAATGCCTTGAACTCTTCCCCTCTCCCTGCTCTCATGCTTGGTCGGTTAATGTCGACTTTCCATAGCGTAGAACCTCGAGCCATTCTCCTATTCGATGTGAGGTCAAATCAAAGGCTTTTAGTGATCTTGGAGGCCGATAACCACTCCAAACCTATTCAATGGTTCGTTTTTGGCTTATCTGATCGGTCTCTTGTGACTCGCTCAGGCTACGACCTCGAAGCTTCACTCTGGAATAGGCAGAATTGCGGAACCCCTTGGGTAAGATTCCTTTACCTGCATGCTCTTTTGGAATTTTCCTCTATGCTGGACTGCGTATTTTACACTATGATTATCAAGAGGGAGGAGACAAATAATTACCGTTGCTGGAGTATTAGTTTCTTCGCACATAGGCCTTCTTTACAATGTTTGGTGGTGAAAATTTTTCGTATTGCCGTTTCAGGCATTTTGCTTGAGGGCGAAATTTTACTTCTCGCCATGATAGAGGATACATTCAAATTTTATTTTAAAACATTTATGGAAGCGTCATGTAAATATACTTCCATTGATGACGCTGAACTTACTTTTCACTGACGAACTTCATTGACTTTGTATAAATGTTGGCGTTTCAGAAATTGATTTGATTCGTTTCGCTATTTATTCTCAAAATTCTCGTCATTAATGCTTTTAGTAGGATAAAGTGAGGAGAAACCGATGCGTAATAAATTAATTTAAAAAAGCATTGTGATGACATAAAAATAGCTCTGTTACATTTATGACGAGTTTAATGCGTCAATATCTTTCCTACAAGTTTGAATCACAGACTCGGTCAAAAAATACATTTAATCCTTCAGACTGCGTGTCTCTTAAGGGTAGTGTGTATTTGTGGCGGGGATATTAGGATATCAACCACGGATAGAAAGGAAGTCGGGAAAAAAGAAATGAATGACGGAAAGCGCGGAAGGCGATGCACGTGTTCACGGAGTGTATCTTAAGGCCGGTTTTATTATCTCTGGTCCAATATTTTCTCGGTATAAAAACTGCAGTAAGCACGATATTTTAAATAAAAATAAATAAATTGTTGGTAAAATTTTTTTACATAATATTCGTGTAAAAATTTATATTTTTTGCATAAAATAATTTGGCGGGCACATTTTTAGCAGTTATCTGTGATACAAAGAAGAAGATTTTGTCCCTACCAATTAGTCACGTCTCTTTTAATGTATTGTTATTGAAAGTTCTTAAGATGGAGTGCGGAATTGTCACATTGATAATTTCGCGATCTGAATTTTTCACCGAATGGTAGAATGGTGGAATGGCTGCCTAGGTAACGAGCTCTGAGTCTCCAGTGGCTTGCAAAAAGTCGTTCCAGCGGCCTTGTAATTGCTCTAGCTAAAGCTTAAGGTACTGCACAGTGGGACATAGGCAATTTTGGGACTTGGGCAAATCCTGCGAAACGGGAAGTAAGGAGGCATAATGTGGAGGGTCAGAAAGCCTATATAATTGGTGTCAGCACAAGCGCATTCAATGAGAGATCGCTTCCCGCTACCCTCCTTTCCATTTCAGCTCGTATTACGTCAAGTCATGGCAATGGGTGATTTAAACCAATTGCGGTGCGCGTGTTTGCGTCGCGTATCTATTACGCGAAGTTGTTTGGTCCCCCTGCCTCATTATCGCTCTTTGGTTTCCTCACTTTCCATCCATCCCCTTCACCTCCTCCTCATCTACCTCCCCTTCTTGCCATGCAGGTCTTTGCCAAGAGCTTTTACGGAAACTATCATCTCTCTCTACCTGTTAGAGGCAGTCTCTAGCAAAACGTGCTTCTTTTCTTCATATTACCTCACGTTACTAATTTTTTATGAACGAAGTATGAAGATAAACAATTAAGAAAAAGATAAATGAGTAGAAAAGGAAATAACTGATTGGAAAAAAATAGAGAAAAGAATATCCAGATAGACTGTGTACATCATTTTGCACAATTAGGTTAGTGGAGAATGTAATTGAAGAAAAAATAGAGAGAAAAGTCGTCTAAGAGGAAGGCGATTACATAATTTAATTCGAAAAAATTAAGAATTAAGTTCATAAAAAAAACCACCAGAAAGTGAGAAAACTAGCATTAGACAGAAGAAAGATGGAGGACTGTAGTCAACCCATCTTTGAAGATTGAATGACCGACGAATGGATGATTAATTTTTTTAATTAGATCCCGAGTACTTGCGGGGTACTCAAGGGGAAACCAAACTAGAGCAAAGGAACATGTCCATTTTAACGTCTCACTGGATTATCTTAAACATTCTACTTGATAATAGATTATAGCTTGATACAGCATCGTAATTCACTGTCACGCGCATTTTTCTTACTCAGAACCTAATCCTAAGTTATTCTAAGGCACTCACGTGTGCATAATGACGATGGTAATTCAAGTGCATATGATAGTAGCCGATAATCTACCGGGGTTCTCCGTGTTAGATGTTTATGCTCGCACTGACCAGTATAGAATTTTTCTTGAGCCATGCTTAATAACCCTAAAAGCTCACCGGTAAGTAATCATCCATGTTGATTTTCCTTACTAACATATTAATTATCATCGTGAAAGCTCGCATTGAAGTTCTTTTCTTCTCCTGAGGAACTACGACAATGCCCTTAACCTGTTTTGAAATGCGTTGCTTGAGCGGGATTTGAAACTGAAGTAAGTAAATTTTTGGATGAGTTACAAAATCAACGGCGCCCAGATACGAATGGAAAGCCCTCTTCTTCCCCTAAACCTGACGCTTCATTTACTCCACTTTTTTCCAAAAATTGGCCAGCTGCAACAGCTCACCTTATTTCTCTCAAGTGTTTTTGTTGGACATCGTTCAATTTTTTCTGATGCTTCGTCATATTTTATGTTATTCCTATAACTTACTGTGATTTTTGTCTCACTAACATCATGTTTATTGTACTTCTGATTGTTTTTTTCTTACTAAACCATTATTGCTTCTGAGAAAGACCATGTTTTTGTCTGTGTAGTTTGATTGGCAGTTATGACGCACTGGACTGAATATTTCTTGCTAAAAATTGATTTAATTTTAATGTGCCTTATTGTAATATTAAAAAAAATACGTAGTAGTTTAAAAGGAGAGTTTGCATTTAAAAATAAAATGCATGCATGCTTGATGCATTTTCTCAATTATAAAAATAAATTTTTATTTGTTCGTCTTCTGTGCGTTCCAATACCATTCATCAGATGCGATGAAACTTAGGTGAGTAGTTGAGAGCGCGCCCGCAAAGGTTTCTGCATTATTTTTAATTATAGGTGGAGTGCAAATCGTTTCAACAAATGAGTATTGGTACGCGAGCCTCTTAAACAAGCGAGGAATGACAAGCAAACAACGAAGCAGATTGTTTACAAGTTGCTCAATCACGCTCATCAGAATCGTATCAGAGAGACATAATATCGCGTGCATCAGAATCATATCAGTGAGACATAATTTCGGTTAAAAGGTACTTCATTCATTTGTACATAGAATAAGATTCAAAAGGGTCTTTTTCTCTTTTTTTTAATTTTTCATTCAATTTTGTACACGCATAGCATTTTCCTGCTATTGGATTTTTAAGCTCGAAAATTCTGCACTACTTCAACAACAGAATAATTCATTAACCTCGATACCGCAGCATAGGCATGGAATGAAAACTCAAACCGTCATTTGTGTGTAAAAATTCCTGTATAGGTACGAGGAATTCCATGGACTAGGTCTAAATTTCGTTTAGGGACCAATTTTGAACGCATGCCGGGCACAGCTAGTTTTTCATGAAAAAGTTCGTTAAGGTGGTACTGGCTTGACTATATGGGTCAAGACAAATACTAATTTACGCATTTTTATCCATTCAAGTTGAAAACATCCTGATTTCACGGATGAAATGAGTTACCTCTTTCAAACTTAAATTAGGGAAAAATATATGCAGATTATTCTACGAATATACGGGGGAAAATCGATAAATAAGTCACTAACGTCAGCATTTCATCAACAACCTCAGTTGTAAAGATTTCACTGGGAACATTTGGATTACCCACCGTACAGTCCCGGCTTAGCCCCCGGTGATTTTCAACTGATCGGGCTCCTAAAAATTCATTTGTGTGGCCGACTTTTTCAAAATGATACTGCCGTAGTCCAAGAGGTTACTCGTTGACTGCGACAGAAAGAAAAGACTTAGGGCCGTATTCAGAGACGTTACCTGGGTTTCCACCAGGTTTGGGGGAACTCCTTGGCTCAGAAATGGTATTCGTAGTCGTTACCCAGGGGACTGACGTCCCCTTACCCTCCCCCAGGCCGTTGATTTCCTGGTTAACGCATGAAACTTACCCAAAGCTCCCCTAACGATAACATCAACAACTTTCCATAATATTCTGTTTACAAACACGGGTACTTATTGAACCACCTTCATATTCCTCACCATTCATATTACATAAATGTTTTAGTAATATTGTAAACATTCTCTCATATTCCTCCGATCATTTTTCATCAACATCGTGTAACAGTATGCTATATTATTGTTTATGGCGTGCTTGGTTACGTTGAAAAATGAGCATCGAAATATCGAGAACCGTTCAGCGGAATCGTTCATATGTATATTTCCGCGGGATTGTTGCCAAATCTCTTACCCAGGCGTCCCCTGGCTGGGTGTTACCCAGGTAAGGTTTATGAATCATTCAGCGTAGGAGACCCCTAGGTGTTACCTGGCCAGGGGATACCCAGCTAACCCCTAAGAATACGACTATGAATAAGGAAATTTATTTCTGCCTTTTATACCTGCGCAGTTTTGATGGCCAAAATTGTGGAATTAAAGTTCCAATTATTACAACATCCACCGTATTCATCGGTTATGGCCCCCAGTGACTTTTTATTATTTCTAGACTTGAAAAAAATGGCTCGGCGGAAAACGGTTCAAGTCCAACGAGGAGGTCATTGCCCAAACAGATGCCAATTTTGAGGAACATCCAAAATCTAAATTTTTGGGGGCTTAAAATAGTTGGTGAAACGTTTTATAAAGTGTATAGAGTTAAAGAGAGATGACGTTGAAAAAAAATACGCAGAATAATTTATTTTTCTATCTTTTTCTAAGGACTTATTGAACGACCCTCGTATATCAAGAACTTGCAAAGAGGTGGGATAAGTGTCGGAATGTACAGGGTAAATATGTAGAAAAGCGAAATAAGTCTCAGGAAATTACTTTGGTTATTATTATCTCTATCCAGTTTTGTGAAGTATTTATTGACTTACTTTCGTGTTATTTATTATCACAGTTGTCCAGCCTAGAGAGCCGAAACCAGCGCCATTTTGCGTGAAGCTATCGCATTTTGACTTCAATGACGGCAGTAATCCGCTTACAACTTAATGAAATAGGTTGCAGTGAGATGCAAGTTTCTCTGGACTTATTGCTTCTTGTAAACAGTTTTGCTTAAAAGTATAAATATGCTTTCGAGTTCAAATTGACGATTATATGCTGTAATCTGCGCTGTTAGAGCCCATTATACTGACTTGACTTGATCATTTTCTTTGTAAAATCTGTCATTGTATTTGATTTCATATTATGTTTGTATTGTTCGTGTTGTTCAAGCAAGGTGACTTGTAGATTTTTTTTCCTTAATATCACAGAGCTTGTTTTTTTCTGTATCGATTGCATGTTCCATAGGTCCTGTCCTAGAACAATAAATTTGTTTTCTATTCTATGTTACAATTTCAACTTCCAAGGCTGAATCACAGTAAAACTAGCCTGATAACTCTTATTTTATTTTCATCTCAGATAATAAAAAACATCAAAAATGCTATATTCAAGTTTACACAAAATCTAGAATAAGTTACCTTGAGGACAGTGCCACATTAAAACTTTTAGTTTCACATTTAATTTTTTTACACGTAAATGTGTTGAAGAACGTATTTCTTATTCGCTTAAAAAAACACAGGGTAGATTTTAAGGTCATGCAATTTCATTCAAGCCTCTAACCTAAATTCGTGCGATTATATAGTGAATTCGCTGACGGTATCGCTTTCGACGACGAGACTTGAGTTGTTTCATCCCAATTGAATGCCTTAGACTCTAAACTCTCTCTCCTTTTCCTCTTTAACTCCTCTTCCAGATTTATCCTTCCCCACGATGTTTCTTTTGATTTATGCATTGGCACGGGCTCTAGTTGTCCGCCCATGAGGTCTCATTAGTTGCTTGGGACAAGCTAGCCTCCTTTTGCTAGCGACACACAAAATTTCTCCGTCCCTCCTCTAATCTTGATTCCTCACACCCATAATGCAATGCGGGGACGCTTTTATACCGCGGCATCCCCGCTCAGTGTACTGCGGCATCCAGGCGAAGCCAACTTCCCGGCTTCAGATGCATGCGGCTATCTCCCACATGATCCTACGTGGCTCGTATAAGTGCTGTAGGCGTACTCGTATGGATTAATAGCTTTTAATTTCGTCCTCGTTTCCCAAGCACTGGGCTTAGGCAGATGAATGGTCCTGCATCAGGCATGTTTTATTATAGTATGTTGCTCCGTTTAAATCTATATATACCCGTGCGTGAATGATAACGGCTTCTTGCGCGGGACCTATTTTCTTCCCTTGAGAACTAAGGAGAGCCTCGTTGAATTTATGGCATGATCTTTCGGTCCTGAACAGTGAATACAAGCGTACACAAATCCCAGAGCTTCGATAAATCGGAGAGATTAGGTGTTGTTTTTTTAATTGCGCGGAATTACGGTTGAATTATTTATTACGTGAAACTTATCGTCTGACAGGATTAGTATATAAAAGTTACGCATATTTTGACGATCATTTAATTGATATAAGCATTTGAAAATGTGGAACTGATTTAATAAAATATGCCAATTCGTTCTCAAAGTATGGTTTCATAATGGTAATAGCAAATGTTAAAACGGGACCGGTTGAATTCATAATTTTGAGAAAATACCTACTATTGTTTTTTTTAGAAAAATTAGACGTTTGCGAGTTCTCATCGAGGTACGAGTTGAATTCAACAATGCCGGATTCTTGCAGTTTTTCTTGTTTTTTTCTGATTCCAAATTTTATATATATAACATTTTTGGATCATAATCTTTTAAAGTTTACTTTATGGACAAAATAATCAATTTAGAGATGGTTTTACCGGCACTGGAGGTTAGCTTCAAATGAAATAGTTTACAGAGAAATAGAACCAGTAACGAGCACGATGAGAAAGAAACAAATCACATTCTTTGGACACCTAATCAGAACACTGGAAAACAGAATGAGCAAAAATATTATGGAAAAACTATGAGACAGTATGAACAGCAGAAGATGGATTACAGAAATTTTGGTGGTTAAGGGTGAATTACACTTAGAATAAAAGATTTGAAAGAAAAAACAGACACAACCTTGAAATTCAAGGACAAATAGACCAGACTGCAAACCAAGATTAGCAAACAGATAATAGGAAGGGTGATCCCAGATGAAGAAAGAAAATCACGATCCGAGCGAATGAAGAAATACTGAGCTAAGAGAAAACTGAAGAATTCCAGAAGATGACTGAAAAGATCCAATGAAGGCCATAAAAATAATAATAGGTTAAGTTTTATGTCTAATGCAAAGTAGTATTAAAGCCATGTGGCCATTCAAGATATCTGCTCTTAATGGTCGTTAGTTTTCTTTCACAAGGTAATTCATACATGGTTATGTATTAAAATTAATTTTTCTTCCAATTCGCTCAATTAAACTAGCTGGAACAGATGGTTTAGTAAAGTAAGAATTTCTTACGGCTCTCTCTAGCGCTGTTGTAAAGAGAGTGCGCAAAACTCATCCTAGTTTGAGGAGCCAATGTTTGATGATTTCTCGCCCATGACTTGCTTATCGCACAGCGAGAGGCTGCTCTTAGCTGGATGAGAAACATTGGGCTCCTCCCAAATGTACATTTCGGAACTTTGAAATAGTTGAAGCCGCCTGAGTTAAAAATGTATGCCTGCATTTATACTCTCAAATTTTGGCATCTCGAATAATTGCAATCTGGATTTCTCGCCACATTCATTTTTCATTTCATCTGGCTTATCACGTATAAGCTCAAAGCCAGCCTCATCTGAGCGGGCTATAAATTCCGTTAGAGGTCTTTATTTGTTTGCCTGGATAGATTGACGCAGTTTATATCACGTAAAATATAGCGTAGGAGGTAAAAAATGTAGTTTTATGGGGCAAGGCAAAATTACATTTATCGCGATGGTAAAATCCTACTTTCTTAATTCTCATTCGCCCTCGAACACTTAACTTTCCTGACGTCTGGAGGGTTTTTCCAGCGTAGTTTTTACAATCGTTCCATATAATGTCTGCAAGACGAACTGCATCCATCGCATTAAAACCCAGTTCGCAGATAATCATAAGAACCAAATTGCTCGGGGACCTATCCGAAATATTCTTGCGTATACGGGCGGAATATATACCCATTTAACGCCCGCCGCTTTGCGATTTCCTGCGTCTCTCCTTTGAGTTTTAAACGTCCAAGGAGTGTTTGCATTCCCTTATCAAAAGTCTGCAGGCAGAAGTTACTCTTAAAACTTCTACGTGAGATGATACTGTAAAATTTCGCGCGCTCGTCATTTCTGCAATTGCCTCTCCCTCGTATCTGGAAGCTTCCGGCCGAGACTACGACCCAATCGCACCGTACTTTATGTTGGTCTATGAAAAGCTGTTCCGATCGCTATATTTTACCGTCTCTGTGTGATTCAAAACGAGACTCCTCATGGGACAAAGAGGGCACAAAAATTCGAGTGAACTTCAGCTTTAATCCAATACGGGGTCGAGCCATTAACGTGAGTTTTAGGAGCAGTGATGTAATTAACGATCGTGTGTATAATTTTATCTCATGAGTTTGCCTCTGTCTATGCTCCACGCAGTTATTTACGGGAAGGGTTTTATTGCGAATTCGGAAAACATCCAAGGGCAATGGTTAAAAAGGATAAAAAAGAAGATATAGTGTACCAGTCGTCTTATAGGTATGTGCTTGTTCCAGTGGAGTCGTCCGCTTGGAAGACGTACTCCATCGAGGGCAATTTTGTAACTGTCTCGGACCATTGAGATTAGCTCGACAGATTTTTCGTTAATTGGACGTCTTTTCGCGTTTTTGCAATTCTTTTCTTCACCTCACACATTGTGGAATCGTACAATTTCTACCTCTTCCATTTCAATGGCTTCCCTTCCAACTTTCCAGTACGATGGGTACTCCTTCCTAAATATTTTTTTTAATTCTTACTTCACATCCGTACTCATTTTTCTGATTCGTTATATTCCTGGGAAGACTCATATCACAGCCTGGACTGGACTGAATTTTTTTAACCTCAGGAAATGGCGTTCTCTGCCCACAGTTGTGGGTAAGAAATGATATTTCTATTTCTGCTACTCAACCCAAGCTTTCTGTGGAAAATAATCGGTAGGTGTTACTTCCCAAAAGCCTGCGTGAGCCAGACTTTGAGACTGTTAAAATTTTGGTGGCGGGAGGGATAATGCTGTCTCCTCCAGAAAATAACCTTAAAAACCGTCTCGTGCTCCCCGCAGCGAATGTGGTCGCAGTAAAAATATAATTAACCTCCCCTCCTCGACCGCCCCTCCCAGTAAGCCAAACCCAGCTCGGAATCGAATACGCGCCATTAAGGGGACGCTCCCAGACTCCCGGAGATATTGACTCGCTCCCGGGAAAGTGCCACATACAAGCCTTGAAGTGCCTATCGCATGATGGAGACGGCATACAACTGCATTAGTAAGGAATCCCATCCCATCCGCCGATATGTCGTAAGCTTCGGGGGGAGGAGGGGGGGGGTTCTTGGGGGATGTGAAGCGAGGAAGGGTTGCGGGAAGTTTCGGAGTGTGATTGGGGTTTTGGTGTGAGTCTAGTATGAGGGAACTTGGGGGATGAGTAGCAGCAGGGCTGGCTGACTGTGAGTTTGGGCTTGATGGAATGAAGAGAGAGATGGCGTTGAATCGTCTGGGACAACACAATAGTCTCGGGAAGGAATCTTGAAGGGGAGGAAGGTGGGGGGAACTGCTCATCAAGGCTGGTTTCTGTTGATCTTCCCCGCGTTCGCTCACGTAAAATATTGTCATGGCCTCGTCAATGTCTCCTACTACCCCCGGTACCCTAAAGCCATTTGACTCCCCGAATTCGATGGTCGTTCGGAGCGTGGTTAATGGAATGGGGGAAGATATGCGAGCGATACTCACATATTTATCCTTTTTTCCCTCTGTTAATGCCCTCATCGTTTTCATATCTCATCTGTCGCGATGCTCAGAAGTGATGGGGGTTTTATGTCTTGTTCCAGTATTTGCATTTGTGACTCCAACTAAAATCCCCATCACAACATTCTGTCCGACCGCCTGTAAGCATTTTTAACTGCTGGACCCGTTTGCTTGGGGATTTTGAGTTTACATTTCGTGAGACAGATCGCTTTGCTTCAAGTGGGTACGGCCGAGTATATTAGGTGAATGGTGAGGAATAGCTGAGGGTCATTATATCTTTAGTATTGGTTAGAGGATAGCTCAGTGAATGCTGGCTATTTACTCGCCAGATAATGGATTGACTGGTCTAGAGACCGCATGGCGGGGAGTTGCTATGGTTTATTTCTAGAAATCTATTCTAAATGGTTTCACCATATCTGTACCCGACTTTTTTACATAGGTATTTCAGGTAGTTAATATGTAATATTTCAGTTGGGAAATTGAGTCCTAAATGGGACCATATTCTCATTCAATATAACAATAAGCTCTTGCGAGAGACATGAAGTGATCGTAACTGCTATTATGCTGCAAAAACTTAATTTTTAAGAAGCAAATACTTAGTTATTTACTAAACAACTAGATATAGGTATTTGAGGCATCAAATAGTTTTCTCCGCACTATTCTCATTTAAAAACCTTCACACCCCTCGCCTTTTTTTGATTTTCTCTAAACTTTTGGGGCCGAGCTTCTGAACGTCGGCTGTCGCGACTGATATACCGACAGGTATGGAGATACCGCACCGACTATGCGCTGTGGCTGAATTTATCGCTTTGAAACGTATCACTCAATATATCGTTTGTCATTTATATCTATATGTCTATTACGCATCGTTCACATGAGCCAGAGTTAGCCTTGGAGAATCGTTTCTCCTACTCACGAATTTTGTTATGCCCCTGAATATGATACGTATTGAAACCCGGGTCGTGTTTTATGTGTATGAAAGTTATCATGTCTCTGAAGCAGTATTTAGATCAACAATCATTAAGATTCCAGGCCGGTGAGTAACGTGTATCCCTTGCTAATGGTTTCTGTACCCGAAGTAGTTGAAAACGGAAAAATGGATATTTTCCTTCTGATAAGAATAATTAAAGGGGTATCCGCAGCTAATATTCTGAAAAATTCTCATTAGTTTCGCGACCTATTTTTATGAATAATATGTTTTCACGACGACAGATGAAAAACCATCCAATGAAAACAAGCAATTGGTTTGACAGTTACTCTGGAGCTGTCATTTAAATGGAATTATTCAAATCTGTTTTTAAATTTATAATACTCATAGTTATTGAATATAATTTATGAAAACTAGAATTTTAATATAAGAATATTTTTCCTCCTTGGGTACAGCAATCTTTGATGCGTTTTGACATCTTTGACAGCTTCTTCCCAACAATACTAGAGGTTTTATGTTTAACAAATGAGAAAAAGTTTTCTATACTACCGTTATCTCAAATTTGATGTTCACGAATGCGAGAAATAATAAACAGGTACCTCCACTCATAACAATATATATAAATTTATCAGGTGATTTTTACACGCTGTTTCATGTGGTATCATGCTACCTTACCTCAATACACAGCAGAGTAATTCGTCCTTATTTACACTGCCTCCACCAAAAAACAGGATTGAATAATCCCAATAGTTGAAATTGCGAAGATGCAATTCACGTCCCCCTTCCACACCGATCTCCAAACAAATATCCTCGTTGGTTTTGAGAATTTAGAGAGGTCGGACTGTCGCACCGCCGCGCCTTTCAACTCTTACACTGCTACGTAAGCCATATACCTTTCCTTCGTCGGTTCTATTCTCCTTCAACACTCCACGCCTTCCGCACTTCCCCCTCATACTACCAGCCCTCTTTCCTCGTCTATTTTCAAAAACAGGGCGAAGATATTTCGTACGAAATTTGGGCCGCTAGAGTGGTGATCGTGGGTCATTGCGGGCATAAATAACCTTCAATTAAGTCGAAAGCAAATTGTCGGGCCACATTTCATTTTCATAAACCTATGCATGGGGTGGAACTCACTATATATGCAGTAGCAAGCATGACACAAGAATAAGTATTTACATTTTTTCCCAATTCAAAACATGTTCCGACAAGAGTTTTCGGTGCAGTATCCGAAATTTAGGTGCAAGTTCTCGTCAAATATATCTTTTAGTGCATATCTTTGACTCAGCGTAAAACTGCTGGAGGTATTTGTCATAAACCATTACGATAATTCGTAATACCTAATTAGAAGTATTAAATTAATTCTCGTATGGAGATAAATATTTCTCCAGTGAATCAATTACTGCGAAATATCATACGTCATATGGCAGCCAGTTAAAATATAATATAGAGATCAAAAATCTAAGTAATATGATGCAATTTTTCAGTTACACCTATACGAATTACAAATCATTACAGTCACTCGAGGTAGTGACTAAACGAGGAAATTCTGACGCGTTAAGTTTTACATCCATTTTCTATCCAGTATGGTCAATAATCCATTGATCCTTACTGGCGTATGTGTGTTCCTTTAGCATATATCGGCGCATTAAATTATGCTGATACAACTATTTTTTCTGGTAGCATTTTCCAACAACATTACATTGGTGAAACATTATACATTGGGGAAAAACGAAATAAGGGGGAGGTGATGATTGGGGGAGGGGTGGAAGAAAGGAGAAAAAAAGGGGGGGAGAGAGTGGGGTGGCAGGTTCCAATGTGCCACTGCTTCAAGGACAGGGGAGGGGGAAGGGAACAAGCATTCATTGACAACAAACCCATCAGGGTCATCAATTTTCCTCAAAATTTCTAATTGCTCGAGGGCATCGAGCTCACGTGAATCGCAATTACAATGTAGGATTTTGGTTTCAAATGCACTGCTATGACCGTTACACAACAGATGCTAAGCGAAGTTATTTCTATTTTAATTATTGTTTCTAAAAGCACTACAATGTTCTTTGGTCCTAATTATAAAATTTCTTTGAGTTTGCCCAACGTACTCACTGTTGCAGTCATTACAATGTAGAGCATATACATCACTTTTCTTATTTGGATCTATGCGATCCTTACACTTAATTAGCAAGATCTTAAAATTATAAGGAGTCTTAAAAGATAGATAAAATTCATCTATGGGGAAATGTTTAACAAGACGGTTAGTGATGGGACCTAAAATTCTGATGAAACACCATTTCTTCTTATCTGTATCTCCTTCATCCGAGTATAGGAGTTGCAAGGTTAGGTTCCTCTGTTTTTAAGAATCAATTTGTCAATTGAGTTGGGATTATATCCATTGACTCGGGCTATATGTTTGATGATATTGGTTTCTTTACTGAAATTTTCGTTAGACATAGGAACCATGAGGAAGCGGTGTATTAAAGGCGGATATTTTATATGAATAAGGGTGTCTCGAATCGATCGGAATAATATTGTCGGTGTACGTGGGCTTGCGGTATATGGAAACACATAATGGGTTCTTTCAGTTATCTGAGATGCACTATAAACTTTGCGACATTTTAAGATCCTAGCTTTGAATCTTTTACATCGCATTATTGATATTTCATAATCACTGTAGAATTGAGCCGCACGTGAGAAAGGATAGAGGTATGACCGCAAAAAATGTAATGTACAAGGCACTAGGCCAAGTAGTAACACAGTTATTTTATTAAATCGTGCTGTGGGGTGTAAATCGAGCTCACGGAGAAAAATCGAGCATAGATGCATTACCCAGGGAAATGTTGGAAAATGTCTTTGGGAAATGTTGCAGATTTTAAATGACTTGCAAAAGGTTTTTTTTCCTCTCCTGGAACAGAAATTATCCCATACTTCAGGATTACATCCTGCGGCTATGCCAACGGGGCGATAGATACTTGTCGTCGGTCGTACTGAAGAGCAAATGGTGTAGCTAGGACGAAAGTTTCTTGTACTTAAAAGCGCAGAACGGCAACAGAAGGAGGTAATAGGTATCCTGGAAGAGGGAGTGGAGATTGGCCACTTATAGACTAAAATTTTGAATACCATATAAACTATGAATAGCTTTCTCTTTACCGTAGGGAAATGTGGAGAAAAAAAGTTTATGGGCAACGGCCTAGTATGAATGAACACCGGCTAACAATCAGTTACTGAAGTTAAGCATCGCTGGACTCTACTCGAATTTGAATGGGTGTTACTCCAATTCGTCGGAGTGCATTTGCCCCTGTCGGCGAATAGCACACTGAACGTGCGAAATAAAATAAGCCATTGAATTACGTTGTTGGACAATGCTACCAGAAAAAATAGTTGTATCAGCATAACTTAATGCGCCGATACCTGCGTGAGGAACACACGTACGCCAGTAAGGATCTATGGATTATTGACCTTACTGGATAAAAAATGGATGTAAAACTTAACGCGTCAGAATTTCCTCGTTTAGTCGCTACCTCGAGTGACAGACTAACATTCTGGCAACCCCAATGTGATTTTCAAGACCAAGCGAGGCCAAAATATCCGCTTCGCGAGTGACAGAGGGTTAGATAATTACAAGCCAGTGGACTAATTTGGATAGTAGAATGGCTTACGTGATACAGGAAGAAATAAAATGTTCCCTTACCCACGTGTTTCTACAGGAGTGATGACGAAACCCTGCATCTAATCTCACTCACTCAGTATTCTTTCTCTATGTGCTAAATGGGAATTTAGATCGTAGAGGGCATGGAAAATGCAAGCACAGATTATGGTGGAAAACACACCCATAGCTTTTGGGGCCATTAAATATCCGTATTGAGCGTTACAATGACAATCATCGATATACGCGATTTAATTGCGCCTTAAAAGATTGATTGCAAGCAAGTGATTGCTGATAAGGGGCCGCTTATTCTTTTCTGCAGTTATCAATTCGTCTGCCAGCATTTGCAAAGTACTCTGCATGATTATGGGTTTCGGAGGCATCTTAAACACAGGAATATCCATTCATTTGTAATAACCTTTTAAAGTTGGATTCCATTTTTCATGGGGATGCTTTGTCAGGCGAGGCGGAGAATGGGAAAATCGTAGTAAGAGATAATTGGATTACGGATGAATTGGATACTCGACCGAAGAACTGCCTACTTCAAAGAGACAGATAGTTTAACGCTCTATTTAATGTCTCTCGCTAGTGTCCGCCTCAGCCAGACATTAAATCGCAGGATTGGGGAGTAATGAAAATCCATTCGATTCCGTCCTCAATATGGAACTACTTGATAGTTCCAGTCGTTAATATCCATTAAAAATTGTCACCGTCCTAATTTGATCACTAGGTATCAGAAATAGTAGCAGTTTAATCCATTTGGTTTATTAACGGGAAATAATTATCGGGGTATTTTACTCATAAAAAAGAGGGAAATCTTCTGAAATACCCTAATTATAGACGAGGAATATCTCAAGTGCAGCATTAAAACGTCTGAATTAATTTTAACGAATAATTCAGAAAATTGTCGTGAATATTAACATAATCCATTAAAAGTATATATGTCTCATAATTCCATCATGCATAATCCTCGTGTCCTGGTATCGCGAAGTATGTCAAATCAGTGTGTGCATACCACGTTCATTTAGAATGAGACATGATTTAAAATCTCGTACACGAATCTCGCATCTCTTTATTTATATGGCTTGCTAGGATGTAATTCTGTGAGTGAAATCGCAATGCCGAAATAATTTATTATAACATTATAAGACTTTCCATCCTATTATTTGTTATCTTTCATCTTAGTGGATAACCACTTGTACCCTTATTTAAATATTTTTTTACCGCGTACAGTAAGGGAGCATAATGGTTGTGATAGATCAATGACTACTTTTTACAGGGTTCATCAATGAGTAACGCACTAAAATTAATGTAGCTGAATGTTAAGGGTAAAATATTTATACCACAATTCCTGTCTCAACACAACCGCTGAGTCTTCAAACTTATTTCTAACTCTGTGAAACAAGTTAGAAAGCACTACTTAGTTAATTGTTGCTCATTGATTGATAAAACACTTAAATAAATGTAGGATTTAAATTGCTTGATATTTACACCCTTAATTGGATGTCCGATTGAGAAACACGCAGGTGCATATGAAAAATTTCTCCTCCAAATTGTTGTTTACCATCAACTTGGCATTCCCAAACCTAGCCTTACTGAATCTTCTTTTTTATGAATACTATAAATGCACCGTCACTAGCTCATTCGCCACAAGAATAGGCACTGTAATTCATTGAACGAAATTGGAATGTACTGGAAACTCAATACGAAACTCATACTGAATTTAAGCAAGGACATCGATGCAGTTTTTTTCTTCACCCTCTCTTCCTTTCACGGAGGATTCCCCCGTTCGATACCTTGGCCATTCCACGCCCTTATTGTCGGGCTATTTCATTGCCCTTTTCTTGCCCGTTTATGTGCTTTGGAGTCCGTTTGAGTGCTCGGTTTGGAACGATTGCTTACGTTAAAAGGTCGTTCCAGGATCTCGAAATGGCCGTCGTGGATCGGACTTTAAATCAAGGGTACGAACAAGGTCCTGCAGGAACTTTGCAGCGACGCCAACGGGTTGTATAAAATCGTCCTCCTTGCCTTCTATCCGGGTTTCATTCTCTGTCAGCCACCCCTTGACCCCCTCCCCACTCCAACGTTAATTTTACATTCCGAACCCAGCTCCCCTGCCATCACGAGGAAAAGGTTTGGCAATAAACAGGTCGGCTGGCGGGTCGTGCTCAGCCATCGTTGCATAGGAAAGCGAGCCGTCCTCAACAATGACACGGAGAGTAGCCATGTTGCCGGGGACGTTTACGGCGGCCGTTTTGACGACTTTTTCCCCTCCTCCCTCTACGGCCAACTGCCGTATACCTGCGTGGTTTTGACGCCGGTATTTGATTATCTGTGCTAAAGGGGGCCTCTGCGGTGAGTTTGAGAAGGGTACATGATGAAAAATTCAATTTGCCTTTTTTTTCGATTTTTATCGTACAGTTTGCGTGCTGAAAGTTAGAATGGATTCATTGGCTTGGGATATTATGGCAGGAAAGTTGACTGGAATCGATTGAGGTAGATACTTTCGCAAAATTAATGTTGTACAATAGAGTAAATCGCTCAGTTGTTCTATCAAAATTTTGTCCAGCGCAAAGCTTGCATCCGTGGAAAAGGAAAAAACACAAATGTTATTCTACGAAATACAATAGTAGTTAAAAGGAAGTGGTCAAGGTAGGGCAGTAGAAAATTTCAAATGTAATTTTTGTTATTAAGATTTTATTTAAAAGTGTCCACAAATTGCAGCACTGGCAAATCATACTGAATTCCATCAAGAATTTAATAGAGGATAATATTCCGGGTGGGAATGATTTGGTTTTCCGGCATAAGTTTGTTTTCTGCGTGATGTGGTGTACTGTTGTATTATTTACGAGGAGATGGAAATCGTTCTCGTATTTCCTACCACTGATAATTTTTCTAGTTTATAGATTGTTCAGTTTTAGCTGAATATATACATGAACAACTAATTATTTTTGGAGTGAGCAGCTAGCATAGGAGACCCTTAGGAATTAGGACTAGTTTCTGAAAAAATCGAATACCGATTAGAGCGGCAAGTTTTGTGAATTAGGATAAACTCATTTGTGAAATGGAATAGTCATAGGAATTTTGGCGAGAGTTTCTTACTGATCGAAGGGAAAAAATAAGTCAAATGTTTTGCGCAATTTGAAGGGGACTCTTTTCTGCCGGATGTTCAGCCTGTTTTTGCTAGAACCAGCCTTTGGTAGGAAATATCGGGTATAAGATAAGGGAAATAGTCATCAGAATCGACAGATTTAAAATTTCATTTTTTTCCGTGTACAGTAAGGGATCATGATGGGTGCGTTAGGTTAATGACTGTGTACTATTTAAGGGGTGCATCAACGAGTAACGCACTAAATTTTAAATAGGAGAATGATAATGCTAAAATATTTTAACCATAATTCCGCTGTCTCAACACTGCCATTAATTCTTCAAACTAAATTCAACTCTGTGACACAAGTTAGAATACACCGTCAGCATAGCAGTCAGTTTTTTGTTTGTGGAGCCAACTTTGCCCAGTCGTTTTGACTTCGGCATCGGAGGTTAAGTATTTTATGACAAAGAATTTTTCATCGGGCTGAAAAAATGATAGCCGGACGGTGCTAGGCCCCGATTTAACGGCGCATCACCGGTAGCGGAGTAATCCAGTAAAATTGTTCACATGTATTGTACCTTTCCGGATGGTCCAGATATGAACCCATTTGCTGCCCCAGATACACGTCTGAGAGGATCTTTGGCACCCAAGGATGACCCATATAGCAACATTCAAACAATCTTGCAAAAATGCATGCAGTGTACCGAGCGGCATGTTGAACAAGTTCGACAATGTGCGCAATTGGATTTTTCGGTCAGAACGGATCGCCATATCACTAGCCGTGACATTCTATTCGCTTGATGCTGTTCCGTGACACCTGGCCAGAGGTAAATCCATCAGGATCCTCTGCAAAGAATTAGCACAATATGCATGTGCTGCTTCAATCCAAATGACCTTCCTCGTTCAATAACATTATCTCCCCGTTAATTTCACTCTGGTTTTCACCCTTGGCCTACGGGAAACGAACAACATCTCATTGCTTTTCACACCCAAACGACTGTGACTCACACTACATCTTTGCTAAGAATCTCTCTCTTGTGCCAAAAACTTTCTTAATTTTATGCTCACTCTTGAAACAAAAAGACCGACTACAAGGCGAACTTAAAGTAAATTCTGTAAAAGCATCACGCCCTAGAAGATTGCAATTACGCAGGAACAATTGTTGCGTGTTGCTTATTGATCTACCTGGCATTAATGACACTAATAAGAGGTTTTATAGTAACATATGAGTTGTATTTTAGAATGATCGTCTATTTAGCACTCTCCAAGTTTCTGGTTAGGCCACGAATTGTTCTATAATAGCAGAAACAACAATTACATTTTTCCACAAGATATATTAAATATTTTAATTAGAATAAAGTATTGCTCTATAGACCTCTTCATGGAATGCCAGTTTAAACCTATTTGTTACCTACCCAGTTGTGACCTACCCAGTTGTGACCTATCCTCGAGATTTAAACTGACATAAATTAGAATATTCTACAAAATATTTCAAATATCTTAGAGAACAGTGCAAACGTTGTTTCTGTTATAATGTGACGAACTTCCACGATATCTCGCCTGAATCTGTTGCAATTACGCGCAATGTTCTCCTGACAGGCTTTTGGTTTGCACCCAACGGCTTGGGGAACGAGCAAGGTTCTGGTATGAACTGATACAACTACAGTATCTCTGGCGTGGACATCATCCCGCGTCATCTGTAGTGATTACTTGCACATTTCAAAGGTGTAGATATCAATTGAGGTCATGAGAAAGATGTTAAGTAATCACTAAGTACTGCAAAATAAAAGCATGACACGACATCTCTTTACTGAGCATAATTAAGTTATAATCCTTGACGTAATACTCCTCTGAGTTTATGAGATATTTATGTACTCTCCGCAAAATTCATGCGCTGGATATACTCTGTGCCAACATATTTCAATCGACGCTTATTGTCTGGACACATTCATCCATCTGGCAGTTATTCCGCTCAGGTCTTTTTTGTCATTATTAAGACTCGTAAGCATTGGCATAGGGTTGATTGTGAAATTCATATGTGGCAAAATGTTTAATATACACGATATGTCAAATTTTGAGGATACCAGGAATAGTTGTGGCATTACCTTTACGGAGTCACCCAAAAGTGCAAAGTCTACAGAGGAAAAATATGTTAAAAATCTTCAAAAGAGCGATCGCCCCTTGTGTTCAATATTTTCTTTTAACCTCGTGGACCTTGGCGCTCAGCGCGCGCCTTGGTCTATTGGTTCCATTGTATGTCCATCAATCTTGAACACCTTGTTCCTTCAAATTCTTCAAGCACCCTCAGAGGAAGAGGACAACTCTTTAGCTTAAGTGGCTAAAGCGCTTTTCCGGAAATCGAGGGGTCCGGCTTGGACTCCCTCTGATGATTTTTCAGCTATGAAATCCGCACTAATACACGGTATGTACAATATTAAATATACACTATGTAAACTACAGTGTACAGTGCATATTACTTAGCTGAAATAAATATAAGTTTTTTCAGCATACCGATTTATAATTTGCATTCCTATGGGTACGGATTGTTGCATTAGAGAAAAGAACTAGGCATAGAAAAACTTGACTTGCTTCATCTTTCTGCCTGTGAAACGTAGCAATGGTCCATTAAACGTGTGGTTCGAGCAAGGCGTAAAAATAAAAATGAATAGGAAATAAAATTGAGACGGAAACGTCGTTTCTTCACATTAGGCGCTGCCCATTGGTGCACAAGGTGCGGTCGTTGATGGGGTCGTTGACGCTGACGAAAACTCGTAAATTTCTCCATTTTAGCCTTATCAATTGATCTGATAAGAGTATACGACGGATTTTTTTCTATTACAATCGGCCATTCACTTAATCCAAGGAAGGACGGATACAGAATGATGACGCCCTCTAGGCAAATCATGTGGTCGTCACGAAGAGATTCGTCACAGTTCGTTGTGGGTATCTTAGAAGTTTGGGTGGTTCAACTGTAAAACGACTGAAATATCATTAAAATTGATACCCCGGCGGAATATGCCATTGGGCAGCATTGTCACTTGATTGTTATGAACTACAAATGCGTAGGTACATTTATTCGCTTTTAATTTCGCTCATCGATCTTGATGTTACGTGGTGCACAATGCTAGATTTTGGGAAATATGGAGGAAAAAGAATGTTTTTATGTAAAATTAATGTCTTTCTCGAGAAAAACTCGTAGATGCGGAAATGCGTATTCTCCCTGGGTGGCGATTGTATAAAGGTACGATTTAGCGCCTTCCCATTTTTTTCCATGAGACCGGGTGGTGACTATATTAAGACACCAATGAAGCCACTTTATTCAGCTCAGGTATTTTTTACAGTTAATAGTGAATAACTATTAGAACTGAATTTGTTAGAAAGTAGAAATGGCGCTGCAGTGTATTTATGCGACAAGGTCGTTCGATATCGACTGTATTTTTCCTTTAATACAGGTCTTTGCTACAACTTCCTCCACACATCCTCCATTTATGTGCTATTTGAGCATTTACTGCCATAATACACCCAATGAAACCTGCAAATATGCGGAACAAGTTGTCATTGTGATTACAGATGCACTACCAAATAAACAAAAGCGTCGAACATCCTATACTATGCTTAAGGAGAATACAGGAAAATATGCACATAAATGGCGGATTTATGTACGTTGCGAAGACTTATATTGAAGAGCATCATCAAAGAACTTCATTAGAGCATGAAATTAACTATTGACATGAGTTCATGGTCAGAGTAGGATGATCTTGAACTCATGTCAGTAGTTGATCTCAAGTCCTTATGATGGAGAAATTTAACTGGAAATCGCCTACAAGATGCGATTAAATTCATAGTCCCAAAACTAATTCTCCAGAGGAATTTCGCTTTATATAAGTGGGCTGTATACCTCGACCATAAATGCTTCCGTAGCCGACGACGCGCATTTGCTTTACGACTCTGCTTTGCTACATGAAGTAAATCTGTTTGCGCAGGCCTCGAGAATAAAGATTAATCATTGCATTAAGTGCCGTAACTATTCGCCTTTAGCTTTCTGCGTAACTGTTTTGACGGCAAAAGAAACGTGAATTGTTCGTAAATCAGGTAATTTTCATGGCGCGTGTGACGTTGATTTCTTGAAATCCTTGCATTTGTGGTCAATGGGAACCCTTCATCTATGTTTAGGACCATCAAACTGTTGACAATTGTGTATTATGACGTCCATGCAAACATTTCCCCGAACTGTTGCAGCGCATTTTCCACTATGCCATCAGTGGCGCTGTTGTCCGGGGTGGGAATGGATGGGGAAAGCGAAGATCTCGCCTTGGACGTGGCAGAAGCCAGAACTGAAAGGGCATTTTTGGCCGAGAAATTCAGCTCACTTAATCAACACCTAAATATTTAATGGAGGATTCATAGCATGTTTTGACCTAAGCCGATGCTGTTGGACTCGAAGATAAAAAAAACTTCACATGAAACCAATTTTCAGGCTTTACCAGGATTCTTATACAAATTTCCCCATCGGTAGGTGGAATCTTATTTAGTTACAACCAACGTGGTAAAAGAGATACTTGATTCTATTCCACACTTTGAATGCCTGAAAGCCAACCATGGTTTTCACACATATATGATACAATCAAGTTTTTTCATTTTATATAGACAGGCCTATACATACCAGATCAGAAAACGGGAGCGTTTGGGATGTGGGAGTTTATTTGTAGAAGGAAGAAAGGCAAGGCAAATAGGACGGGTTAATCAAACGATGGTCAAGGCTAGGTTATCTAAGCCTAAGATCGAGGTCGGGTGGATATAGACGGGGGCGGAGTGGGGAGGTAGGAGATCGTTGAGGAGTGGGTAGTGGGTTTTACACTGCTGGTTTTCGGAAAATGTTAAAAGCACTTGTTTTAATTTACAGGTCGGAGTTATTGGCAAGTTGAAGATTGACAAAGCCTCTTTACCATGATGAAAAGCACCTTTATGATTCAGGGAAGTTTTTGCAAGTCAATTCGAATTTGGTCCATTTTCTCCTTCTTGACTTCAAACCTGAAGATGATCGCTACCGAAACTGTCGCTCACAAAAATGGAACCCCTCAGAAGAGATCCCTAAAATCCCTCAATACCGTTTCAACGAATCCGCGTATACCCCCTCAGAAAATTATTTAGTGCCGGGTGGTTCAAATGCCGAGCGGTAGGAGTTTACGCAAAGGAGACTGGACGTGGTACTTGAGCTTCATATTTATTGCGTGTATTTTTTATAAGACCAAAGCCTGTATGTACTGTTCTTAATATTGATATAGGTTCATCTTGCCCTAGAGAATACTGTCCCTTGTATTATCCCCTTCATTATTATTTCTTATTAGTTGATATCAGTGCCTTAACCTGAGCATTGAATGTTAAACGACGCAGCACTCTAATAGTTATGTGGCCTGCCATGTTTTCCTAGCAATTTTTTGGTGTTCGCTCAACGGTTAAGGGTGCATTGAGGGTTTTCCTTTAGCAATGGCGAGTGTTGAATAATAATAATTACGGAGTGGGTGATAGGAAAAGTATTTGGGTTCCTCATTAGGTAGGTTTAAAAATATTAAACGAATGTAAAACCGTTATGATAGTCTTCTTAGTATTAGTGACCTTAAACTACCACTGGGAAGGGAATCTCTGTAAGCCGGGTGATTAAAAATTAGACCTAATATTTCATACAAATTTTATGCAAATCAATGTAATTTCTGACAACGTTATTGATATATTAGGAACTCCGTCATACTACGACAGATCAGATCATGATGATATAATTAGGGAATTAGACTGCAGAACAGGCAGCTTTAAAATGTCGTTTGTCTCGCCATCGATAATAGACCACTGTAGCTTAATTGACTGAACGTGTAGCTGATTAGTTGATTTGTTTCGTAATACCTGTTTCTCAATCTGCCGTGCAATACTAACATAAAGTTTTGCATGACCCTAGCATGACTCTTGTATCCCGTTTGCGTAGTTCCAATATACATTATTTCAATAGTTTTTGTAGCATTGGTAACATAACTAGAGGGTAATGCATGGGGGTTATAATTGCTGGTACATTATAGTGCATGTTGTTGATAACTGACCCCCCGCCACATATACTTGTGGAGGCTTGCAGGGTAATATCTAAATGCTGATGAAAAGTAAAAGGAATTCGAGGAATTTGGTCTCAAACCGTCGCAAAACGGAGAAAGATTGATTGATGGCATCACGTGCGTTGGTGTTCCACCGCCGCCGTTGAAGAACCCCGCCACCCAGCACCTTTCTCCCTCCCTGTCCCTCTCATTCTTCCCTCCTGAGGCTCTTAACCCCGGCGCTCCGGCTCTCAAAAGATCCATTTCCTTAAGTGAAAATGATGGAGAGAAAGTTTTAAAGGACCTTGGAGTGAAGCAAGACGAAAGAAGATTTGATTAATTAGTCACCTGCTTCACCGTTGTCTCTCTCCTTAGGAATACAATGGTACACTCCTAGTGATATTTTATGTTCAGTAAACATCGAAAAAAATATTTATTTAGCCCCTATCGGTGATATTATGCGATGCGATATAACTTTTAGGAAAATCCATGAGTTTTGGGGTGCCTTGCCTTCATAGTAAACGATGTATTAGAGCAGCTAATTTCAGCTCAATCATGTATCTCTGCTTTCAATTTCTTCCGTATCAGTAAAATAAAGATTCGAATTTCTATACTCTTCATACTTTTTTGAATTTCAGACTATTATTTTGCCTAATCTAATCTACACTTTAACGAATATAGTCTTAATTACTAGGAAACTTTAAACAATTCACGATTACTTTGATAATGACGGTGCAGCAGTTGAAATCAAGAAGCCAATCAAAACTATTGCAACTGAGTAAGGAATTTTTGAATCATCATGTTACCCCTTGCACTGTGACGGCGTTTTTTTCATCCACGTGATACCCTGCAAGTGATGTGCGCCAGGGAGCGATTTCTCACAGTAATGTACAAACCGTTAAACACTATATCATTATAAAATGAGATTACCATGAGAAAAAATCTGTTTGGACCAGAAGTGGAAGCACGGGCCTTTGGTTTTCCGGGCCAATGCGCAGACCACTACGCTACCATACTTCCTAGTCCTCATGGCAATTTAGAAAGATACGTATGAACTAGATGTTAAACCCTTGCAGTCCATCAAAGAAGGCAACGCAAGGGAAAACAGACTTCAAGGAAGCCACAACATGAGAACTGTATCCTACACCAGCGCTAAAGCCTCTCTTGACTGTTTACAAAGTATTAAGGCCTGCCGCGGCGGTGCAATACTATGAAATTGTCACGAGAAAAAAATCGGTGTGCATCGGGAATTGAGTCACTAATCTTTGGCCTTCTGGACATATACACAGGCCGCTACGCTACCCAGGCTTCCTAGGCTGCGGTCCGAATTGAGCTTTTGGCGCTGACAGCAAGCTTACTGTCGTTCCGAATCGCGCTCAAAACGCATGGGGGTGGAGACTCTTTATCATTTGACGTAATGAACTCCTCGCTCAGAACGCTCACAGGTTTGAGGGAGGGCTCCGAGAGAGCTTTTGTCGAATTCATAGCAACGTGCGGGAAAATTGTTTATATTTTTAAACGCACAGCACATGCGCGCGTGCGAATAACAAAAAACATCCGAAGTACGCTCAAGAGCGTTCCGAAAAGAAAGCGCTAAAGGCACTCATTCTATTTCGGAACGCTGATAAGCGCTTTCAGGAGTATAAGCGTCTTAAGTGTGATTCGGACCGCAGCCCTAGTCCTCAAGACAATTTGCGTATGAAATAGGTGTTAAACTAGGTAAACTAGGTGTGAACTAGATTTGCTAAAAGTCCGTGGTTCAAATCCCGGTCCAGGCCGATTTTTTTCTCATGGCAATTTCACTGTATTGCATCGCCGTATTCGCCGCAGGCCTGAAGTTCTTTTTATACTATACAATTATGTTAATCGTAGTTGAATTAGCTTTAGAATTATATTTATAAGAACAGTTGAAAATGGAACTTGGGAGATGGGTAGGCAATTGCCTTAAAAAACTTGCCAATTTTCTACGGTAACGCTCCAAGGACGATTGTAAATTCTTTCGTTTGCCGCACGATGACTGGAAATGAGAGAAAGAAGTCAAGGAGGATGGTAAGTCACGTCGAAATGGAATACGAACCGATAAGGAGAATGAAAAAAATTGACTATTCCTATTCTTTTTTTCTTCCCTCTTGACTTCTCGGAAAGAGTCAGGCGTGATGGAGAGAATCACTTAGGGGTGAGAAGTTTCGAGTATTTGAAAAAGAAAGCGATGAGAAATAAGTGTGTGCATGTATGTATATGGTACAGATAATAAACTTAAGGTTCTCCTTTTTGCAGTAGCATATAGTAGTGGTAGTCGTCCTGGTGGCGTCTTAAATATTTTTTTTAACTCGCTAGTGATTGAATTTCTGCGTCGGGAAGACTTTTTTTCGCATTTGTCATTTTTTTCCCTCCCATTGGCCACCCGTACCCCACCCTCAACTCCTGTTTGACTCTTTCCCCATTCCCTCCTCCTCCCACCTGATACTTCTTCCTCTCATCATCACCCTCTCTCCATTTTCCCACCTCCCGTCTCCCCCCGAATCCCGTCCCCCGTCCCCCCTCTCCACCTCCTTCCTTTAATAGTTTTTTCCCTCAACTTAATAGTTTTCCTCAACTTCCGCGAATGAAATAAAAGAGGCAAGAGACGAGGGTATTATAAAAAAAAGAAGAAAAAATATTCGACTTTCCGAACTTCCCCGACAGGATCGGAGAAGCCCTAGCTTCACTGAGCTCTCTTTTTCTCTCTTTCTGCTTGGAAAAAAAACTTTTTTTAAAGCTTTCACAAATACTAATAGTTCGATGGATTTTTCTCATTAAATATGTGTTTTCTGCTCATTTTTTGAAATGCGCATTTGTCCCCTTCCTCTTCAGCTTCTACTCCGTTTAGTAATGGATGGTTTTTGTCCGAGCAGTTTTCTTGGAAGGAAGGCTGAACTTGATATTAAATAATCTGCGATCTCCATTTTCTTTATGGGCATCCCCCCCACGGCAGTAAAAGTCTTCGTACCGAGTGTCGATTAGCGAACTTTTATTGCTATGACTCAGTGATTTTTCCGTTCTTTAACTTTTAGAGTTTCATTGACGTAACTCCTAATTGAGAGAAGTGGCTGTGACTATTAAAGTGCGGTAGAGCTTTGCACAGTGATGTAGTAACGAGAATGCCATTTGACTTCATATCATTAATTACCTTTCTCCATCAATGGGATCCAGAAAGTAGTAATTGTTCATCATACTCCATGAAATGAGTTGATTTCTACCCCTTTGATAACTAATTTATTGTATGTATAATTGACCCTTTCAGTATGAATACAGGTGAAAGTCTAGTGAGCTCTTACTAAACATTTTTTATTAAGCTGTGCAGTGTAAAACATGTTTCGATGCTCGCTTCTGTTACAATCAGCAATCATATACTCTATATCAGCCAGTACAATGCTTTAATTACGATGCTTAAACTAACACATTGTGATGAATGAGAATTTTTGACAACGGTCTGTCTCATTACCAGGTCAAGAAGTTGAGGTTCACACAGTTGAGGGAATACGCGACCATAGGATCGTTTCAAATATTTTTTCTTATAATACATACATGCATACCAATCGCGCCGTTCCCTTCCGTGGTGGGACAATCACAAAATGTCACTCATAGATACATATTTTTACACCTAACTCTGCTTCAATAATTTCTTCCATACTGACCTATCATTGCAATCCTCTTTAGCCTCATTTACCCCAATACACTGCTCCATACACGCCCTCCTGTTTTTAACACTCCTAATATTCCTCCTCCTAAGAATTTCCTCAACAACATGCATCCACAACTTTCTCGGCCTACCTCTACCTCTAGCACTCTTTTTCTTTCATTAATTCGGTCACACATTCATTTCACTCTTATATATCTCTTCTTTCATATATGTCCATTACTGGAACATCTTACCCACATTCATTTATTACCCACTCATTCCTGACCCTACTTATCCTACTTTTTCCGCAAACACACCTCACATAACTCATACCCATGGCGTTTAGTCCACTCTTATGCCTGTCCTGATGTACCCATGTTTCACTGCCATACAACAAAGTGGGGAGAAGTACACTTCTGTACACGGCGATTTTCGCTTCCTTAGACAGTAACATAATTAAAATAACAATTCAAACAAATTGTAAATCTCTATAGCATCAAAATTTATTATTTTGTTCAAGTGTCATCTGAAAATTCTTTTATCAATTTCCCAGGTTGAAGCACAAATTTTGACGCGGAGGGTCCTTGGAAAGCATTTCTTTCGATCACGCATCTGGGGATTACATAAGAATATCCAAGTAAAGTAAATACAAGGAGAGCAGCGCAAGGAGAGAAAGATGGTCTGACGTGGGAGAGAACAAAACAGGTTGGGAAAAGCTAATTTATTAAACTACAGCTTTAAAAGTGTGTTCACCAAGTCATCACTGATGCGTGCGTGACGATAGATGATTGTTACCGGCAAACAACGCCGCTTATTGATATTTGTGCACGCGGGATTACAAATTCGTTAAAATCACTCAGACCAAATATGCCACAAGGTTCTGAAGAAATTTCTTCCTACGGGTATAGAGAACTAGCTTAAGAAATAGCTTTCCCTACTTTAAGGTAATATTCAATAAATCCATCAACGAACACGTAATACCCAACGACTAAAAATTACCTATGTAACGCCAACATAATAGTGCTGATTACGAATACCAATCTCATTACCGACTGATGTCCCTAACTTCTATCTCATTCAAGATCTCTCAACATGTAATTTGAAGCTCAGTTATGAGACCTCTCAGTACGCAAAACCTTATAAAAACACAACACGGATTTAAAAGAGGAGTATTTTGCGAAACCCAATTAGCACTTTATGCCCATGATATTTTAGCCTCCAGTGAAGATAACGTTTCATTAGGTGCAAATTTTGTTGTCTTTAATGGAGAACTTGGCATGGTATCCTACGGTAAGTTACTTATTCACAAAAATCTTACGGCTTAGATGGCAAAGAAATATCCTGGATAAGAGAATTCCTAAGTTATTTCCTATATTCGCAAACATGAAGTTGTATTAGACGATTCCTTCTGTAATGATGCGAGACTCACTTCGGTTGTCCCCTTCGGGAGTTGATAGGAAGCATTAACTATTTGTTGACGACGAATTGGTGCACAGAGAAATCCGTAGCAGTAATGATACGGAAGCGCTAACGAAGGACATAAAGGATATTCAAAAGTCGTGCGATGCATGGCAGCTGGAATATAATTTGAAAAATTATGTTGAAATGAATATCTGGGAAAGGAAAAGCTCCCCTCGTTAATGCTGTTGCATACGAGATACCCAATTACAGGCTGTATGATCTGTTCAATACGTCGGATTTGAACAAACTATTATTTTTCGTGGGGTAAACATATCTTGAAAATTACTGGTCTAGCGAATCGTAAATTCTCCATCAACTTATTACCCATCGAACCAACTAAAAAGTGCATGACAGGGGGGGATTTATCGCGTACAAGGGCTATAATTTAAAGGATTGGATTGGATATTTGGGGAGGCGACCGACGCCTTAGGTCATTTGCTCCATAGGGGATAGGTAAGAGAAGAAGGGTGGATGGAAAACCGGCGTCGGCATTAGCCTACTCTTAACAAAAGACGTCAAGGGGAGCGTAAGGTGGCTTAACGTCTCATTCGACAGACGGATTATTCTACTTGAAGGTCATTTGCTCCATAGGGGATAGGTAAGGGAAGAAGGGTGGATGGAAACACGGCGTCGGCATTAGCCTACTGTTAACGAAAGACGTCAAGGGGACCGTAAGGTGGCTTAACGTCTCATTCGACAGACGGATTACTCTACTTGAAGTGCCCTCCTCAAGACATTCATGTAGGGATCGGGCTCCGCTGAAAAACATCCGCCTTTGCAGGGACTTGAACCCTGGCCGCCCGTGTGGTAGGCGAGTACTCTAGCCACCATACCAACCCGATCCTCTATAATTTAAAGTAACTTACCTATTTACTTAAAGTAAAGGTAAAAAAGCAACTAACAGTACTACACTATAGGTATGTTCCATTGCTGAAGAAACTATGGGATTATTGGGTGACGCAACTACATATTCAAGATACTGGAGTCGTACAGGGATCACGCGAAATATGGTTTTATTACAAATTGGCAGATTAAGATACAAGCATTAGAGTTTAAATCAACTAATCAGGTACACAAGCAGCTGAACAGGCTACTAGAAGTCTCATTGGTTGCTATAATGGTCTTTTCTCGATCATGGGAAAAACTATATATTAAACCTTTCTCTTCATGAGTCTGTTTCCCTAATTTTCTGACATTCCATTCTCCAACAATTAGGATTTGTCTAAAGAATTCTTGGCAAGTGTAACGATGAAGTCAGGGATATTGCATTTTCTCCTTTGTTAGTCCCCATTTGGAATTCACTGCTAGTATATGGGATCCTCATGAGGTAGGCTACAAAACTAAGTTGCAGCGCGAGCAGGGAAGATTGGCGAGATACGTAAATGACCGTTATGATAATCTCGGTGTTCAGACCCGAGAGTTGGTGTCACTGACCTCTTGAACAACCGGGATGAAATTAGGATTTAGACCATGAATTAAAATTTTGCCTTAATTGTTTATGTAAAGTCCAAAACCACTACATTTTCTGACAACGTAATTAATGTTTTACGAACTCTAACATACTACGGTAGGTCAGATCATAAGAATAATGTTAGGGAAATTGGATGCAGAACAGACAGGTTTAAAATTTCGTTTTTCACGCGATCAATAAGGGGCTATAATTGTAGCCAATGAAACTTTGAAGTAGGTTGGTCGACTGGTAGCATAGCTGAATAGGTAATCTGTTCCAAAATGCTTCTTTCTTAATCTTCAACGTGGAAGTAACACCACGTTACGAACGATCCTAGCATGGCTTATATCTCGATTACGTAGCTGAAATACACATTAATACTTTTTTTACCCTAAGCGTTTATAAAGAATTTGCATATAGTGTAGTGCATGTTAGTGAACGTTACTGTTACATTATAGTGCATGCTGGTGATAACTAACCCCCTGTCAAAAACCCTCGATGTGGCTTGCTGGGTAATATGTGCATGTATAAGTAGATGGAATCGTCATTTTATGTGAAGTCACCAAAGGTATGCATTTTTGAACCTATGAACCTATGAACTGTTTACATGTTCATATTACCCTGTAAGCAACCTTGATGGTGTGTGGCAGGGGGTTACCTTACAAGCACCTTACAAGCTACCACTAGGATGTGTGGCACGGGGTGATTCCACCTCAGTCATTCCAGTTCAAACCAGAACCGCGCACGTTCCCCCGGATGCCAGGCGCAGGCCAAAAGCAGTCAGAACAACAGTGCACAGTCAGGCCAGAAACTAGGAGAGTGATACGTAGAAGAACATGCTACCATTTAGTACCCTCCTCAAGATACAAGTATTCGCTAGTATTATTAATGCAACAGATAAATATCACTACAAGGTGTAAGAGTATATAATGCCAGATATTTCATGCGAGGTTAGTAGCTAATAATCATGTTAAGATATTTAGCTCTGTTGAAAAAAACTATTTAACCTAATCAGTAACCTAGAACCTTCAGTATTTGAGCACACACTCTGAACATTTTTATCTCTGAGATATTTCGTTTATTATGGTGTGTTCGCAAATTATCTTTGATTATTATCGAATTTTGTTAGACGTATTTTCGTTCGGTTTACGTTAGCTGCCATCTGATGCTCAGCAGAATCAGAGCCAGGGATATTACGCCAACAACAATACAAAGTTGTGTAGTTGGCGGAATGGAGAGGGTACTAATTGGAATCTTTGGAAGTATTCGTCTATAAAAATATTTTACTCTGTTGCCCACAGTCATTGGTATTTGATACGCTGAATCAGTAAAATATTAGAATTATTATAGTTATCGACAATACGTTTGCTTGTCGAGAGATTTTTAATTCAAGGAATCACAAATTATTGATTGAACATTTATTAATGATCGCAATTAGAAGTGGATGTTTTAAATGAAGTTAATTATTTATTCCACGTAAATTTGATAAAAAACGACCCGTAACAATGACGATGTGCTCATCGCGATGCGACGACAACGAGTCATCACCTGATGATGACGTGCCACGTCGAAACCCGGGTGGTCTTAAATAAAATTTATGTGGACGGAAAAGTTTCTTCAAGTAGGTACTAAGTGTAGTGAATTCCATGAAGTTACGCCTGAGACAACTGAGTAGAACTGGATGATTAAGCAGTTGGATAGGCATTAAAATGAAAAGAATTAAAAGTTTCTTTAAGGCAGTCGTAATTCCTTAGTAGTACTCGTAACACACTGATTTTTATCACGTATTTTTGTTCCATGGTAACATAAAATGACAAGTGAACAGTAGTCATGATGATTCATGCCATCGTGACCTACTTCTTTTCCTTAAGTCATCGCTTTTTTCTCGGGAATTGGGATTCATGCGTCGCAGTGTGTGTTGCTTCAGTCGATACCTCTTTTAATTCCTCCTTCCCCTCCAGTAATTTGTGACCGGAACAATGGCATCATTCCGAGGCAGGTGACCGCTCCGTGGTGGTACGGGCGGAGGGGGGTGGAGAGAAGGGGTGGGGGCTGAGGACAATGTCCCTGGCCTTATATTTTTCTTCCCTCGCCCTGGATTCCCCTTAGAAGTGTCAGCGCTTAACGGGTGACTCACGGTGCTGCACGCGATTCCCTTCGCATAGGCAAACCCTCCCCGACTGCATTCCTCTCCTCTCGAAACAAAACAAAGGAAATCCACCTTCTCCGTTCGTCGTTCTGAGTTAAGTCCACGCCCCACCACAAGCGTTTATTCCACCGACCACTGGCCCTCCGATGAGTCACGTATTAATATTTTTTTAATTATCTTTTTCCCTTATGGGGTCAATATTGTCGTGCACTTCTCTGTAAAATATGACGCTTAACATGTTTTGCCAGAGCCAAACTATTATGATAGAAACGTTCACAGGCATAAAACTAATAAAATAGAATGTAAAACCGATAGATTTAGGATGTCATATTTTCCACATACAACAGGGGACCATAATCGTTGCGATAGATCAGTTCTATGAAACTTTGGCCGTCATCAGGTAAATAGGTTTTATGATTGTGCTTAATTTCTCACATTCATTACTAAGAACTCACCCCGCATGAAATTTACAGCAATAATTAGCTTGCTAACAAAAACACGGTCACGGTTTCTAGCACGGTCAGACCAGAATCTAGGGTAGTGCTTCGTAGAATAACACGCTACCCTGCATTACACTATTAAATATATAAATACTGGATAGTTTGATAAATTCGATTGAAAAAACATTCTATATGGTATTAAGCATTCAGAAAGGTAAATAAAATCAAGGAAACTTTAACTTTACAGCCTTGTAAATGTAACAAATTTAGGTGAAAATTTCTCCAATGACCGTAATTATTAACATCATTCTTCAAAAGAAAGAAAAACAACATTTGCTGAGATAGTTTAACGGAAACTTCAGTGACCAACCACAACTTCTCAACCAGAAATACTCTGTGGTGGTTTGCGGGAATATTAATTCTCAACGTTTCAATGTTAAAAATCAACGTTCAACCTTGTTTTTCAAGTGTATTTTCCTCTCAGTTTACTGAAAAGGTCCACTTTGTGGTCAAAATACGCATATCCGACGCACACACTTATTTTCCTGTCTTGCCTTTCTTGGACCAAGGTCATCTCGAGTTTGATTCTCCCAGAAGTTGGGGCCATTTGAATGTGTGGGTGAATGATTTTCTGAGTGCGTGTGAGTGTGATTGCTCTGTTTATGTACCTGGCGTAGGATTTTATTCCTATAAATATTCACAGATAGTATGTTTATGGTTATAACCCTGAAATCCTTAAAGTGGTCTCTTTAGCCCAGTAAATAATCTCATTTTGAGTTGAGTTTGTCAGTTTGTGAGAGGTCACTGCGATGAACGTCACCTGTGAACAAATCGGCTTCGAATTTACTTAAAAGGTTTAACCTAAATTTTAACCTGCGTTCTGATAGTAATTCCCATCCTAGTTCTTCTATTAAATTCGTAACGCTTATACAGTTATCATAACGGCCTTTAAAAAATCTAGCGGATCTCCTTTTCACATTCTTTTATCAAACCTTCTCTGATTCTTTCATCAAACCTTCCTCGTATGGACCCCATGTACTACGTCATAGACGATATCATGTCAAACACAGTTATCGTTACATCGGGTGTTCCTCAGGGAAGTGTCATTGGTCCACTTTTATTTCTCTTGTACATAAATGATATTAGCAAAGTCGTTAAAAGTAAGCTTAGACTCTTCGCAGACGACGCGGTTGTGTATAGGATATTAACAATTCCGAAGATAGTGACTCTTTAGCAATCGACCTACTTGATATTCATGCTTAGTGCGAAAAGTGGCAGATGGAACTAAACATAAAAAAGTGCGTAGCAGTCAGCTTTTGGAAAAAGAAAAATAGGCCAGGTAGGGCTTACAGAATTAATAACACAGAAATTATTCACGCCGAGTCTGTTAAGTACTTAGGGGTCACAATTACTCACGACATATCTTGGGGAAAACATATTCGGGAATTATGCGGTCAAGCATACAGGAAGCTAGGCTTTATCAAGAGAGTACTCGGAAAATATGATGAGAAAGTGAAAGAACGTTGTTATTTTTCAATCGTTAGGCCTCATCTGGAATATGCTGTTAGTGTATGGGATCCATAGGAAACGGGGTTGATATCAGAGTTAGATCGCGTACAGCGAAGAGGAGCTAGGTTTGTGAAACGAATCTACGATAAGTTTGCTAGTGTGTCTGGACTGCTAGAAGAATTAGGATGGGAATCGCTATCAAAGCGTAGATTAAATCATAGGCTTAACCTCCAAACTAAATTTCAAGAAAATCATTTCTCTGAAGACGTAAACAACATACTATTAACCCCCTCGTACTGTAGCTAATAGCGACCTAAAAAATACTATCGAGCATTATAAAATTTGTAAAGCAGCCGCAAAAACAGCCCTTAGAAAAACGTTTAGCGAATTCAAGAGAAAAGTACTTGGAGAACAACTAGAGGGAAATCCGAAAGCATTTTGGTCATATGTTAGGGAAGTACAGGGAACTAAAAAGTCAACGGTTAATTCCTTGAAAAACGATAGAGGCGAAATAGTAACTTCCAGTTTAGATAAGGCAAATTTTTTAAATTACTTTTTCAGAGTGTTTTTAATCAACCTATGCATAGTTTCCGCGAAACCATACCAAACCGATTTCAACAACCAATGCCCCCAATCGATATATCTTGTAGCGGAATCGTATCCTTACTAAGTAACATTAGCCCGAACAAGTCCTCAGGTCCTAATGAAATTCCAGCTCGTGTTTATAAAGAACTATCTCTCGAAATGGCTCCGTATCTTAAAGTGATATTTAACAAATCCCTCGAAAAACACGCGGTTCCCAAAGACTGGAAGATAGCAAACGTGACCCAAATTTATAAAAGCGGAGATAGGGAACAGCCATGTAATTATAGACCAATATCATTAACGTCACTATCTTGTAAAATTATAGAGCATATAATAGTTACATCAATAATGGGACACCTCGACAGCCAGGATTTATTAATAACAAACCAGCATGGGTTCAGAAAAGGACGGTCTTGCGAAATTCAATTAGGTCTTTTTTTTCACGATATTTTAGTTTCCGGAGAAGGTAACGTTCAGGTAGATGCAGCGTTTCTTGACTTTAGAAAAGCTTTTGACAAGGTTCCCCACTGTAAGTTACTCGCGAAGTTAGCATCATACGGAATAGACAGTAATATAGTAGGCTGGATAGGAGACTTCTTACATGAACGCGTTCAAAGGGTGGTATTAGATGGTGTCAGCTCCGGCGAAGTAAAAGTTACATCAGGTGTTCCCCAGGGAAGCGTGATAGGCCCAATTTTATTTCTTCTGTACGTAAACGACTTGAATACAGTTGTAAAACATAGCAAGCTCCGTCTTTTTGCCGATGATGCAGTAGTGTATAAAGAAATTAGAAACATTCCTGTAAACCACCACAGAAGGCTATTTTGGTTAAGAGGTTATGGTTGGTCTCTGACGTTTCCGCTAAACTAACACAGCATATATTGCTTTTCTTTCTTTTGAGGAATGGTACCAATAATTACGGCTACTATCTTAACGCAAATTTGTTACATTACGAGCCCGTAGAGCACAGTTTTCCTTGATTTTATTTAGTTTTCCGCTTGCTTATTACCTTATAGATTTATTTTTCAATCGAATCGTACTATCCAGTTGGTATATCTTTAATAGTGTACTGCATGATTGTATGTTATTTCACGAAGCCCTACCCAAGATTCTGGTCTGACCGTTCATTGCTATCCTGATTGCTTTTGGCCTGCGCCTTGCGACTGGGGGAAAGTGCCCGGTTCTGATATAATACAGGATGTATGCTGCATACTGAGTGTGAAATCACCCCGTGCCACGCATCCTAGTGGTGACTTGTACAATATTTCGTAGATGTAGATGTAAATGCAAATTCGTGGAAATGTGCGAATTTATTCCAGAATATGAAGTATACTTGAACCGAATCGCATCTCTCATTTGTAATTTCCAATTTTATATCGTACTTCACGCAATACAGTGATTAGTACTCATGGGCTTCACGTATTAATCCACGGATATAAACGAGCCACGGTTTTCAGCTTCGTAATTCTTTGGAATTTTTAACGGATACGTCAGGTTTAATCGCAATTTTTATTTTTTTATTTTGAATTGAATCGGGTCACAGTAACACCTCGTGTTAATTCTGCGCTGCTTAATTTCAGCTGGAATATTTATTATCTAATCAATCATAATTCTCACCTTGTGTTCAACATTTCTCAGAAATTAGTCCGCTACGAATTTTATCTTCTAATACATGAAAGTTACACTTCTATTACTACGCTGTTGCCTAGAGTTTTAAGGTGCTCTTAATTTTGTTCTGAAACTATTTCTTAACCTCTAAGTACTCATTTTTTTCAACTTAATTACCTTGAAAACCACTACAAGAGTGTTTGGCAGGAGGTGATTATCACCAACATGAACTAGTGTAAATATATTAACCTTCACCATCATGTTTTGCGCTATGGGTATTATTCAAATGCTACAGAAAATACTATGATAATATATTATGTAACTATACAGGGTGATTTGAAAGTATTGTTATGATTACCGAAAATAAGAACTTTCATATTTTCAACAAAGATAAATGAAACAAAGTTGAAAATGTTACGAAATACACCAAGTTTAATTTTTTATCGCTACAAATGTTCATTGTGACCTCCATTTTTCTGGTTATAATTTTCCGTAATCATAACAAAACCTTTAAATCACCCTGTATAATGCATATCATGCAGGTAACATGCGAAACATGGTTTTAGCATTACTTGACAGATATAAGAACATTCATTAGGGGCCATATGAATTATTCAACTTCACTACCTTTCGATTAAGATTAAGGTGATGTAACTGACTTATAGACTTTTTTTACTTCTGATTTTTGGAAAGTTTCGGTAAAATCTGAAACTAGGAAATAAATAATCGAAAATTGTGATAATTCAGCTAAATTGCGCCCCGGAATACTCAGTAAACAAAGTTTGCAGGGTATTCCAAAGGGGATCTAAACCTACACCGATATATAACCCTGCAAACCACCTCAAGGGTGTTTGGCAGAGAGCGATTGAACACCAACATGCACCTTAGAGTAAAAATGAACATTCACTAATGTGCACTAAATTCTAATAATTCTACCTATGCTGCAAAAAATATTTTTTAAATGTGTTATGCGGCTGCGTGAACGAGATACAAGATTCATTCCGGGACCATGCGAAACGTGAGGTTAGTTCTACGCGGCAGATTAAAAATAATCATTAGGGAGCAAATCAACTAACCAGCTAGACTGCCTGTCGACTAACCTACTTCAATATCTCATCGGCCGCCATTATGGTCTCTTATTGATCGGGATATAAAGTCATTTTTAACGAATCTGTTCTGCAGTTAATTTTACAAATTTGATTCTCATGGTCTGATGTACAGTAGTATATTGAAGTTCGTGAGATATTAATAACTTCGTCAGAAAATAAATTGGATTTGAATATGCATAAAACATTGAGTCTAATTTTAATGATTGAATTAAGTTGATAAGCAAGGAAAGCAGATTAACTCAATGATTTTATGTCATTAGGACGCTAGCACCAAATGCTCATGGTAATACCGACGCTTACGTTTTGATTTCCTAATTATCCTGCTAAGTGAACTTAGTGCAATCTCTTTTGCTAATATGCATTTACTTCATTTATGATTTTTCAATTATCTTTATTTTGCAAGTTTCAGTAGACGAATGGAGGAACTCTTAGCTTAGTTTCTGTCAAAATTAGATTTATGTCGAAATTTCATCTCCCTGATGGCCGTTGACGCTATGAATCGAAATTAATTTCATCTCTTAGACATGGGAACCGGAGGAAATCGGATTTAAGTGATCGAGCGGTCTAGTAAAACTTCGAGGGAATTATTTTTATGGTGTATAAGGAGCGAAAGTACTTGTGAAATCCCCTGTGACGTTTCAACGTAAACAAAAAACCGAGTGGGTGGGAGATATGGTCTGCAGGCAGATGAAAATTGAATGCATTCTGTTCGAGGAAAATTGAATTGGAGTGAAACGAACAGAGATAGACGGCGGAATTCTGAAAAAAGAGCCAAGAGTGGATTTGGATGGCATACTTCATCAAATTAAATATTTTGAGTGAGGGGAAAGTTTTTGATTCGTGGATGAATAGCAAATAGAGTGAAGGACAGGCCATCATTGAAAGCGTCGAGAACTGGAGGAAATGAGCTTTCACAGTGAGACTATGCAGGAGGATTGAACGTATATACAAGTGGTACCCGACAGTAGACCTCATCGGTTCGTAATTCTTTTGAATTCATTTATAGGGATTTAATAAACTGCAAACATTTAAGTACCCAAGGCATCTCAATACGCGGTCTTAAAATAACTCCATAGAGATTAGCATTAACGTGAGGCTGTATATTCAAAATGGAATTAGTTTGAGAGCATGCCTCATGATTTATCTAATGGCTAGATTAAAATGTGATGCCCTCGAGACAAAATTAATACCGGCTGCAATGCTATTTCTTCATTTTCGCACCATTTCATCAAAATTCCTTTTTTTCAAGAAGTTACACAATCCAATGCTGATTTTGACGCTTGTTTTATGGTACGGAATGCAAGGCACGTGCCATTACAATTATAATGCAGTATGTCTTTTGTAAATGTGACCCTTACAAAGTAGACTAGTTTCAGCTGTAGATCAAATGCCGCGGAGGGCAGCTAGATTTGTTAAAAATTGTTACGATAAACATAGCAGTGATACTAAATTGTTGAGGGAATTAGAGTGGGCACCTCAATCTAATCAAAGGGAAAAATATAGATTAAATCTTTCACGAAAATTTGATGCAGCCTACTTTTTGCCGGACGTTCAATATATTTTGCTAGAGCCAAACTATTATGGTAGAAATGATCGCAGGCATAAGATTTAGGAAATAGACTGCAGAACCGATATATTTATTGTTATTTTTTCCACGCACAATAAGGGAGCACAATAGTTGCGATAGATCAGTTCGCGGATACTTTGACTTTGACTGAGTACAATAGGGTTTTTTAGTAGTGATAAATATCTTAACATGATTATTAGCTACTAACCTTGCATTTAACCTCCGGCATGATATTCTCTTTAATGATTTAGTGCATTTGTAGTGCTATTTATCTGTCGCAATAATAGTACTAACCAGTAGTTGCATTCTGAGTAGTGTGCTGCATGGTAGCATGTTCTTTTACGTATTCCTCTCCTAGTTTCTGGTCTGACTGCACATTGTTTCCCTGACTGCTATTGGTCTACTCCTGACGTCCGAGGGAACGTGCTTGGTTCTGATTTTAACTGGGATGAGTACTACATGCTTGGTGTGGAATCATCCCGTGCCACACCCCATAGTGGTGGCTTGCACGATATTTTGTAGATGTAAATGTCTTTCTAAGACTGATCTTCCTTCAGCTTCTAATCCATGTGATCCTAAATAGGGTAGAAATTTGTTCTCATTTAAGTTTAAAATAGTTATTTGCCCAAGCACTTCCCAACTTCTATACTAACTTTGCTCACACACTTTTCTTTAGAGCTTCATCAAAGGTAATCCCAGAACACCAAAGACCACTCAAATATTTACTTATCTTTTCATTGCCGATTTTTAGTTTCCGACCAATCTCTCATTTCTCAAGATTTAAAACTTTTTTTACCCAATTCTGAATGCGAAGTTCACTTTTCTACTTGCACCACTGAACGTCACTTTGCCTTCTTATGTTAAGGGGTGGGGGTAATCGATCATTTCAATGCATATTTACTGCTAGTATACTCTTCAATATCTATTCTCAAAGTTGCTCACATAAGGGCACTGCATGTATATGAGAGAACACTTACACAGTAAACGATGCAAATAAAGGAATTAAATAGATTACACACGCAATAAAATGTGCAAGATACTTACGTGTAGCAAAGAGCAATGGTAATACAGGCTATTCGTATTCAAGGATAAATATACTCTCCATTGAGTCTTTCATTAATTCGAAGTAGTAAACATATACGGTTTCTATTCCAATTCGATTTCGTGACATATTCTGTGGTAAAAAGAGCATTCATTTGACGCTGCCCCGCCTGTCTGAACACCTTTGGTTGAATTCCTTGCATTCTACTGGCGGTCAAAGTAAACGTGGGAGTTACATGCTGAGCTGAGTGGCGGAGGTTATGTCACCACCTGGGCCCTCTTTAATAACCCTTGAGTCTTGGTGACGCGCGACAAGTGATTTTGCGAGGAATCACGCAACTTTGGCGAACTGGCATCACAAATTTCTTAGGTCTCCTGAAGTGTTAGCCTGGCAAGTAATATCTCTGAGAGTTCAAAGCGTGAGCTGCAAGAACTTAATGTCACAGGCACCAGTGGCTGACTATTGCCGGCAGATGAACGTGATGTGTCCCAAATGAATTAAACCTGCTCGGCCTTGCGTAGCATAAGTTTTCCATCCTTGAGTTTTCCTTCAGTCCTGAGTTATGCTACTTTACCGTATGATTTCAACATTCAAATATAATGATAGTGACATTGGGTTCAAAATATTCACAAAAAGTTTGAAATCAATGATGACAATCACTATAGGAAAGAGTAACTGGTATCGGTTTTGGGAGATGACCTATGTCATCATAAAAAGATCTTATTGTAAGTTGATTTTGACCTCTTAATACATTTACACAATTGTTCTGAAAGATTAGTCTTGGTTATATAAATAAATTTAAACACTTGTTTCCTCCAGCGTTTCGAAGATGTTTTTCTGCATCATCTAAGCTTGAGATGGATTCCTGATTTTTCCATCAGTTCTGATATACGCTTCACTTTCATGTGATTTCAACATTTGAATTAAAAGATAGTGACGTTAGGTTTAAAATATTGAAATTAAGTCGTCAATGCATTATGATAATTACTACGAGAAAGGGATACGCTGTTAACATTCATTTATTATTTTGATCTCAGCCTCCTATTCATCTTAATCCCGAAGTACGCATAAATAAATCTGCGAAACGTTGGAGATAGAGGTATTTGAATTCATGTATACAATCAATAACAATCCCCCAGAACAGTTTCCTTAATGAAAAGACGCAGTGAAACCAGTTTTAACAAAATGTGAAACTGTAAAAAATTACAAAATGATTAAATTTAAATGCACGATAATTATTATGATTTTAATTCGAGGTTAATGTTTTTTACACTGAAAAAAAACCATTTGATGCTAACCTAAACAATGAGTCTTTTTTGCGAAGATTTAAAATTTTCCAAAATTTTGAATTAAGAGTAGCTGTCTTCTTCAGTCACATGTTTTGAATGCGGTTATTCCTATGCGTCTAACATGTCAGCTCATAAATAATTTTTATATTTACGTTAGTACAAAATTGTGGATCTTCAATCATTCAGTCAAGAATCTACTTAGTAAAATAAATAGCCAATGATTTTTATCGGGTTGAATTTCCACTCAAATGTTTGGAAGTTGGACACCATGTACTCCATTTAATTATGGGAGGGTACGAGAAACTCGAGCCCACTAGCCGGAATTGTTTATGTTAATGAAACCTACAATACGCTACCACAGGCGATGAAACTTCAATCTCTCATTATAATTGTTCTCCTTCCATTGCCCTGAAATAATTTTGGCAGTCAAGGTCGTGCCTTTCACTCTTCGGCCAGCGTTGTGCAAATCCTTCTGTGAGGTCTTCCTTTCATGAATGCGAACATTCTCCTTTGGTTTAATATTCTCCCGATAACGATGAAAAAATCATTTGACTACAAATTAATAAACTTGATGGCCTATTGTCTCGGGAAATATAGACTCGAGAAAGAGAATACTCTGCAATTATTTTAAAAAATTAATTCACTGCCTTCGTTTTATTGGATTTCCCGCCCTGTATTTTTTATTGTTTGAGCAGATATTTCGCGGAGAGAGAGCCGATAGTGGTGAAAGGCGAATATTTCATATAGAGCCTGACCTTTTGCTTATGAACTTCTCGAATTGAAATAGCATCAACGGGTTGGGTTTTTTATATAATTAACTCTTGAATGTTATATTAGAGATTTATGTGTTAGCAATCGAATATTTTTATATACTAAGGATGAGGCTTTTGGCACTGGTTCATTGAGGAAACGTCCAGTGACCAGTGAGAAGAAAGGTGTTCAGAGTGTTGGTGTTCTCCTGGAGTCAGGGTCACGAGGATTCGGCAAATGTCTTACAGAGACAGCTTGACCACCTTCCACCGTGGCACCAAATCCAGTTTCATGTGTCGTATTACCTAAATTGGATTCCTGTAACTAATTTTAAGGAACATTAATGTTCACCTTAGGGTGATCTGAGTAATTTATTATGTGAAATACAGACAAAGTGAAATATATTCAATTCGTGTGCAAAAGGATTCAAAGTAAATTCATTTACATGTTAAATAATATCTATTTTCCTGTTTTGTTAACCTGTTTTACTAAGATCAAGGGTAATGACATGAGAATAATCAATAAGAAGCTCAAAGGGTTAATTATTGAAGTGTTTAAATTGTAACCATTGGAATTCTGTGCCAGGGTTCGATTTGATATGTCGTTAAATTGTGGTACAGGGAAATTTATATGTTGGTCTCATGCTTATTTACCGATCCAGCAAGGAGAAATAAGGTAGGGAATGTAATATCAGCGATGCAAGTACGTGTAAGTATTCGCGCAAAAGAATAAAAGGAGGTTTTAGTTAATGCATAAAACCATGAATTAAAATAGTGTAAAATAGGGAGAGATTTTTTAATATTTTGGTGATAACGTGAAGTCTACGTTATTAAATGTTACATAGGAAACAGAATACCGTCTTTCTTATTACAGCCTGGAGTTTATTTTGGTAGCTTGTGATAAAATATGTTATAGACGTATGCGGATTGAGCAGTAGAACTGCTAATAAATAGGGATGGTAGTTTGTTTGCCTGAATATTGCCTGTTGTTGAGAGAGAAGGAGAGTGCTCCAGGTTATTTTTGCATAGAAATATATCCCCATCTACCAATTCTCCTGGACAGGTATGGGAAGCGTGACTGGGAGAATAAAAATGATATCTTAAGATGGATTCAGTGCTTATGGCCGTGGGGCAGTGATCCCATTCATCATGAGCCAATTTTTAACTCCTCACAATCGCATGCTGTTGAAGTGCAGCTGGTCATAAATAATGCAGGCTCAAATACTCGCAACAGTGTGCTGACGCGCCATAAACCAACACAATCCATTCTTGGATCTCGGCTTCAAATGAAGGTGATGCCCCTCGACACCACCGGGTGAGACACAACGGTACAGCGGGATAGGTACTAGATTTATCTCCTTTGCTATTCGCATTCAACTATATTTATGCCTCAACTCTTTGTTCCACTTTAGGAATCTGTAATATTCTTTAGGAATGGTTAAAGTTTGATGTAAAACTTCGAATGAAAAGATGAGGAACCTATGAAAGTGTGACGGTGGAACGCAGTTATGGACATTGCTCTCATAAAAGCCTCATGAGAAGATCTGCGTGGCAAGTAGGAGAGTAGTGTGGAAAAAAATAGGAAATTGTCACGAACAATCACTATTTTCCATTCCACTTCTCACTCCTAGACCTTTTGCAATTTTTTACAAAAAGAAAAATCTTTCGGAACCCTCATACATTTGCATTTAGAACGAAGTAGGACTAGTTTATGATATATATTGAATATGGCGGAGAACAGCTAGATTTGTTAAAAACTGTTACGGTGAACAACGCAGCTTTACTGCATTTTTGAAGGAATTAGAGTGGAAACCCTTTCTGATTGAAATGAAAAATCAAGTCTTATAAGAAAGCTGGACATTGACTATTTTTTCTGGACGTAAATATATTTTTCTAGAGTTGAACTATTATGGTAGAAACGATCAAAGGCATAATATTACGGCAATAAATGGCAGAACGGTTAGATATAGAATGTTACTGTTTCCACTTACAATAAGGGACAATAATTGTTGAGATAGTTCACTTCAATGAAACCTTGTCCGTCACTAGGTAGTGCACACTGTGTACTTGTGCTTAATATCGTACTGTCATTACTGACAACTCACCCTGCATGTAATTTCCGGCATGATTTAGCTTTCTGCATACCATGCTGGACTCTTTATCAATTGAAGTAGAAATGATAGCCATTAGTTGTATCATAACCAGTGTTATATGGTAGCATGTTGGTCCACAAACCCTCTCCTAGTGTCTTGTCTGACCGCTCATTCTTATCCTGACTGATTTTGGCCTGCGCATTGTGGTCGGGGAAAAGTGCGCGGCTCTGATTTAAACTGGGATGCGTGTTTCATGCCTGATGTGAAATTTGCCCGCGTCTCATACCCTATTGGTGACTTGCATGGTATTTCGTAGTTGTAGATGTATTCTTATCAGCCCCGATATCCTCATTCCACATTTGGCCTTCACGCACACTCCGCCACCCTCATATAGCTACTCTCAAAAGGCCTCGTCCAACGCCTCTCTGCCTCCTCCTATCTCACTTCCTCCCTCCTCCTCACCATTCGCTCCAACCTCATGGAGTATATGAAAAAGCTCAAAGGAATGATTGCGAGTGCAATATACGCACATAAACACGCGGCAACGGGTGTAGTAGATTCCAGAGTAGGCACGCGAGGGCGCACCCGGCGAATGGGGTGGCTTCCGTTCACTGCCATCTACATCCCCGTAAGCCGCCGTATGGGTATGAGGCCCAGACTGTTAGGGCTATCAAATATTTCTCGGGGCCGTATTTTGGAAACTATTCATCATAAATTTGAATTAAATTGAAAATATTCGAGATGAAGCATATAAAATGTATTATGAGTCTTTGGTAATTACAGAAAAAAGCGATTAAAAACACTGAGTGCTCTACGCACTAGTGAGGAATGACGGGGAAACTGGATGCAATGGCAAAATTTTCAATCTTTTTTTGCGATGCAGCACGTCTTTCCTCTTTAAATTGCAATTAAATCTTATATGATTAATTTTCTTACGCAACGGCACAAGTTTAGAGGGTGTCCTGAAAGAAATTCGTTTTTCCGAAAAAAGGACCACGCTAGTCTACATAGTATACACTATTGGATAGTATCTTACAGGTATATACACCAGGTGTACATACTACCTGACTACGTTTTAGTGTAGCAAAACCAATCGACGGTAAAGAGTGCTTTCCAAGTGTCTCGCGCAGATTAGCGCATATCACGACAGACGGAAACACGTGAGCGTACATTAAAACAGACAATTGGAACGCATCTACAATTATTTTTCCTGGATGATGGAACAACCGCCAATTAAAGTAGTTTTTACCAGTTTTAATTGCAATTTTAACTTCAAATTTTTCTACAGATGCATATAATATAAAATATTTATGATAGATAATCGTCGTGTCAAATTTAAAAATTGTTTTTTGAGAATGGAATTGGAGACTTACAATCGTATAATGGGGAAAGGATCATAAGATGGGGATAGGATGTAACGAGTCATTGGTTTAAAAAGTATAAATTCTTTTAACTTTCCGTGCTGGGAAATAGTACAGTGGCGGAAGCAATGTACGCCAAATTTTTCGCGCGCCAGAATGCGGTATTTTAGTAACTTCTAGGAGCAGTACACACTCCAAAGACTGGCAACACTGAGGAAAACATCATCTACCGCAAAAATTTGAAATCCGCAATGGAGCTCACATTTGTCGGAGCCTATAACTTAGTCATCAATCGCCTCATTTTTGAGCTTTCGTCTAATATTATTCGCACATTCAGTCACGGTGCATCGCTGTACTTGTTTCAGCATGGTTCTTACGTCGAATGATGTCATTTATACAGAAAGACTGATTATAAAAAATATTCACTATCCCATCTAACTCGAATATATGCTGAAATCTTCATTTGCTACCACTAAGAGATATTTATTGTGATCGACTTTCCGAGAATCTTTTTGAATGACGTGTCTTATGTCTCTTTCACCGAAGTGATATAAATCGAGATTTATCCGCACCAAATGTCGATAAAAAAAAGATTTAATTGAAATAAGTATAGTCTACGTGATGTAATTTTTCACGATTTTCCATTTGTAGATTGACGAAGTTCCTTTAACGGATATTAATTAAATTCAAAACGGATATTTATTAATGAATCGTTCTTGACCAAATATAAATCCGTCTTTAGTTCGTCAGAATTGGATTAAGCTATGAAAACATACATTGATGTATATAATTTCTCGAAATAAAAATAAATGTGCTCGCATCGATACCGAATAATCTAGGCATATTTTCCCGATATTTCTTTCATCTTATCACAGAAAGCTTGGAGACGAGCTGTCCCCTGTTACGCTTTATCTAGTAAATGCAGGATATACGAATAAAAATTCAGAGAAGTTTACCCAAATAAGATGTAGTTATGGATAACATATGGATGATTGCATAATATCTTATATGCTTAGCTATAAATTCGCCGCACATATGAAATTAACAAAAAGCCCTTTATAATACTTCAGTTTGGAGTAGAATATCATTAATGAATTAAATTAATAGGTAACTTTAATGTCGTAGCTGTCAGATGTATTTGGCTATCTAAAGAGTGGTCCGTGTTCGATTTTTAATGAACGCAAATGAGTTTTGATATAAATTTCCTCATATTGGAGATATGAGTAAATGTAATGTGTAGCTGCAATAACTGGCTGAAATTTTCTAAATACAAAAGAGATAAAATTTTCCGAATAAAAATAATTTTACTTGACCAGAAATTGAATGAAAAACTCAAAAATGTTTCGACCAGGGGTGGGATCACGGTTCTTTTCTTCTTATGGTCATTATTGTCATCCAAAAGGCAAGCCGCATTGGTAGGGCAATGCACAAGGTCCTGGGAGCGCACTCCACTGCTATGTAGCACCCGATCTTTCTTGATGACGATCACGTTTTCGAAATCATAAGAGTACTCGAACAATGTTATTATGAAGAACCATGATTGCGATTCAGGTTTGCAACCCAGTAACAACTACTGAGCTTTCTTATGTCAAGGCGGATTTATGATGATGTTTCGTACCCTTTCGGTGAATTTATTTGCGTCCGTATGCGTTACTGTGAACTAAGTTACTTTTAAAATGATATTATATTATATATATAAAAAATATATTTAAAAAAAGTATTATCTACGAACATTTAAAATAACTGAAGGATAGGAAAAAGCATACTACTCTCCCGGGAATACAAACAGAAAGAAATAGTTATCAGATTTCACCTCATCAGCCCCGACCATTCCAATCAAACGCCATTAGTTCCCATCATGCATGGATTTAGGAGGCCAGCCACTTTTAGTCTGAGTTAAAGCAACGAGCAATCTTGGAGGATTCTAGAGGATCCCTAGAGGTTTCCCCGTGTCAAAACAAAGCTCCACCAATACTAATCCATTCAAAATCGGAATGTATGAAGGGCGTATTATATTAATTTGGGAAATAGTATGCCTTTTATGAGAGCTTACTTTCCCCTTGTGCTGCGGGCGATACCTTTTCTGCCATAGATAATGTTTCGGACGCCAGGCGTTTAACTCACAGGAAAGAAGTGGTATTAGACTTCTCTTACGCCCTTAAAAGTATTCGACGGGGGCTTCCGATTTTTTCGAAGCGCGACGAGCCTTTTCTTTCTGGTGCAGCAAGTATTTTAAACCTGTGCGTTATTCACAACAACAAACCACCCCGACCATCACCACCCGGAACTTGGCCAAGGTTTACTGATGACTACTTCATTGAGACGAGCGTCGATAGACGAACAAGCAGAGCGGACAGCGCAAGCAGAGATATTGTTCAAAGTTTTAGTGGCCTCTCCCAAAATTCTTGGAGGAAAAAAAGATCTTATTTGCTTTGAAGTATGCCTCATTTTTCTCCCAGGCGGAGGAATCGAATGATAGGTTTGTAAAAGGCAAAAACTTCTATCGAAAAATTGCCCGAAGAGGTGTTGCGCTTTCGACTTTCACCCACTGAACTTTTATTTGGTGTTTAAAAGTAAAAAAAACCTATTTCTTACTACTATCAAACGAAATTCATTAAATTCATGTCCGCTATAATAAGGACTATGTTCAATCAAATGTATATCAATATTCATTTTTCGCTAGGAACTAGGAATACTTACGAGTTAACAAATGTCAAAATTCTAGGAGATGGTTCAAAACAAATCATGTAACATAGATGGAGCAGGCTGCACGGAGTGCAGCGTTCATTATGAGAAAAATGCGAGAAACAAACGTTTTTCGACCCCCTCAAACGAAACAACCCCAAATAAGATGCAACGAGGAAAATCGTGGAGGAAGAATGGGAAATGAACCCAGTAAGATGATACCAAAATGTGGACAACTCTATGTCACCGAGACTTGGTCAGGAAATCGAGAATGAAGGGGGATGGATTGATTATATATTACCAGATTCTTTATGTAAATACCAGTATATTTCTCGATGATCAATTGCTGTGATTATGTGCACACACAACTCAAATTGAGAGAATTACGCATACATGTTAACCTTTTCCACTCGTTCTAAATAAAGCATTGTAGTGCCCCTTTTCAACATCCGTTAAAATACGTTACCACTAATAGATAAAATTTATGACCCTGTAAAAAGTCTGTTAATATCTTCATGTGGAGGCACTCACAACTTATAATAATACTATTAATATAATACTAATAATAATATTACGACACATTTGAAGAGGAATAGATTCTTTAGGAACGTAGCAATCGTATAATCTTTGATGGTGCACATTCCTAATTTGCACTCCATTGACTACTCTGCGGATTTATGAGGAATATACAATTGACCATAGGAATAATATCTAATCACTGCTTAGTCGCTACATGAAAAAGATGATTTTTAGTATTTTATCACTTTCACAGGGGAAGATACGCGATGCATTTTTGTCGGAGTATTTCTTACGCATGGGTATAAAAATGCTCCTCATAAAATTTAACTGCGTAATTTTAGCCAAACATTTTTCACTGCAAATATGTCAAAAGATATTTAAGTGATTCATTAATTTACCTTATCCTTTACGTATTAACCTCCATCCTATTAGTTGAACTGTTGAACTACGCGGTTAATGTATTGCTCAAAGCTAACCTAGAAAACAATGCTGGGAAAGCTTCAAATACCGTTTTAAAGATATTTTGAAGAAAATTCCACCCTTGTTTGGTCTCTCACTTAGTAATCGGTAGATAGAACTAAACTCTAATTCCCAATAAAAATAATTGTCCTCTTTACTTAATCATTTAAATGTAATTTAAAGGTGAATGTAGTATCAGGTAAGTTCACTAAACCGAGTAACTGACACAATCAGAGATCCGGTCTATTCCCTCCTTCATGAATAGCTTTTCATTGAGTGGTGAATTGGCAAATGAGTGGATATGAGCATCATACGACAGACAGGATGTAGAAATCAAGTGGGGCCGAGTACCCGAGAATGGGAAGTAAACATCTCATTCGACGACCAAGGAGACCGATCTGATTCTTTTACAAAGCCCGAATATGTGTAGAAGTCACACACTCATGGTTGAGGTCAATGTCTATTCCCTGGGCCTTCCGCGGATTCCTGCGAAGTTTTGGCTGCAATAAAGCCACATCGCTTAGATTAATTATAAAGACACTAAAAGAGGCCACGCCAGGATTTGAACCCCAGGCACTCTTGGCCGCAGACGAACGCTCTCCCTCTAGGCTACTTCATCTATCAAGAGGAATTCGCGTCCAGTGGTTCTTACTATAAAACGAAAAAAGGGAATTCTAATGTTTCCTTTAAAAACTGGACAAAATAAAATTTTCTGGATTTTTGAAAGTAGTTTTTAGAAACTAAATAATATTACGTTAGGAGGAATTTAGAAATTTTAGTGTTTGAGACGACCTGTATGCACTGTATGTTTTAAGGTATTGGAAATACTTTTAAAGAAAAAAATTTTCCTCATGGAAACCATTCTATTCTACCAGATTTCCCATACTTTAACTTTAAATTCACAGGATCTTACGCCAAAATGTTAATTGTGATGCATCATATTTCTCGGAAGTAGTTTGAGGCCTATTAAAACGATGTTCATCTACAACTATTTCCTACACGCGGAAATACGTTTTATTGTAAGTGAATTTGATCTGGAGAATACAAAATTTTTATGTCCCAACAAATAATGCTTGATCGTATTGTTTCTTAAGTTTCAATCATGAAAATCTTTTTAAACGGTCCAAAGCTCTAAAAAAATATGGTAAACATCTCTACATAACCAACTACGACTTGGGAACCTCGACTGATTGCGGGTCGAAGCAAGCTCATCACGTTTATAACTCCTAGACGATCTCGCGAACGTAAACATTATTAGTATGACTATTTACATGACGCGTAAAATCGATATCCATTCATAGAGAGTTTGAATATTCCCGGTTTCCATATGCTGTCTCATTGTTGTCAAGTTGTCGAAGGAAAAGCGATTTCAATTAGTTCCCGTGTACGCCGCATTCAGACGCCATGGAGTTTTGTGTTAATTTTTTCCGCCACTGTACATTGGGAAGACGTTTAGGAAAATATGTTACGATGATGAAATATGGAAATGTATTTCCAAAGAAAACAAACATTGAAAAAAAAAGGTTTTACTAGAGTAGAATTTTTCGAGCATTAATCAAATTTGAACATCGTAAAACAGTAGCTAATTTTAACTTCGTCGACGTAAGCCGACTTTGCCGTATAAATAGTACGTTATCCCTTCCCCTGGTGCGTTCACCCCTCCCCCTTTCCTCCTATCCAAGCAAATTCCAGCCTTCCAGTTCATCTTCAGTCAACCGTCGGCGCATCACGCATTTGCATACCTATAGTACGTCTAATTACCCTTCCTTTCTGCATAATGGTCTTTTTTTCGCTTTACCCCGCGGGGCATTCTCAGACTCCTCGTTGTCTTTTTTATTATGCTATCGAATAATTAGGGCGTAAGTTGGGGCTTTGGTGAGGGAACCAGCGTTGGCTTTTTGCTACAGTTTCTCCAGAAAATCCGTCGAGCAGGCGAAAATGGGGGTGATGGAAGGGGCTACGTGAACTCATGCAATCTTTCACAAATTAATTTAAAATATTTTTATTTTTACCAATATTTTGAGTTCCCAGGATAGATGCTTGCGTCGCTCAGTGGGCTGAAAGCGAAAAAAGCTGGCCAAAACCTCAATTTTCGACTTTTTAACTTCGAGGCGGGAATAAAATTCCCATATTTCATAGTAATCAGGATTCATAAAACCAAAGGTTATTTTCAATCACAGCGGTTTGTTAAGTTTTTACAGCTCGTTGAAAATGAATAAAAATTCATAAAACCTGGAATCTGAAATTTAAGATTTTAACGAAAAGTTTCTTCTACTGGTGATGGAATGCAGAGTAGAAATATAACATTTTGATGATATTTCTTAATACTATCATCTTCTAAGATGGTAAAGAATTAATTATTTTATTTATATTTACAAATTGTACACTTGATTAAATATTTTGCAATTTTTGGCTCAAATTTTAGCAATGGTAAGGATAAGTACTTATCGCCGATTGCCGTTTCTAAGATATTTATACCAGGAGTTAGGTTAAGTCTGTAGTATTTCATGGAAAAGAAAAATCTTGCACCGACTTACATCCTTTCCTTTTTTGCTCGATAAAGTAAAACAAAGTAGGTTGGTTCTCTATATTGTACTGATTTCCATTTAATGTCCATATCATTAGCATTCTAAAATGGTGCAAATTTCCCTTTAATGTCCATATCATTTGCATTAACTGGGACCAAATTGTTTTCCTCCTATTTGTGATTTCATTAAATTCATCTTTTCAAACTGTGCCATCTATCGAAATCACGTCTTAAATAATTTTGTTTTTCAGGAATTTTCGAGGAACTAACTTCTCAAAACTATCTTCTCATTTTTTTTGAAAGCTATATTGTGGGTAGAAAATCAATGATGAAGTTTTCTCAAAAAATTGCTAAGATGCAGCAAAATTTTTGTGTTCACCTTTATACGTGGCATTATATACTACCAACTGTCCATAAAGAATTATTTCATAGTGCAAACATTCAATATTCCCTATTGGTCAACTCTCAGAGGAGACCTTGGAAGCGAAAAAAAAGGACAAAAGAAGATATTGGAAGCAACTTACAAGGAAAATAACCACATTGGCCACGAATCATGACATTTTCCGTCGATTACTCCCATCATTAGATCCCCTTCTTTCTTGTTCTCCGAGAGTGCCTCGCAGGGCGACCGGGAACATATCGGAGGAAGTCAAAAATTTTCTTACGCGTGTGAACTGACCGGTGCACGAGATGAAAAAATGACGTCATCAAACGATTTTGACTCCAAAAATGAGGCTGAATAAGAAGTACTGTAGCGTTTTGATCATTAATGGTCAAAGTCCTTTTGGATATCTTACTTTTTCTCATTTTATCAGGCTAAAATGGGCCAAAATATATTATTCAAGATCTATTCACTTGTTTAAAATGCAATTAAATTATTTTCAATTATTTTTGCAGGCAATGTTTTCATAAAACTAAAAAATCGTTTTTGTTCATTGGCTTCCTTGCACTGTAATGTTAGCGTTGTAAAATATTAACAATGCAACCCGACAGCCCCACGTTGTGGGTCGGAAATGGAAACAATCTCTATTATCGTTACCTCAAAATGCCCACGTGGTGAGTATCAAAATGGAAAATAAATGTGAGATAAATTAACCACGGTCTCCTACCTTTTTCAATTGCCCCAGCCTTCTCTGCGGTAGATAACATGAGAAACACAAAACAACATGTGATACGGAATAACTAGCAATTTAATTGATCAGACAAAATCATATCATCGAATCAAGACACACAAAAACAAAGTATATAATATCTTTACCTTTAACTTAAGGTCATGACCCAGGCAATTGTAATATTCTGCACCTCATACAGTTACTTCAAATGATTTACTTATCTTTAAACATTTTATGACAATCAATTTCTTTGAATTAAGCCATATATCTTCTTTAAACATTCATTACTCCAATGTAAATACAACAAAACTAGCATCAACCTCTAATCCGGGTTGTACCCAACTGGGTTGTATGGCTTATTTAAAATACAGAATTGAAGTCCATATTTACGCTCTTGTTGACAATACAGGTTGATACGTGGCTGGTGACACTCTAGCTTTACAGCCTCCGGAATCCGCAGTCCTGGCGTAATGTGATCACAGCATCTGCACGAATGGTAGTCCTGTATCAGGGTCTCTCTCTCTTTGGCCCCAGTATCGCGGCTGAATGTCCGCTTCCTCCGGAATATGGCACAGAACCCCCACCACACGTCCGTTCCCTTCAAGAACTCTCCTGTCACTCCCCGCTCGTGCTTTTCTATTCATCCCCCTCCCCAATTCTTCATTATCGACTTTGGCTCTGCCCTCCGTTTCCCTATTGTTTCACCGCGAAAAGTTAAACATGGTGGGTGTTTAATTGTTATTTCTCCCACTCGGTGGGAAAAGAAATATGGAGGCCCACGTTGTGTTACAGCGTTCACGTGGGTCTATGTAACCCGCACCACTATTCTCATATTTTTCACACTCGTTGCCCTCCATTATTGCCTTGTGCTCCAAATCACCCTTAAAAGGTATCATGACATATTAAAATATATAATTCCTAAAAAAATTGTAATCAATTACCAACTGAGACGGCTACTGAAGGTTTTGGCCAGATTTTTTTCAATTTCAGCCCACTGTGCGTTGCGGGAGATCTGCCTTAATTCTTGTCCCGTGAAACAACCGGCTGTCTTGAACTCAGTACTCTAGTCATCATCATTAGTCATTCAATCCTAAGATTGGTTTACTTCAACCCTCTATTCTACTCTTTTTTTTGCTGTTTCTTTGTACTCTTGCATCTCTTAAGGTTATTGTCTCATTTTACCTGGTCTATGTATTTGTTCCTCAGTATTTTAAAGTGACTTTTCCTTCTATTTTGCTCCCTGCAATTGTTTTTATCTCAAATGTGGCCTATTCATCTTGAACTTGTCTTTTTGATTGTGTTAAAAGGATTTTCTCCTCCAAAATTCTTCTTTACACCTCCTCGTTTCTGGTCCATTCGATCAGGATTCATTGGCAGCACCATGTTTCGAATGTCTCCATTCTCTGTTGTTCCATCCTAATGTTTTATTTCTCCATCCTGGTCCATATCATATTATCCACATTTCGTCATCGTATAAGCTTATCTTTGCTTAATGCCAGTATTACCACTTCCGTTACGCACGTCATGGTGTTGTGGGACTAATTATTATTATAATAATTATTTATTATTTCTGTTTATTTATCCTGGGTTGGATAAGACGGAACCGTCCCCTCTTCCCCCAACCCAGTACATACAAAATCACCCATATCCTGGGCGGATAATATTCTACTCAGGCGGGATTCGAACCCGCTACCCTTTTGTTTGCAGGCGAGGACTTTACCCCTCCGCCACGGGGCCGACCCTGTCGGAAGATAATTATGATCTCTCGAAAGAGTGTGGACTGTGTAGCAAAACTAATAAGGAATAGCGGTCGCCTGTAAAAATCGTGGTGCGTCCTGAGGGAGAATGATCATATCGAAGAGATCAGAAAAAGAACGCAGAGGAGAGATGATCAAAAGGCCCAAATAGTTATACAACGTTTCAATGGTATGTGCGCTTAACCTGATGCGCTGATCTAGTGTTAACAACGGCATTACATGCCAATGATCAGAATTCGATAACTTTAATCCAAAATTCACTCATTGTATTTGAAACCCATCGGAGATGACTTAATTTATAATTTTATTTACTGAAAAAGAGACCTAGAAAGTCGGTGTTAGTAACAGATTGAGAGTATTAAAGCTGACCATGAAAACCCGGTAGACCATGGAAACCCGGTAGATAACTCCTCCATGAAGAGCCATCTCTTTTACAGCAGATTCTTTCACTGAAAAGTATGTTCCGTGCTACTGATACTTTGTTTCTTTACCATTATGAAATTTGTTTGTTACCATTATGAATTTTGTTTAATATATTTTGAGTGACCCTGTGCAGCACCCAAAGAGCAGTTTTCTAGTTACGGCTTAAATGCTCCTCTTGAGACTGCTAAGTTAATTGTGGTGTGGAAATTTTGTTTAACGATTCAATAAAATATATAATGTTTATTGCTCTGGGTGGAAATAATGTAAATTTTCCAAAAACTGTTGATAAAAATATGAGTGGAAGAAGGTTAAAATAATTCAACAGTCAAAATCCTCCCGTGACAATAATTTAAAATGAATAGTGATGAACTTTACTCTCTGAGATATTAAATCTATAATATCCGAAATCTGGGAACCGAAGCGTTGATGCAGAGTAAAATGCTGCTTCTACCTCAGAACACTTAATATTATCTGGTAAAATGACTAAAAAGGCGCGAAATGCAAACCATGCAAATATAAAACGTGTTATGCCTATTTTGACTTTCCGTAACAGAAACAATTGCTGAAACTATGTACACTATAAGACTGTTCAGAACAGCAGAAGAGCTGACAATGGGATGACAAGTAAAGCACTGATAGATAAGATATTTCTAATTAAAATAACACATATACATAAATGGCGATGTCGTGTGACAAAGGGAGCGGAGAAGATGGTGGCATGCGCTCGTCAGTGGAGTGAAAGGAGATTGACTTACCCGCACTGGAAGAGATAACGTTTACCATGGCAGCAAACTGATAGTTAAAACATCACAAAGATGGAAATACAGCTAGCATCATACCTTCAAAAATCATGACTTAATTGTAGATAAAGAAAAGTAAATCAGCCTATTACAAAATATGCTCATATTTAAAACATTCAAAATTATCGTCCAAGGGCAAAGAGAGGTATAAATTAAAACTGGAAGGTTTTCTGGCATTTTCCGTAGTTCCTCATCTGGGTAAAATGCTGTTTGCGGCGCAGCCTCTGCGGAGTAGGGGGTAAAGGTGCATTTGAAAGATCAAAACTTTAGATGTGAAAAATCAGGAGTGATATCATTGGCATGCAAAATATTAGCAATATCTGTCGTGTACTTTTTTTACAAATAACATTTTTTTTCTTAATTCGCAATGCAGGCCTAGTGGAATGGGATTCTTACGCTCTAAGTGTTTCAATGACGATCTTTACTGTTAATTTCTGGATTTCTTGGTTTAAAATTGGCCATTTGGCATTTGGAGTCTTTACTCTGTTGAATAATTGTAGAGGGTTGCAATGGATAAGACTTGATTTTGTACAGCAAAGAGTTTCTTGTAGTATAAACGATTTTTTTGCTGTTTATATTGGTAACTTGTAGCAGTCATGAAGTGTTTTTCTGTCTCCCTGATTCCATGTAAGTGACTCGTGGATTAAATTTTCCTTCTCTGGTTAAATTATTGAGGCAATTGTCCAGTGGTTTATTCGAGTGCTCTGTACGGACCTAAATGAGGGTTAAGATATCGGAAGACAAAGTTGGGCAGTCGCTCAGAGCTAAGTGGGGTAAAGTGCGGAACTTAGTGAGTAGATAAGCCTGCGTTGTTTCCTGGAACCGTCGAGTACAGTCTCCTAAACTGTGTTTCGTGACTTTTTGTCTAGTGAAGTCTTTTGTCCTACAACTTTCGAGATCAATTCGATCATTTCACTCGACCCTACAGCTTCACTTATTTTCGTTTAACTTCCTCTTCCTTGGCATTCTCTTCAAGATTTTAGCATTGACATTACAATTGGCTTTAATATGAATAATATTTTCATTATAGCTGGCATATAAATGCAATTACAGATGAAAAATCTAATTTGGTAGAAAAAATTAGATTGCTTCAAGAACGGATAGTAATTGAAAAGAAGAGGAGTGCGGAAGAATAGAAGAAAAAAAAACATTTACTGGAATATAAGGTGATGGTTTATGTCACCTTTTTTGCCACAAATAATTTGTAACGAACACATTGGAAGATGAAATAGAAAATAAAACCTCGCGAGGAAGTCTGAGAGACGAATGCAAAAGGCCAATTGAAACAATGATGAGATGAACTGCAGGACAATAAGGAGAGAGAGAGAGATAGCAAGAGGAGCAGAATGGTCACTCCACTCAACAAATCTTATGGTTGAACGACCAATGACGGAATGATGAAGTAACGTTGACTGAAATGCAACTGGTACAGATTTAGATAGGATTTTATAAATAATTGGCGGGGTTTAAATTTTACATTAATACTGAAATATGAAAAGTTTTAATGGTTTCATTAGGGTGTTATGCACGCAAATTCCTACTTGTTCCTTGCTGTATTTTAAATCTTTCCTTTTAGTGACTGGCTCAATCCTGGGAAGCCAATCAATACTCGGGTGTCCTTGGAAACCTAAGTTGAGGTGATTTAATACAGGCATTTCTTGGCTCAAAAAAATGCAAGTTTACCTTTGAAATCTATCTCCCTCTCTTGCATCCAATTAGGAGTGACTTCGAAATCCGACTTTAATCCTTTCGTGTTCAAATAATCACGAACTTGTTGTCGTGCAATAAATACGTGGAGGAGACTTATCAATCATTCGTGCCCCTTGATATCTCTCGTATATCTCCTATGTTAATTCAAAATAATCAATATCCCCTCTGTCCGTCTTCAAGCTATTATGCTGTGATATAAGGAGTCTAGTTCTACATTATAACGGCCCCCGGTAGGTCGCCAAAGAGCGAGAAAATTATATATCTGCATCAGCTGTTTGCAAGATGTGGCAAGACCTTAGTGTAGTTTCCTAAGTTCGGATTACGGTTGATAAATAATATTAACGATACTGACGTTAAGGAGCTATATTGATATCATTTTTTCTATTATAAACGTGAATTTGGCTGTTATTTTATCTAATTAAATTAAATTATTTCTGTTGAAATAAGCCAAGGCCGTAAAGGCCAATGATGAAATTCAGTATTGTATTTGATAGCTAAAAAATATTTTCTGTTTATGAACGTGTACAATATATAACTAATTTTATGGTAAATATATTCAAACTTTCACACATCCTAAAAAGACATTTTTTTTAAATTCTTACCTTGAATACTACTTTAAAATTTTCATGGCATATTTGATGGTTTATTTAAAATTTAGCTTAGCTCAATCATCATTGCCGTTATTATACGAATTTAAAGAAAAAAAACAGCAACCAGTTTTAATGCCTATTAAATTCAGCGTTGCGTGAAATATCTTCGTATCATGGAGAATTTAAAGCTTGGGAATAAAATTTTCATTTATGATGTGGAAGCATTTGGGGATCATGAGTCTGATTTGGTGAATGTTCAAATTTTTGGAAGAGGCATATGAAGCTGTGTATTTTTCCATTCGTCTGTTAATACACGAATCATTGGTTGTCTTTCTTTTCTCTTTCCTGGTAATTTCTCCTAACACTGGGCTTTCTCACTTTACTCAAGTCATTGGATTTTTCACGAAGCCCTCTGACCTTAAGTCTCATTCTTCCACCCGAGTATATTGTTTCTTACCGGCCGAGTGAAATGGCCAGGCTTAAGATTCCTTTTTCTCCTTGATTTGGGAAACTTGATTGTGGTCCATGTCTAGAGGGTGACCAACTTAATAATTGCGCGTCGAGAAAGACTTTGAACTCAATGGGATCGGCTACGAGATGTTTCAATTTTTCCTCTCCGCTGAAACTGGGTAAGAGAGATTGCATCCCGGCGTCAAGAGATGGTGCTGACTTCCCGGCGTCGATAGCCTTCACGAACCGAAGACTTCTCCTTTGGGACCGTAATTGAAATCTCCGCCCCGGACTGCTCTCGAATAACTTGGGCAAGAAACAGGCACTGTAAAAAAACATCGATGTGGATAAAGTACTTTATAGAGATTGACTGGGTATTGGAGCCATCCGTGACCTTTGACATTTAGATTGCAAACATCAAAACGTCAGTGATCTTCCATTGATGTTAGATAACAGAAAATGTACGGAACGTTGTTTTATTTATATCTGTACTGTAGCCAATGGTATCAGTTGCATCTTGAATGTGAAGTTATAAACAGGTATTTACAAATCGTTGAGTAGCCCACAGAGATGTCATCAAATATGTTTTTTAATACGGGTAAAACATATTAATTGCTATCTACGGCAAAAAAGAAATGTAATGCCTTTTGAATCGTATAATTTAAATCTGCAGAATATAATTCATTTTCGAACAGTATAGTCTCACAGTGGCAAAAACTAATTGTTTTAGAACCAGTTCTTTCAGTTAGTTCAATCAGTTCATTCAATCAGTTAGAACATCTCTTTCTTTTTTCTCCTCTGACTCTCCAACTTAGTTAAAATGAATGACTGAGGTATAATGTGTGTGTGTAGTAAAATCATATATTTTACCTGTCAAAAGAACACACCAGATTCCTAAGTCAGAATTTTGAGGGATACTAGTATATGGTAATAAATATAAATGAAAGTAGTGGGAAAGGGTGTGAAAGTTTAGGTTGATTTTTGAATCCTTAAAAACTTGGTTTATGATTTTATTCAATTATTTTTCTAACCGTGAGAAATCTTTTTAGCCTCAAACAATAAGCTTATGCTTCATCTGTAAGCCACCCATTTCCTTGTAGCTTCTCACCACACTTGAATGTCCCAACATCTGCGAATCTTTATTCATTCATATACCATCTTTCTCCAGGTTATTCGCAAGTATTGCCCAAATGACTTCATCTCGGTCACCCAAACTGACATGATTCCTAATTTGTTTATAAACTTGATGATATGATTTCAATGTATTTGGATAATTATTTTGCTGCTACGGCTACTGGCTAACCAGTAAATCTGCCCTATCCTTATCTAACTTTAAAAAATGCATGAAAAATTTGTAATTAAAAGGTTATTTTATTATTTAACACTTATTTTCACTCGTGATAGATTTTATTTTGCTTGATATGTGGCGAGGAAACAATATAAATTACATGAAAATGTCTTTATTTATCAATGTAGGGAATTTAGGTAACATTTTTGATTCAATTGTATCTTTTAATTTTTAAATCACCCTCTAAATTTAATTTTTTTGCGCAATAGATGAGATACTTCATTTCGTAATGCAGCATGACAGTTTGTGCTACATCACTTCATATCAAGTAAGTATTAGGAAAATGAATTTAGCTTTGAATATTTTGTAGCTTTTAAACCCGACCTTAATGAAATAATTGAAGCAATCGAAAACCATGGTCATGTTTCTTTCAGTGTATTTCCCTTTCTTGGTTTTAAGCAATTTAAACAATATAGTTTCACACACAACATGTTAAAGTCGATGGATTTGAAGAGAGTGAACACATTGTAAGAATTGAAAACTTCTTCACTAAACCACTGCAGCCAGATTATTAGAAAGAGATTAATTTATAGTGAACAGTCTTTAGTTTCAGGAGTAAGTTCTAACTTATTACGCGTACATTAGGTGTTTGGTAAGAAACATCATTTAACTTCGTTCCTGCTCTGATTCTAGAATCTATCTTGGATTTTGAATTTTGCAAGATATACCTACGCTTTGTGAATGCAAGATTACTCATGGGACCGAGGAGTAGATTAACTAATCCCCGAGGGATTGTACTTGACGGAGGAACATGTCGTGGAAGGGGTTGAGAGAGTTCATCAAGTTTTAGAGAAGCCATAGGTACCTGTTGTTCTGCGCTTTATTGGTGACTGGACCGCTGGACAAGCAGAGGTAATTACACTGCGACGTGATAGCAAGAGAGACAAGAAATTGAAATTCCCACCTAAATCTTGTTAATGTGAGCATTTACATCGTCTCCAATAAATTTCCGGGACAAGAGAGAAGGATTTAGTGAGCTTCCTATCGCACGTTATGCGACTAGAATTTGGATATATTATGATCGCGGCGCATTTTCACAGTAGTTATTAATTATTCCCGGTGCGCTGGGTTTTTTAATTATGCTTTTATAATAGAACTTTTGTTGAATCAAAAGCATATTTAATCATCATAAATTGAAAGTCTTTCCCTCGCCAGCACACTGAAATAACTGCCCCACTGTTATTTGGATTTTCTCGCCTGACGAATTTATGCCTTGACTTACTCCGGATTCGATAACTAATCTAGGCGAATATTTTTTTCGCTTCGGGATTCCACAACTTTGAGCACTTGCGAGAGACTCTGTAATGATTTTTACTGCGGTAACTTGCGGCATTATCAAACTTTGTCAAATTAAAGAATATTTTGCTTTTTACAACAAATTGTGACCCAAAGAATTATACTTGGTGTGATTTTCACCGTTATTGTCGGTGATACTTCGGCCGTGTGGCAGTGCTATATGTTCTGTTGGTTGTAGTTAGTCAATTCGCCTTAGCATTTGCAGTGACTATTACATAAATCGATAGAGTAAAATATACTTCAATTGCAACATAAAGACAATATCGGGCAGGTTTTGTGAAAAAAATTGATTCAACTAATGCTAGAAAAGGTAGTGCGACAAGAGAAACGCAAAATAGCAATCAATGTTTTGAAAAATCATTACGCGCCTCAATCTGATGCAGCGTAGGAATATTAGAAACACCAATCCAATTTAAATTTAATGGACCTTACTGTCAGCTCGATTTATTGAAAAGATATGAGGTTGTGTGATCATGTAAGATATGGAATGCTATTGTGGAACATCAAGGAACGGGGTGAAACAGTTCTACTCTAAAATTTGCACTCAATTCCAAAAAATTGCAAATTATCTAAGTTTTTTGCACACAAAATACCAATGTTCAGTTAAATTGCTTGTATACTTGGTGAAAAATGAGAGAGCAGCGCCATAATACTGGCTCACCATACGTTAACGATTGGTTGCTCTCTGGAAAGGCGATTATAACCAAATTTAATTGGGTCTGTGTCATTTATTTCAAGTAAGATATTTCCACATTTATGACAACTTATTAAAGTACTATTTCTCATCAAATTTTCAGTGACCCGGAATAAATTAAACGCATTTTCAATTTTTTAATGAATTTCCCTGCAATAATTTTGAAATAATGTATGATAGTCTTATGACTTCATTCCAAATGTTATCGACATTCAATATACTTTTCCATGATGGGTATTGTTTATGAAATAATATGTATTGCGTTGTGACAACGAGCTTTCCAAAAACTCACAAGCAGTGAGGCGGTATACCTCTGGGTCAGACACAGAATTACATCGTTTTCCCTAATACTTAGATGTGTTCTCATTAAATTTTATCAATTCCTGAAATTTCTACCATCTGATTTGCAATGTAACAGAATTGTTAATTGTCAAAGAAATAAGGTGGAGAATATCTTGCAGATCAATGGAAAAATTTCAGAAGAATATTCACCGTAATTTCTTGGTAGACTCTTTTGTAAAAGATGTTCAGCATATTTTGCTACTGTGAAAACGTCATGAGGCAGGTAGGCAGTGTTCGGGTAGACTGTCTGGTATGATTTTGTTTTCTACAAGCATAAGTATCACGGAGTATTCATAGCAAAGTAGGAGGAAAGTAGTAGGTAAAAATAGACAATATTGAAGACAGAAGTTTTGTTGTTCCTTGAACCGAGTACTGCAAGTATTGTTTCCTGTGAAGGACTCCTATTTTATCTTGTTCATCCATGCTGTCCTCCTAATTGCTCCGCGCTCAGAGGTCATAGCAGTGCGCGGGATTTAATCTAGACCTGGGACAATTATTGTATTCCCGGTGTGGAATCACCTCGTTCCGTGCGTCCTGAATGAAGCTATAGGTGTAATGCATAGCTGCTTATATCGCGCGATATACTGGCATTCTGAGGTAGTCACCATTCTGAGGTAGTCGTCTATTCCTAAGATTGGTTGACTACAACCTTCCACCGCTTCCTTTAGAATGCTAGTTTCCTTACCTTCGGGTATCTCTTCCTATGAACTTTCCTCTTTTTTTGGTCCATGAACTTATTCCTAGATCTCTTCTGAGGATTTTTCCCTCTATTTTGCCTTCAAATACGTTCTTCACAAATCCATTGTGTATTAGGGTGTGTCCAATCCATCTGATTCTTCTTTTACGTATGATGTTACTTATGGTCCTTTCCCCTTCTACTCTAATGTACAGTTCATCATTCCTTACTTATCTGTCCATTTTCTCTTCAGCATCCTCCTCCAGCACCAGGTTTCGAAGGCTTCTAGCCTTTTCTGGTCAGCTTTTCCAATGTTAAATACATATAATATCCGTTACACAACTATATTCGTTAATATATATAAAACATCTTCATTGATCGTTCAATCTTAAGACTGAATGACTGCAACCCTTCACCCTTTCCTATCTAATACTAGCTCCCTTATCTCCTGATATCCCTTCTTATGAACTTATTCCTGGGTCTTCCTTTGAGGACTTTTCCTTCTTTTTGCCTCCAATTATGTTCCTTATAAACCCATTGTGTCTCAGAATGTGCCCAATCCATCTATTCTCCTTTCCGTATAGTGGTCGATATGGTTCTTTCCACTTCTGCTGTTCAGTAAGCTTCAACTTTTTTGATTTTGTCCATCCATTCTTACTGCAGTATTCTTCTCCAGATTCAGGTTATGATGGTTCCTAGTCTTTTCGGCTTCAGGTAGTACTTGGAGAAAAATGACCAAAGCTCGGCCCTACCTGTAACTAAATCCATTGCATCTATATTTTTGCAGTGTTTACGTTCAAGTCCTTAGGGCGCACACTACCACCAATTGGTACATTTTTACCTCGAGACTCCGGGTGAGGCATCCATCTATAATGCCAGGGCTTCAGATGTTTCTCGTACTGGTTTTAGATGCAGAACTGTGGTGTGAATTTGTCACTTACTCTCTGTAATAGGAAAATAAAGGTTGAATCGCAGAAAGTGTCTATATAAAAAGAATACATATTTGTGCGTTTTAATTCAACAACTAACAAGATCTTGGACGAAATACATATTTTATTTAAGACTTTGGGAAAATATCTCATTCATAGAGATATTAGAGGGGCCAAGGTCACTTTTAACTTGATAAAGACTCTCTGCATTAATTTCTGACTTGTGAATTCTATATTGTTCTAATGTCATTCATTCTGTATTTTGACAAATTTAGCAGCAAAAACAGATCCTGAATCAATGCTGGTCCTTTGTTTATTACGCATACAAAACCTGAAACTTCACAATTTTCAGAGGAAAAGTCTGTCCATTCTTATTCTCCGGGTTGCAGAGTAGAACATCCGGGTCTTACAGTCAGTAACTCTACAGTCTATTCAAAGCCGAAAACTCGAGATAGCTCCTTCTCCTTTAAGGCTTCGCGGTTTGATTCGAGTTGGAGGCGGGGTCGTAGGGAACACGCCGAGAAGCCAGGCGTTGTGAGGTCATTCAACGAGGCACGCATTTCTCACTTGTTGCCGATAATTGAAATATCCTGGCGAGTTGTGGGCAGCCGGGCACGAAGTTTATGCCCGCGGTGGAAGTGGCGTCGCGCGTGGTGGCGAAAAATGTTACCGCTGGAGAATTTATTCTTCGTTCTTGATAGTCACAGGAGGTGGTAGAGCGAGGACAAGGCTGGAGGGGCGTGGGAAACCTTTGAAAAACCCTCCTCCATCCCACGGGTGAAGAGATGTCCGAGGATCCAAGGAAACAGCGGTTTAAAATAATCAGATTATATTTTTTAGCTTCCTGCTGAACTGGACCTGCGTATGTGTCATATAATTCGCTATTCTTCGGGACTTGGAGAACGCCCTTTTCTATGTTCTATCGATTCATCCACTCCTAGGGCTTCTGGGGAATAGCATCTGCTTGGATTTGTTGAACTTCTAGCTACTTGACGTGCACTTTCAAAGGTGGATTAGAATAATCCTGGAAAGTTGTTTATTTCACCAATAACCTTCTATTATAGATGAAATGCTCTCAAAAATTCAGCCTTTTAGATAAAGTTCTGTTCTCTACAAATTGAATTGAAATTTATCCTTGACAATTCACCTTGTTTTTTTCAATGTAAACATGCCTACTCATGTAAAGATTGCGTTAAAAAAGAAAGGGAAAAAGAATCTTTCACTGATGTATTTTCTTAGTGACTGTGATACTCATGCCACTGTGCATTCTTATTTGGCCCAGTGGCATACGGATGATAACTAACTTAACTTATGCCTTTTTATATTTGAACATTTTGCATTTTTTAGATACAATACAAATTTTTTAGGGAAAAGCTCTTTAATATTATGTTGGCATATTTGAAAGTTATATCCGTGATAATTTTATTTTCATATTTGATCGAAGAAGAAATGAGTGTTTTATTAAGGTTATGTAAATAAGATTGAATACGTTCGTACAGGAATATTTTTCATTGGAAACGAAGTCTTTAATCAACTTTTTTATGATGACATATCTGTCTTTTATCTTTCTCTCAATCATTATTTGATAATAATTAATTATATATATAATCCCAGAGCCGAGAAACCATGTAAATGCTTTACCATGGTCTGTTGAGTTTTATAAGAAGTAATGCAAAACGTTGCGTTTTAACAAAAAAATCCTAGAATTTATTACTTTAATTATACTTAATAACTCGTTGATTTCAACCCGGATTTCTATGTTTAACTTTTTTAATCGTTAATACTATTGATATCTAATAATTTTCCCAGTGTTTTTCATGCATATAATTAATGTTTCTTAATTTTTTTCATCCATAATGGTTGAAGATGCCTAATGTAAAAATAACCTTCCTCCATTTTCCAATACGTTTTCCCTAGCAAACCTACCCACCTAACCGTAATGGCATAATGAGGTCAGTTGGATATACTGGCGAAAAAAATAACCTCATGTGTAAATGTAACTCTTATCAAGCGTCTGTATTAAGAATAGATATTTGTTGGCTATATTATCTTGATGTAGATGTTTATATTCACATTTGTTGGTTTATCTGAGCATCGGATATGCCGTTTTCCTCGTGCAAGAAAGACGGGTGGGTAGGCGTTAAAAAGTCTATCATGGGAAGGGAATTATATTCCATTCAATAGAAGTCGTAGTCTGTATTGATGGAAATATGAGTGTTAGCTTTTCCGCTTTTTTGCCATTTTTGCCCTCTCGATTCCGCGAATGGACTTTTAGAAGAACTACCATATCCCCAGCGTCTCTTTTAATCCCTGCCCGTGTACATGACCTCGGCCAATCGTCTGCTCAACGTGAGTCAGGAACTCATGCCGAGGATGCTTCTTCAACTTCTTCCGTTTGTAAATTACAAAACCCCGACGGGGAGATATTCATTATGCTCCCGCTATCCGGTTGCCGCAATCAAAGTCCCTTGATTCGAATCCGATTTCGTGATGGGGAAGATGAGTCTCGGTCAAGGGTAAAAATTCGTTTACGGTGAGAAGAGGAAGGGACGATGCTAACCGTAATATATTTCCCATCTCTTCGATGGCCGTGCCAATTTTCTCTTGCTCACGTTGTCGGTTGCTTTCCTCCATCTCCCGGACATCATCCACTCAATCCAATCTATTCCGCTACTTTCGCTCGCACGTTCGTGACCGCTACCCTCCGATGCTATATACAACCCTGAAGGAAGGACTTTCTTTGCTTGAAAATACTCAAGACTCTACAGGGAGGATGTTTCTAGCATAGGAATTAGATTTGGCTTTGTTTAAATAATATTTAGATATAAATATAAGTATCTAAGAATAGTTAAAACTCGTATTTTTCTTTGAGTTTAAGAGAAAATGTAATTGATTTACATTTTAAATGCAACTTTAGGGAAATTGTGTAATTTATCTCAATTTTTGCTCTTTGCCACTGATTACCTTATTTTTGGTGTTACACGGGAAAGCTTGTAAGGGCCAGTTAACAAATGTTATTTAAAAGAGTAAAATAATTAACACAGTGGTATTGAATGTTGCTCCTTTAAATAATTATAATTTCTCCAACTGAGAAAATTTCATTGAAATGGAATAAATTTAATGTGGAAGTTGTAGAAATTAAAATTTATATCTGTTACGTTTTACTAAAACATCAATAGAGATACTCTCATCTTGTAATTTAGGCTCTGCATAATTTACTCTGCGACATTATCTTTTCTTTCGAGCCATCTCATTTCACCAATATTAAATACCTCTTTCGTCCTCTTTTGTTTCTTGTTCCAGTTTCCTGTGCCTTTCGACTCCTTTTTAAATCGCTGTAATCGATACCTGCAGGAATAAAATTATTAATTTTTGTATCCCATCTGTGCAAGGAAATTTATTTAAATTATTTTGCTATGGGAGGTTTCATAAGCATGTAACTATGTTGGCTGGTATTATTTTTCATTTAAAATTGTAATCCGAGTCATCTTCCAATCAATGCTTTTTTTGCTACCATATGTGTTTTGTTATTTGACTATTTTTAGAATCCACATTTTTGTATTATTTGCTAATTTAATCAGGAAGAACTATCAAATTTCTCCATTATTACTTTAGTTTAGCACTACATTTAAAATTATAATTACTAGTATGTAAGAAGAATATCTTGATTATTTCAAGACTGACGAGAACACCTAAGGAAAGTGCCAAGAAACGTTTAATTAGTGATAACTGTAATATTTCGCGACAGTTCCCTTTAGAGTTTTCTACAGAAGAGTAAGTATGCAACAGTAATAACCTCAGTTAAATTTAACCGCATTACTTTGAGTGAATATGTACCATCTAGCTGTAATAGAAGCATCAGACATTTTTATTTTTAACATTTTTATGCCAGTTTTTTCAGTTGGCGCTTCTTTCTATCTTCGAATGTGCATATGGGCATTTTTCTATATTTGTGAAGTACGTATTTTTTTCCAGATTTATGTGCTAGTAAGGGTAAATTCACCTCCCAATCTCTTTACTACCAAGTCCATTTTTGTCTAACGTACAACCCAAGTAATTTAACTGTTGTACATATCCCAGTTTATTGCGCACTTAGATTTATGCCCAGCGTCGTTTTCTTTATACCACAGAAACTCATCACATTTGTTTTATAGTGATTTATTTTAATTCCGTACATCCCATCCTGAATTCTTTATTGGATAAAAATACACGTCTTGGAAGTACTGCTTACATAAACCTATTTGAACCCTCGTATATCCTCCGTCTAATGCTGCTAGTCCCTCGCATAATACTTGTGTCGCTTTCATTCGCTGTATTACCGCACGACGATACTTTGTTGCCACCGCGATCACGCCGACCTCAGATCCGCTCATCGCGAGGCGAGAAAGGGTTCTCGCAACTACCTCATCCTATGGTGCATGATTTAGTAGAGGAGAGCCATTCGTGAATGGATTCAGATCGCATCATTCACGACTGACCGATTCGTTAATGCAGATAGCGAGCATGAGAGCGAAAGGTGGAGTGACTCACAAATGCGAGGTTGAAGGTTACCTCCGAGAATTGATTGTTGTTGATAAGAGGAATATACATGAACGCCCACATCTACAGATTACCCAGCAAGTAACCTCTAGGATGGGTGGCAGGGGGTGAATTATAACCAACACGCACCATTATGTACCTTAATAAAGTTATCTAAAGTACGATTGATAGTGCATCAGCAAAATCCTGTAGAAAATAGTCAAAATGGGAATTTTCTTCAAAATGCGCTTCAACATAGGTATGCAACTAATGATTTGTGTATTTTCCATTTATTAATTTTTTGGCTGCATAAGCGGTCATAGTTGCCAAAGTCCTACTAAAGGTGATTTTAATACTACTCAGCAAATGAAAAAACAAGAATTTGGGAGCAATGAAACTAATTAACAACACTACTTATAAAAAACCTACCCAGAAGCCTCACCAACGATCATTATGGTCTCTTATTGGTCGCCGGAAAAGTTACAGTATAACAGACTGTTTTGCAATCTATTTCCCTAATTCTATTATCATGATCAGATTTATCGCAGTATTCCGGGATTGGTAAAATGTTGCAAACGTCGACAGAACATAAACTTATCTGGGATTGAAGTAAAAGATTGTATAATTTATAATCGCCTGTCTGAATGCGATTCCTAACCCTGTTTTATTCGAGGTTCTTTTGCATTAACGAGATTATCAGATTATCACAGCGGCCTTTCACGTATCGTTCTGATCTTCGCTGCACGCATTCTAACTCATTTTTCAAGCCCACCTCATAAGGATCCCATGTACTGGTTGAGAACTGCAAGTTGGGCCTAAAAACGGAAAAGTACTTGATTTCCCTGATGTATGACGGCAGGCGTCACAACCAGCAGCGTTATGCCGGGATGAAAGCTTATCTACACCCAGATAAATTATCGGCTTAGTACCCTATAAGTCACTTCACTGTTAGGGACTGTGTTTTTCCCGAAGATGGACTTTTTAAAGTGGCTCCATACTAATATTATCTCACACGCAGACAGGTCTATCCTTGCATACCCACCTAGCTTCTGGCACGTCCATGCATATCCTTCGATCTTGATCGTAAGAATCATATCATTACATTTCTCTTCTCAGGAATCTCTTTGATCGCATTAAACCATGCTTTTCTTGGCCTTTCCCTTTATTTCAAAGCAATAAGCAATTACTCTTCTGTTATACGTATATCTGTTTACCTATTTTATCCTCCTTTAATCTCAAAAAAGGGCTTAGTTTCCCTGTTTAGTATACTTATTGCGATTGATTGTCAGAAATATGCAAATAGTGGGCTCATATTTCGAACTGTAAGCTGAGAGTAAGAGAGGTGCGATCACCGAGCTACCCCTTCGTAGAAAAGGGCGATCATGTCAGTCCTTATCATTCTATTTCAAAGAGATGATTAGTCAGAATCGATTTTTATTCGATAAGGATAGCCTAGATACGTTGGATTGGTAGTGGAATGGAAAAAATCTCTGAAGGGAAATCTTTTAATCTGGTAAAAGTGGTCAGAGGAAAATTGATTGCTGAAGAAATAGGAATAAATAAATCAAAGCAGCATGATATGGGAAAAATATGACGTGTGTTAATATAAGTAGGAGAGATGTTTTGAATTTTCTGGGATGGGTAAGTAGAGTGAAGGTAGAATAGTTGGAAACATTTTAGCTGTCAGGGTTTTTGAGTGCTTCACCTTTTGCTTCATTTGCACTTCTAGATTGCATCTAGCATGCCTTATTTGTCTTCAGATTCCTTTTAAATGTGTCTTCCACCACATTGACCTTCAACTTCCTAGTTGTACTACATTTCACCTCAATCACTCATATGCGTTTTCATTCAATTCTCAGTCATCCTCTCAGCTTGACGAAACCAACGAAGCACGATCCTTTCATACTAATCATATAACCGGATCATTCATTCTACATTCTTTCATCAGCTTCTCATTTCTTACCTTCTCGCTCCTACTTTTACCGCCAATACTCCTCAGATATTTCATACCCCTCTAGCTCACTCTTGAGCTCATCGTGGCGCGTACATAATCTCTTATCAATTGATAATAATAAATAAATATGAAATATATTTAGATAATCGCTTGTTTAAAATAATTAGCTTCTTTCTATTCGAGGAGAAGACAATGCGCTGATAGCTCTTTTTCCTAACCGTCCCTTAACGGTAACGTGGTTATTTTCGTGGGTGTTTTTTTAGTCCATAATGGCCTAGGTTAGATTTCCTCTGTTAGAAAAACGTTTTTCTTCCGCCTTCTTGCTCTCCGTTAGTGACTTGAAAAGCAAATAACTATCTCCTCCTGAGAGACTGAGCCTGGAAAATCTCATTACATTGTCTCGGTCAAAGAGCACTTTCTTATTCTTTTTAGCCTCCCCAATTACCCTTCTTCCCTCCCCAGCTCCGGAGGCTTTAACAATCGTGTCAAAGATGCGATTAGCGACTTTTATTTGGAATAATACGCGGAGGAGCTATTCTTTCTAAGATGTTACCTCTAAAATTTACAATACACATGAGACGAATCCAACCTTCGTTTAAGGAAACCTTTTTCATAATTTCGTGATCTCATGCTACAAAAGAGAGGAAGTGTTTTTCTTCCTCGTACGATAAATATTTCATTCTCACGTTGTCTTCTGATTAGGAATGAGTCGATTCCACTTTTTTTCGATTCCACTTTTTTTCGATTCCAATTCCGTTTCCGATTCTTTCAAATCGATTCCCGATTCTCGATTCCGATTTCGATTCCATCGATTCTTATTCTTAATAACTGGTGGGATATTGATATGCCAGTAGCGTACGACTATCATTTAAATTCAATTATTGGCTAAAATAAAATAACAAAGACAATCAAGTCGCTCAAAAAGTATATTTATTAACAAATAACAAATATATCCTCAGCTTATTGAGGTTGATAAAAAGTACGAATCGATAGCCTACACCCTAAATTACTGAGACAAATATGATGTGATAAACTAATTTTGTTTTGAATATTTATCTATCTGGAATCAATGGAATTGGAATCGAATTGAAGCGATTGATTCTCGACACCGATTCTAATCCAGAGAATCGGTGGAATCGAGAATCGACATTTGGAATCGACTCATCCTTACTTCTGATATAATTATGGGTTTGCATAAAATCGCACAGTTCATCATCTAGGTAATAGATATTGTATGTGCAAGAGAAAGGAGGGAATAATTATATAGAAATCATTTTTAAGCAGGTGATGAAAAGAACACAGACACATATAATGAAAATGTAGCGCAATTAGAGGTTCACTGTGTTTTTATTTTCAAAAAGTCTCATCTTTAAGGAACCCCGATTGAAAAATATGAGATTTTAGGACACAATATCTGCATCCGGAAGAAATCATGAAGCCAATACTAAATGATATTTTTATTTCCATGTATACATCTTAATACTACACTGTGAGCCATCGTATGCGCATGTGGCAGGGGATATTTGGACACTGGCCGTGTAAAGATGTAAGGAATAAGGTTTTTGGATGTAAAATGGTGACGTGTATTAAGGGTGTGTGTTTAGTGGAGTTCGGTTTTAATTGTGGTCGCTTATTGTGCGCGTAAAGAACTAGTTTTTTGTATCAATCTGTTCGACAATCTATCTCTCTTAGTTTATTGCTTTTGTCAGACCTAGAAATGTAGTGAGGCGTCATGATAATATTCTCTATGCCGCTCTGAAACATACCAGGTCTGCATTTCTCAAGCAAGCTAAGCCTAGCGTGTAGCCTCTGAGTCTCCAGGGGCTACCACATAAATCCTTCTATTTTATTTTTCTTCTATTTAATACTTTTATTTGTATTTTATTTATTTTTTGGTTACATATTTATGACCATGGTCCTAAATGCTCGTGAGATATTCGATGTTTGGCCTAACTAGAGCGAAATAGCATCTCTTTTTTTCTTTTTCATCCAAGGACCTTCCTATTATACGCCTAACAAAACCTAATTTCTTTTATGCTGTAGCGCATATGTTTTGAGCTTTATGGATATATTGCCTTGTCCCCAAAGCTTTTTAAATGCTTGTTTTCTGTTTAATTTTCAAATTGACTTAGCGCGAATCATCTCGGAAGACATAAAATGAGTGACAACAGGTGCAATGCCACTAAATACCTATTAGTTGCAATGCTCCATAAGAATTCTCTATAACTTTGTTCTCACGAGTTAGGATCAAATCAGGTTAATGAAAGTAGACATGCATTTAGTGTGCTAAATATAACTTGTATTTGAAATATTTCTTAAGTAATACAGTTCATGACGATACTGAAATTCTATTCCTGTGATAGCTTTCTGCCTTTTTTTTGAGAGGTCACCCTTGATCCGTACTTAATTACTTGGCTCATCACGTATTATTTCTTGTATTCAATTTAAAAATTTCATTTATTATTAATGTGTTATTTATTCATTGTTTAGCAACTTTTAACATAATTAACCAATGTCTTTGCTCGTAGGTTCTCCACAAACTAGGCTCTTGATTCTGATATATAGCGAAACTTTATGGGGCCTCTTAATTTTTTCCATTATAAAAATGAATTAGGTAAAACAAGGTGACGGTTCTCCTTTTAAATTCAACGGGAGAAGTTACTTAATTATTATTGCTAAGGAATAAAATCCTGTCTTATGGGCAAAATTTAAATGCCATATAAGTATCATTAATTGTAGATTGAGAGTAGGGGGTAAAATAAAGCAAGGCTAAACTCTCGCCCAAATTCTCATATTGTTCAGTTTTCTCAAACTTCACTGGTCCTTGATATGGATTCTTACTGGAAGCCTATGGTAGCGTTGCCAGTATACCTATATGTTTTTGTTAGAAATAATACATTTAAAATTTATAACATTTATTTGGTTCGTAATAGTCGGTGTTTTCACCATGTTTCAACTTTCTTGGCTAAAAAAACTACAAGGAATGGCTGACGAACCAACAAGACTCTCATAATTGAATTTTCTATTCGTTTTACAAGATGAAACACATCACTAAACGTACAAATGCCTCCAATTAGGAAAACAGGTATTGCAAATTTTGCAAAATTACTTATAATTCAGTTTATCCAATTCATAATTTAAATTTTAATTAATTTTAATTTTTGAGAGCACAAAAAAAGCTAATCATTGATCAACAATAACCCAATAATATCGCAATAGATACCATATAGTGTTCAAATTAAACACCAAACGGATGAATAAATACCAACTCATTATATATGTAGTACATACTTATTCCTAGGTAAATGACTCCAGCATTTTTTGTGAGCATTTTTTAGTTTCTTTTTAGCTTTTTTATAATGTTTTGAGCTGCGAAGTATTTATAAAACCACGAGGTAGGAAAATACATTCATTTTTGCAAAATGTCGGGTATGTAACGTCCATTTTTTTAAAATATAAACCAAGGCCTTATGTATTATCAGATGATGTGATAAATTTTATCACAATATGAACTGTAAAGAAACATAACATCTATAATGTATACTCATATTTCTCGGCTTCATATCGATCGACTCAAGATATCTCATTCATCGCGACGTGGCAAAGATGACACTCCACTCAATTCCACGGGCAAAGGATTCGTATCGACTCGACCCCCATTGCCTCACGGAGCTTTTGAAGAGAGCGTTGCATTGGTCTACGAAGGCATTCGAAGGATGCACCACCACAAGGAAGGGAGGGGGAAGAGAACAGAATGAAGGAGAGGGTCACGTCGCATACTAGAGGCTTGAAGCAAAAATGCCTCCCAAGGAGAACAGGAAGAAGTGAAAAAGTTAAGGGTCGCTGAAAGTGGGGGAGAGAGCGTGAAGTAGGGAATGCAGGGGAGCATTTGTTCACGTACAAAAAAATTCGTGTGCGTTGAAAAAAAAGGGTCGGTCCGCGTAGGAAGAGAACGTTTCGTGCGAGCATGGGGAGTCTTCTTTTCGCGTACGTACACGCAGGGGGATGGAAAGGGGTATGATGTGGATGCAGAGAGGGAGAATAGATTTTTTTTTAATGGTCGGGCTGGGACGTCCAGGAAGCGTTACCATTTTAAATTTGTTTTCCCTTATGCATGAATGAGCCTCCCCTTCTACTTCCCCCCCCTGCCCTTCCTGCTATCCAGACGCCAGAAAAATGCGGGCCCAGCCGGAGTGGTGGGAGATAGTGGTGGAGAGTTGGGGGAAGTGGGCACGACCGCAGGCGGGGGGCCATCGAGCATTTGGAGTGGAAATGTGAGAGGAGAGACGACAGGTCTTACAAAGTGGTATGGTAGAGTGAGACGAGAACAGTCGGAACCGACGGGATCGCGAATTAGTTTCATCGTCCTTTATGATGCGGTGAAAGGAGACTTCCAGAGTGTGATTAGGACGGCGATTGCTGTAGATTTGATGAGAAAAATATCCACCGACTCTAAGTAAAATCTGTTCAAATTCTCTACTGGGTCACTCTGCATTTCTACCGTTTTACAATTCGTCCGTAGTCCCCAATAAGTATATCGTGACTGCCACTCAGCCCTGTCACTTCTCGACAAAGCAGTCGCGACATGCGTTCTTGATGGCGGTGCATGAGTCGGGCATCGAAAAGACGCCAGAAATTCCGAGTTCGACCCAGTGGAGAACCAAAGCGATCTTCACGAACATCATACGCCGATGAAATGTCATATTTCTTCATTCACAATTGCATCATTTGCAGTTCAAAACATAGCAATTAAGAAAAGGGGCAATGAGCGATAAAGGGATGCTATCCACCACTAAAACTCAAATGTCTTGACCGTTATTCGAACCCGAATCTTCATATTGCCGTGTAAGTGAATTATTTAGCTGTACTATTAAGCCATAGTAATCAAGGGCGAATTTTAGGGCGAGTTTTTTGCGAACTAATATTATCATCTCCAGTCAATAATGTAGCCCAGGAAACGGCGTGCTTTGTGGTTCAGTTTCCTTAATCTTCAAACTCGCGTGCATAGCTGCACACCACAAAATTTGAGCACTTTGCAGTGATTTTCAAATCGTCAAAAATTCAGTGTGAGGTGTTTTTCCTAGAATACAGGAAATTCACGTGAGTAGAATGAAGATGGGTAAAAATTTAACCGAATCAATGCAAAGCAGAGCAGCAAAAATCGCAATTGCATTATACTTAAGGATGGAATGACGAAAAATAGAAATAGATTAAATCTTTGAGTGTTTATCTATAGTCATAATGAGATAGACTCTGCTATAATAAATGCACTCTAACATTACTAACACTTTTGGGAACTAGTCTCGATTACAGTTTGATTGACGTATACTGTAATATGTTACAGATTTTTCGCTCGTTTGAGATTGAAATGAGATTTTGCGTTTTGTTTAATTTATACTGGGCTTTTGTTTAGCTGAAATAAATTTTATCAATACAGAGACAGTGGTAGTTTTGGTTCTCAAAAATATTAAAACGGAGATGATTAAATCGGCTAGTAGTTGTTTATTATCCCACTGTAACTCTGCTTGTGATCAAACCAAATAAAGTATTTTATGCTCCCGTTTTTCATCACCCTGGTACACATTTTCTCTTGTTCCTTCTTCTATAGACGTTTATCAGGTAATCTAGGATCTGTAAACTTCATATCCCAAGTCAAGCATTTGTTACACAGAGGCCTGCAAATTTGACGTGCTGCGCTTAAACAGTTTTCTAAGTGAACTTTTCCTTCGCTGCGTAACTGCATGCAGAATTTTTCTTCCAATTATAAGACCTGTTTCGGAAAATTTGCAATAAATTTAGCCACAATATCCCTAATAAAGCTGTGAGATTATTATTTGAAGTGTATAAATCTTATCATCACTCTGAAGCGTAGTCACACACAGGAATTACATAATATTCTTGAGTTGATATTCCAAAGAGCCTTAGTGCTTTTCTGTTGATGGGGGAAAGAGCTTCTCACGGTGAAAATACAGCTTTTCGCTCGATAACTGACGTTAATTTGTGCTTAGTTTTGTTTGAAACTTGGAGGAAGCGGTTGTTTTTCAATTAATATTGGGTGCTGCTGCAATAATTTAGAAGTTTAAGACAGAAAATTCACGCATTATATCGAAGAATGAAATAAATTCAAATAAATTCCAATAAGAGTGTTTTCAAGGCTGAAGGGGTAGGAGGCTAAGGAAAATCGAGCGTATAACCTGCTGGGCCTTCCCTAACCTGGGAAGAAATTCGGAAATTGAAAGCTGAAATGAAACATAGAAGTAGTTTTAGTAACATTTTGGAGGGGCACCGAGTATATCTCAAAAATAACGAGAAAAAGATTAAATCATAGTAACAATACTTTACACTAATTTGTAAAACTTCATTTTTTATGGGTTTCCGTATCTAGAATGACTCGGTTTCTTTCAATTCTTGTATTTTCCTACGCATTACTTAATTCTGAAAAGCGGAAAAGTAAAGACCTTGACAAGGTCCACGTGTCATCCGTTTAAGATGCCGGCCATTGCCATAGGTTCCACTACATTCAAATCGCGAAGCTGCGCGAACAACATTCCTTTGTGACACGTCAAGATACGTCAATTGCAAAGCCATTCTTTACACACTCCCAACAATTCAATTGTAATGCCCATCTTTGAACGCAGCAAAGATTCGCAGCTCGTGGATGGGTGGATTCTAAAGTGGGCATTTGTGCAGTTGAATGTGAGCGGAAATCAGAAGGGAGTGGAAAAGAGGTTAGGGAGTAGGATTTTCCTGAATGGTCCTGGGAGAGATTATTCAGTCGCGACGTCCATGGCAACTGAGCCCCACATCTCAACAATCTCATCTCGAATTAATCAGACAGGCCTTCTCTCACTTACGACCGAGACGTCGACATTTTTACATCTACATACTGTATCTTACTAGGTGCCGACGGGGCAGGTGGCACGGGCATGAATGATAAAAGAAAGGCATTGGGAAGGGGTGAGAAGTGTGTCTGTCCACGTGTCACTCACTCGTCATTTGCATCAATTGAAAGCGGATTTCGGAACCGATAGGTTTGAAATGTTTTTTCCATGGATGTTAAATGGACCAAAAAAATGGAGATATATCATTTCTGTGTGGTTCGCCAACATCTCTAAGTATACATACTTTTCAGCGTGCTAGTAACCTCAATGTTGTTTGGCAGGCGTGAGTTGTCATTACCTGCAATATGTACAAGAAACTTTCACTTGATTGCAACTCCGTAAACGGAATCCAAGACTTATGCTAGGGTCATGATAAAAGTGATGATAGTACTTTCTACGTAGCAGATTTAAAATAAAACAAGCATTAGGAAGTAAACCAACTATTAAGCTACATTTCCTGTCGACAAATCTACTTCAAAATCTCACTGGCAGCCATTATGGTCTCTTGTCTTTCGCGGGAAAAACGGAATTTTTAACTAGTTAATTTTGAAGCTTTTTTCCTCAATTTTATTTTAAGCATATGATATACCGTAGTATGATGGTGGCTGTAAGATATTATCAGCTTTGTTGGAAAAATAATTGGCTTATCATTGGCATAAAAGACTAAGTCAAACTATTTATTATATAATACATATACTGCTCTTTGTTTTGTGCTTATAAATTTTTAACTATCATCATTACTTAAGGGTTACTCCATTCTATATGTCGTGATTGATTTGTTCTCCTTCATCAACTAGTAACTCACTCCATATAGAGAACCAAGTAGATTAGGCACACCATCATACAAAGCTCAGTTTTCAGGAAAATCTTTGAGGAAAATGTTATACGGGACTTTCCGCAAGTAACACCTGGGAATAAATACATGGGCCAAATAAAGTACGACTTGGGCAAAAAGAAATATCCAGGATCTAAAAATATTATTAATGAATAAGAAAAACATGGATAACAGTAATTTACCAAATTTAGGATTGAAGCAATGATGATGTGTACTTATGTCCACGAAAGTGCTTTGGATTTCAGAACAATCGCTTGTCAGACGTATGTTGCATCGAAAGTGTAACATGGTGATCCTTCTGAGAGCCACGGTTGTTTCCATGAACATTACTCTCACCCACCGTGGGTATCGAATTGACCTGCGCCATCAGCACCTCTTGGTGAAACTGTTTCTCTTCAACGGCGGAGCATAGCAGGGCTGTTTGCGGTTTCTTCCTTTTATATTACCAGGAATTTCGTGGGTATATTTTTCTAAAAACCGATGTCCATGAATGTGGCATTGATCACATATATGACTCGTCGTTTTAAAAATCCTTACACCAGTGTTATTGACTCTTATTGGCGATATCCTTAATGAGCGATACCTAATATAATGTCTCAGGAATTCATATTTTTATTCCAAAAATGTTCATCAACTTCGATATGTAAAAGGAAATAGAAGCTTAGTCAATACTTGGAGCCATTAAAAGAAATAAACTTGGAAAAAATTTTAGAAGTATGTTGTTATATTTTGGGGTTGCTCAGAAAATCAAAAATCCGTTACTCTTTACGATCGCTTGAGAGTAAAGGGCATTCCGCCATCTGAACTGAAACTATTTTCTACTACAAGAGCTAAGAGAACATTGTATCTAGACAGTAATATATATCATTTGTAAGCAGTTAGATAGTGATAGATATCATTTGTTTAAGCAATGATTAGAAATCTAGATATGATTAACTTGTTAGGCTGGTTCAGTCTGCTTGGATTTTATAAAGCGATAAACTTCGATGGATTGCTTCTATAAAGTACGTTTTACACGATGATCTGGTCAGCACTAAAATCTGTGCAGATAAATCAAAAGCAAAAGTGGGACTTGTTTTCAATGCGATGTCTCGGTGTCCGTTTTACACGATGCTGATTTCTTTGCACAGTGGTACTGTCAGACCATTTGCTGAATTACGCAATGAAAATAAATCGTGGCAGTTAATGCACATTGTTATTCCCAAAGACTGTTATTTCCAAAGCATTCTAACCAGTTTTAAAAATATCAAGAACATTTTTTATCTTTGTTTTTATAGTTCACACTGCTCCCCCGATGATTAAGTGGACATACAACGTATACATGGTATATGAGTCAAGAGATCCACCTCTGGTATTCTCGCAATACGCTCGATTCACCTTCTTTTCTGTGATTGGTTGCTGAATCCAAAGATCGGATGGACAATAATTATCGTACTAATATATCTTCTCAGTCCTGTAAAACAAATTTTATACTATTATGAATCAAACCCTTTACACTGTACGATTTTATACATGCTGAGTTTAGTTCAATTGTCATTACTGAATTAACCATCCTGTAAAACGGCTTATGGAAGCCCAAAATTTCAATAACATGTAGGAATGGGGCAGGAATGTTATTTTAGCTCTTATTATATTGATTTACATTTCCGTTTCCATAGGAGAAACTTAAATAATGACAAGATAAATCTATAATGCATGGTATTGTCATGTTTTTGCATACAAAAGGTTAAAAGAGATTTGTTTGCGACCCTAAAAAAAACTCAAGTGTTTGACGGAAAATTGAAAAGTTAGCCCTGAAGACAGTCGAGAAGTCGAATTTTCTGAGTGAGCAACTTTTCACAAAATTTTTGCGGCCTGGCAAGACGTTCTCGAATTTAGTTCTGAATACATTTCAAGTCACTACGACGAAATGCGCTCTCATAGAATCACGTGAGCGACAGCTCATGCAGAAGTTCTTTCCTCAGACTTTCCTCATGGAACAACCCGTCTGCTCGGATGCATGCTTTTTTCCTTCGAAGTGATTGCAGACTCAACATGGGAAGCTCAGTCTGCAGTCGCGGGCCGCATGACTCTGTTATTAGAATACTAAATTGCTCGGAGGATTTATACCCGAGTTGAAAATTTCCATGCAATCATGTCAATGCATTTCAATTTGAAGTATTTTCACTGTAAGTTGATTTTTCGCAGTTTTTCCCCATTGTATTAGTCTATATTTTTTAGGCGAATTGATGGCCAAACTTTTACTCTTTTAAACTCACAAAATTAACATAAAACCATTCGTTATTGATCCCGGCATGGCATCCATTCTTTCAAGATATAATTCTTTTCAACGCTTTATTAGCTCTTGAATGCTCATGTGTTCTGCTTCTGCTAAAATTATTCCTCTAACTTCAGGTACTTGTCATCTCAGCTAGCAATGCTAAATGCACAGAGATGGGCGCAATCAAAACTTTTGAGTAACTCGAAAAAAAATCTTATTAAACGCATTTTTTTGTTTCGATTCGGTGGATGATATTATGTCAAGGATGTAAAATTCTTCCCCAACGATAGAAATATTGACTATTTGCTACTTTTCTTTTAGTTTTTCTTTGGGACATCATAACTATTATTGACCATCGGCGGTCGGGAATTACGCTTGCTACAGCTTACCACTCTCTCCAGAGTTGATTGTGTAATTGAGATGCAATCTATCGATATTAATTTTAATCTACATTTTATACAAAAATACTATAAAAATCATAATTAAATTTCAATCGATGGACATTGTATATATTATTCAAATGAAAACAACCTGTTACATTATAATAACCTAAATTATTTTAAATCAAAATTGGCATATGGGGCAAATAATTACGTAACTATTGCATAAATATTTATTTAAAGAAATAAATTACAAATTATAGCTGTGAATAATTAAATTAATATTACTAGAACGCCTATTACTGATTATAAATTAATATAAGTTTTAATTTATCGTTCATCGCCACTTTTCCTGGAGTATGGCCTCAGTGAAGTTCTTAAAAATTGTTTCAATTTATTTTCTGTCATTGTAATTAACAGTTACCAAAAGTAGTCTCATCACACCTAAATAACTATTTATAGTCAAATAATGTTCTTGTAAGGCTATCAATCAGTGGAACGACATAAAAATTTCGAAATCAATAAATTTATTTTGCTTCTCCGTAAAATTTACCTACCTAAAATAATATTCAACTGTAATTTTTCTTACAGTGGAAATTCTCCTTCATTGCTTTCATATACGAAAATAAGTGTTGATTACAGAAATTTACGGATGCGGGAAAACGAATCTAGTGTAAAATTTCATTTTATTTTAAATAATGAAGCCTCACAGTTCATAATTTATCTAATTTATTTCGTTCTCAAGTATCAAAAGAGATTTTTCCAGAAGTGTATGGTATGCGTCTTGTCGATGCGAGTGGCAGTCAGCCCTGAAAACAATTTTCTATTTCACGCAGTCGATAGTGGAAAACAACTACGATTAAAAATATTCCAAACAACGAAAGTACTTAAGAAAAAAAACAAATGTATTTCTTGCTGTTGGGCAAAGAAGGATCGTGGATATAACGAACTCTCTCATGCTATTTTCGCCACCGTCCCCGCGACTGTTGCTTCGCTGAAAATGACAACTTTAGCTACCGTCCGTGAGAGGATTCTCCTTATCGCTTCATCGGCTGAGTTTCGTGGAAGACAGCTTAAGTATTACTTTGTTTTGAAGGCGGAAGGAAAGGGGATGAGGAGCTTTAGTTTGGATCGTTCATCAGGATTGTTTGGCTGGGAGGAACGTTAATACCTGCTGTTGGGGTCTTCAGACAGGACGGCCATTTTTTCGACGACGTTTGTTTGTCTTGAGCGCCGTCGAAGGGTGTTGCAAGAGGCAAGAGCGAGCGCCGGCCGTTAATGGACGGCGAGTGCGAGAGGCGAAGACAAAAGAAGCGAGGCTTGCGACTATCCAAAGTCCAAAGTTGTCGCGCTCGAGTTGACCCTATAGTGAGTTGTTAGTTTCAATCCCTAAGGCGTTGTTTAGCTCAAGTGTTGCTAATTGTGTCACCTTTTTTATTCTCTCACCCGCGGCTACTTCCGCCTCTATTTACAGGCTTTATGCGTTGCGAAGGGCTTCTAGAGTGGTAAATAATGAGGGAGTTTGTCCCTTCCAGGAAAGAAGCGGCTACAGCAACTTCAAACCCAAGACCTCTCGTTTATGATTTTATGCGAAAAAATTTCTACTCATTACTCATTATTGAAAATTATTTTTTTAAATTGAATTAAAAGTTTACCGTAAAATATTTATAAAATAACATAAAAGGCTAAATTATTTTAAATATACATTTTGCAACGAATTTTTATCTCTGCTAGTTGCCCGTGAAAGAGTATAGATCTTTACGAATTATAAATTGATTTTGGCATTCAATCTTCTTAAAAACTAGATTTTTGGTATCTATACATACTTTCTTAAAAGTTGTCAAAATTGTAGTAAGGTTTCATCATTGTAAAATACATTTTTGAATGATTTGATTATTTGAAAAAGTTGATGCGAATGATAATCGTTACAAAAGCGTTTACTTTAATCGATATAATACTCATAGGATTTAAGAGATACTTCTGGATACATACTAGCCTGTAAACATGTGTGTTTGTTCTGATGGCATTGATAGGCTTGACATAACTGATGTTTACTACCTGAATTCCCTACAGTCGTGTGTTAACTGAATTTATGGTAATATCTACTTCATTATTGGAGCGGAAATGTATGTGATGTATAATGCCTCAACCAAGAGGACTGGTAGTTTAGATTTTATATCCAAGTTTTACATTTTAAGAGTAATTTACGATAACATGAGCACATGCCCACTCTGTAACCGCTTCTTTAACGACGGCTATTTCCTCAGCGATTTTAATGTTACTACTTGGTTTTCTGGGGGCTTAATCGGCTGGAATGTACGTGGCAGGTTTTTGGACTAGACTACGCATAATTCAACCTGATTGCGTATGTGACAAGTTCGATATAAACTTTCGCATAATTGGATCAACGCTTTGCTTAAATACACTTTAATCTAATCCTTTGACGGAAATTTCATCGTCTATTTATATTATTGAACGTGGTGGAAGAGGGAGGGGATGGAGTTGGAGCGGGAGGGAAAGGTTTAGAAATAAAACATGACACTGTATGAAGGCAATGGACATCTGTGGGAGAAATAAACTTGTAGTAACAAACACTTGGTTTCAACATTAATTCAGGCGTAGGCATACATAGAATATGCCGTACGACACATGGAGAAATATGGGGTAGCCAGCCATCGTGGTTACCAGAGATTTAGAAATGGGGTCAAAAACTCGCAAATCTGTAAAGCATAGTGGCCTGAGATCGTAATTCCACTTTGCTGAAATGTAATATTAGGTTCAAAAGGCTAAGATAAAGAAGGAGAATACATATGTGGAATGTGGAAGCATGGAAAGAGTTTGAAAAGAGGAAATTCCTGAAATTAGTGAAATGAACATAGGTGAAGCAAAGCAAATGAGATCAGTCGATGAAGGATTGGGAAGTATAAAAACAGGTATAGTGGTAATAAGGTGAAAAAATATAACCAATGGACACGAGAAAAATAAAGAAGCAGAATACAGAATAGGATACTGAAAAAATTCTTATAAGAATAGGCACACTAACGCATTGATGAGGACACTTGTAGTAAAATTAATTTTGTACATTCAGGATGTTTTCACTTGCTATGTCATTTTTTAAAATAAATTGAGGAGTAATTGAGGGAAAACTCCTAAAAATTCTCCAGACAATATGAATTGATGTTGAAGTGTCTCAGGCATTTATGTTATATGATTTAAAGCGCTTTTATATTTAAATATAAACACAGATTTATTCGAAAATTTTATGATTAGATGATGTAATGAAATATGGTTACATTTTCTTCAGATATTTTGCACTTTAATGCTTACCCAATCCATTAAAAACTTAGCCATTTAGGTTTACCGCATGGAAAGGAGTATGGTGCTGTAGTTAAATCAGGAATTTTGTAAAATAATTATTAGATAGAGGATTCAGATGAAACATAATGAAAATTCACGTCAGAGAAATGCATTATTTAAGAGACACATTGATCGTTACCATGTTCTATTTTTTGACATCTTTGTGATTTGAAGATGAATCTCTGTTTAAATCTGATTTGAAGATGAATCTCTGTTTAAATCATAGAATGAAAAACTTAAAACTTCAGAATTGTATGTATAGTAAATCATTGTGAATTATAAGTTGAGTTTGATTCTAAAACTGAAGAATATAGTTCGCGTTTATGTAATTAATTCATGCTCTAACTGTGCCGGTTAGTTCGCATGGGCACAAAATAAGCCATTAGCCATGCATTTTTAAGCCAGAGAAGGAAACTAGATTTGCGAAAAAAGAGGATTTAATAAAATTGAATGTTAAAATCTCCGCATTAATTAATTATTCCGTCGGAAATAGGGCAAGCCATTCCAATTGCGAATAAATTTACGTTCCGCATCAGCACTCCTTGGGCAGCAGCCAGGTACCCTCGCGGCGTAGAGAAGGATTGTGGACTGGAGAGAACTTAGGCACTCAATGGCTGCATTTAAGCTTTTAAAGGTTTTGTTCCTTATCAAAATTATGTGGAGTCTGATATCTGGGTGTGGTTGAGACTTTATAGAAAGTTAAGGCATAAAATTTTACTATTTCCCTTCCCTATTTATAGGCCTGAAATTAATGGAGCTTTTTTTGGCTTTACTGGAATTTTTTCGATTTCGATGACAAAATGAATAGCTTGATGCAAGAGCAAGTGGTCTCAAATTTATAAAAATATGTTAAGTTTATGTCTTGTAGATAAGCTCCCTCCAAAGAATCAGTTAAAAGAGTGTATAAGTTAATTTTTACATCTTTGAAATATAGAAGTAATGGGTCCTCCTTGACAAAATTTTAACTTTATTACTTCCGCATTAAATGTTTCATGATGTGTTACTCACCATGATCATTCTCCAAGCAAAAGAAATACAAATCCATTTGTGACACGGCTCTAGTCTACAACACATTAGTTGTAAATGCTGGTAGTTCATGAATTTTTAAACGCATTCAAGTTACTCAATTGGCCAAAAACCCATTTAATTTCTATCGGTCTCTCTTTTATACGATACGGCTCGATGATTTTATTTGCTGTGGAAAAAATGTTGATTGACAAATTATTTAAATTCGGTGAACCTCATTGGTTATCAAAACTGCTGAAGGAGCGTGTAGGAAAAACTGCAGGGCAATTACTTACCATTTTTATGTAGCTATGCTAGTCTAAAAGTTTTGAAAAGATTTGAAAATTGTGAAAATAATAGCTTTCCTTATAGATAAAACTATTCTGGTGTATATTATTTTGGCTCGACATACAGGGGGTCCAGATAATCTAACAGCAGAATGGTAGAATTCTTAGCGAATTCCTGTTCCCTACCTGGATGTTAAGCTAATTATACTTCCAAGGCACCTATGTCCATCGGATGGGTTAATTCCTGATTACCTATGCTTTTTTAAAACTTAGCTGGCTCATTTATTTAAAACGCCAGGATTCGTTCCACTCTTCCTCAAAAGTCCGAACGATCCTACCTTCATAGTAATATACCCACCTATCCTCAATGGTGCATGTGACCTCAGTTGGTTAAATCAGGACGTAATCATAATATTAAGTTAAAGAATGTCTGAGAATAAATATTGGTGACTTATGAAAATATTGTACAGATGTAACACAGGTGGACCAAAGGATAGCAAAACAATAAAATCGAACCAAATAACAACCTTTTACAAATACCTGTAGAATTTCTAATACCATGAGCGTAGTAAATGTCAAGCTCGTATTCTGTGTGTTGCATTAAAAGGAATCCAATCCTAAGCTATCGTCATGCAGACAATAGCTCAAGTTCATCTATCCGGAATGACTGCGAGCTTCGCGCGTTAACTCGGATAAGTATCGGGTCATCAGCTTGCCCGTTCGTAACGTACGACTATCATTTACGCCGGACAATGGCTCCTTCTTGCGAGACCAAACGCCGTCTATTTCGGACAATGGACAGCTATGAGCCCTCGTTAAAAAAAGGAGATGCATTCGTCGTTTTCTACAGTGTGGTGTCGAGCAATCATTCAGAAATTATCAGCAATGAAATTGACGCTTTCACACGACCGAAACAGTCCGTAGGAAATGGCAAGTATTTACTTTCCTTTGTCCTACACGGACTATTTCCAGTGGAGAAGGGCTTTTCGTCATTGCAATGTAAATAAATACTTCGGTGTACCGATAAGTTTTGCTGTGATATTGCTCTCCGGGCCATGAGACAATATCGTATTAAGGTTTGAACTAAACTGAGTTTTCGTAGTGTCCACCTTTCCAAATTTCAATGCTATTTTATTCATCTTGTTCCTATACTGTACAACTTTTGCAATAAAAAAATCAATAATTTCTCAGAAAAAGTGAAATTATTATTAGTATTTTATGTTGATAACAAGTAATATTTGATCATGTCTGTCGGAATCTTCGTAAATAATAACTATAGTATTTTATGTGACGTTGTTTCTTTCTCGCCGATGCAACATCAGTTCATTCAATATGTTAAAAACATTTATGTACTAAAATGCTGTTACCCCATTTATGGTGTTACCTTATGATACAACATTTTTGTAAAAAGAATAGCAATGAAGCATGATGGACAGTAGAATCTATGAATATTATTACCCTTATATAAATAGAGTTTAATTATACATATCAATTAACGGGTTGCCCAACAGACTATTGTTAAATACCCACTTATTCCTTACCCTATACATCCTCCTTGTTTCTCAAATATTTCACTGATACCACAGTATCACTATTTCCACTGCTTATAGTACATTCTTATTCCTACCCTGATGCGTCCAGACCATTCCACCGTCTTTTATTGTTGAATGCCAATATCGCAATATAATAGGATGATTCAAAGAAAGTAAGCCTTATCCTCAAAAGTTAATTAATCAAAATGGCGGACTGTGGCCACCCGAAGTTCTCCTAGATACCGCCTCTAGTGCTTGTATTCCATTCACCTTGGGTTCATACCTTCTAATACTGTGGGGCGTTCTGGGTAAAGGAAAGCTGGCGACGTTGGCGCCGCCACTTCCGCGTAGGGATCATTTTCTTACCCTCGGCAGGGGAGAGAGTCGCTTCCTATCTTTTTTTTCTGCCCAAGAACAATCAATCTCCTCTTCTCTTTTGCTCCGGGGTTTTCGTCATTTGTTCTGCCATTGAAATGCTCTGTAGGGTCCCCTTCCACAAAGAGCGACAAGGTAGTGGTGAGAGTGAGAACTAAAGGGGGTATGGGCAAGCCGAAGCTCTGTGAGACAGACCTCCCGAAATAATATTTTTGGGGAAATAATATTCTCCCCACCCCCCTCCCCCGTACCCTGCCTCTGCTCCCCCATGACCGTCTCATCTTCAGGGTGTGGTGGTGGGAGTCTTTCATTCGAAGATTTCGAACAAAAAGACTACTTTTCTGCGTAAACCTGGCACTCAGTATGATTTTTCCGGGTGTCATTTAGTCAGGGTTAAGAATGAATCGGAGCCGTAGAGTTTTTGAAGGATGTTTACCCCCGCGGGAATGAATTATCATCTCCAGGAAACGTCACGAAGACAACTTTTTCATCCGCTCCGAAACTCTATATCAATCGCTTTCTTGTCTCACCTACATACTGCGCAAAACCTCTCTAGGATATATGATCACAAACAATCGTGAATGATCATTGACGTCAACGGGATAAGTGAAAAAAATGTGCACGAAAAATTAGTTGTGCTGCATCAATGAGCTAGTTCCCATTAAAGGAAAAATACGGACTTTGCATGAACAAGATGTAGATATGTTTCTTTGTTCAATTAAATTCACAGAGTGCGATGCGAGTATTAAAAGGCATGCATACCTATCACGTCGACACATTTCGGGGTAGACTTTGACAAAATAGTTATAATATTGCTATATATAATCCTGTTAGGATGACTCATTTTTAATAACCTTTTCCATCCATAATTTCTCCGTATATCTCTATCCTTATATTTTCCGCCTCTATTGTTTCAGTTGAACCTAATTGTTGCGTCATGCCCACCCGCCTGATTTTTTAGACTTAATATTTCTTCTCAAAGTTGAAGTCAATTTTTAGTTTCTTTTTAAATATCGTTTGGATGATATTTTGTGTAATTGGACATTCAGGAGGTAATTGCTCCTGAATTCTTAACGTCTCATTTAAGGTAAATATGTATTTATATATTCTCTTTGTCGTAAACTCACTCGACACTTTATCATATAGGCGCTAGCTAGTCAGAAAAAAATTTTCTTTAGTTTCCATCGCTCTTTGGCTCAAATCCTCGCACGTATTTTTTGTCCAAGAATAGGTGGAATTGTAGACTGCCACGGTTGGAACTGATTATCTCTTATTTATTCTGTCTTTTCCGAATTGAGTATTAAAAAAATCCAATGTCCAGATTACTGATTGCATCGACATTTATTGTATCATAAATAAATACTGATGAAAAAATACCTACTATATATACCAAATCAACAATTTATCCCTTAAGAATTACGATTCCATGAAATAACAAAAAGATATTGCCATAGAATTTTCACGGCAAAATCAACGTAACTCCTGGATACGTATCTAAGTGCTAACTATTGTCTTTCCTAGATTATAGTTGGTTAATTAGTTATGGAGAAGTCCGAGTGCTTGAGATAATTTGCGCTGTTCATTGCAGGTAGGCAGATTAAAAAATGAAGGGTAACTAGAAAATGGAGTGCGTAGTGAAAGCCTTGGTCGGCGGTTGCTGTCATTTAACGAAAACCGCCTAGGAGACTACAGATTTGCATCCCTTGTGACTGGCGATGTACTGTTCAAGAAGAGTTATTTTTATAACATCGAAGTTGGTATATTTATCCCGCAACAAAAAGCTCACTCACGGGATTCGTCGGAAATAGGAAATTGGGATGTGGGAAACCTCTTCTCCTAGATTATACCGAAAAGTAATTATGGTGGTATTTCAATTTTTTACTTGATGCGCACAAGTATGTTCCAGTGAAACTTGTATTAAGCGGCCATCATAGGACTCATGAGATTATGGCTGCTAAGGAGGTGACAGCTGAAGGAAGGGGAAATTTATATTTCATGTATGCTTGGCTAACTCATTTGGAACCCGAAAAAAAGAGGTGACCGCTTAACGGAGGTAGCCACGATGGCAGGTTTCACTGGTTTTACTTTTTGTGATAACACTTTGCTATTGCTATATAGCTTTAATTGCTATATAATCTACGCAAATTATTATCACTCCTATATTCTGATCTAAGCTGTTTTTTGCAAATGAAATGTTCTCTCTTCTTCTTAAGGACAATGGATTTGTGTTTGCATTAACATACACGTCGATTCCAGAATTCTAGAATTCCAGAAAGATTTGATCCAAGTTCTCGTCATATAGAGTTGCGCACCCGGGAAAAGAACAAAGATCCGCGCGGTGTGGTTTTTATCTCTTTCCCTCTGGTTCCCGCTCTGCCCCCTCTCCCGACTCTGTCATGCGCCAATTACCGTTTGAGGGAGAACGCCCCTTCTAAACCTGCTCGCGTGGCTCGTGAAGCCGTGAAGCCCGCCACTGTCGGCTGGTTATGGCATGTTAAATTCGGTCCCTTGGTTTCCATTCTCTCCGCGTCCGGGCTCGTGGGATGGATACCCGACCTAAACCCAGCACCGGCGCGCAGTCGCTGGGCGACACTTGCATAGCTGCACTTCCCGTGAAAGCGCACGGCTTGTGCACCCTCGCATGAGTGCTGACCCCTTGGTGCACACTTCCCGTTACAAGCCTCGCTCTCCGACCTCTCCCCCCCCCCCCCGCCTGCCCGCCCACGAAACCGCAGCCCACACACCATGCCCCCCTTCCAGCCCGCTCCACGACGGGCATCCTAAATGTGAGCCCATGGTGGTGTGTTGCTCCCCACCCTTCCTTGTTCGGCCGTTCCCGTCTCATCTTACGCCTAGGTTTATACTCCTAGGTCCTCAATGATCCGAGAGAGCTTGAATAATTCCGTTTTACCGCATAGAGCCGTAAGGCCCTTCCCTTCCTTTATCCGCAGTCAACCCAAACTATACTCGGTTTGGTTCTAGTCGAGCGTGACGTGGTGTGGGAGTTATGACGACTTCACGGCTTTCCCGCCAACGAGCGGTGGAGAGCTCGGGAAGTGCGTCGTTGCCAAACTTTCCTTGGATATTGGAGGGCGTTATCACCGCGTGAGCTGTAAGAAAATAAGAAAGGCTTCCTGGATAGTCGGATACCCTGTTGAACTCCACAAAACTTGCCCGTGTTCTCACGCTTGCTTGACCATCGAAGAATATAAAACGGGATTGAAGGGAAGCGAAAGGTTAATCTTTGATATCGGTGGTTTACTAAGACTGGCGAAATAAATTCTTAAGCCCGATATATACGAGGCGTGGAATTGCACAATTTCTAATGGCGTGTTTTTTTTCAATCTGGCGTGCAAATGTTACTCATTTTGAATTTAGAGCAGGGGCTAATTTGCCTGATCGTTATAATGTATATTGTCGCATGCGTTCATGCAATTTACCGCTTTACAGTATTCAGTTTGAAATACACCGTCATATTTGAAATTCTATACATCAAATTGTGCAATTACGTGACCCGTGTAAAACGGAATTTAGTGAAGGCTATGCTTAGAGCAATATGAGTCTGGATAATTAAATATATCAACTCTTGGAACATGAAGGAAATACCTATACTCAAAGTGTAAAGTATACCAATCTTTCTGTAATTTATAGTTAAAGCATGATTGTAATCATGGGAAATTAGAATATAATTTTATGCTTAAAGTAACTGAATATCTTCAATTTCGTAAATTTGGCACGAAGTTGTTTGTGGCCATACACCAATAAAGACTAGAATGATATTAAAAGAAGCATGGGTGATGGTAATCAAGGTTTACGTTGGTGATCAAAATATTGTTAATTCTAGGAAGAATATAATAATAATTCCTTTATTTCCTAAGTCATTTCATGTTCACTTGCGTTCATACGCGGTGAACGTAAATAAGGCGTGATTGATCCGGATAATTAATGTCTGTCTTCATTTCAAAACTCATAGGCGTCTCACCATGGTATTCGTGTTAAGAGGAGAGATAGAATGATATCACTAAGAGCTAAACGTTACGTATGTTTTTCCATCAGCTGTAACAAGCAAATAATCTTACTTATGATTTGTTGGCAATTCATCTAATTTTCATAAGGATTCTTCTATCTATTTTGTATTATTTGTTTTTTCGATTCTCTCCATTTGATGGAATTATTCCGTGTTGCACCCAGATTGCATTAGCTACACATGCAATTATCATCGTCCTACATCAGCTGTAATTTTCCTACCTTTTCTTTTATTTTCTTTTCCTCGCCCATACAAATTCACAGCTGTTTCACCCAGTCGGCACTTTGCAGGAATTTGCGCCCATTTTCACGAGTAGCACATATCTAGTGAATACTCGACTCATGGGGAATCTAATTTTTTAATCTAGGATTTTGGCAATAGTCGGCCCGTGGGTAGTCCTAGAATTGAGATTAAGTAATAAGCCGACTAAATAGTACTGGTGTTGCATATTAAATTTTATTCAACTTTTTGTCATTTCATACACTTCCAAAAATTATATGCATTGTGAAATGAAAAATCTGACGCTTGATCAACATCACCGAATGGTCGTGAAATTGTATTACATCGGCTTCTACAAGAAGCCAATGTAATACAATTCTTCTACAAGAAGCCGATGCACGGTCATCTATGAAATGAGCAAAGGATTTTTGAGTTTCACTCCGGGTGGTGTTGTTACATTCTACCAGGGTTGCAACGCCAGAGTGTGCCATGGTCATGAGGATAGTAAATTATCCATTTTTCAGAATACTGAAAGACTCAGCCGTTATCGTGATGTCGATTGCTTAGAATACCGTCGAAAATTTGGTAGATTTCTGCAACATCACCCAGTATGAAACCCGAGATATTTTTAGCCAAATTATTCACCGGTAAAACCTTGACTCTTCTGTGAATCATAACCGCAATGCTATGATATATTACAATAGGAATAAGAATATAGAATGTGTTTTGTCTTAATTATTGGGTTTTTGATTCAATTCAAAAGGTAAATCGATTTTCTGCAATTGATTGTTACCAAAAGTCCATTTTCCGGCGAACCTTCTATGACTATCTTTAAAACTGAGCATGATATTAAGGCAGCTTAATAACATTTAGTTCAATTTCGCGATTTCCCTCTTCAAACTATTTTCCCCATTTTTTCTCCTTTTTAAGACTAGTCACCTTAAAACCGGGTCTCCACGATATCTACCCGATCTTGTTCCTTTGAAACTCGCAATCCACAGTCCACAATAATCCACAGGATTGGAGAACGTGTCGGTAGCTTAACTAGCCGATGCTTTACCGATAGATCCAGGATCGAGTCCTGGGCAAGGTGGATAAGTTTACCTCTATAGAACTTCGCGTTCATGTGCACCTGTGGATGAATTCTTAATGGCAATGCCGTGGATAGTCCCACTATCCTGAAGATTTGATTCTTTTTCCATTGAACTATTCTGAATGTGGATAATTAAATTGGGGATATTGAATTTTTTTCTGTCATTCAGTTAAAATATTTTTATGTAATCATATAGCTTTCGGCTCCACAGGCGGTATGGGAAAGTCCTCATGTGCTATACATAGGGAAACGGGTTCAAGGCCCGCCTGGGTGGGTCGAGATCCTGGATATGTTAGTCTGTGCTGTAGAGTTCTGCTGGCTTAACGTGATGACAAGCCAAGCCAATGAGTTCCAAGGGGAGCTCATTGAAACGAAAAGGACGAACTCTACCAGTATCCTTAAATTATAGCGTTTAGAATTAGACAAAAATAGTCACTCCGACATTCTAGTTGCGATTTTCCACCTGAGTTCCCGAACTTTTGTACCACGTGACGTAAGGAGTTCATTCTTGGCGTAGAATCATATTGTGTAAATTTAGTTCTACTTCGAGTCACGTAGTACTGTGGTCTCAACTCCCTGCACTTGGACCAGTTCGGATGTGTGTGAAGAGTATTAAATGCCATCTCCCAAACTTGGTTCCCTCGTATGCGCCGCTGGACGTGGACGTCTGGGAGGGGGGTGGATATGGCGGTCGGGCGGGTGCCGTACCCCTCGTTTTTTGGCGACCGCAGCACTGCGGGAAGCGAAAGGTGACCGTTGACGCATCTTATTAGCTGCAGAGCGTGACCTGCCGGAAGTGGGTGGGGATTCGGGAGGTCTTTTGGCGGCTGCGTTGGCCTAGGGCGGGAGTGGGGGGGCTGTAATGGAATTGGAGGTATCAGCCTGCTAAAGCTTTGTATCCCGCTGGGAATATTTCGTTTTCGGAGTAGTAAATTGCATTTGAAATTAGGATCCTAAACGAAACGAAAACAAAATGCCCTCTTTGAGCCGTAAAGTTAATTTTTATGTGGCGAAATAATACTTATTTGTATTTGACATTATTCCTTATTCAGACTGACATGTTCATGAGCAAAACGTATTTTTGTGTTCTGCCTATTACGGATTGAGACTATTATTATTTACGCATTTTTCAGCACCCGTCTTAAATATTCTTCTACATCTACATCTACGTAATACCCTGCGAGCCACCACGAGGGTGTGTGGCAGGGAGTGAAGATCACCAAATATGCACTATTGCCATGCAAGTAGGATATATAAGGTAGACATGCTAGAAAATAGGGACACAGTTTATGAGCTACTACAGTAGATTATTAGTTATTACAAGTAATTGCAGTAGTTATTACAATAAAATATTAGTTACTACAGTATAGTACAGGTTAAAATCTACATATGAAGGAAGGGATTATTGGTAGTTATTACATGCATCATACACTACAGACTATTTTAACTATATTTCACCTACCTATCCCTTTTGCTACGTTGCCTATTGTTCTCTCTTATGGTACGCGGGAAAAATGACATTTTAAATCTATCGGTACGACAATCTATCTCTCTAATCTTGTGGATATGGTCAAACCTAGCATAATACGCAGGGGTTCTTAATATGTATATATCTAACGTCATCTGTGAACAAATCGGTTTCGAATTTACTTAAAAGGTTTAACCTAAATTTTAACCTGCGTTCTGATAGTAATTCCCATTCTAGTTCTTCTATTAAACTCGTAACACTTATACAATTATCATAACGGCCTTTAACAAACCTAGCAACTCTCCTTTGCACGCGCTCTAATTCTTTTATCACACCTTCCTCGTAGGGATCCCATATACTAGCGGCATATTCTAAATGAGGCCTGACAAGTGTAAAATACCTTCTTTCTCGGACTCTCTCATCGCATTTGCCTACAACCCTTTTTACGAATCCTAATCTACGGTTTGCTACACTAGTTATTTCCCTGATGTGTTTTCCCCATGACATGTCTTCAGTGATGGTCACGCCTAAGTATTTAATTGATTCTACGTTACATATTTTGTTTTCTTTGATGCAATAATTATTCCGGGGAGAGCCATTCTTTTTCCAAAAATTCATAATCGCGCATTTCTTCAAATTTAATTCTAGCTGCCATCTATCACACCAATCATCAATCGCATCTAAATCCTTAGCTAAACACTGTCTGTCCTCTTCATTTCTAATTTCCTTATACACTACTGCATCATCGGCAAAAAGACGGAGCTTGCTATTTTTTACTACACTATTCAAGTCGTTTACGTACAGAAGAAATAAAATTGGGCCTATCACGCTTCCCTGGGGAACACCTGATGTAACTTTTACTTCGCCTGAGCTGACACCATCTAAGAACACCCTTTGAACGCGTTCATGTAAGAAGTCTCCTATCCAGCCTACTATATTACTGTCTATTCCGTATGATGCTAACTTCGCGAGTAACTTACAGTGGGGAACCTTGTCAAAAGCTTTTCTAAAGTCAAGAAACGCTGCACTTCTTAGGTCATTTTGCCCTGTATTTTATCTCCATTTGAAAGCAACACCAACCAAGAAGAATTTCTGAGCCAATGAGTATTCAAACTGACACGTAAAGTACTTCCCTTATCGAGAGGAATGCAGTATTTTCATTGTAGCTGGCTGGTTCCGGATCTACTGCGAAACAATGCATTCATCTCCATCGACATATTACCCAGGGAGTCACTTCATGGATGTGTGGCAGGGGGTGAGTTGTCATCAAAATGCACTACTGTAGTTATGGTAACTAAAACTAGTATAGAGTAAGCAAAATCCTTCCAAAACTTGTATGGAGGCAAAATTTCTCAAACTCACGCTTTACTAAAGGCTACTGTGAAACTATGCAGTAAAAACTACATAAATTCTCAGAAATCCCCCGTTATACCGCAAACATGCACGGCCTGTTAGTACCAAATAGAAGATTAGGAAATAGGCACTATGGAGTAATTAAACTTACTAGCTATACTACCTATAGAAAAACCTAGCTAAAAGTCTCACTGAGAGCTCTTATGACCTCTTATGGTTTTCGGGAAAAAATTACATTTTAAACCTGTTTATGAAACACGAATGATCGGCGTATTACCAACCTCAGAAATCACAATAACTCTCTCCTAATGCTTTCATATTCTGGTTCAGTCAGACTTTGTTCCCAGTGAGAACGCATGGACTAGGAGATTAGTGAAGATATAGAGAGCCATGTGATTACAACAAGTGTTCCCTTTAAATATAGCCTCTTTTGAACTATCAATAAATTTATATTAAATTTACTTGTATCAAACCGAAAATTAACATATAGCGGAAAAATATCCCATTGAATAAGTAATGTTGATTGACTAATAAACGATATGTTGAATTCCGTAGATCTTGTGTGTTAAGATGTACATAGTCTATCATATCCACATCAATAATCCATAAAATAACTCAATTTATTCTATATGAGAGATATAAAAACCTAGAAGAGTAATATATTTTTAAAGCTGGTGATATTTGTAATTTGAATTAATTCTGACAAATTAGAATAACAGTATCTACGATGGTCCATATATTCGATCGATGAGAGACCGCCGCCGCAATCGATAAGGGTCCATAATGACTGCGTTAAGGCTTTGAAGTAGGTTAGTTGACAGGTAGTGTAGTTAAAAGATCGCAGGCTTTCCCGGCGAATGATATTGGTAAAATCTTCTCGGGTTTGGCACAGGGTAAGGCTATTAATGGCCAACGTTTCGACGAGAAAATTTCTATTCGTCATCAGTCTTAGCCCTTAGTTGATTAGTTCATATGCCCCCTAAAGCATGTTTATAAATCTGCCAAGTAGTGCTTGCACCATGCTTTGCATGTTCCCTGCATGGCTCTTGTGCCACGTTTCCGCAGTGCATTAAAGATTATTTTAGAAGTTTATGTAGCATTTGTAGTTTACCCGTATAGTGGTGCAAGCAGATGAAAGCCTATTTCTTCTCTCTAGGTCATGTTGGTGATGAGTCATCCCCTGCCAAACACCCTTGTGGTGGCTTGCAGGGTAATAAGTAGATGTAGATGTAAATATATTATTTCCCATTTAGTGCTGATCATTTACACTGGTAGAAATTTTCAATGCATACTAATAGCACACACTAGTGGTAAAAATGTAGTAATGCATACCTAGAAATACAGGGATAATATCGGTAGATACGCAACGATTTTGATTGAACATACATCAACGAATCAGTCACCCGTAGACCGAAAAAGTTAGTATTCTTTTCGTCAGCACGACTGGACAAGTAATATTATTGCTTTAAAGGGCTCTTCGAATACCACTGCATTTTTCAATGTCATCAACACCTATAGCGTATTGACAATACTCCTTTTCCCTTACCCCGTTCTTTCACCTCTTTCTTTCTCCTCCCCTTACGTCTCTCCCTCGATACCTCTCGTGACCTCATCGTAATCCCTGGCATAAAGGGCGGAAGTGCCTTTTCTCAGTGTCAGAAAAGCTTGCAATCTAATAAGCGGATGGATAGGTGTTCAGAGTTACGGAATCGGCGGTGGATAGGAGTAGTAGTGGGTGCCTTATTGGTGGCGCAAGTTCACGGGAGATTGGGGCTGTTGTGGAGATAATGGGGGAGGGGAGTTGACGGATGTCTCGCTCAGAGTTCGTCCGTCCCAGCGACAAAAGAAAATTGATAGATATCCCTTTATTGTTGTGGGACAAAGGCCGATTGTTGAGGCCGAACATTGAGTGATTTAAAATTGACTATTCTTGCTGTCAAGCCGTTTATTTGGTCGAACAATGGGTGGTCGTTCTTTGTAGGAATTGTGAAGAGTAAACTATACTTTCCGTTGCTCGATTTACATTCGAGCAGGGTTTGATGATTGCTGGGTTAACCTTTTTTTGCCATATTATTTTTTCTTCGGTTTAACTCCATTGTGGCAATTTTAAACAAGCAGAGCAGTGATATGACGCATATTAATTGTTATCAGCAATGTTCCATGGAAGTGAGCTAAAATTTAACGCCACTCCCTTTTGTTTTAATGTGTCCCCATGAGGCCCATTAGACGGTGATTCACGGATTCTTCAATATTGGCAATAATTGATTTCCGGAAATCAGAATGCCCTCCAAAAACATCGAGGAAGTAGTGGGATTTATCTAGAATGAATGGAGAAAAAGGTGTCATTAATAACAATAATTTTTCAGTAGTCGCCAATGTTCACAATAGTTGGGCGCAATGGAGTGAATTAATTTCGAGTCTTTTCCGACGAAATGTTTTTTACATGATATTTGAAAAGCGAGTGTCATTTTTACTATCTTCCGAACGTTTAACAATTCGCTTAATTTTCACGTATATTATCTTTATGATTAAAAAATAGGAAAATTTGAACTAACACAATTGAATAATTAAATTGCTTAGGAATAAGCATAAAATATTTCATACGAAAAATCTGAATTAAATACTAAGAGTAGACCACAAAATGGTAAATGAATGGGAATTTATTGGACTTATGAACATCGTAGCCAGGTTAGAGAATTACTTAGCATCCAGTGGGAATATGCGGCATCCCTTTCAAGCAGTTTCCTCGGAATTTTATACTAAATGAAATCTACCAGTAACAGTGACGTAAGGGGATCGGGTTGGTATGGTGGCTAGAGCACTGGCTAACTATACAGACGTACAGGGATCAAATCCCTGCGGAAGAGGGTGTTTTTCAGAGGAAACCCGATCCCTGCTTGAGTGTCTTGTGGAGGGTACTTCAAGTACAGTACTCCCTCTGTCGGATGAGACGTAAAAATGTGGTCCCCTTGGCGCCTATCGTTAAGAGCTATTGCCGACGCCGGGTTTCTATCCACCCTTCCTCCCTTACCTCTCCCTTATGGCACAAATGACCTTAGCTGTCGGTCACCTCTCTAAATATCCTATCCTATTCTAACAGTGAAATTTTTATAGATAATCGTAACAAAATTATTTAGTTCTATGATACTCATATATATTTATATGGCTATAAAAATCGCACTATATGTTTTCAAATAAGTTTATTTCTTATCATGAGCACATACTGTCATGAATGTGAATGTAACGTATGCTGAAAGAGAGATTTTGTCATATTTTTACCTCATTGCAAGAGCTCACAATTGCATGGAAGGAATATATTCTCCTCCATGGAAGATCGCCTTACATTAAGCTTCTAAAAATAATTTTATTATTAGGTCTTCAAAAAATTTTGATTAATTTAATGGTATGCTTCTATTACGCGAAATTTTGATCATGTGTCCTCCTCCTCTTCTCTCTATGCCTCTCCATTCAGTGTTAAAGTCTGGCCTATCGTAAGCAAGCGTCTAACCATCCATCCAACCAATAGCCGAGGATCAAAACAGGCCAAATCTCGCTTGAGTAAAACATATCTAATTATGTGCAAAAAAACTACTTTGCAATATCATTGACCCTGGGTAAGAAGTAGAAAAATCGGTATCGAATGTAAGTTGCAGGTGAAATATTGTGGCTGTTCGTTAAATGTGGTGAGTTTAGAACGCTGGAGTACGGCGTATGTGAGAAAGAATGTCATTTGCATGTCCCTGTTGAAGAGATTGGCTGTCTTGGGCACCTTTCTGATGATTTTCATATTATTGAATCTGCTGTCATTGAACTTTTGAAATTACTCCCATGAATATTTTTACTCGTCAAAAACGGAACTCTCCGTGTCTACCTTATCCAGTCCAAGTCTTACGATGGTCACACAAAAGAATAACGATATTTAAGCGGGAATTCGATTAGTTCCCCCCCCTTACATTAAAAAAGAAGGTATTTGGCGTCTAGTCGCGTGACAAATAAGTGAGGTTTGTCGCCAGAAATTTTCAATTTACCATGAGCGCAATATGCAATTAGCCCATATATTTTCTGAGCAATGTAGTGCTATTTTAAAATTATTTCCAATTGTAAGGTTTCTTAAGTTACCATCATGATATTGCAGCAGCTGATGCATTGGATAAGGCTAATTACGCATTCAATGGCCTCTATTTTCCTCTCTGCTATTTAACTTACGGTTATATCTGTTTTCTTCCTATATTGGATGGCATCCGCTTTTCTGCAGATCGCTTTCTCAACTTGAGTGGGCTTCAGTTTGGCGTTGCCTAAACAGTTACGTTGCAACAACTGATTAGTGTTCCTGCAAATTATTTGCAGGTTCTTGCGCACTGCCTCATTTACCATAGTGTGCATCTCGTTTTTTTAAGTTCTCGCAACTCGATGGGAATTTTAAATCAGAGAAGATAATGTCAACTTGATTGATCTTAGAGGAAGGGGTATGTGATAGGATGCAGATAACTCAAGGCGACTTTACCCATTGAAGTTGCTGCTATAGCTGCCACCCTATAGTAAGTAACTCGCAAATAGCACGTCGACAATTTAAGCACCTTAATTGGTAGAAGAATCCGATGGTTATACGCCATCCACCGCGTTTTCAGCAAACTTTCATCCTGCACTTACATGTATTGCAGAGAAACCGATGAAATCATGATCACACGAATCGGAGATTCAAAACTTAGAAGCGGAGATTAATATAGGAATACATACAATTAAATTTACCCTTCTAGCTCTCGTTGTTAGGAATATATTTACATATACATGTTTACATGGAAGTAGGTGTTTTTATATAGTATTTGAAAGGGCATATTTCTCTTTATTTTTTAAATAATTAGAATAAAATAATTTGAAAACCATGTTGGATAATCGTTTATTTTAGGATTTCCTTAATTTCGTACAAGTTCATGAATAATAAAATTATCATTGTAACTCTAATATTCAAGCAAAGCGCATTGGTATTAGATAATGAAGTATTCGACATTGATCTAATGATTTAATACATCTATCATCCAATTTTAGAGGTGAAGCTGGAAGCACCCAATAGCCATTGCGATTCCCTGAAAGTAGTTATATACCAGGAGGCGTCACTACTTTCGTCACCACCGTGGAAGTAATGTCCATGTGTGATCCTTGATCTAAGCTGTTCATCGATCGTGATCCTCACGGGAGAACTTAGGGGTGTTTCAGTAGCGCTGGGATCAAAAACCGCTCGTCCTGAATTTTCCTCGTCTGGATCACAGTCCCTCGTTTCCCCCACCTTCACCGACTTCGGAAAGGACTTTGATTGAGGGCTAATGTGGGGATGGTTGGCCCTACGTGTGAAGGAGAGAGCGAGGACGAGGGAAGGGGTTTGGGACAAGAAGCTGGGTGTACGGACGCGAATATGGAAGGAGACACGGTACACTGGGCCCGTGCATTGTGTCCCGACATTGGTGTGCGTGTATTCCTTGGGGGGGGGGTGGGATATGAGGAGAGAGGGACTTGGTTTTACCCCCATCCAGTGGCTTGTTTCCAAAACTTAGAAGCATCACCGCTGTCTTGGAAGACATCGATAACTCGTTTTCTTGTCCTCTCTCTCGAAGAGCTCCTCTCTCTATCTCTCTCTCTTTGCTCACATAACGCCTTCTCCCCGTTCTCGCCAAAAACCTTCCCAGCATCCTTTCCATCTGAGACTCTCCCCTAACTGAACATTCTTCCCCCACCGCACTCCGTTAGACTTCCTTCACTTCCTTCCTATTCCATTTCTTCTGCTCCTCCTTCTTAGCTCGGAAAACCATCCAGTATCCTCGTCGCCATGTCGTTTTTTCATTCCTTTTGACTGCGTTACACGCAACCCTTTCCATTGCGTTTCTCACAACGTTCATATACATTTACGTAAAACTTTGCCGGTCGTAGAGTGGGAGATTAGGCACGGGTATCAGGATACCAGCCTCTAAGAAGGGAGGAAATAAAAAAAGAAATAGGAGCAGAGATAGGATGTAACTGAAAGGGCATCAGCTAACAGGGTTATTGAATCGCACTGTTGCTTTTGCAGTCAATAATATTTCGAAGGGAGAAGAAATGAGTTCGGCGTGTATCTCTCTCGTTTTTGTCCTTTAATCTGTCAAAGAAATTATTGGCACTGGGTTAAAAAGGGTTGAATTTTTTGCATACCGTTAGCTCTACGAATAACCTCTGACTCCATCGGCTCTGAGTTTAGTCCTTTAATCAGCTATATTATCCGATCCATTAGCATGTAGCAGTTTCTAACATGATATGCGGCTTACAATTTTATTGTGCTTGTTCGTGAATTGAATCTTTCTGAGCAGGGTCCCGTAGTTCCTCGGTGTAGTAAGCATCGCTCTTAGAAATTTACCGTGCTGGGGATTATTGTGAAATTATTCTAGTACAAAACGAAAAATAGACTCGGTTGTTGGGATAGAGATTACGCAAATTTGTTTGGATACAATGAACGGTGTGTCGGGAAAGAAGTTTCATGATGATACAGTTTGGGAATTCCACCACTGTCCTTATAGAATAGTCTCTTCTGAGTGTGAGAGTTGGAGATACGGCTCGAATAATTTTAAACATATCTAATCACTTCACATTGAAGCTTTATTTACTTTGCGAGTGAAAGAAGTGTGTAGTTGTAAATTATGCACATGTTGTATATTTTCCACCACAAAAAAGGAAAAAAGATTCTATTTTTTATTACTGGGGACGAAGTGCTAATTTGGCTCCTGATTATTGCATAACACACAAACGTTCAAAATTAATCTTTCAAGACAGCATAAGATAGACGTCTCATAATATGAACACGGGTTTCTTTAAATAATTTTAAGTTGTAAATATTCTTAGTGTTCGCTCTCTCCGTAAATGAGTGTTGGCAAAACATATCAAGTTATCTTCTAATTCATGCATAGACTCGGGTATACACATGACGCATTTCGGTTCCGCGGGAATAATATATATTCGAATTCACATTGGAATAGGTTTAAGAATTTATTTTGTGTACCATATCTTTCTATGAACCATAGACGACTGAAAAATTAGAGGATAGAGACACAATATTTACATCTGCTTTGTCGCCTTTTCCTCCTCATTCTTTTCCCTATACCAATCTCAATCATAGTCATTGGGTGCCTGCCACATGCCCCTTTGAGCTGGTGACCGGATAATGTTTAGTATAACTAGGTACTTTATCACGTGATGCACGGTCCATGGGATGGAAATCCTAATGGAAATCTGAATTTTTAAAGGAAGCGGGGTTAGAGCAAATACACAATCATTTCCTAGTCTGCAGCAATCTGACTCACGTGGACTTTACACTCGCAACCCTGTGGCATCCAAAACCTTAACAAGACCGCCACCATGGTCAACAAAAACGACTTTTAAAGCCGTGTCCGTGACAGAACTCACCGCTAGCAAGTGCAACCTGGACCCTCATGATGAAAGGTCAATTACTCAGTCGCCTCAGAAGCGCAATTCCCGGGGATCGGATTGTGGTGGTGTGGTGGTTAGAGTACTCGCCTACCACACGGGCGGCCAGGGTTCAAATCCCTGCGGATGTTTTTCAGAGGAACCCGATCCCTACTTGAGTGTCTTGTGGAGGGCACTTCAAGTGGAGTATTCCGTCTGTCGGATGAGACGTAAAGCCGTGGTCCCCTTGGCGCCTTTCGTTAAGAGTAGGCTAATGCTGATGCTGGGTTTCTATCCGCCCTTCATCCCTTACCTATCCCCTATGGCGCAAATGACCTTAGCCGTCGGTCGCTTCCCCAAAAATTCCATCCAGTCCAGCGCAATTCCCTGTAAATCTGTCCATCGTCTGACGCAGTTCACGATGCGATGCAGAATTGTAGAGTTCAACGTGGACGGAGTCAACGACTTAAGATGAAGCCCTTTTCACCACATTGAGAGTCCGTAAAATACTATGATTACCGTACAGGAGCGTGAGACGGAACGGATGTTCAAACGACGAGTTGTTTTGTTTCCTACTTCGAAGTGAACTATTTTTTTTAATGTTCAAGACACTACATATAAAACAGGCAATGCAGAGCAGACGATATACTTTTCATTGCTTCTACTTACCTATTATCACTTTAGATAGGTCTGGGATGATGTAAACATACTGAAATTTTAAAATTGAATAAAATTATTCCAATTAACAAGCATTTCAACGCATTATAAAGACAGACACTTTCGTGATGTGATGGAGCCATTCAATAATGACAGAAAAAAAATCGCTTTCAATTTTCCACTTAAAGATATATTTTGTTTCTAGTATCGATATCACTACACCATACTGAAGTTACTACCTAATCTACTGTATAATTATGTAGTAACATTGAAATTAGCCAGTTTTAAGTCTTTTATTCGCGGATAACGGTATTTTGTCTCTTTTATTAAGCAATTTAGGCAGTACAAACGTATTTCTATCTATTCATAATTGTAGTTGTGCGTTGGCTGTGCGCAGACTTGAGATAGCAAATGAGTCAATGTTTATTGTAATTTTTTTATAAATGTGTTAGTTTTGAATCTTGGGGGGAAAATTTTTGGAGTTTGACATAAAAGTTGCAGGTGACCGAGATATAGCAATTTATGCATAGAGAATTAGAAGTCGAGTAAGAGTAAGATGCCCATAGCATGGTGGTGAAGTGATTAGTGTGATTGCGCTGGAGCATATGCATCGAGAATTTGAACCCCGCCCAAATGCTTTAGACTCGAGGTTTGCGATATGAATTTAGCCCGTTTTTTGGTATTCCAAAGATAGAGAATATGCATTGTGAGTAGAATTAGAAGTTTAAATGTGCTCGATTTTCAGACATTAAAATGTAGAAATTCGGCTATTTACAAACAATTTATTTAAAGAAAGGCAACTATTGGTTTGAATACATTGTTTTAACTTTCATTTCGCTTCAAAAAGAGGAAATGCAATGTATTAGAATTTGAATGAAGAATTCCCGTTTCTCTTTAAATTTTGTTGCCGATTCATTTTAAATATATGTTGTTCGTGTTTACGATCGTCTGTGGGCTTAACTGCCACCGAAGGTGGCAGCTGAAACTAGTAGGCATATACTTAGGTCTATAAAGCAAATCACGGACACTGAAAACTGTGGAATCGGTTTCACCTTCGCTTTCGGCCAATTAAAGGAGGTGATAGCTCCACGTTGTACTCCTACATGTACTGTTCTACGGCCACACCGCTTTTCTGCACGCAAGTGATAGCGCAGAACGGAATAAGTCCATTGTTACGTCCAATGCTACGCCATCCTCAGTCATTCTCACCTCTTCTCCTCCTCCCATTGGTATCTGTTCGCAAAACCAACCCGAGTCGTTTCTCACCCATCTTCCTTCACCTTCCTCTTCTTCCAGCATCCGAGACCTTGTTCTCCTTACTTCCTCTCCCTTTCCCCTCCTACACCCACTCTTCACACCCCTCCTTACGCCCTTTCAGACGAACCCGCCCCGGGCGCCGGGAGTCTGCCATTATTACTCCGGGTGTCGCTTTTCAACTTTTTCGTCGTCTGTTCTCTGCTTCTCGCGGAAGGCAAAAGGACGGAGGAAGGAGGAGAGGGGAGGGGGGTGAATCCCCGACGCTGATGACAAATGACTGTTACGCACTCATTTTTCTCCGGGCGCGGATGCTCCCTCACGCTCTTCTTCTGTCTCTCTCCGTCCTTTCCCGACCCCATCGCCACCCTCGGGTGCCGTCTCGGGGTTGGGGTCGGGCGTGGTCCCCTGTCCATTGGTGTTCCCCCTTCGGACGCCACTCTCTTCACCCATGCGAATATTTGGTGCGCGGTTGCACGTCCCTTGATGCGAATTCTGGATCAGTCGGAACCAGGTGGCCTCTCCTCTGCGTTTAGATTGGCCATTTTGGCAGTTTTGATGTGCTTACGTTCGGATACGATATTCGTCATGAAGTCTCACCTTATTGTACGACGCGGGTGAATTCATTTATATTGATTTTTTCGTTTTCTTATTTTCTTAAGACCTGATCAAACATTTGGCAAATGATGATCGCTTCTCTATGAACTAAAGCCGAGATTTAACATTTTAAAATGAAACTACTTTATATCGCTATAACATTTAGGTATAGGTTTAATTAGCAGAACAGCCAGATAATTCATTCAATCGAGATTCACCATATACACAAAGTAACACATGATTCATTTTTAGATAATAGTTTTAGCCAGATGAAGAAGCAAAATGAATGCTTGGATGATATTCAAATGACCGGAACCCAAAAAATTGACATTTCTACCTCCATAGTTGTTACTCGAGCTTATAATCGAAGTGACTTATCATTATGCTCCATTAAGTCTCAATTTTGTCTCCTTTGTGCTTGTAATTTGGATTGCTACGTTAAGAAGGGAATAATTCACACTCCTTTAGTAATTTCTTTTGCCAGTTGAATTATTTAACTCCAATTTTACTGATCAGTTAGATGGGAATGAATAGTATTTTTACTCTTCCCTCGTGATCGATCAGTAGTTAAAAATCTATAAGGCTCCAACTGTGGCGTCTTCCCTTATTTTTCTTCTTCCATTGCAAGTATTTAGCGCGTTGGTGCAAGAATAAGGGCGTATCTTGGGGCGACTGTCCGATGATTCGAATTACGATGGCCTTCTCTCCACGTCGTGATAGAGTAAATGTTAAATATGCCTCTGCAAGAATTCAAGAAACATACCTTTAATCCTGTTTGAGTTAATTTTAGGTGTTTAGGATTACGATGGAAAACCATGTTGACTACTTGCACCGCCAAGGATTCTTAGGTAGTTTGGTTTTAGTGAGGTTTCATGGAAAATTAGCCTCCTCGGTCCTGGCATATTGTATGCGATACACAGGTGTTTGCATTTTTTCCCGCTCAGTAACCTAAAATATTGGCAATGCGACTTGCTGATAAGTGGCAGCATCATTAAAAAGCTTGAGTGGCAGCAATATTAACTCTGCAAACATGGCTTACAACGCAAAACGTATGTATGAAGAATTTTCCAAAAATAATACTGGATATGTCTCGGGATTGAGGTGGTTAAGGAATAGTGTATATTCTAGAGAGAATGCCTCGGCGATGACATATTCCTACACTTTACAAAAGTTAGTATGTTGTTTTCCTGCTGATGAACGGATTTGCACACCTCAAAATTGCCCTCCACAAAACCTTAGTGGCAATCATAATTGCTCTGAAAACAATCTCAGCCTTTATAGGTATTAGAATTTCTCTACTCAGAGGTACACATGGTACTGCAATTATCCATTCATTCCACTTTTCTCTCCCGAGATGTTTTACTTATTTTTTCGTGGAAGAGGCTCACCTGATGACCATTCAAGGATATTGCTGCATGGGCGTTAAGTGCTTGCTCGTGTCTACTCTGGATGCTCCGATAATTAGTTGTCAGATAAACCTTAATGCACATTTTAAATGGTCAATTTTATCTTTAATCTTTTCACTTAGCCATTGTGCGCCAATGTTTTATACTTCCATCTCATTCGTGGGGGAAAGCATGCCCTTAATGTCTCATCATCAAGCCAAGGACCAATTTACACTCATTTACACTCATACACACACTGGTTTATTCTTTTACTCCAAATGATAATGTTACATTTTGTTAGTCCCTGGTCTGATCATCATTCAAATTCAGATGTTTAAAAAAGGATGAGCTATTTTTTTGTTTTCACGGTCAAGTCATTTCATTCTGTTCCTGTATTCATTCGTAAATTAGACGTGAAATCATAAAAACTCCTTTGGGGGCCGATCAGCCGTTAGTTTGCTTGCATTGAGGAATTTCTTCGGGAATTAGTTTCCATATCTAGGATGAATCCTACTCATAAAATCATGCTCATAAATAGGATGGCCGTTAATACCCATGTTTTTATCATTCACTGTTACTCATCTGGAGATTATCTTATCTGTGGCGACTTTGTCTTTACTTAATCAACGTTAAGAATACTTCACTCGTTAATAGGAAGTTCACTGTTCGAGTTACTTTATTTTACATTTTGAACTATATTCAGGTCTTTCCCTTAAAATGGACGTTTCTCAACTTCCTGGATTATGAGACGTAAGACTTTCTTCCGGAAAAATGAATACATCTCTGTTTTAGAGATAGATTCAGTCACTCAATATGAGAATTTATTTCGCTGGCCTTTTGGGCAATTTTTCTAGTCCTAAACGCATGGAGAATTAAGAATCCGTCAGTTCTTGTTTTCAGTGTTTTTCTCGTGACTTGAAAAATTATTTTATTTATAATGAAATTGTGTGAAAGCCTTTAAAAATTTGTTTAATAAAAGAAAGAAAACTCTTAATATTTTTCAAACATCCTCAAAACAGAGTTTTTCTCTATCGTTGAGTCTGACAACGTTTTTTAAGGCTTTAGTCAAGCTTATTGTAGTTTATGTAGCTGTATAAATCAGATAAATTAATCTATCATTGAATAAAATTAGTTTATATTGATGTTTTTGAGTGAATTAATTATTAAGGCTTTTTATCTTTGCACCGATTGTCAATAAGACTAATTATGGTCTCGATGTAGTCTTTCATTATGAGGCCTCATAGCAATGATATATTAGGAGGGTGGACAAAGAGGGATAATTTCGTGATTTTGCATGCTAAAAACACATATTTTAGTGTTAGTATTTATAGTGTTCAATGATTACGCTAAATGTTAGACGGAAAAATTAAATGGAAAATCTGTGAATCACGAATTCAATAGTTTTTATAGACGTCTAAAGTCTGTTTTTGGCTCTGAGGAAATATGCTTTGAGGGGGGTGACTTTGTTTATATGGTAAAAAGTTTTCTTTGGAAGTTTATGGAGGGTGATAAATTTAAGAAAATAAGAAAGATTTGTGGAGGAAAGTTTTCAGCTGAGGAGGGTGACAATATGCAAGGCCTAGTCCGAGGAGAATTTGTCTTCGTAGCCGCGAAAGTAATGCAATTGAAAACGGAATCTGGGGAAAGATGCAAAACTTCTCTTGCCGGGAGTCGTGCGGCCAAACAATATATAGCCGTGTGCCTTTGGTGAACATAATTAGATAATTTCGTTGGTTTTTACTTTATAAAAGAATATCTTGACATAAGTTTTCTCCAAAAGTACCAATAAGACTATTTTCATCTTTATCAAATAAATAAGTATCTATATCAAATAAATTGCTTCCTCATGGTCCTTTTTTGTCATTTATACATTAAAATATACCTGCGAGCTATATATTATGTTCTACAAGTCTTTTGCCCGTTGAAGAGTTTTTTTTATACTTACCCTTGATTAATATACCTACACCTTGCATAATTTTACTGAAAAACCCTAAAATCATTTTTGCACTTAATCCAAAAATTACTATTTATTTGTGCATGGCTAATCTCTATCGACATGAATGTTATCGCTGCACTTGATGAAATGTTTTCTTTGCTATTATTACAGGTTCAGATTAAGATTTAAATATTTTTAGCTCTCTTTCACTAGTTTTTCTAAGGTTTTATCTGATTTTATTCATGGTGATGATGAAAATAAACACTACCTAATTCAAGTGCCTTCCGTACTTGCCTCAAAGTGCGCTTTGAAGTACTTTCTCCTTTCCTGGTCTAAAAATGGGTTTTCTTATTATATTATACCAAGAGTAACCGTATTACATACAACAATACGCTAGCTTACGGTAATCATAGTCAATTCCTCTAGGGACGACCTATTGGTAAGAGCAGAAAAAGCTTATGAAAGGCGTTTTACTGCGTAAAGATTGAACTCCCGGCGATTCAGATGTTGGATATTAGTCATAAGAGATACAACCACGTTTAAAATGTAGTGCTAATTTAAGAAAATTTCCTGGATCAATCAATATATTTATATGAGATTCCCTACAATCACTAAGGAATCCGGAGCGTGTAAAATATGTAGGAAGGGAATTGGTGTTTTTTCCGAAGCGTTTGTGATTAGGTTACATGACTGTTTTGTTATAATGGACCACTGTGTTGTTAACGGTGGTAAATTACAGTGCTAAAGTAATTAAAATACCTGAAGTTAGCATCAAAACGGAGGAATGCGGTATAAAACCCGTTCGCATTTGGTACTATATGGCTATAAAAATATTTTGCTGTGTTTGATATCCCCCTGTTCAACTATATTACGTTATGATTTCTCATGCTGTTTCACACGATGATAGGAATAGGTAGCGTGATGCAATGTATAGTGACATAATAACTCATAAAATTAAAAATAGTATAGTATGTATTTAAACTTTCGTTCTTCTTTTTGTGATGTTTGGTCATTCACTGAGGGAAAATGAGAACGATTTCATTTCCGTCCTTGGTGTTTTTTCTCGCTCCCTCCCCTTAGCCTCTTACGCATCTTTTGTCTCACCCAATTCCACCACCCTTACGCTGCAGAACAAGATAGCCACATTCCCGTTCTTCGACTCTCCCTTGCTGTCGGAGGTAAATCACGAACGCAGGGCCCAGGCGGGTTCCTTGTGGGAGACCGCCTAGTGAATGCTCTCGGGCCACCGCCACCTGTATTTATGCTTGCCGTACGTTGTAATGCATCCTTTTCGTGAACCTCCTCTCTCTGCTACCGTTCTTTCTTTCCTCACTGTAAATTCACGCCTCTTGTGCATCCTTTCGTAATTGTTGACGACAGTGGGACGATAATGACGCCAAGACATCGATTTACTCAAGGTGAAACGTGTCACACAATTTGCATTTTGACTTGAAATGTTAGTTAACCTAAATTCCTTTGATGGAATTCTGCAATAACATACTCGTATCTCTTTGCTGACTTTAAAAACGACCCAAAGTTATTTTGGATAATTTTATCGCCTTATGGATGACGTATCGCAGTCTATGATGAATACCTACTTGATTCTACAGAAGAAGACGAAGATTTGGGGTAATTTATAGAAAGTTATTGGGAATAACCCTGCGAATAATGGTATTTGAGTAAATAACGAACACTAACTTCATATCTTACTATTTTACTTAATATTTTGCCGATGATAATTTATTTCTGCCAACATTTTGTTAATGCTCACATATAGTTTCCATTTTGTAACAGGTTCAGAATTGGTGCCTCCGCCTAGAAAAATTGTTTTGATATTCAGAGCTCCCTACCAGCCTAATATTGCATCATAAATTTTATAAATCCTCCTAACGCTTCTGACGAAGAGAAATGGTTATGGTTCCAAATTTTCCAGTAAGTGCAAGTATCATAATTTCCGACATTACCGTTCTTTGCTTCGCTTTATCCCTTCACCATGCTCGTTTCCTCTTATCATATCACAGGAATTTTCCGAATTTTTTGGTGTAGATTCGGATGGATATCGGCAGTTAGAGATCGATTTGAAGCGATTTTGTATTCCTGGAGAAAAATGGATTTCGGAGAGGATCAATTCCAAATCGCCCATCTCTATTTCCTTCAAAGCGGGGCGAGAGGCATAGGATCGGCCTAGATTCCTCAATTTCTTAGGGGTGTTTTGGGAGAGTGAGAAGAGTGTGGAATCTTTCGTTGGGACGAGGGTGGAGAAGCGATGGCCTTTTGTGGATAAGGACAGGGGTGTGAGTGCGTGAGGGGGGAGGGTGCTGGTCGGAGGGTGGAAAGGACGACACAGGATGGATGTCTGGGGACTGGGGAGGGGGGGGGGGAAGGAGAGAAAAGGGGGTTCGAGATCTTTCTGACGGATAAATGCGATGGCTGGAAGATGGATAGTGGTGCCTTGTGAGATGACTGATTCGTCCAGGGGAGAAGGGTAGGGGAAGGGGGTCGCATCATCTTATATGTCCCTTTCCTTCCTGTTCGCCTCCCTTTCATCCCTCCTTCCTGTTATCATATTATTATTCTTCATCTTCTCCCCACTGATTTTTTTCCTCTCCTCTCCCCCCTTCACCCTCTGGTCTTAGTCGTATTTCAGACGCCGTGCGCTGGTTGCCACACGACAATTACACGTGGTATGCATCAAGCTTTTTGATTCTCAATAATGTTCATGACATGCGAAAGCGATGATTGAGAGTGCTAATTATTCCCAGGAATATTACAGAAATCCCTCTTCTACAAAATTCCGGCAATATTTATTTCTTTAGCTAAAAGGAATAAATGTCTTAATCTTTTTTATTCCATCTCGTCCAATTTCTCGTAATTTTTTTAGCGTTCGTACTAATACTCTTTGGATTGTGTGATACTTTATGTGACTGTTAGTAACTCTTATTTTATTTCGTTACCAGTTTTTTCAATTTATTTATCTTTGACGCTCGCCTGTGTGGAAGGACTCCGAGCTATTTTGAGTATTAGTCAAATTAATTAAAATTAATTAATAAACAAATACTGAAGCAGCAATTTCAAAGAAAATATATCGTATGATAGGTAACTTGCTTGGTGATATTTGACAGTCTGAAGCATAAACACAATTGAGTTGAATTCTACGGTTTGGGAATAAATTGCTCATTAGTTATGTAGATCGTGGTCTCGTAATCTTGGTAACTAAATGTTATTAATTATTCCATCAATTAATCCATGCCCAGAGAGGTGAAAAACAGCTTTTGTTCCATAAAAATCAACGCCAAACGAGTTGAAATACTTTTTATGCCTCCAATTTCCGTTTCTCCGTAATCTCATTTCACTGGCTGCTCTTTTGCGTATGACGCCTCATTTTTTGTGTATGGCCTGCACATATAATTGGAAATGTTGGAGAAAAATATACTGAGAATTTTAAGATGGCATACGTTAATTATTGTCAAAATGCCCTCGTTTTTTGTTTTCGTTAACAGCCAAACTTGAGGCTCAAATTCATCATGACAAATTTATTCCTTATCCGTATGAACCCTTTTCAAAGACGATAGAGTTCCTTTGAATAGAGAAAAGTTTATTTTACCTAGCACAGTCTCTATCTAAGGGACACAATGAGGACTGATTGGGGAAGTGGGATTTTATGGAAATCATTACGAATTTTGTTTCTGGAAATTTGACTTCTCATTGTTTCTGTATTTAGGACTTAATTTCAGATCTCTGCATCTATATATTCTCGGTAGAAATAACAAAGGCAGTATGTTCTCCATTCATTTTAGCTCACACCATTCAACCCTCAGCCAGGTGTTATATGCAAGACTTAGGCTCAGTAAATCCTGAGTCAACAAAATGATTACTCATTCTTCCGTCAATATTAATTTTTGTTATAAATCCTGATCATAATGTGCATGTCTGTATGCAGCATCTTCTGCTGAAACTCACGAGACAGTATTTTGTAGAGCACTTGTCCCTTTTCAATATAGCCAATTAATTTATCCCGATCCAAAGAAACATGATTGCAAAATATTATTAAAATCCATTAAGGTTTAGAAATTTAATTGTGCTAAAAGAATGTAATTTCACTTAGACGTTGAATTTTTTGATGTCTTGATTCTTTTTTTCTTGGATTATCAATATAGATGAGGGCGCGAGGTAATCTTGATTTTGCTGAGCTTCATGCCATGTAGCTTCTTCTATAACTTGCTGAAAGAAAATCTCTGAAATACACTCTTATTTAATTTGAAAGCCCACCACTAAGAAAATTAGGGCCAGATTGACGAGAACATTTTCTACATTACATTACTGTAGAGTAATCTAGGAGGGCAATATCAAATTTGGATCTCAAATTAGATTCATACTAGTTCCTGTCTCTCTCGGTGTTTTTACTTGCTTTTTCTTCTAATACTCACATTGCATTTCAATAGATAGGAAACCTCGGTGGTTTTCTAAAGATGCCAGAGAGTGGAGGTAGAAAACTCTCCCCTTTCAGTTAATTGCAGAGAGAGGCTGGGAGCGTGTATTAAGTATTACTTACGCACGAGCGTGAATACCAAATACACGCATAATTTAATATTATTGTCTCGCATGGCGCCAACCGCAGCTGGGAATTGAGCTAACAAGATTCCCATTCAATCTAGCTTCAGTAATCTCTCCGCTAATTGGAAATCCGTGTTGGGAATAAACGCCTAGCACTATAGCGCTCCAAAGACATTCATGGGGTTTTGACGTTTGCTTGTTGAGATAGTGTGAGGATAAGCGAGAGCCCTAAAACCAACCCATTCTCTTTTACCACCCCCTTCCCTATTTTCCCTTCCCCTAACCCTGTCATGTCCACCCGCCACCCCAATCACTCTACACTCCCACTTCTTGAGATCGTGTTTTGTGTAGTCGTACTCACCCACGCTGTATTGCCGCCTTCTTCCAGTTATTTCTCCGCCTGTTTATGCCTTTGCAAAGTATCTATCTGACTCACGGAGGTGTAAATATACCGAATAGGCGCAATATATCAGACTTGCCTGTAATTTGAAAAGTCAAATCTTAATTCACAACATATTCTGCATTGTTAAAGGTATCTTTACACCAGACATATCACTTGCTCAATGCACTGTTTTCCGTTCAATTGGAAAAACATCAGCGCACATGCTTCCCTTCTTTGTAGATTCAGTGTAATCCATGATAGATCTGGAATATAATTCATATGCGCTTATAAAAAAGAACTTTGTTCTCGTATCCGCATGTTTCTTGAGTTGATTTTCAGTGAAAACTTCAAATTCAGTAAAGATATAGTTTGCGATTGAGTTAAGAAAAGAGAAAGCCAAAATAATTCTAACTATATGTTGAAATGTGCTTAATCAGTACATTCTCTGTCAACGTGAACATCACGCAACAATAAGTTTAGCCAACATTTAACATTGTTATGTCGTAAATGAAATAGTGGTGACAAATCAGTACCATTGCACTCTGGTATATCAATTTCGTGATGAGTGTTTAATTTTTTTATGAAATAACATTTTTATTGTGTGATATTTGGTCTGGTACATTTATAGTCCATTGTGTTGTTGTAGAGATACAAAAATTGCTGGTTGTATGAATTACTAGCAAATGTACCCGTTGAAATTCAACGGGGGATGAAAAAAAGACAGAGCATATAGGTTGTAGGTTCGAGTCGCTCATGAGGTTTATTTTTTTCTAGGCAAATCAGCTATAATTTTAGTTTTATTTTTTAATTTATCAGATGAAAACCGCTTTACATTATGTTTACCGAGTTTGCATTCCAGAATTTTTCCGCATTAATATAACATCGTGGCATTCTCCGGTTTTACATGGGTCCAACTTAAATTAGTACACTTGAAATAAATTTTGCCAGTTTTAGGTAAAAGTATCCCTGAAAATATCGTAATCGGCAACATTTCAGTATACGGCTCAGATTTCCACTGGAATACTTATCTCTAGATATAAAACCCAGCCGCCATTGTAAAGATCCCCTTTCCTTCTAAAGCTAATACTAATTCTAAGGTTACCATGGAAATATCCTATTGTTGATAGAAGTAAAATTCGTGCTGTTGACATTAAAAACGCGATTTCTAGGAAAGTTTTATTCGTATAAGAAAATTGAATAAAAGAATAAGAAACTGCAATTTTTGTCCATCTAATGGCGAAAACTATAGTGTGCTATCTTTAGTAAAACTAATTAAAATATGCAAAAAGAGAAGCCTCTGCACTTGGGCCAAAATATTTAGACTTGAGTTTTTCAAACGCATAACACACCAGACTGTCCAATACGCTGCCCTTTGGGCCCAGGGGTCTTCCTTATAGTACCAATTTCCTTAAAAAGCTTTACTGATCCTATGTGTGAAATTTCACTAAAATCGGTTCTCTCGTTCAATACTTATGAGGCTTTTAAGAAAGCATTCTTTTGGACCTTCGGCCCTCTGGGGCCCTAGCGTGACTTACGACCCCATGATTGTTGTACATTAAGTACTGGTATATGGTACGTGGTTCTAATACAGGCAAGAATTATCTTCCAGGGCCAATTTTTGGCGATAAAAGGGCCCACTTGAGGGCCTCTTAGGGCCTCAAGGCCCTTGTTATATAGCCTATGCGTGAACCAGATATATTAAGTATCTTCCTGCCCAATTTTGTTTCAATCGACTCCGTGGTTTATGATTGAATGAGTAACAGACAGACAGCCGACACCACTAGATTTTTATATATTAGTAAGATTCTTTCAATGAATTACATCCTCGACGTAGACAAACAATAGACTTTCAAAGTAATGCTTGTATCAGATTTCATATAACTATTTTCTTCATTGATGATATCTATTCCCTAATATTGCGCGACGGTTCTCTCCCCAAACTCAGATACCAATCAGACACTAATTACCAGTGTTCGAGAACGTAAAACCTAAGCGTTTGGGTAACAGACATGAAACGTGGGACAGAGATCACTTGGAGGCAAATAATTAATTGATTTTGAAATCCATAATTGAAGATGTTTGTGGGATTTTCTCCATATTTATCGCGAATAATGTTAATCATCTGCACAAATTGTCTTTTGAATTTATAATAGGTGAATTCTATTGCTTCCAATCACGCCGATTTCTTTGTTATCTTTCCTCGTTTTGTATGAGTAAAGCAAGGCCGTGGATTCGAAGTGTTGTGAGAAAGAAGTCGAGAAGAAAAAAGCCCTAATAATCAAATCCTTTTTTTATTGTAGAGCATTATTTGAGCGTAATTTATCGGAAACGTCCATTTTGCAGTTTTTGTCTGCCTCTTGCACACAGAGAAAACGTTACTCTAAAGCCTGCGAGATCACCGCTCCGATTTTGGGCAGACGTCAGGCTACCTAATTTGAAGGGATGTGTGTTCCCACAGACAGACAACAATCTAGATAGCAGGGTACCATTATTAATTGTATTTACAAGCAATTTAACTCACATTTAACTTTGATCACATGATTAAAAGATTTTTTTGGAGAAAAATACTTTTTCACTATTGGGAATGATAAAAATTACGGAAGAATACCTCTTTCCGTTCGTGTAAACATTGAAATGCATTCGACATGCCTCATTATATCCGATTCATGACAATGAAAAATGTGGCATCTTTCTTTGCCATTATGAAGCAAAAAATATAAAAATGCGCTTTTGCAATTCTGAACGCGAAGGACTAACACATCATTACTTCAGGTATATAACAGGAGTCTAACAGAAAAATATTCTTATTTATATCTGAAAGAAATTTGGCAAGGTGTTTCAGAGGTATTCGATGATATGTGTGGAAAATAATCCTCTCCTTCACTGAAAATACTGGAACACTCTAAGCTTAACAATTGGATTTTCAACATTTAATGGTTAATATAGCGTGACAATGTTCTTAGAACAAGCTAATAGCACGTTGGGGAGAGAGATACATTCCGCGCAAAGAATAAGATTTGCTGGAACGATGTGTGAGATGGATCTATCCGTTAACATCAAATGCGTTTAAATGTATAAACCGTCTCACCAGTTAGGATTGAAAGAAATAAATGTGTTTAACATCTACTTGAATTCATATTTAAATAATCGTTGTACTTTTCCACTAATATTTAATTTCGTATGAAATTAATTATTAGTGGAAAAGTACTACTATTGTTTTAATATGGATTCAAATATATAATATTTCCACGAAGTGACGCCTGAGGGTGTAAAGTTTTTTGGTTAACTTATTTTCTCAATTTTAATATACACATTTTTCAAAGCAAAGTTTACCTGTAGTTTAGTAAGACTCCCTTGATTAATAAGCCGACTGTAGTATAAAGACCCTACTACAATGGTTGCGCGTTCAAACACCGAAGGAATGGATATCTTGTTTTAGGATAAGAGTCAATTTTAACCGATCGGGCACGACCTTAGCAGTCTTGAGTCCATTTAAACTCCAAGCTTAATACTGCGTTAGCAATAATTTAGATATTAAGTGTACAATGAATCAATCTCTTTCTTTGGAACATGATATATACTGGTAATCTTAATGTGAACATGTATTGTTGAAATTTTACTAATCTGAAGTTTCTTCCATTATAAAACTTAGTATTGCATCTTGTGTTCGAGAGTCAGTGAGGGGTGACACGAGCTCTAAAATTTCATTTTTCTAGATGGTTTTAATATGAAAAAAACTTTTAACTAATTTATAAATAAATGTATATGATCTGATTATTTAATAACTATATTTACGTCTAACATCGAATAATTAGAAAAATACAAAATTTTTGTAGGTTATTTGTTTTTAACGTCATCTAGTTGTGATAAGAGGAAGTGCTACAAATCCAAGAGTAAAGTACAAATGATGAAAACTGAAAATGTATGGAATGTCTAATAATAATGCTAAACTAAAAAATATTAATTAAATAAATAAGTCTCTAACTATCTGAGAGATAATTGTACTGAGTAGTATTTTCAGGTAATCTAATCATGATGATCTGTATAATTTGACCATTCTGTCTATTTCCCTCTTTTCAATAATATTTCCTTTTTTTCTATCGCTCACCCTTTTCTTCTATGGTGATTTTTGTGATACACACCCCACCAAAATTTCCCCATTTCCAATTGATAATTACATCTTCCAGGGCGATGCGGTGGCGTTTGCAAACTTAAAAAAAGAAAGGAAACTTTTTTTGCCCTTATATTTCACGGAGGCGCCGGCGCAAGTGGCATAGCGGGATGGATTTGGAGGGGGAAAACAAAGGACTCCTTGAATTGTGGCTAACGGAAGCCCATAACGGAGTAAGTTAATCAAGGAAGTCGTAACAATGTTCGTTGGCTCCGTGCCACGGCTCCCTATTCCACCGCCTTCGTGTGGCCGCGTCCTAGTCGGGTGTCGGCCCCTGTGGAAGACGGAGGAGGCTCGCCGGTACAGCGCGGAGGAAGAAGGGATACTGTGCAGTGATTCTCTCCTCTTTCCCGTTTCTCTTCTCCTTCCCTTAACAAGATTGTCGTCACCTTTCAGAAGATTCGAGGCGTCTACATCCGCTCTTGCCTCTTCCCACGTTCCTTCCTTTCCTCCTCGTACAGACATCCGTCATTTGTTTCTTATATTTACCCTACTCGTCTAAAACGTGAGGTTACTCCTCCCGACTTTCCTCCTACTCCTAAAATACGCGTTGAAAACCATTGATCCACGAAAGAAGTGATGCATAATTATTTCACATGGATTAACTGAACTAAATAATTCTACTGGGGTTGAGTAAGACGCTTGGAAGTATGAGAGAGGAGTTGTAGAAAGCATTCTCGCAAAGAGCGTAACGCAAAATAACAATAAGTATTAAAATCACTAAGTGGATTCCTAATGACTTATAAAAATAAATGAAATTCTCCTCAATTGAGGCTTTGATACACAATTAACTGACGTTTTAATGACATTAACTGGCTGAGAATATTTATAGGACGAGATAAAAAGTTCCGTAGCGAACGAATTGCCAGTTAATTAATTTCCAATTATCTGGGATTTGATTTTTTGTCGTTTAAATCTTAAAAATGAGCGCTCATAAAATTTTGCAACCAATTTCAGTATAAAAATCGATAATAGACAATATGAAGGTTTTCTATTTATTTAATCAAGGGGCAAATATTTTAGACTTGCTTTGAAGGATTTAGATAGAAGAGCTCCGAGGAAATAGAATGGAATGCAAGGAAAAGTGAAAAGTTGAGGGCTGCAGTTAAACAATCTTATGGTATTCTGAATAATAGTGACAAAAATGATTCCGTATCGTAATATTCTGATCGAGCAATATTCCGGTCCTGTTTGTTTTAGTGGCATTTCTATTTCCTTGGAAATGGATGTCATTAAATTAAATATCATAGTTTTCAGGAATTCCAAGTTGTGTGAAAAAATTTTGTATGCAGAAGTTCTACTGATTAAATGGAGTGGGATATATGAAGTAATTCATGAGAAATATTGGGCTCTAACTCGATAAATGTTTGTTGTACTGAATTTCTGCACGTACAGCCCTTTTTCCGCTGGTCGCACAATGCACACATTCATCAGGAGGCGATTTATTGCCAAATTAACGGCCTCTAAATGAGTTGAAAAAGAGACAGAATTACGTAAGTATTTTTAGGGAGAGAAAAATGGTTATGAAATTATGTAGAAAAAACTCGAAATTGTAGACATGATAAAAACTTGGCCTGAATCTTACAACTTTTACATTGTAATAGGCTGAAGATCCTGAAATTTCAATGTGATACCGCACTCATACATGGCTAGAAATGCTTGTAGTTCCTTTTTTCAATTGTTTTGGTAATATGACTTCGGTAATACTAAGCTAGGTTGCAGAGGTTGATAATTATATTTTGCTGGCTCCATGGTACAGTTTTCTTATTACGCCAAAGAGATTCATATGACATATATACATATTATATTTTGATGAACAGGATGCCCTCTATGGCTACCGCTCGCTCGTTTTATTTTATGAAATTAACGTTTTCGCTTGAACCATGAGATGTAAAATAAAAGATAATATATATGATTTTTAAAAGGTGGCTGTAAATGTAGTTCGTAATACCAACATGTGAGAGAAAGTTTATCCGACTTGATTGCATTTGAAATTTATTTTCCTTGAATATTGTTTGTCATAGAATTTATTTTGGAATATTCCATATACTCAAGATTAATATAGTGCTTATATTACCGATTTCACATTTCTTGGATTGTTTTAGATTTCAGAAATAACTCTTTACTATTATTTTCTAAACATGGCCTACATGGTTTATTTATAAATGTGAAAGAGCAAAATATATTTGCATAGACCTATCACACTTCCACCCTTAGTCATTAAAAGTTATAAACAAATTACTCATTGAAATTCCGAGGAAGGATGGAGATAACTCTTGATAGGCACATTTAAAAATATGGGAAACACCATTCCATACACTTGTGTCAAGGATGGAATTTAACCAGAAATTCTATATTTTAAAGATACATGTATTACAGGATGTATGAACTAGGAATTTGTCAGAAATAACTTTGACATAATATTAAATGGAGCCTTCGTGATTTCCGTATTCTCAAATTTGTCTTGTCGTTGATGAAGCAGATCAGGCGTGACGACGTTCTTACTAATGACTACACACAAACATTCAATGGAAATAGAAACACTGACTTACCCAACCGACGTGTCTCTCTTCCTCAGTAATAAGCAGTAGTAAGTTATTTAGGTAATTGAGCAAAAAGTAGTCTTAATTGGTAGCCATGAAATGCACCTTTCAATACGTTATATCTTGATTAGTAACATTTTTTTACTTGAAATGGGGAAATTTATTTTAAAGTCGCCCATTCATCATTATTAATTCTCTTCAAAACTAATTTAGTTTATATATATAGTTTTCAATGTTTTAAAGGGAAAATGGAATAGCTCTCGTCTTTCTGTTCTCAATGCATGTAAGTAAGGCGATACGATTTAAAAAATCCGTGTACTATCAGTTTAATTGAGTAGTGAAGGAAGGTAGAAAGAGAGTTGAAAGCAATTATTTTTTTTCACACTAGCCGATCTCTCTCTCGTTACCAGACGTTCAAAGTCAGCTTCATTTGGGAGCACTTATCGTTGAGATTTGATTGGCAAGAGTTTGAGTAGCAGTGGGGACGTTCCTTGAATGGCTAAGTAACTTAACGCTGTTCACCCCTCCAAGCTTCCTCCGCTTTCTTCACAGGCAAAAGAAGAGAAGGATCAATCGCTGGTGACTTTTCCGAAGGGTGCACCCGACAGTGACGAGAGGGTAGAAGAGGATGTTTTCAGATGTTACTAAGCTCTCAGTAGGTTCACCGCTCCGGAAGTTGTGGAGTTTGACTTTGCAGGGAGAACTTAATTAATGAAACCTTCCGGAGCCGGCTGTATTTTACTTTCCTCTCCCATGATCCTGTATAGTCTCCAAGAGCTATTAAAGTTGAAAGGAGTTACCCCGAACAAAGAAAGTCTAAAGATGTGTCTCTCGAGCCTTGTTGCGTTTTGTTCCTTGCTCTTTCATTACACTTTGCTTTCCCTCGTTCATTTCCGTCGACTCGTCCGATCTTTCGTTTGGGTTATCTTTCGGGTTGAATCCGATATTTTACGAGAAATTGCCTAAACGAAAGATTTACCGCTGTTTTAAGTAAGTGTCTGCCTCGTGAGGTAATCTATGTGACTTTTTTACTGAGATGAATGGTGCGTTTACTATGGATTACGGAACGAATATTACTGGATTTTTAGAGTTTCTAGCTAGTTGACGTTTTCTAGCTCAGGTCGTAAAGATGACGTAGTGTATCGTATGGAAGGAGTTGTCAATATCATTTCATGAAATATGAGATGGAGACATTGTGTGGGGATTCTCGTAGTTGCAATAATTCTTCACTTTATAAATGGCTCAATGGATGTGGAGTACATTAAGTAATTGAACTGCTCGGTCACTATATCGGAGATCACTCAACTTTTATGAAATGCATCTTTAGGATGGTATAAACAGTGCTCCAATTGTTTCTCAAATGGCGATATAGCATTCCAGCATAAAAATTCTACTAATCAATAAATACCCATTAAAATACATAGCGAGAGATGAAGCGTTGAAGGTAACTGTGGATTAATGTTGGCATTTTTTCCGTTCACTCCGTTGAGAAAGACTTCACAGAAGCAAGCTTTTAGTCATTTTGCCTTTCTTAAATATTTGTTTTTCATTTTTATGGTCAGAGTAGTGGAGAGAAGTTTAAATACAATGATAAAGTTAAATTTTAAATATAATGCTAGATTTTCTGTGAAAATGAACTCGGGTATGAGGCTTCCACGGGATTGATGGGTCTCATAAAGGATTGACTTAGCAACTGCTTAAGCTTCCGCCTTCACCAAATCAAAAGAAGCATCATATTACAGTAGTCTCATTATCTAAGAATTTTCATGCTACAGAAATAGTGTGGGTAAAGTAATGCACTTACTAACAATGTAGGTTCAATTCACACCCACTAACTTGTTTAGATGCTTAAAATACATAACCTAACTCCATCAGGTTCAATGAGTTATGAGGTCATTTCTGTAGGCAATGGTAATTTATCAATGATTCCGACGACGAATATTGAACCAATACATTGACATTAATATTTATAACTTCTACGGACACAAGTGTATTCTTCCTCAATTGGACAATTTCCATTCCGACGTGGTCGACGCCTCATGAACTTCCAACAATTCATCTCTGTCCATGTATTTCAATTCATACTCTGCGATTAATAATAATATCCCAACGTACCTGTTTCCTTTCTCTCATCACTCGAAATTTTTTGCTAAAATTTCTGTCTCCGTTGGCCATGCTCCCGATAGAAATATCTCCCGCGATAACCCTCTCTTCTTCCCATTCGGGTTGGCGGTGTCACCATTGGCGCTTTGCCGCGGGACGCATCCTTCGCCGTAAACGCTGCAAGCGACTCGGAAGGAATAAAAGAGAATCGTCCGCTTCCCTCTAATCTTTTGTCATACACGAGCGTTTATATCTCCCGGGTCGCCACCTCCCGCTGCCGTTCCATTCCGCGGGACCATTTCGCTTCCTACTTCCGGTTCGGAATGACTCGTAGCAATGGTGATGGCCGACACCAGTTGGTCGAGTGTGAAACGTTAGAACCTTTATTTCCTCTGCTCTCAGCGGCATATACGTATATGCACACCCCGTTTCTTCGAATCTAGGGCTCCTTCCTCTTTCAGATCCTCCTCGTATCTCGAAAAAGCCGAATTTGGCACTCGTATTCCGCATACGATTGTCGTTTAGTTCCCTAATTTTATTTGTGGCTATCTATCTGTTCACTCTCTCTGAGACGCTAAACTAAATTACGTGTACTGGAAATTTAGACTACCCCTTCTTTGCGAGGCAAAATTAGGTACGGCCGGTTTTTTTTTCAGAGATGGCATAATTACTCAGAGTAGAGTGACATGGAGGTTATCTGATTAGCCGTGGTTTGATTTTGCTCTCTTTCCATGAATTTTAATGCATTTGATAACAGGTTTCTAGGCACTTCATAGTTGAAAGCTTGTGTCTCTGCTGAAAATAGTTGGTTAAAGACAAATGTCAATGGGGTCTTTGATTATGTGGTCATGCCATATAGCCTCCCCATTATCCATACGTGCGGCTGAGTTTTTTCACATCTTACTACTGTAGACCTTCTACTACATTAAAGCTATGTACTGCTTCTACTGATTTATATTAATGAAGATTGTCTGTGATGAAATAAATATTCGATCAAATGATCCGGGTTTTGAAATTGTTTCATTCTCAGCAGTAAGGCCATTCTGTGTTGTATTAATATTTTCTAATTTATTAAGCTTGGAATAAAAACCGGTTATGAAGAGCATTTGTGGAAGAAAAGAGATAAATTTATTCGTGAAGGAGCTAATTGCTGGAACTCAAAGCTGTATGGGAGATATTTTTTTGCGAATGGAATAGTGTTCTAGAAATGCGAATCAAGGGAGAGAGAATAGAAAATGTCCAATGAGCAACAAAGGGTTAAGTATTTGTAACAAGCTTCAAGACATTAAGACAAGAAATAGGTGGTGATATGATAAACTAATCAGAGAGCCGATGCAGACAAAGATTAGGAAAATAATGGAATTTATTTTTTTCAATCAATGAATGAGTAATAAGAGCTCAATACTCATGTAATTAAAATGTCAACTTTCGTTCAAATATCACCTACTGATCTCCGTGAAATGAAATAATTTTAACTACTTCGTTAAAGAAAATACTCTATTATTGAGCCAAGGATTTTTATTGCTATAATTTTTTAAGTGTAATAAGTGCATGTATGCATGGAAATATATAGAATTTGAAATATGATGCACTCTTAGGTGAGTTATCCCTATTATGACTTCTATCCTGTGTTAAAAATTTTAATGAGCTTAAATTATTTTAAATTATTATAACTGATATATATTATTGTTTATGTTTTTAATATATGCTTCTACTGAGAAATGGTATGAGTACTCCACGACTATTCGGGAAAAGAAAGCTTCGGGAAAATTCTTTGCCAGGAGTGGAATTTTTCAAGCGCGGAAGAAATCAAACATTCCCCGTTCCCTCTCCACCCCTCTAAAAAACTCCTCTATTTCACGAGTGAGAGGGCATTTCACACTATTCCCCGCACACTTCACGAAAAGCATTCAACCCTATAGCTATTCGCATCCCCTGCTCGCAGTTGCATTTCGTGGAAAATGGGATGTGCACATGCCCTGGAGAATTGCCCGAGCCTCCCGTACCTTTCGGTCGAATGATATCTGCTATGCACTCCTCTCCCTCCCATCTTCCCGACAGATTTCTTCTCCTTATTCCTCCTCCCCATCCTCTTTCCTAACCTCAGCTCACTTCCTCTTACGTACTCGTCTCGCTCCTTCCACGCTCGCCTTCTCCGGGTCCAATGGACCGTGCCAAGGAAAAGCATCTTGGTCTCCGGATAGTCAGTCAGGCGACGTCACGCAGTATCGCTGACCAAATGGCAGTTGGTGACGGCGATGCGAATGCCCGCGAATGAAATCAGCTTTGCATTCACCACTTGCTGAAGAGTGCTTATATTTCAATTGGCTGGTGTGGTAAATTTTTGATATATTTATTCAGTAATTTACGAAACACAATAAATACAATATAAAGAAATTAATACAATAAATGAAAATAGTCAAATACATAAATTTAGTAAACCACATGAAAAATAACATGTTGTGTTGAGATAAATAGAAAAAATTAAACATCATTATTAGTTATAGAGTTAGAGTGCTCCGTACATATCATATTTTAAAAAATCACTGGATTACAATTTTTCATAAAAAACAAAAGATTATTACGTGAAATTAATACATCTTGTGTTCATCATTACATTATTTAAAGCATTTAAATTTCCCATTTGGAAAAATAATCCACTGGATATTGCTGTAGTAGCCATTTCATTAACTTTTGAAAGAATATGTGTTTGTTTGTTACAGGCGATATTTCTATTGGTACCAAATTGAAAAATTTTGGGGCTCAAAACTTGTATGAACGCTTGTAAAACTTCTTAAAGGGTCGCGGTTTTGCAAATAAGTAGCTGGAATTTTACTTATCAGGCAACACACTTAGGTTCCCAAATATATGCCCACATCTGGCATAGAAAATACGCAAAAGCGTAAAAATATACAGGTGTTTTAACGTTAAAATTTGCAGGGATTAAAATAATGGAAAAGATGAGTCCAGTTTTTCCCGCAATGATTCATATTGACGGACAACAGTTTCGCTAACGTTACATTGTCAGGTCTTGAACCTGACGACCTGACGACGCTACCTGTAACGTTAGCAAAATTGTCACTGCGGAAGCCTCCGTACCAATGGAAAAGATGATTGAAACCTAGCTGTACCCAATATGCATCTAATTGTGAGTCATTTGGGAACATTTCAAATACTTTTTAAGTGAGTCGAAAAAACTCTCCAACCACTTCCCACCTACTTCCCTCTACTTGTACGGTAATAGCAGAAATGGCGTAGGACTTTATTATTTTTATTTTTCCAATAAAATCATTTAGGAGTGTTGATTATTTAAGGACAATTACGCGTCGACGTTTCGATTCTCATTGACTAAATAAATTATTTCGCGTCAAACGGGTATGATTTTCTCTCAGCACTCACCCCATATATTGGTTGGTTATTTTCGTCGGCGGCAAGTATAATTTCTTCGACGCCAAAAAACTTCAATATCTAAATATTCCATCACTCAGTACGTCACTGATCTCTGAATTTTTTTCAGCCCTTCTCATTGTAGGCATACTTCACGAAATGCATTTCCACTCCGATCCTCACACTACCGCATCCAACCGTGAGGGGAACTTTCGTGGAATTGCTTGGAATGTAAATGGCAGTTCAGTCCAGATTTTCTGGGAAATCAGATTTTGTTTCTCAGGAAAGTCCTCCTCTGCATAGCCATCACATTGTTTCCACTTCCTGCTTGCACGCCCCGCTGGTTTTCGGGTTACTTATCGCCGCCAGAGTCTTTATGGTTTTGCAAGACCCTGCTGATGGTCTTGTAAGAATTTTGCGGGAGACCATTATGGGTGCTGCGCGAATGCTGCCGGAGACATTTTCGAACTTTCCTCTCTTCTTTCCGGGGTCACTAAATTTTTGTATCTTTTCCCTCAAGCATTCAGCGGTGCTAAAAAATGCCAGCTATATACAATAAGTTTATTTTGCTCGGACTCGGATGAAGCTGGCGTGAATAAATATGAGAGATCTAGATTCGTGGCAGAATATAACCCACGTTTGCTTCCAAGTTTTGAATTGGTAATATATAGTTGTGGGTGCTGTCCAGAACGATAAATTTTATTTGTGGAAAAATAATCCTCACTAAATAATCAAATATATTTTGAGCGTTGATTGGTGGGTCTTAAGGAGACCCATGAAAGGGGATTTACACTTTACTGTATTGTAAAGCTTACGCAAATGAATGTATTTTTGGCTTTAAATGTTAATCACGGACAAATGGATTAATCTATTCCCTTCAAATCCACGATTATTCAATTTGAGGGTCTTGAGATGCGTTCATGACGGTTCGTTTTAATGCCAGAAGCCTAGCCCAGGTTGTGGTGCCCACAGTTTCACCGAAATGAGAAGACAAGAATCCTGAGTATTTTAATTTCGAGTTGCTTGGAAAAATTCATTCTATGATGTTAAGTCGACCCAAAGGTTATTGTTTTATTTCAGGTTTTGATTTATATACTGCAGCAGTCAACAAAAATGTAATTTTTGGACAATGAATTATTTAATATGTTCTCTATATCTCGTATAAAATAATGGAATTATACTTTAACCCCTCAATAGTGTTTCCATTATTTATGTCCTCAATCTCACCTTGCGTAATTTGGGTGACTGCTCAAACACTCATCTTTTTTGTGGAGACGCTTTGAAACTAATGGCCAACCATAGTATCTCTCAACGGATTACTGCCTGAAAAGTTATTTCTTACGTTTTCTGGCCTTAACTTTGGGGGGGTCACCTATTCTCGCCCCGGTCCTTTCTCGTAAAGTCTCATTGAGGCTGACGTGAAATACTTCGTCGTCAATTCTTCCCGTGCATTTCCTTCTCTTCCCCGAATGCTGGAGCAAAAATGTTAAAGAGGACATTCTTCCGCTCAGTCCCTTTGTCTATCTGTCTCCCTATCTAGCCCGAGAAACTAAAGTTTCGGTCGGTCGAACACGGACGAAAAGTAACGCCACCGTCTATAGCATTCTTCATTTGTTTTGAGAAGTTTAAAAAGCCAGTCGAAGGAGAGCTGTGTACATGTTGTACGCGAATACCACTAGGGTGCCCTGGGGTAGGCACTACGTGCATTTCGCCGAAATATTTCCGACCCCTCTTATTTCCCATGGTGCCCCTTTCCTAGTGTCCCTTCTTCTGACTGTTTTGTAGCATCCCCTATTCCATTTGAAAACTTATTCTTGAAGAAAGAACAAAAAAACTCGCCTCGTCTATTCCGTGAAGTTTCCCATTCCGAAAACGGAAGGTCAGGTTTCTTCGTATTTTCTTTTTCGCCGGCAGTTTCATTCGTGGTTCGTAGCTGGACGATATATATGCGTCCGATGGATCGCTTTAATTCGCATACCTTTCATGCGGATCATTTCTGAGGCGAGTTTGACTAGCATTTTCCTCACGTGATACTTTCATGAATTTAGCGCAGTATAAGGCATTGACTTTCAGGGTTGTCCCTTGGCTTGGGCTTGAAATACACTATTGGCCAATTGTGAAAGCGTCGCATATCTTATGTCATGTCGTTCGTACAATTCTAGTTGCAGAAATATTGTAATTAGTTCATGAATGGTCTCTATACAGTTTTTTTGCCAGAGTGGAGGAGAAGTGAGATCAGTGAGCAATCACGCAGTGGATGGCTTGAATTATTTATTTTTTCAAATATATATAATTATAGATCGCCTGAGAACAATGATATAATATGATGGAGTTTTACCACGTGTAATTCGTTTAGTGTCTATTTTTGTTCGTATTCGTTTAGTCTCAATCTTGGGCTAGAGCGTGATTTTCCCCGTCTCAAGCGGCTTCTATCGTCTCGGCGGCGCTATCACTCCAATGGCTGTATTACTTCACGTTCAACTCAAATTAGTTCTCCCAAAAGTTTGGCTCTCCCATGTATATTGTTACTTCTGCAAATTAGATCTTCCATAGTTAGCTGTCGGTGTCTTCATCATTAAATCTTATTTGACCAAAGAAATTGTTTAATACTACTCAAAGGATTCATACAAACTCTTCTTGCATATGTATATACAAATCCGTTTCTTTTCGGGTGTTAGTACAGTCAAGTAAGTTTTATTCTGGCTAACTGCACTTCATAAATTTCCTCCATGATGACCTATCCTTTTGTAACTCATTTGATTCAGTTTGTTTTGTTTCATACTCGCCCTACTTTAATTGAAACTCCCTTTTTTCTGAGAGTATCCTCTACCACCTACTCCCATGTCTTCCTCAGCTTACCTCTGTCTCATTCGACTTTCATTTCTGTATCATGTATCTAATATGTTATTCTATTCGCATCTATTCTTTCATTATGTCCAAACCAACGAGGCTCATTCCTTTCATGGATGTCCATTATTGCATCACCCTACTCCCATTCTTGCATCTTTCACTGATTCCTAACTCTACCCATTCTAATTTTACCGCAAAAACTTATCAATTGCCTCATAGCCTCCAAAGTTTACCTATTTCCTTCCTATCACCTATTTTCATATCCCGGTGGCCAGATTTTGCTGATTTTTTAAATATTAAATTGGTAGGGGAATAAGTTTGTACTCTGAGATTTATAATTCCATCGACGGACTTTCACCTTGATATGCACCACATGCAACCTACTACTACCAGTAGTACTGCCAGTTCACTAACAGTACTACTACTAAAATTTTTTTACTACCAGTTGACTGTTCTGCTGAGTTCAGTGGGGATTCGGTCCAAACTTTTAGAATTTGCTTTCCTCAGGATTTTTTGGAAAATACCGTATGGTCTAGGGTTTGAGTAATCCTATGCGGTTATATTCACTCATCCCTTAGATAGTTATACTTTTTTTTTAGGTTTGTTTGCACAGGCAGTGTAATTTTGCTCGTTTTTGCCAAAGTATTTTGAAGACGTGACAGCTAAGGAGACGCCAGTAGATCCCTTGTAAAAGCCTTGATACCCGCGCTCTCAAGCGTTCCTTGGTCGGTGATCACACAGAAAGCAACAGAACTTTTCTGCTACTCCAGAGTTTGTTAAAAATGTCAAATTCACTAATAAGGTCATCGCATACTTGCATTGAGCTTGATTTTTGTATCAAAAACATCTTGAGTTGACATATGGTACCTATTTATCTCTATTTGAGTTCAATAAACGTAGAAAATTCATATATTCAACGACTTTTTTTCTATATTTACGCGTACTTATCCCAGAGAATATCTTTGTCGAGAAAGTTAGTCATTAAAACAAATGTGAAAATCTCATATAAGTTATTTTAATGCTGACATATTCTGATTTAAAATTAAGGGGTTGAATACTTTCAAAAGATCTCCTCACTCGACATCCAGTTCGTTCATCAAATCGTAGTTTTTATGTATTTCATTTATCAAAAATTGCATGTGTTAAAATACATGTGCAAGTAGTGTTATGATGTGGTCCTTGAAGAACTTTGAGGAATTGTCGCAAATATTGTGTAGTTTCATTTATTCAATATCTCATCTTGAGCGATTAAGTTAAAAGAAGTAGAATACAATGATGAAAAGAGTTTAATTATGGTTATCCAATAGAAATTTAATATGTTTTGCAATACTTTATGAAATGTTCCAGCAAGTCATTTGTCAACACATGATTAAATAAGATGGAATAATGATTTTCATGCCAGATTGACAGTACTGAAGCCATTTAAACACAAAAACGTAATATAAAAGCCTTTACAAGACAGAAGTCAGTGAACGGCATCAATATCACTTATATTTTTATTTCAATTAGCCAAGGTATATACGGCTGGTGATATCTCATCTCTTCTGCCACTCTGTGAAATGTGGAAGATGGAGGAGACACTGAGGCGGCATTTCAACGATTTATAACGGCTCCAGGAAAATTTGGGAAAGGCATTAAAATTGGAAATCAATGGCTGTTTAGTCTTAACGGAACCAAATCTTGGGAACTGGTTCTACGAAGCTATTTGGAGCTGTCCACCATATTTCTTCATTTTCTCCCTAGTTCCTGCCCCTTTTCTCCCCACTTTACTTCACTCTTTCTGCTCCAAATACGAGCGTTTGGAAGGAGGGGAAAAGATAGGGGGTTCTCGATCGTTCTTGGGAGGCGAATGTTTCAGGCGAATAGTTTGAAAAAAAAAAGAAAAGTGTAGTCGATTTCATTCCTTATAAATTTTTGCCTAAAGAAGAGGGAAATGTGGGGGGGGGGATTAGGGGTGGCAGCAGCATCACGAAAGATTTGTGCGCGTCCAACATGCCTTCTCGGTGCCATCAACCAAGTTTTCTCGCAGTCGACTTGTTCCGGAATCACCAGCCGGGCGCCAACGCTTCCTCCTCTCACCGATGCCCTCTTTCTCCTTCTCTGGGGTTTGAATAGAAAAAGGGTGGGGTTTGTGCGGAAGCTGGGGAAGGATACGTAGCAGGAGGCCTTGTATTTACAGTAAAACCGTTTGGGATTGAATTGGTGGGACATCAATAAAACTAGCCTCTTAACCCTAGCGACCGATGTGGTCGTGCTTGAAACCACTCGGAATCATAGAGGTGCTTGGAGGGTATTACATAAAACTGTAGTCTGACAACCGAAATAATAACCGTATTCGTTATCCCTACTCTTTTCTTGCTTTCCTTGGGATAAAATGACGGACTGTACTAGTTGGCGAATGTATAGCATGGATATCCACCAGCTGTTTTCAAGTTAAGGCAAGTTACAAATGAAATACTGTATTTGCCTTCTCCCGTCAACCTTAGAAAATCTCGTGTACCCTTGCCCAAAACAAACCTAACGTTAGTAAAACGATGTTTTTTGTATGCCGGACCTAAAGTGTATAATCTATTGCCTACTTTATGTGTTAAATCCAAATCTGTTAATACATTATTAAAAACTGTACAATCTTGGATATTTACTCAACAAAGAATAGAGGATACCTTGCTATAATTGTATGTGTTAAAACTGATAATTCCGCTTAAAGTACTGATAATCTAATGTAATATTGTGTATCTATTTCCATGTTCAATTATGAAAAAGACTCACGCATAACTATTGACCAAATGATGGTAGTATTAATACAGGTTCTCCTTTTAGGCTACCTAATGTTACTCATGTTGTAAAGATTAATGCATGTCTAATTGTGTTGAGTAATAAATATTATGATTATTATATTTAAAAACATTTTTACTTAAAAGTTACATGAAAAGTTACTCACATGGTGTCTACATAGTAATATAGATTTACTCCATTTTACCAACATATTTCCCCGGGAGTGCGGGTTATTTTTAATTTAAATGAATATAAAAATACATATCAGGGTAATGCATATAAAAAGAGAAGTTTTCAGGCTTGATGTGGTGGAGGGTTTCCATCATAAATAATGGAAGTAATGCAGTTTCCACTAAGATAAATTTTACTCGACCTAGTTTCGATGTACTACATCATCATCAGGCCTGTAGATGGTGTAAGTAGATTATGAAGGGTAGTGCCTATTGAAAACATAGATGTATATTGATTTCTATTATCCAACTGATGGAAAACATGGTAAAATTGCTAAATTAGTGTTACAGTCCGTATTTTCTAAAGAAAAATCGGGGTTAAGAATGATGGCGGAGAGGCCAAGTCAACGCTATATTTTCTAGGGTTGGCAACAATAGCAAGCTCCGTTCCTATCCACCTAAATGCTTGGAATGATTCAGAGCTTGTTACTCCGTCACGAAGGGTTTGAGAATTTGATGAATCCAAACCACTCATCAAACTCTCACGCTACCCTTTCGATTGAATTTTTCTCGCGTAAATATTGTTGATGGAGTTTAAAATCGTGGTTAAAGTCACAATAAATAATCTATTGGAAAGTTTAATTGTCCGTCCATATGAGTGAAACTCCAAAATATTCACCAACCGTTCGTTTGTTGTATCAAGTATCTCTTTAGCTACGCAATCAGAATAATACCGAGCGGTTTCAAACAGGAACCCCCAGGTGCGAGTTCCATCAAAGGCTTACCGATTCGAGAACTCCGAGGATTAGTGCTTGTTAATAAACAGCGAGACATGTAATGGTTAGAGGAAATTTTCTTTAAGCCTAGAGTTGTTTCGCGGCGGGCAAGAGTCGTCCGGAGTGATGCTCTGAATGCTCTGATATCACTCTATGTTATATGGTGGCACTAAGGCCTCCGGTATATATGTATTTACGAACCGGAGATTTTAGTACTCCAAATAAATGCCATAATTCAAGAGAAATCGTGTATCCTCCTGTATCGCTTATGATCTCCGCGTGACTATAGTTCAATAATTTTCCAATAGAAACGTCAACTTATATCCACCATTGTGATCCAATGATGCCTTAAGTAAAGATAGAAAGTGATCGTGAGTTGGGGTGTCAACTTTGTCATCTTCTGCTTGCGTTTGTTATTGCAATTTTTTTAGATTATTCTATGACATTCCTAAAGATATACATTGATTTATTGTCTGGGGACATGAAGCTTTCGTAGCATAACATGCCAAATGTATAGAATAAAGGATTGCAATAAAAACCCTGGATTTATTCCAAATCCAAAAATTCATTCCAACATACATTTTTTTCGGTCTCTCGTCCATTACATCAGTCTGGTGATGGAATACCAAAACGAAGACATCAATTCGTCTTGAGGGCTATCCATTTTGACTCTTTACTAACGCTTTAAATGATACAATTTAAATAAATATTATCTTGTTGGATCGGAAAAACGACCAGGATGCGGACATCAAGCTCACTCAAGTTTGGCGCTGCTCATGCATAAATCGTTAGTTTGCCATGCCGCGTGTACCTTAAGGACGTGAAAGATTACGTCCGCATGATATATCTCGTAGTTTTTATTTTCTAATGCGAAGTGTTTTGAGACAAACGAAAGATACTCGGCCAAATACTATAAATTATAACGAGCTGCTAACGAATAAGTTGAAAGTAGTGGTGATTCAAATAAAATAACTGGTGCCCAGATCTACCACAAACCTTGAAGATATAAAACGTATGAAACTGTGAGGGGACGAATAATTAGCCATCGATCAGTGTCGCTATATCCGGCACTTTTCGGCTTAGGGAACTTTTGGCAGTTGATGCATCGTGTCCCGCGTAGGAGAGCGCTGGAACATAGTCGTGTGCTTATTATTTTCGGCGAAATATTTTTTAAACGAAATTCACGACCTTTTTATCTACGTGGCCACTTTGACCGTTGTGATTGGAATGCTAATCTCAGTGTGTATATCCAATATGGAACTTTTCGAATACATACTTCTACCTTTAGATAAATCGTTACTTAAAAAGACTCCCTGACTCAATTCAGTCCTCAGGAAAAGGCTTCTATTTGTCTCGGATTGCTTTTCACCCTTTCTTCAATTATTGTATATAAATAAGGATTATTCGCTGTAAGCACCATGGAATTTTTGAGAATTGGCCGGATTTGGTGAATTTTGTTCTACGTGATTCACGAGTCGACGAATCAATATGCCAGAATGAGTACCTTAAATATTGGAATATATCGAACATGGACTTTATACGTAAACTCTTAGCAATTTGCTGAAATTACTATTTAGATATTCACTACGAAAGCAAATAAAATGGTGCTTAGAAAATACGCAAAAAAAGTCAACATTTCATTATTCCTTTCGTTTCGTTTCGTTATTTTCTTTCATTTTTTTAGTATAGCGCATACTTTTTATTTCGGCAATATGTCCATGGCAATACTTCTTGACTACTTGCTCCTCATCGTCTCGCATTTTTAATTCATGCTAACATTTTTCCAGTGAAATGCAGCCTATTGTGGAGTAAAGTATAATCTTTATACGTATGATTCATTTTTTGTGCGGGAGATACATTATGGTGCGTAATTACATGGGCATGCCGTAAAATTGTGGTGACAAAGGCAATAAATAATTTGCTAATCCATTGCGACCATTTATATACCCTGTGATTGTTGATAGTCCTTGGAAATAATGGTCACATAAAAAAATTTTAGCTCTCTTTTCTGAAAAGTTCAGGGGACTCTTGAGACAGGAGTTAAGCTGAAAGATAAAAGAAGCCAATCGGAGGTTTATCTTACAGGATATCTCCCATTAATGTCGCCATAAAGATTTTTCTGGGAGAGGTTCTTTCCTCCCTGTAAAGGAGAGCCTAAGGACTTGGCGGAAGGTCACGAGTTGGGACTTCAGACTGGAGCTTTGATGTCGTGATATGATATTGGATGGTGTCATGGTCATTATGGAAATTTTTATTGCCCAAAATGAAGTCAGACTTTTGAGACTCCGAAATCGAATGACCATTAGGGACTATCACCTATCCCTCTGAAGTAACTTGCTATTTGGCTATCGTAAAAGCTGGGCGTTTCGTTGAGTCTTGGGGGCTCTTCGAAAATAGCTAACGCTACGATATAGGCTGGTTTCTGACGTATGTAAAAAAATTCCATTAGGCAGTCGAGCGTTTCTGAAAGAAGCATGAGATTAGGTACCTCACATTTACGTGTCGACTTGTAAAACGCACCTCATTTCCAGGCTGAATACTAATTAATAAATACTGATATGAGAAAACGCATTCTTCCAGGCCTCGGCATGAAATTGGTTCCTCAAAGAGATGAAATTATCTCGGGGAGATGAATGTTATCTAATCATATTATTACCTTATGAGTATCAAAATATATTGTAATTTAATGCTTTTATATGAATGGAACCTAATGTAAATGATTTCATGAGCTGGGGCATCAAACGCATTGCAGAACAGTTAAATAAGTAAAAATAAGTCTGAGTCTTGAATTATGTAATTTACTTTGAAAAATTCAGTCCATGCGTGGTATAAATTATACAATTTTCAATGTAAATTAATCCCAATCTTACTGAACTCTATTTTGTGGAAATAGACTTTGTAGAGAGCACCTTTACATTGGCTGGTCAGTTTATACATAAAATGAAAAAATAAAATACAACTTCACTCACCATACATTTCTATTTTCCCGTTTACTTTCCGTCATCAAATGTGTCAAGTTTAAGTAACGCAAGGAAACCTATAGTGCACCATTCATAGTTAATGGATTCAATAGATTCTTAGTTTATCTCCAGGAATCATCTTTTAGTGAATTTTTTTCAAGTTACTAAATGACAGGGCAGAGTGAACAGATAACCTCTCTGCTAGCCGTAGAATTCTAGTGCTAAACTCGGACATGGCAACCAGTTGAGTGATATTAAATGTCCACCGGCTTCTTCGATCTAAGTCATATGACTTTCGAGCGCGATTGCTGGGTGATACGATAATTGTGAGTTAAATATTTGGGAAAATCGATAATATTAGTATTTTCATTCGGAGAAACATTAGGATTTGGTGTAATAAAGAAATCATTTTCAAAATTCAACCATTGCTAAATAGTTTCTATTTCCTGGCTGTCGATTTGTTGGAAATGTAAATTATACAGAAAATACTGATTAACCATAGATATTTGGTGCTTGTCGTGTTGAATTTTTCAATTACCCTACAGTTTAATTGTTTAAAAAACCCAAAAGTTTTAACACTATAGTAAAATTTTAACTTTTTGAGTTTACTTATAAATTTTTGCAATGATACTTTTTTGGCGATTGGTCAAATGCACTAACACCTTCAGGCATGAAAATTAAAAAAAAGGATGAAATAAGATCTACTTTTACTGTTTCATACTTATGATCGTTTACAATCGTTCTGTAAATATTGTGGCCTAATATCCCCTCCTACTTACCATTCCATGCCACCTCTTCAAAGTGAGTACTCTCACAACCCATCCTCAATAATACCCATGCGCCTATAATGGCTTAAACTAACCTTGTCTCCCTTCCAGTCATCTCTAGTGACAGGGCGTGGTCGTAGCACTAGCTGTTCTAATCCTCCCCTAACTTCCTCCACCCGGTGTCCTCACAAAACACTAGTATCGATGTGTGCCTAGATCGAGACACCCCCTTATGCTCCATTTCTTATTTCTGCCTCTTCTTGGTCCATTTAAAACCCAGAAGACATTTTCACAAATTATATGGTTAAAATAGAGCTTCTGGGCCTAAAATCGTAGTGTGTGAAAGGAGTTGCCATATCCGATGAATATATCTAAATTCTAGTGTCCATACTGAGGATATAAATGCATTCATAAATTATTTATGCTTCGTGGATATCAATTCCAACAATTATAACAAAGGAGGTGAGTCAAGTGCTTCCTAAAAACACGGCTGGTAGAGTGGAATTTAACCGAAATAATCTTCGGAGGAATTGTGGGAACGCTAATGAGGAAATGTTCTATTGGAACTCGCAGATTTGTTCACCGGAGCTTGTTTAGAACATTTTGTGAACTATTGCATAGTAATTATGTCAACACAATACTGTGCACATTATAGGTAAAGTTATCCTAGGAAATCACTAAACAGCTTAGCTACGCACTAGTGGGTGCTAACTTCAGAATTGATTTGTGCTGATATAAGTATCGTTTTACAGCCAGCCTCAACTCCTCCGCTTTCCTTAATTTCCCTAACCTTCTTATGCCGTATCCAGCCTCAATCTGAGGATTGCTCATATGCAATAAGCCAATAAGCCGGCCAACTGTCATTGTAACATGACTCTGCTTAAGTGTAAAGAAGTCAATTCAGACCAAAAAAATTGGGAGCTTATGGCAGATGTTTTATGAATATCGCCAACTTACCCCAGGGTGTACATGTAACAGTTTTAATTATTTCAAATCCTTATTATTTCAAAGTTTTTTCTTCTTTTTTACTTCATTCTATTCATATAATCTAACCTCATGCATCCTTAAAATACAATACATTTACAATTTTTTAGTTTTGAACTGATTTTTTATTCATGTTTCGCCGTTTTCCGATCAAAACTGATAAATCATTCCATTGAACGGATTCTTTAATTGAGCAGCATACGGAAAGTCATGTACAAATATTTCGGATTTCGGATTGCTTCGGCTTTACAACATTAAATGTACGCCATTGCCCATTCTCCCAATTCATTCAATCAACTAGGGAGAAAATTTAATATTTGTGAAATTAGCTGCCCTAAAGTCAGAAAATAGTGGCAAATAAGGGATATTAAAATGGGAGGGAGGCTACATTCAAAAGAGACCAAAATATAGTAACGGAATAAATGATGAAAATTAGTAGGAGTATGAACGGATGGTTGGAAGGAAACGGGATGCCAAGGATAGGAGTATTAGATGCACTAATTGTAGATTGAATTTGGTTGCAGGGAAGTAAAATAGCCTTGTATTAAGCCACAGTTACTGACTAAATACGAAATCTCTCTATTTCGTAATACACGTTGCGATCCATTTGGAATCTGCCCCTCTACGTAAACAAAACTGAATAATTACCCTAATTACAATCATGCATTCGATTCTAAGGCTTGGTTTAGCAATATCAGATTCGGCGATATTTTTACGCACAGCGGAAAGTATTCTCTAAAAATGTCATATGAAACAGATTACGTGGATTATATGTTGAATTTCAACCTAAAATATCACGTTATTGATGAACTTTATTCTCTATTTACGTATTGTATCCCACTACGTGTTTTATGTCTCTCCTTATGTGTTCTTTTAAGAAATTTATTTCATATCAAAACAAAATTTCCGTGAACTTAGTAAAGTACTGCATTCCTATTGGATACAATTCCGATGGTTATGCAAAATTATCAATACGTCCAGAACGGATGGTCATATATGACTTTGTTTACAAGTTACATTCATTTCATTAGTTTAAAAAAGCAAGTATGTAAACTGATCAGTAATATACCAGTAGGTACTGAGATCTCTGTAATGGCGCCGCCATGAGACGACGTCACACAATAATAAGGGTTCTTGCTAAGGCGTCGAGATGAGTAGAATAAGAACACAAAGATTGGCTTTACGGGTCTTTATTACTTTCATCGACATTCACAAACTCATAAAGACTCGCACACACACATATATTAAAAGGCGTCTAAAGAAGAATAGTATACGGGGAGCAAGAGATAAATCTAGAGAGATAGTGCTATGAGCCAATAGGGCTTACGGATCATACCAAGGAGCGGATCTTGACGTGGAATGCGCGTCTAGTTGACCAAGCAGAGTAACTAGCACTGTGTAACCACCAACTGACATCTGACCTTTCTGACCAAACATGGTGCTCACAGTAGCCCTTTATATACGATTATCTATTCCATCCTCTCTGAGGGAGTGAATGGAGCATTCCCGGATGGCTTTCGCTTTCACCTACGACAAGCTGAAAAGCATCCGGGATAACGACACTTTTAATCTAACGTCGCAAACAATACATATTTAGAGTTGGAGACAAATTAGGAGAAATTATCGGAAGGTATCGGAAGGTTGGGGGCCTCTCTCTCTAAATCCAGCTCACAATATCTCCACAATTATGTAAACCGCATTAAAGACTCGTTTAAGATACAATACACTATGCTCTACCTGATATGGATAATATGTCTGCGTGACGTTAGGTGCTAGCTGACGTATCATTTTTTTAACCTTATCTTAACCGAGAGTTTTGGATTTGTGTTTTATAATATAAAGTCTGTTAGTAAACTTGAGTGCTTTGACAGGAGATGGTATTAACTTCAGTTTTCGTAACGAGAAAATATTTTACCTGAGAAGACAAAACCGTGCCTCAGTTTCTTAGAGAAAATAAAAGGGTAATAGCTAAGTAATACGAAAAGCAGGCAGTGAGTACCTTGGTGCATTGTCCGGGAAATCTTCCCAGATGAATAGTTTGTGTTGGAATGTCATCTTTATCTTGGCTAATGTATGGATAGAAATGGAGTTACTCCTGAGAGATTCACTCATTTCTCCGACGAAATTTTAAAAGTGAAGTCGTTTGAAATAACAAGTACCTTGCTTATATCTTACATACACTGATATCTCATTTCTACCAACCAATTCCAGTCGGTGTACATCCCAGATTTACCCGAAGCACGAATTTGTACTATTTTTAACTGCGCGTTTTTTCAATCTTTACTTCAATAATTATTCAATAAGAGTAAGGAATATTTTTCCGCCTCAAGTTTCGACAATTGAGCATTTGTTCCACCGCTTCAGCTTTTTACACTATGCCGTTAGAAATGCACGTTCATAAAAACGTCCAATTGTACAGTTGGGTACCCTTTGTAAATCGAGATATAGGGCATCCACAACGTTTTTAACCCAACATCTTGCTTGATACTCGAATGACACCTGAAACCTAAGCTAATTCTGCGTTATGTCACCAGTGGAAGATTGTGAGGGTAGGTGAACGGCTGGTCTGTTGGATTGGGAGGGTAGATTGGTGAAAGGTAAGGGAAGGACATTCAGGGTACCTATATGAGGAAGGATGAAGATAGTGTATTAGTAACAAAAGGTCATATTAGGGTCTAGGATTATCCGATGGACGAAATGCTGCACCAAGAATGGATCTATGTCGTATGAGCAGTGATTGCTAATCCAATTAAACTCTCGACCACTTATAGACTCCTGACATGGGCTATCGGGGTATGAAGTCATTGCTCCAGTTACCACACTTGGCTGATTTTTCTACCAACCAGAAAATAAACTGGTCTTCCCACTGCTCGTGGCACGGTAATTCGTCTGATGATTAAGCAGAAAGCAAAAACAATGCAATATTCCGAGTCACTGTCTTATGATTAAGGGTAAAATGATCCCATTGTGGCCATATTACGTTACAATTTCTCTTTCTAGAGATCAGATTGGTGTAGTGGCTAGAGTACTGGCTTTACATCCCAAGAGCCAAGGTTCATATTCTTGCAGTGGTGTCAGTTCTCTTTGTGTAGGTTACCAATCCTTACGCGATACGTAGAGGGTATATTAAGTCTTGATCTTCGATCGAACACCTTTCCGTTCATCCTTGTTTGTGAGCATTAAAGTACGCTGTTGTTTTCTGATGTGTGTTTTCTGAATGTAAAACTCCCATTACCATAGAAATTTAGAAAACTAAGATGACTGCCTTCGAATCAAATCTTTAGTGCTCGTTCAATCCTAAAATAGTTTGGTTGCAGCCCTTAAGCCTTCCTATCCATCTAACGGTTGTTCCCTTACTTCCTGGCAGTCTCATTGTGTCACAGTGTGTGGCTAATCCATCTTGTTCTTGTTTTCTGTATTATAGTGTATCATAGGATCCTTTTCACTTCCTCTCTTCAGTATTGTCTTTCACTTCTTATTTTATCCACCTCAGCTTGAACATCCACTGTTCATTCATATGGTTCCCAAGCCATGGTTCCTTGGAGCGATTATCTGAAAGTAGTAAAACGTTAACGCCGAGTTTCTCTCCACCCTGTCTCCTGTCCTAACTTTATATTTTACTCACGAACCTACGCACCCATCTTTAATGGTAGCAAGGACCAACCTCAGTCCTCAGTCGCTACCCCAAAACAAAAAATCTATTTGTACATTATTTATCTAGAGCTCTCAATGCAAGACTATGAAAGGAACCCTAAACTTTCACATCGTAAAACACGTCAGCTACTAACTTGATGAATGACCTCAAAATCATGAGCAACAGTTGTGAGATATTAGTTTTTGGTGGACTTATGCATATGTGTGTGTGCGTTTGTGTGTACTTTTCTTTCAAACCAGAGACTCGGATGACGGGCGATATGAGGCGTCAGGTCTGCTTGAGATATACGCTCTTGCCCCCTATCCGGAGACTTATCTTAATGTTTGTGACGACAGCACGGGGAAAACTTTCTCGAGAATAGGGTAGGATAAACCTAGCTTCCGTTAAACTATTTTAGAGTTAGCAACCCCTCTCCTTCTTGAGAGAGGAAGTAGGAAGGATGGTGGGAAAGGGATAAATGGCGTGTGGCCGTACATTAGACGGTGCAGAGGAGGAATCGCTGTGAGTTTTCGAAGGAAGGCGGAAGAGAAACTGTCGCGATGTAGGAACTTAGGATTTTGTGTTTGTGCCTCAACGGGGTGAAGTTTTGGGGGGAATGGGAGGGCATTCCGGGTGACCTGGGGAAGGGGAGCAAACAGGGGAATGGGAGAGACGGAGGCATGCGAAATCCTTCGGACCGTTTGTGGTCGATCGGCTTGCAGATTTAGTGCGTCTTCACCCCGGCAAGATTGAAAGAAATTTACTTTTTCGGTCTTCCCCTTTCCCATCGAACATCCGTCCCATTTTTACTCTTGAAACCCTTCGCGTCTCTTCCTTTTTTAAGCTCGTAAAGCATTCAAAAAGCTCCCGCCTTCACTTATTCCGACCCTCTCCCTCCAAATCCTTCTTGGCGGGAGAAATTTTAGATGGATATCCCATCCGATACTTTCGTACGCTCTCTCGGGCAAAGATGCTTCCTCTTCCTACCATTGCCTCCAAGAACTGTTTACCAGATGCTTCCGCATGGTTGAGAGAGCATTCTACATGCATAGTTACTCATCACGTCATTCCATGGCGAAATATGCGCCGCCAGTAAAGATAATTCCTGGTAATCAGACATTTATTAACCTTCCAGCGGGCGCGCTTTCTGGATTTTTTCGGGCGGGCGCGCGAACAAATTTTGTCCACCCTTGGCTATTTCTTCTGTTACGACATATTAGTGCGAGTTTCATGGACTGGCAGCCACAATCAATACTCTTAGACTATCCTCAGGGGACGTAAATGATAACCTTTAACTTTTATCTTAGAGTTGTAGTAAATTTCTCTTTGCCATAATAGTCAAATAAAATATCATTTGTATGCTACATTTAAAAAAATGCTAGTTATGTCATTGATGAAACTCATGCCTTAACGTAAAAGATTTTTTTTTCAAGAAATCATGAGTATCATCGAGGGACTGATATAAGAAATTCTGGGTTCGATGAACTGATACATGATCGGATCGGGATTTCTGGTTCAAGATGATTTTCGGAGAAGATAGTGAAGGCTGGGAGAACAAAGTTGGCGCCGAGTAGCAGTCACAATACATGCAAAGTATATGCATGGGGCAAAATGTAGTAACAATATATGATAAAAAAGTTTTAAAAAACGAAGTATAATATATTAAAAGACTAATAGAAAAATACATTGTAATGAATAAGAGATAAATCAGTCTCAATCATTACTAAACCAGCAGTAAAATTGTCAATAAAACCATTTTAAGAAAGGTAGGCTTGCTGATGCTGTTGCGATTAGAAATAATGGAAAAATCAAAAGATAGGTCGAGTGAAGAGGCTATTGACTGTATCAACGGCAACATAATGACAAAGTAATAGATGTTATATAGGAGGCCAACGCAAAAAAATAATGTATGAAAACAAATGTGTCTCGGTTATAATGGTGAACATGTAAAAGAAAATATAACAATTATGCCTACAGTTACACTTTATGGTCAGGTCTAAAAGAAAATATAAGCGGAAAAAAGTCCACCCCTATGCATTTTCTCAGTCTCTTCAGTTTTAATACTTACGGGTATGCGCCTCGTGCGATTCCACTACACGATACCAATGCCAGTCTACGTTAATGACTGTGGTGAGATAATATCTAGTACTCTGTGGGGCTGCGAGCACTTACAATGGCAGGATATTTTTCATTTTAAAGGTGGACAAATTTCCGCACACCCACTTGCTGGAATGTTAAATATAATGACATCCCTGGGCGTTTTTATGGCCTTCGGTTATCACTTTTGCCTTAGAACCAATGATAGATTTAAATTCATTTGACACTCCTTCATAATGTTTTGCAATACCTCAGTGCCCTCTATTCTCTTCTCTATTTCGTTCTTCATTGCTAGAAAGTAAAATCTATAATAGCTCTCTCTCTCTACATTACATCAAATAAAATAATATTATGGACAGTTTTAAATGGCTCGGATATGATATTCTAAGGTATTAGCTGTCATTAATATTTGTTCGATCCAAGATAGAAAGATAAAGATAAATTTTCTATCACAAGCTCGACTTGAAGGATAACGAACTAAATAAAGGTAAACTTTTTGATTCATACTATGCGCCATCCCATAGATAGCGCCATCATTTCTCCTACTCAGTCAAAATAAATAGCGCTCCCTTATATCTTAGCCCTTATCTTGTCGAGTTTTCTTTTTTGCCTCCTCATACTTCCTCCATAGAAATATTTTCTACAGCTGCAAATTTTATCCCAAATGATCCTTGAAATCGATGCAAAATATGTGGGTGATCAAGTTTGCGAAGTTCATTTTCCATTAAATGTCACCACTTATTCAAAACATAATATTTTCGAGATGGCGAGGCATCTAAAAAAAACTCGGCGGCCAATTTTATTGTCGTGTCAGTTGCGACTAACTAGACCTGTTACTGGTGCCAAAAAAATAGTTTACCATGTACCTGTCCCGATGTATCATCTTGTTTCGTCTTATAAATACCTACCCGTCTTTTGTTTGTGGATCTGAGATGGGGATTGGATTGCTATAGTTGGGCTTGGCGAGGCAAGTATGCATTGGGACAAGAAAAGAACAAACTGATTTCCTCACTCCTTTTCTCCTAATATTCCATCTCCTTCTCAACCCAGGATCACGCTTGCGTGCTGTTGTTTTTTCTCTACACCGGTCCGCAGGATATTTAAAATTGAAAGCTATGTGATGCGAAAGAGGAGGGGCAGGTGTTGGTGGGGAGGTTAAAAAAATAAATTTATATGGTGTGGGATGATGGCTCGGAGGGTTTTGAGAAATGTGGTACAATATTAAAACCTTGAACTGCAAAGACTCGTTGCTAAATATCGATTTCAGTTATCTTTTTTAAGATTTCAAAAAAAAAGGAAAATTTAATCCTCCACAGTTTAATTCTCGACTTTTCACCATCAGGAATGAACTTATGATGGGAAGACAAATATCATTTGGGCAATGATTTATTGAAGCCCGTAATGTGAATGCCAATATTGCGGAACGGGGTAAGAGAAAAGGTCTCTGGAATTTCAGGTGGTATAACGTACACCAGATAAGTAACGAATTATATTCATAAGAACCATTTTTCTCAGGCACTACAAATCATATTCTTTGTTTGAGGATTGCTAATGCTCGACAAAGAACAACGTTATTAATAATTATTGCCATAAAAAGTTTCTATTTATTGTACAAAGTTTTAAATTACTTTTGTAATGGTATGTATTGAATTCCTGTGATTACTTATTACCATTGCCTCAAATTAAGCAAAAAAATCAGTCATTGCTATAAAGTTGGTGAGTTCAGGCGTGACTTCGCGAAACTTAAGCATGATATGCAGAACACTTAGTATTTTTCCACAGGTACCTCGGGATGACGCCTTTGCAGCGAAACTAGTTGTACCTTTAAAAAATTGTGTTATAATATTAATTTAAAAGTTGCGAAAAAGTACCAAGTGTTCTTTGCATCATTCATTGTGTTAATTTTGAACTATTCTTGTCAACTGGGCCTTCGAGTTATGCAGAGTGAGTGCCTCTTATAATATTCATGCATGAAAAATGAAGACCCTTTGCATCAACCATTCAGAGTTATAGACTCTTATTCTAATTCTACCTGAAATATGATCTCAAAATAATCCTATGTCTTGAAATTTTATTTCGTATATCACATTGGTGAGGGGGGCGTAACTCTAGAGCCAAATTTCAGTAATCACATGAATGATAAAACTAATTGCAGATAGAGACGGATAGTTAGTGATAGCAGATGAATATTTCTACTCCTCAACCCCTCATTGTAATTCACCATCTAGCGAGTATCTGTGCCTCCTCTTCTTCATTTGTTTTTACGCCTCGCCCGTCCACCATCTCCGACTCTAAAAGAATCCCTTTGCCTCACGCAGTACGTTCGAAGGCGCGCCAGTAAATCATAATCTCCCTTCCCTCTATAAACCCTGGTTCCTTACACAAGACGGCGGTACTGCTCCCTACTTATTCTTCTTGCCCTTGTCTTTGCCCCCACCCCACTCCTGTCCGCATTACATCATTCACCCTCGCAGCCCGCAATCCACTGCTGCACCTATAGGCCGTTCCTTCCCTTCCTTCTTATCCTCTCCTCCAGGTTTTCACTTCTGGTGTCTTTAATTTTGTATGGATGAGAGTTATCAACAACTAGACGAGGATTCAAAGAGACTAATCAACATATCTGGGCAGATAACATTCATTCATCTCATAGAAAGTATATGTAGAACATCTAAACGGGTCCTGATTCTGTAAAGAAGAGGAAGATGAAAAATAATGAATTATATTGAAGTTGATGAAGTCTTAATGCAGATATATAATACCTTCAGATATGTTTATAAATTCACGTGAAACTTGTTTATCTCAACTGAAGGTGGTTTGAGCATTGAGCAGGTGGAACTTTTTAAGAGTATTGATGAAACTTTTGAGAGTTGGAATCATGAAACTACGATAGTGTTTAGAGGTTAAAAAGCTGAATACATAAGATGAAAAACATTTTCTACTACCAGAAAAATATCTTAACACCTCAAAATATGAAATCAGTTGTCTGTTGAGAAGGATAACAGGATTAGAGAGCATTGAGTTCTGAATTTGTGAGGAACAGAATGTCACCTGCAAAACGGCACAGAAAATTACAGTTGACACAGATAATCGACTGTGACTACGGTTTCAGCGCATACTATAAGTAAACAAGCCTTGGATACCGACGTTGACTATGATTCTTTTATTATAGGAAGTGGTATGGAGCCTATGTTTATCCACGCGTTTTAAAAAGACGTTTCTCGCAACAAATTCCTACAGAATTGTCGCGTATACCATCTGTTATTCTTTAACTTTTTTGAACCTATTCGCCACCACTTTACTCCTTGTTTCTTTCTATCATTGCGGTTAAGTCATTTGAAACATTTATATTCCTACGGGAGGAGTTGAGATTTCACGAACTTCCTCTAAGCTAGTATCATGTTCTCAAAAATGTCAGAACTTTCCTATATTCCCGCACAAATTTTACTATCAAACTTAGTCAAAAGTTTAACAATTCTATGCCATTTTAAATATATAAAAATACAAATATTGTGAGCTCATACATATTTTTGTAAACCAGGGCAAAAGGAGGGGGAAAAGGATGGAGGGTGGAGTTGGAATGACGTATAGGAGGGGAAAATTAGGTGTAATTCCGTAGCAAGATGGGGAGTGTGGAGAGAGGTTTGCTTTGGTGGAAGGTTGTCACGCCACAGATGAGTCATATAGTAACATAGATAACAATGAGGAGAGGTATCCAGGATACAGAAATTCATCAACAATGGACACGTGTTAATTTTTGCAGGACTAGGAAATTTACTACTACCCCAAAAATTACAGTATTTTTTCCCTTTACATTGGTTGGGTAGACCTTTGTATAAAAATCACTCCAATGATTATTAACGGTTAAGTGTTTAGAAAAATTGGACTTCGAGTCACTTTTATACCAGTATTAAATATGATCTAAGCTGGGGTTGCGTTTTATACTGCTCTAAAAACCAATTTCAAGGCGTCTTTCTCCCGCGTTGACTTTTGTGGGATTTAAAGTAGCAACATGCTCTTTAGTGCTGGGCATTTAATGTCATAGAAATAGTCCAAAGTATCCGCTTGGCACAACTAACACCACTGTACTGTACTATCGGTGTGACATTGAGCGATCTAGCCTCGAGGCTTGGTCAAGCAAATGAATTTTCCTCTGTGTAATTTTTGTATTTATTTTGTATTATACAGTGGTATCCTCAAAATGTATTTAATTCTCTAAGTCCGAATCCGAAATTTAGCCGTAGAGTTTGGTAGTGGACTCAAGCTCTCTTCTTAATTGCTAGTTTTTCAAAAGCATGAATCTGTCCGGCAAATAAGAGGTTAAATTGTTGGCTCCTTACCAAATCCGCTCCGCCAGTGTCTCACATCTTTTTGGGTTATAAAATAATCCCATTCTTGTCACAACGACTACCGGCTCTCAAGGTCATAGATGTTGGTCACATTTTCCAATAACAATCCCTTTAAGTCTGCCTAGGCGTTATCTATGCATTTTTTAACATGAGTCTTACTTCATTTACTCATGCATTAGCAATTATCAGTCGGAGATCACTGTACATTTAAATTACGCTGACAGGCAGTAAACTCATGAGCCCTACTAATTTTATTACTTTAAAATGAATCCTTCGCTTTACATCGAGCTTGCTTATTTTGATAGAAAACATCCAAGAAGTTTTGATATCCTTCTTGTGAGAAAGGTATTAATACGACGTATTGATAAACCTTATTATTGAATACTTATTGTAGGTAATGCTATCTCTGACCATATTGCGTTACATCGTTATATGATAATAATGTGCCTTCAATTTTATTTTGGAAAATATATAAAAAATATACTCTATAGAGATCAGTAACGTGATACTTCACAAATTGTAAATTAGTTGATTTTAGTTTGAGGGAAAAACTCAGACTAAGAATAGATTACATAAAATGATGAAATATATTTATATAAGCTAAAATATGTATGTACCGGTATTAGAATAAAATAAAAATAACAGTTTGGTGTACAAAGTGCTCGGAAAATGAGATTAATTCTAAAAATTTGGATCTGATGCGTTGGACCCATCACTGCTCATTTGTTGCCGAAGAGAATAATGAAAGAGAGAGAAAAAATTATTACCCTCTCATGTCTAAGAGAACTGTCCTTTAAAAACTCTTTTTTGACTCTTTATGCTCACAGAGCTTGAAAGCTGAATGTCCCATTTAAAATGAATATTTTTTATACGCTTGATAAATTAATGAAATTTAAATTTAGTGGTAAATAACCACATAAAAATGCGACAGTCAAAAAGAACGTGCCTCTCAGGCTGGCCAAAGAACACGGATTCATATTATTTGAAAATTACTTTGCTGAATATTCTATATAGATTTTGGGTATGATACCGGAACATAACTTAAGCGATTGGAGCACTCAGAATCCCCGTTTTATAATTGTAATGGGAACATCACTATAATGTCATCATTTGGTAGCATAAGTGATGACCATAATGATGATTTTGAGTTTTAGGGCTGCGGATAGGGCATGGTTGTGGCTCTTTGAAAGTGAACGTGTGTATGAGCGTCCGTCATCATCAATCAAAAGGCGCTTTGATGTAGATCAATTTCCCTGTCTATATTTTTTCAAACCCCCTGCCATCTCCCTCCGTTCCGTGTCGCGTCTCCTCGCCTTTCCTTATTTTTCACGTCTCTACGGCTCTTCTGTCTGATATTCAGTCTATCCGCTCTTCTCACCGCCTTACCTTACCCGCATTCCTTCTTCCACTTTACCTCTTCTACCTTCCTCTCTTACTCATCAACCTTCGATGCAAATGCATTAGATTTGGCTTCGATTTTGATTCGATTTCATTATCTCCAGTTTAAAAAGAATTATCTGAGTGGTTTAATATGAACTCTTATACTTATACCCTTTGTCTGCGTTTTCCTCTCTCACATTTCATTGCATTATAATCACAAAACAGATCAATGGTTGTAGAATGAGGGCAAGGAGGGGGAACCAAGAAAGTCATGGGTGAGCATGATGGAGCCTTGAAAGAAAGTATATTATGAACCTTAAAATAAAAGAGCGTGTATTGAATAATGCAGTATTGTAATGAAAAATGGAGACATTTTCCAAACTATAGCATTATCGAAAACATTACAAAAAGATAAACAGTTTCCTAGGGCTAAAAGAGAAAAGTAATTTCCCTGACTGTGGCCACTCCGAAATGTAATTGCGTACCGGTATGTATGCTCCTCATTCTCTTTTCCACAATTCAGTAACACAAGGTTCCTTAAAAACAACTATATATCCGGTTTTATGGCAATATGACTCTTTGTAACACCAAATTGGTGCAGCATATAAGTAGTACTGATTCAAATATTGTACTGTCCGGAAAAAAATTCACTCTACTTTTTGAAGGGTCTCTAACCTCAGGTATCGAATTTTGTTTATTTAGACCTCCAATCTCCCCTTACTGAACGTGCTCCATAGAAAGTAGATTCCTTTTCCCATTAGTCGCTGTGGTGATTACTCTGTGTTCTGTAAAAACCTGATTACTTCGTCGTTGATGGAAATTAAGTTTAGGTTTGTACAGGGCAAGGTCTAATTATGATTGTATGGACAATAAATCGCGATATATATTTGTAGGATGACTATAGTTGGACGGAAATTGAATGATAATCTCAGTGGCGTAGGTTTGTGGACAGTCATTGACATTTTGATGTCCTATTTATGTTTTCTAAATTTTTATTCCTAGAAGACCTAGAAATCTCGAATGGCTTCAGCACTACGACGAATAGGTAATATCTTTAATGGAAACTGTTTTTATACTTTTTATGAACGTGAGTGAGACCCCGATAGCAAAGCAGCAAAGGTTAAGAGATATATCGTTTCGTATAAATAAATCCGGAATGCAGAGTGAATCATTACCGCTCGAGAAAGGAGGATATTAATCAATACCTTATCTGCTTGGAAGCTCAGAAGATAGTATGAGTTGGAGAATTGCAGCTCTTTGTTTTATCACCAATCTCTCTAAAGTGGGTAAACTCTATATTTGTCTCCGGTGGAAGATTATCTATTGCTTCACTAAATGAGTTTTCTTTTAGATTAATAAGTCAAGGATCATAATTTATTAATAAGTATTTGTTGAAATGTTTACTGCACCACCGCTTGATTTGATTTGATTGTACTTATTTTTATTTTATAAAATTACCTAATTAATTTTTAAATATTTTTAGGGCCATTGAAGTTGACTTGGCTCATGAAAGACGTTTTATATCACAACTTAATAACTTTTCATCTCCTACTATAGCTACAGGAAAATATTTTTGGCTCTTTTATATGAAATGGGTTTGAATATCTCCAACCTAATTTCATGTCTATTCTAAAAAAAACCTGTGCTTAGGGCCTAGTGATCTATATGAAGATTGATTCCTAGAATGTTATATTCACCCACCGATTAGAATAATTTTATTTAATTAGGGCTATTTATATTCTTTCTGGTATTCCTAAAAATATCTTGGCATGAAAATGAAGTTTTACTTTACAAAACATCTTACCTTGCTTATGTTTCATTGTATCAATACTGCCAAAAAAGTCCCTTAATAGTAATTTAGGATGTTTTGCCATTAACAAAAATGTCGTTAAAAATAATGCCAAAATGGCTGTCTTATTTAAAAAATCTTCTTTAAGATAATTCTCAATTAAACAACGTATCCTTCTTTTTCCATCCATCCATCAATCAATGAAGTTTTTTTGCCAATAATAAACAATGAATGAACTGCTATAAATTCTGGATTTCGATTTGACTTTGGAATTTATAAATTTAGGATCTTAACCTTATTCTTCTCACTCTCCAATTGGTGCTCAATTAAGGGTATTTAAATGATCACATTGAATGATAAAATATTCAACATTTATCATTCTTGACATTATAAATACCTCCTTTACGTTAGGTTTAAATTTGATAAATGCATTTGAAGAACTTATCTAAATTGACCTCTTGTTAATGATAATAAATTTTATTCTAATTTAGTCATGCCCATACTTGCAGTGTAATGCAATAGAAGAGAGTTAATCAACCAAAATAGATTATTAGGTACATCAAGATGTTCTCTGGGTCTTAGACAACCGTCGTAGAAATTTTAACAGTTATTTACATCCGCTCTCTACGGCATATGTATGTTTCTATATACTGTTTCTCTATATATTATTTTCTATTCCAAGTTAAGTTCATTTTTTCATTTGATTATTGTGCAAAACCATTCTTATAGGCATATTTTCCCCTATTTTTATATGATTTTCATTGTTTTCATTCTCATCTTATGTTTACATTAAAAGTGATACATAGTGCAATTGGAGAAGTGAGAGAAGGTATAGGAACTACAGAATAATAAGTTAAAATATTTTGTAGGAGACAGAAAAATACGGCTCTTCCTGCCATTTACAGAATATATTCTCTGGAAGGTCAGAAAAAAACAATAAAAGCATTAGTTATGTCTCTTTTTGCTGCCAAAACCCTATACACGAGTGAGCACATAAATACAAATGGTTGGATAATATAGAGCCGTATTTATTCGTATCGGAGATCCAGGGAATTCGGTTGAGATGGCATAGCCAGAGTGACCCCTGCAGAATCGGGAAGCGGAACGGAGTGTCTGGGCCAGTGATTGATAATGCAGGTTTCTCCCTTTGCCACGTTGTTTCTCTTCAAAAGGGTTCGGGGAAGACAAACGTTTGAGGGGAGAATCGGATGTGAAAGATAAAAATAAGGTCGACATGGTCACTTTCCCTATGGTCGTGGTACGCTCAATATAAGGCTTAGCTTAGGTTGACTTGAATCTTTAATTAATACCAGTTTAGTGTTGCCACTTAGAAAGGAAATAAGACAATGCCGATGTTCCTGATTATAAGTAAGCCGGAAAGCATAAAACGAACCAAGCCGGGATGAGAAAATGTAATGTTCAAGTTTATTATTTCTCAGGTGCGTGCCCAGAGTTTACTTTGTCACATGTTCATGATGTTACCATTGTCTTCATTCGTTTTATCGCCAACTTATGTTGTCTTTATCTCATATTTGCTACCATCTTCTGTTGCAGTTTAATCTCCATAATTTAGTAAATTTATCACTCGAACATGGCAGTAAATTCATGCAGACACCAATTTCTTGATCTGTCGATAATTTAGTAAGGGTTAGCTTAGTAAGGGTTTCTTATAAATTATAACCACTTGGAGCCCATTTTATAAATAACAATTCCAGAAAATACTGTCTAAAATTCTTTGTGCTATTAATTTTTCCTCTTTGATTGCTTCTGAATATATAGATCTTCTTTAAGATGATGACAATAAAAACAATTGCATCTCCTCTTTTTCCAGTGGGTGCATCTATCGACCAATGGAAATAATGTTTACTCCCAGCTATTATACACTATTTCATCTTATTGGATGTAATGAATAAGATAGCTTTGCATTTACATTAGGTTGCTTTGGGTTTTGACATTAGTATGTTGTCATTTTGAATTTTTCTGCCTTGTGAATCACTTTCAACTCGTTATAGCAAGCTACTGAACATGTGCACCTTTGCATACTTTCAGAATGACCCAATTTATACAGTTTGGCATGCCATATATGTTGAATAGAAATGTTATGGAGGTAGTTTGAGACAGACATCATTTTTCAAAGAAATCAGTGAATTTTTTGGTCTCACTTAAAGAGCCACCTCTCTCTTCTAAATATACCAAAATATCAGGCCCTTACCGCACAAGTATACAAGAACAACGGTATTTTCATAAAAAACTACCATATATATAGGGATATTTTACATGGGAAATGGTTGCATTGCACTGCAAAGAGGTTTAATTTAAAAAAAAGAAAATTTAACTACTAGATCTTGTCGAGCAATTTGGTGCATAGTTTGTATGATTTATGAACTATTAAAAAAATAAACCACACAGTAACCTCAGTAACTTTTTACAGAATCACAAGCAACCTTCCGTTATAAAATTTCAAACTTACCTGGTGAAAAAATGAGTCAAATGAAATACTTATATTAGGTAATATATTTATTTTAAGAATGAGAATTTCAGTATTAAGTATTTCAGTATTAATTTTATTCTTGCACCATAAATGTTTCAATACTTCACGATTCCTATATCTCGTGAAACCCAAACTTAACCGTTGGTCAAACCTGAATGTGTTCTACATTTTGATCAGGAAAATATTTCGCTCGATCAGCATTAATTTTTTATCGCCTCTTGTAATGGTCAGTTGAAAAAAATGTTGCCCTAGTTCATACTCAACTGATCATAATTTGTTTAAAACTTTGAGGAAGTAGAACAATTTTGGGTTCCGAAGGAGATTAGGATAAAATAAAGTTACCATGTAAGTTTTTTTCTTTGGTATTAATCAGAATGAAGGATGTAATTTTGACGAATGAAAAGTAAGCACATCAGAGTCTAATAACTGGGGCACCTTAACCACAAATAACTAAGTGGAACTGCACAAAGACATAATATTTGATTTCCAGAACAATGCAGAAAGGTTTTTTTTTACAAATAAAGAGGTGATTACTTACCGTGTCGAAACGTGAGAAACACAAATTGCCCCTATATGTTAGACGAGGCATATAAGAAATATTTTAGGTGAGCTGCTTGATAATGATGTCATGACTATATTATTTGATACCTTATCTTGATAGAAGTTGAAGTGGACCAATAATTTGTTGTTAAATGCAGTGTACTCCCTCCGCCATATGAGTGATCTGAACCGTTAGTGTTTCCACTGCACAAATTTGCAAATAATGCTAATGATTACTATAACTGTGTTGTTTACTCGTAAAACCTCATACGTTTGCATGTTTAATTTAATTCAAAAATTGTGACGCAGTCGCATGAAATTTTTTCAATCAGAAACGGATTACAATTAATGAATCAAATAAGTTTATTTCCGCTTATAAAATACAGAAATAGAAGAGCAGCAAAGAACAAAGAAAGTACTAACAACAGAAGAAGCGGGCTCTGTAAATCGGAATTAAACACTTCAGAGCGGGTAAACAATTGTTCTTTGGCATACGTCAGAAACAGAAACTTGCGGGAGGAAGTAGGTCCAGCAAATAAATAAATAAAAAGATAAAACAAAAAAATTAATACAATTATCAAACTTAACAGTCGTAGATACAAGGAATCTCATAAATAGCCTTTCAAAGCGCCCTTAGTCTCAACTTTGAGTCAGTACTGCTGTGATCACTGGTAATTTTTAGAATGTAACAACCAAAGATGGAATAAATTAAATTTCACTGTGTGATTACAAGACAAGTCATTCTATTTGTTGCAGGAACTTACTCGGGAAAATTATGGTGACTATTGTTTATTCCAAAAGAATAGGTACATTCTCCGAAAAATTTAAGGCTTGAATGAAGTTGAAGATATTAATTTTTTAAGCGGTCAAAATGTAATGGATCAAAGTGGAAAAATTTTGGAATAAAAGTAAACGTTGATAAAAAATATTTGAATAGAAAAGTACGTCAAAAGTAACGTTGTACAAAAACGCGGAATCGCGGAAACGAAATTATGCGGAGAGGAGAAAAATAAGGAAATTAGGATTTAGATGGCGATGGGAAGAGAGAAGGGTGGGGGAAGGAGAGAGAGGGTGGAGAGACTTATGGAGCAGAGAGGGTTGGAAGAGGGTAGGAGGAGGGACGAAATGGAGTGGGGCGGATGGTGTGTAAATACGGGAGTTTTTGAAAACTTTTAGGGTGGCTTGTGTTAGGAGGTAGGGAGCGGAAGTTGAGTCTGTTGGATGGGATGGGGGAGGAGCTTCTCTTTGTGGGAGGGAGGGGGAAGGGTAACGGACGGGAAGACCAAGGGAAAGAAAGATAGAAGAGGAACTGGGTACAAGGAAAGGGAGAAGGGGGAGGAGATATAATCAAATGAGGCAATATGGAGGAAGCCATAAGGATTTGATGAAAGGTGGGGTCTTCTTCCTCTCCGCCCGGGATGGTTCAGCTGATGCACTCCTCTCTATTCACTTAATCAAAAACTTTCCCTTCGCGGCGAATGGCAAATATTCCTTCTCCCTCCAGACTCTTCCCTGCGTCGTCGTCCCATCGGTGCGCTCGTTTCCTGTCTACTTTTTTTTCCTTCGCCCTAACATTTTCATTCGCCGCGGTTGGAAATCCCGCTGCTTCAGCCGAAGGCGACCCCTCCAGTGCCCCATACTTCGCTCATATACCATGGTTAACATAGGCTGTACTTTAGAACCATTTCTAGAAAGAGCAATGACAGAATTGAATTAATTACTGGAAAGCTGTTTGAAGCCCTCCAATGTGTAATTTAAAGTATAGATAAATCGTTGCGTTTTCCACATAATTCTTTTGACTATAATCCTCAAAATAAAGCTATTTATTTCAAATTTAATGGGCTTTTAATTTTTATGCTGTACAAAGCTCTTGATAAAATGCTAAGAGAATAATCAATTGTACCAATTCCGGAATTCCGGCATTAGCATCTCTATTGTTGGCATATAAAGTTACTAGCAAAGGTACCCGTTGAAATTCAACGGGGAATGAAAGAAAGACAGGGCATATAGGTTGTAGGTTCGAGTCGCTCACGAGGTGTATTTTTTCTAGGCAAATCAGCTATCATTTAATTTTTATTTTTTAATTCAGCCGATTAAAACCGCATTATATTATGCTTACCGAGTTTCAACATTCTTTTGCAGTAACATATAGAAATCAAACTACAGGCCATTTGCATTCCAGAGGCTTGTCGAATTAATATAACATCGTGGCATTCTCCTGTTTTACTCAGCTTAATTTTAGTTTTATTTTTTAATGCAGCAGATAAAAACCGCATAACATTATATTCACCGAGTTAAAAAATTCTTTCGCAGTAACATATGCAAACGTAACTACAGGCCATTTGCTTCCAGAGGCTTTCCGCATTAATATAACATCGTGGCATTCTCCTGTTTTACATGGATCCAACTTAAATTAGCCCACATGAAATGAATTTTGCCAATTTTAGGGAAAAATATCCCTGAAAATATCGTAATCAGCAACATTTCAGTATACGGCCTAGATTTCCACTGTAATACATATCTCTAAATATGAAACCCAGCCGCCATTGTAAAGGCCCCATTTCCCTACCAAGGTAATACTAATTCTACGGTTACCAAGGAAATATCCTATTTTTGACAGAAGTAAAATTCATAATTTTGACATTAAAATGCGATTTATAGGAAAATTTTATTCGCATAAGAAAATTGAATGAAAAAATATGAAACTTCAATCTTTTATCCATCTAATGGCAAAAACTATAACCTTCTATCTTTAGCAGAACTAATTAAAATATGCCAAAAGAGAAACCTCTGAACTTGAACAAAAAAGTTTAGACGAGTTCTTCAAACACATGAGACACCAGATGGCTCAGCACGCTGCCCTTGGGGCCCAGGGGCCTTCCTTATAGTATATAGTAAGAGTCCCAATTTCCTTAAAAAGGCTTTACTGATCCCATGTGTGAAAATTTCACTATAATCTGTCCACTCGTTCAATACTTATGAGGCTTTTAAGAAAGCATTCTTTTGGAACCTTGGGCCCTCTGGGGCCCTAGCGTGACTTACGACCCCATGATTGTTGTACATTCAGTATAGGTATATTTGACGTATTTCTACTACAGGCAAGAATTATCTTCCAGGGCCATTTTTTGGTGGTAAAAGGGCCCACTTGAGGGCCTTTTAGGGTCCCAAGGCCCTTGTTATATAGCCTATGCATAAACCAGATATATCAAGTATCTTTCTGCCAAATTTATTTCAATCGATTCAGTGGTTTATAAGTGATTGAGTAACAGACAGACAGACAGACACCACTAGATTTGTATATATTAGTAAGATGAGAAGAAGAGATTTTAATAGATAAAAGAGAGATCTTTATATAAAAGAGATTTTTATATATTAGTAAGAAGATGCCTTACGAATGCGTCAGCATTGTTTCAAGGAAAAGGAGGTTCATTGATTTTTGAGTAGTGTAAACATTTTTAAAAATCCCGGAAATATCTACGGTACCTTTATAGAGAGTGCTTGTAGTCAAAAGTCGCCCACGATGTTGTTAACGAATCAAGCAGCGGCTATTTTTAGTTTTCACGACTTTTATTATAACAAGGGGCGTGAGAAACGAAACTGGAAGTTCTTACGTTGATTGTTGATTTTTACTTTGTTTTGTTCCTCACGTGCCTTTAGCTCTGTGGAAACTGTAGCTGTTTATACTACAGAGGAAAACATGCTTTTGAAATTAATATTTAAGTTTTGAAGTTATTTGGTTCCCCATACACGAGGTGAACTCTGCGTTCAACAGTGACGCTGCTTAAACTCAGGATATATGTCATTCACCGTGACACGCAGTCATACCATACTCTCCTCACTTTGGTGGCAGTAAATATTTCTCATAAAGAGGCTTGATGAAACACTTGTTTTTTTTTGTATTCCTCAAATTATTCTATAATATTAGTATTTTATAGCACTGGCATGTTCCTTATTTTCCATGCGTAAATGTTATGGAACTGTACGCTTTCATTTTATTTTCCCTTCCATTTTTATGTTCCTCATGTGCAATTCTTCATATAATTGTTGAATATATAATCGTTATGTCAAAAATGTCGAGGTACAGTGGTAAAGTAATGCAACATTGAATCAATTTACATGCTATTACACCCCTGTGATTGTTCATTTAAACATTGGGTTTCCCTGGTAGCGATAGAAATAAGTGTGCCACTCAAACAATTCTCCGCTATTTTATAATTTTTATAAATCTCGTACGAGTAAAGTTTCAAACTTAATATTTTGAGTTTATGCTCTAGTGCTGTATATAATTCAATTCTGTGAGCCATTCACGTTCAAAAGCTCCCCCATCAATAAAAGTCCATGAAATTGGCTGGAAAAAAATCAGCCTGGACCAGGAAACAAACCACGGTGCTTTGGCTTTCCGGGCCACTATGCTACCTATGCTACTAATCCTCATGGCGATTTAGAAGGCTACGTATAAATTAGATACTTAGCCCTGGCATTTTTTACATGGCAATTTCATTGTATTTCACCACGGTATTTTCGGCAGGCTAGAGTACTTTATTATGAAAATTAAGTGCAAAACTAGGTTATTTAGAGCGCTAAGCCAGTTTAAAATTACTATATTTCTCATATGAGAATATCCATTTGGAATGCTTTTAAATGTATTTATTCTTTAAGCCACATATTTTTATATCTCCCACAGTGGAGAGAAATAAGTCAAAATATAATTGATTTGAATCTCGAAAATAATTTTTTAACGTCTATAAAAGAAAGGATTAGTTTTACACAAAAAGCAGATACTATACTACATAGAATATTCTTCTATTTTGTTATTTTAAGAACAAAAAAAACTCAAATCTTAGAATTATCTTCGTCGTAAGGTGTTCTTCGGTCAAAAACAAATTTTTTGAAGCAAGAATGTTGAATTCAAGATAAATTTCAAGAATGAAGGAGTGTAAAAGAAAAAACGAAAAGTAAGAAACGTTTTTTTTGTTAAAAAAGTATTTTTTCAGTATCTCTCCTCCAAATGTAGCTAGCTCTTGATAAATTAGTACCAGAGTAAACATCAACATTATTTCAATTTTACATAAGCCGTCTTGAAATAATTGCTGCAGCGAGAGAATGTGGATGGATTAAAATTTTAATGCCTTAGTGGTTGACTGCAAATGCATTTGTGAAAACGTGTGCAAAAAACTAATAAAAAAAGTCATACAACAATCATGGGATCAGTTAAAATGGAATAACCTTCATGAATTACAAAACTGTTTTCTTGTAAAAGAGAATTCAACTCATTCTACTCATTTAATAATTAATTTACATATAGAGAAACATAATAAACGGAATGAACAAATAAAAGGAATATGAATAAAAAGAAGTGATTCTCCTCCATTCATAATGTCTAACACTGTGAATCTGTTTTTGGGATTAGGGAATCAGTAGATTTCCCTCGAAAAAATTATTCCTTATTGTTTAAATTTTAAGGTATAGGAAGATAGTCACCAGCACTGCTCCACATAAACTTGAGAACATAGGAGAAGCACAAGACTGGACTGAGTGTAAGAATGATAAACGGAGAAGAAACATTCTTCTCTTCACAGATGATGTCGTAATAATAGCTAGAAGTCGCGATGATCTTCAAATGATACTAAATATAATAGACCAATTTCTCCTAGAGTACAACATGAAAAGAAATAAGACAAAGACTTAAGTCCTAGTATGCTGAAGAGAGAGGCTAAATGTAGAAGGCACAGCATTTCAGAGAGAAATTAGAGCAAGTGGAGCCCTTAAGGATCTCGGAAGTACCAATACGTATGACGGAAGACGTAAAACGAAAACCAAGCGTAAAATAGCCCAAGAAAAAAATGTGTTCCTGGGAAAAAGATAACTTCTGAGCTCAAATATAACTGTACTACAACACAGAAAATGGTACCTATGTGATAACGCTCGTGTGGAGCGTTGTACTCTATGGATCGGAAGTATGGACCATTGGAAAAGCTGGCCAGAGAAGACTAGAAGCCTTTGAAACCTGGTCCTGTAGGAGGATGCTGAAGATAAATGGAAGGGGTAAAATAAGAAATGATAAAATGTTCAGACGAGTAAATGAGGAAAGGACCATATGGGATATCGTACAGAAAAGAAGAACCTGATGAATTATACACACCCTGAGATACAGTGGGTTGGTGAAGAACATAGTTGAAGGTGAATTAGAGGGAAAAGGCCCCAGAGGAAGATTATGGATCAAACAAATAAGAAAACACATAGAAAGAGATACCAGGAGGTGGGGAATTAGCATTAAGTAGAGAAGAGTGGAAGACTGTAGTCATCAAATCTTAGGATTGAATTTCCAGTGATGAGATAGTTAGTCTTTAACTATTACTGGTTCTATTCCTTGACGTGTGATGATTGAAAGAGTTTTTTATATTCCTAATTGAGTGCAGTATAAAATTTAAAGATAAATTACATCAAAATTATGTAAAACAGATGTAAAAAATGTACGAAACATTTGGTGTACACGTAGACATTAGAACTAAAAATATTTTCATTTGAATACAGAGTTCCTGCAATTGTGTACTTTTCTTGACGCTTGTTCGGTGGATGTAGAGCTATTTGCTCGAAGGCATCAATTCAACCCAAGGGGTGTTTTGCATATCAGGAAAATCCTTCTTGGCGCCTTTCAAGTGACATGATAGAAACATTTAAGGTGCACTTGAAACTTGAAAGACATTGGCCGAATTTCAACTGCTTCGAAATTCTGATATTGTTATAGATTTTTTTCTAGCATCATTCGAAAAAATATAATTAAGATTGGTTATCATGTTGGATATTAAAAAGTTTTCTTCTTTTTTTTGCTGCATGACTTTTGGAATAAAATACGGGTGGGATGCGTCATTTAAAATATTTGCCAGTTAAGCACATATTTGACATAAATTGTTTCAAGGTGCTTTAAAGCATATTATTTGGTGAAAGTCCCACTTCCTAAATAATTTGGAAAAACAATAAGAGTAATATCACTGCCGGCAGTAAGCCGCATTTTCTCGTGAAGTAAAGTTTATTTAATCTGCTTTGATGGATAAAGTTTTTTATATTCCCTTTATGATAAACGATGGACCAGTGTGATTTTATTCTTTCTGTTGAAATACATGTGCTGCTGTGAAGAAATACCATTCGATTATGAAATGTCGTTACATAAAACATGAAAAGCCTTTCCATGTCACCTATCAGCCAATGTTGCCATTGTAGTAGCTATCAGTTACGGAGACAAAGATACATTCAATGCCGTTCTCCCTAACTTTCCTCAAAATCCTCTCAGCCAATCACTTTATTTCTGTATAATTCTATTTACGCCTTTCTTAATTCATCTGAAAAATTTTATACTATTGGCCTTTTTAAGGGAATTTTTCAGCTTTTTGTTGTGAATTAGCTAGTATGTTAAAGAATGAGTCTATTTAATTTTTCTCTTTGTCTCTAAGTATTAATCTAATCGCTTTTGTCATCAAATCTTCGTAAGAATTCTTCATTGGACATTTTCTCTAATAGTTTAATCATTTTTTAAGGTCATTACATCGTCATTAAAAAAAACTTTGCCCCTATAGTTGTCATTTTTTCTAGATTTCTCAGCTATATTTGAGTGTGCTTCATATAATTGTTTATATGAGACTTTCCTCAATTCCAGGCTTTTTGACGTGTTGCCGGCTTAAATTTGCCTTTGCTAATATGAATGTCTACTTTGTTGGTTCTGATTTTGCTCCCTTCATTATTGGTTATCTTGCACAAAATCATAATCATAATTTTTATTTTATCGACTATCTTATCATTTCTAATCACTTTAATGTAGAAATAATTTCCAAATTTCTAGTAACAATTTAGCCATGTAATAAACAACGTGACACAAAATTGTCAACTAAAGTATCCTGATCGTAATTTTGCTGTAAAAATCGTGGGAGTTTGGTTTTTAGATACCTTATTGATTTTTTTCCTTATTTTATAGAGTAACCCACCATACGAATCATCATAAATCAGTGATGATGCGCAGCGTTTTTAAATCCCGGAGAGTACTTGAAAAGAGATTTGCGAACGCTAGACCGTAACCCACGAGGGCACATCCAGGAAGCGGATTCCCAGGGATTGGCTCGAAAAAAGGAATCTGATCGCTGAGCGCTTCTCGCCCTTTCCTGCCTTTTCACTTCCCTGCCACTACCCAGCCTACTTTCTTTCCAACAACCACGCAGAAACTTCTCTCTATAGCTGTGCGGCATAGATTTTTTCCAGGGATCATCTTTATTCACTCCGCTTTAAGGGTAGTGCACCAACGCTTCGAATTGCAAATCAAAATGCACTCCTGTGAAAATTGCTTTTCGTTTTTATTTCTTTCGATCAAATATTTCTCCAGATGCGTTAATTCACTCTGGTTCCAAGGAGGATTACTTAGAGGTCAATTAAAATTACTTTTGATCCCATTTCAATAAAAAAATCAGTATTGAAGGAATAAACGAAACCCTTCAATGGCCTTAAAAATCTTCACGTGAATATACAGATTGTATTTATTGAGTATAAGACTGTGCTCAGAGGCATCATCACCTCAAATATATGATACACGTGTCCAATCAGCAATAATTTTTTCAATAAAATGTCTTGATCCTTTTTGCCCTTCTTTATTGTGAGAAGATACTACGATATTCATAGAAGTTGACTCTTATTAAGAAGTCATTTTGGGGAAATAACAAGGTATGAGCTTGTATTTCTTAACGTCTTTTGTACGATGCACAAAGGGTTTGTGATTATAGGCATAGGGATTCATGGCAACACGAAAAATGGTAGGTTTATGGCTTAAATCCCAGGAATAATGATTATATTGGATATGTTTCTTATACAGGGGGTAAAATGTTTGTAAATTGTAACTAAGCAGTACGCCAGTCTAAATATTTGGAAGATGTTGTCTAAGTAATATTTAGGTACTTACATAAGGTAAGGTTTAATTCTATATTCGGAGAGTCTCGTCTCCATTAAGGCTGAAAAGGAGAGAAACGGCGTCCTGACACTAGAAAGTCAAGCCCCTGAGGCTTTGAAAATGATCTTCGCAGCATGTATAAAGGACCAATATTTATATTTATCTTTGCCAGAACTAAAAGAATTTTGCAAATATTTAGGGTTTTCAAATGTTGATGCGAATCATTATGGTACTATCACTAGGCTTTCAGGGATGCCATTGTTTTCTGTGTCAAAACTACGTGACTTGTTCACTCAGTATCATGAATTACTCGTAATAGTGTCTTCAGACATGAGCTATCATGTTGCGTGGTTATTCTGCAGCCTTTAGAGTATGCTCGATCACATCTATAAAATATTTCTTTCTGCAGCTTTTGTCCTGTAGTCAAGTGTTACGTAAAGTGGTTGCGTACAAGTTATATGGTTATGCCAAGTAATATGGTTATTTTACCTCCATTTTATAGCTACACATTGATTGTAACTGTGCAAGAAAATTAACTCAAGATATTTTCGCAATATTTTAATTTTGATTTTATTAACTTTTACGTTATTTTTACAGTTTTTTATTCAAAAATAAATTTTATATTCAATATTTGAGGTGCCTCAATTCATATACGATTCCAGCAGTAAGTCAGATGAGGTGCCCACAAACATAATTTAATGGTATTTTTATTCCCCAAAATATTCCACCGATGCGATGTGATCATCCAGTACGTCACATCAGCTCATAGAAAGAATTATTTCCGCATATTCTGTTGAGCTTGATGATCTTTGGGGAAGAGAAAATATAATAACCATCAAAATTTAATCACAAGTATTCTGTGCAATGCTGACGAAAAAAATGTTTTAAAAGTAGTATAATATTTTGAGCGATGCTCAAGCTTATAAGCCTCGTATTGCAAATTAGCGTGGACACCCGTTGAAGTCGTAGTTTTGTTTCTATTCCCAAAAATCCCTTCGATGCGGGTAACTATTCTTCAGAGCAGACAGGATTGTTTTAGAATCGATGGTATTGATTATTCCGCGCTTCCGCCTTCGGCTTAAGATTCCCGACTGCCGGAAGGTGCTACGGTGGAGCGTCGAAATCCTTCGGTGGAAGGAGGGAGACTCCCTTCTTCCCCAACGCTGCCGCAGCAGCCGGATCGGAAATCACTCCGGGATGAAATGGGAGAGGGGGCGCATAACACGACGGAGGGGTAGAGGAGGGTAGGGATAACCCGCACGACCTCCGAAGCACCGATAAATAAAGGAATGCGCGCGGATTGGGCAATGCATAGAGACGATTTCAGAGCGGTAAATCGGGACGGGATATCCATGCACCGATGCACCTGTACCATCCGGTTTATTTTTACCAATAGATCGTTTCGCGTCGTAACATTTTAGGAAAGTTGCTCGTATTAGAGCGATGTGCTCACGATATGATGTTGCCCAAATTCAAATACACTTTACGGGATATAATTATAATTCAGTTTTGTCAAAATCCAAATTTTATGTAAAATTTTCATTGAATATGAAGTTTTCCCAATTATTTCTTATTTTTAAAGAGTTAATACTCGAGCATTACTTCTTTTACACTTTCTAACATTAATTTACACTGTATATTACACCATATTGTCGGCCCTGGTGGCGGCGGGGTAAAGTCTCCGCCTGCAAACCCGAGGGTGGCGGGTTCGAGTCCCGCCTGGGTAGGAAATTATCTGCCCAGGACATGGGTGTTTGTGTAATGAGTTATAAGTAAGAGAGGGCTTAATAGGCCTAATATCGCTCAGAAATAAAAACGACGTTATTATTATTATATTGAGCTTTCATTGTTATGACTTCCTGCTAAAAATTGTTTTTCAATGCTGAGTTTTGTTGGCGTATTAGCTGGTATGCGTTTATCATGTAAATAACATCCAAGACTACCTAAAAATTTAAATATGAAAGAAATTTATTGTCTTTTCACCGAATTTGGTTAACAACTTTATTGATAACAGAAAAAATATGCAGTAAAAATTTAATTTAATTATTTTAAAACTTTATATTAATAAATATGGTGTAAAATGTATGTAAAAGAGATAACTCTGTGAGGTAGTCTTTAATTTCTACTGTAATCTGTGACTAAGAAGTGCGAATGGACCGGATATCAAATCCCTGTTCGTGAGCTGGCCGATCCGACAATCAGCCTTCAACAGAAACTATGTATCCCAAAACCCATGGAAAATAAAGTGGGGAACAGGAGGGAAACTATATTTTCTACCTTATACCTGTCTATTTATTAAAAGCAATCATATCTTAAAATTAGTATCTGTAGAGTATAATATGGTTTCATACGTATTGAAATATTTTTACATACGAATATACCTCCGATTTCTAGCTGGTAGATGCATGGAGAGGATACGCTGAGCTATGAGAGACTAAATAAAGTACTGGATATGATACTGGAGGCAAGTGGACAGATTTTCTCCTTCGTCGAGTACAAAAGGGCCGCACGGGGGGTGCACAATAGATAAGGTCGCTCGACGGAAGGTCAGCGCCCTTTGTCGCGACCTCATTCGCAAAGAAACCTGAACTCTGAATCGTCCCCTAAGTCCCCTAACCTTAACCCCCCCAAAGCAATACGAATTCAATTTATTCTCCGTAGTGCACGGCGGCTATTTGGGCATCTACCGGCGGCAAAGCGGAAATGAGATAACCTGAGAGGTTCCCCTATTCCCTATTTTCTCTACTAGATCTAGCTCTCCTATTGGGAAGGTGGGGAGGAAGGTTTTGGTGCTCTTCGGTTGGATTTCAGCTGGGTAAAGAGGAGTGCAGATGAAAATTCGGGAGGGAATGGGTTTGATCTAAGAAGTGGGTGGGAGGGAGGTGGTGGAGCTACGAAAGACCCCGGTGGAAGGGATCGCGGAATATCGAGGAGCACAACGGTATTGGAGACGGTATAGGGAAAAGGCATGTAGTAGTGTGGAGTTTGGGGGAATGTGAGGAAATTAAAGGTCAGGGCAGATTTATAATGGAAAGTAAAAGCGGATTGGAATGTTCTGGGGCCATTTCTTTCTTTATGGCCGGGGTTTTAAATTTCCTGGCCGAGTGTGCGGGAGGAAGGGGGGATTATTCAGCGCTCACCGCACGCTTTTCGCAAGTGCTTGAGAAATGCGACATGGAAATCTCTCATTTGTGGGAAAGAGAGCCATTTGAAAGGATTTGCGACCAAGATAATCTTTTTTACACCATCTGCGAAGTATAATGACGTTGGCGGAAAATTTCTAGTGCCCTCATATTTATCCAGGTATATTTATCCGTTTTCCTTCGCTGCATACTTTATTCATACTTTGCGTGTAATGGTTTTCTCTCAATAGTATATCCTTTGGTCTATAAAACAGTTCAGTGAAGGTGTATGCGCTGAAAGGAATTAATATATTTTTTAATATTTTGATTTATGACTTCGAGTCTTCATGTAGGGTAAGGTTTTATAGCCGTAGAATGGCGCGTGAAGAGGGGTTGTTAACTGAATTGGGAAAGATCTGCATTCCAAAAACCATGTGTGTGCCTGCTGGAAAAATTATCTTACGAAAACATGCCGAACATCAAACATAGAGGATAAGAAGCTGAGGAATTTAACAAAACCAACAGAGAGAGATGATTTAATGTAGAAGATATCGAACTATATGTATTTTAAGGTTTTGTGATGTTGAGGGCGGTTGGTGTAATAAATTTTACATTAAGGAGTAAGATACAAGATAGTGGTGAGCACTGATAAAATTTGTGTGAATAAAGGGCAATGAAAACTTCTTTGGCGTTAATATACTTTGATATCAATCGGTATATCATTTTCTTCGAAACGATGAATTAAAAAATTGAAATTTATTTTGGAATGTGCTTTATTTTACTGCGCTGATCCCTTTTTATGGAATGGCTTCCACTTAAATCGATTATTATTATATTTGCTTCCTTTTGTAGGTGATTGACGTATTTTAGGTACTTACTGCGAAACCGGAGTTTATATTCACGCAAAAATGGAGTCATGAATTGATTTTTATGAGTCAGCCCTTCTCTAATTTGGAACAGAGATCAACGATGAATCATAATAGCGGTTAATGATCTAGAATTGGTGTAAGAAAAGTTTGCCTTTTGATTATGAAGAGACGCCTATAACAAAATGGCGATGAGGTAATATTATTCTTATTAGATATAGCAATCGAAGCTTATTAAATTAGAATACTTGGTCACAATTCAGTTCGTATCTCCAATTGTACCTAATTTTGCAAATTGGATGAGTGCTTAGGAATGAAATGAATGAAAAGTTATCATATAGTTTTTATTATGAAATATGAGAAGTATTTTAGTGTGATTTGATTGAAAAAAGGCTCAGTGTGTCAGTCACCTAATTTTACTTTTGTTCTTCTATTACAAAAGGGTGATGAAATTCTCAAAATAATTATATCGAAAAAATCCATGTTAGAATCCGTGTTTGACATTATTTTGGCCCTTAGCCGGAAGGAAATCATCACTAGCCTATCACGAAATGGCGATGAGGTATTATTATTCTTTTTAGACATAGCAATCGAAGCTTATTTAAGTAGAATACTGGGTCACAGTTCAGTTCGTACCTCCAATTGTACCTAATTTTGCAAATTGGATGAGTACTTAGGAATGAAATGAATGAAAAGTTATCATATATTTCTGTTTCAGTTATAGTATCATTTGAAAATTATTTCACTTTACTTGCAGTGTAGATTTTGTCTCTCATCTTTTAGAATAGTTACTTTGATCATACTGTGTATTAAAACATCAAATTTCCATGAAATATCCGAATTATTTTTGTTTATTGTAACTGTTATAATAATATATATAATAAATTTTATTTCACACCATAGGAAGTGACAGCAAAATATAACAAAAAATATTTCAGTCTAAAATTAGGTACCCCTGAGATTTGCATGTATTGGGGCTACCACCTGCAAGTTTACATTTGAGGCAGATGAAAATTTCAGCACAAATAAAATCAATTCCCAGCATTTAAACTTCATAAAATTATTCCCAATAAAAACCTGTAATGAATAGCGTACAATATATAAGTGTGTTCATGTAAACACCAGACAGTTCAGAGAGTAAATACATTTACATAAATCCACCAATAAAATACTTTCAAATAAGATAAAACTATACTTTGTAACAAAAGACTGAATAATGATTCAAATAAAACATACTTGACGTGAGTAACAGTTAATAAAATTTTACCAGTATGTTATACAATATAAATTTTCAATATTTTGCTTTGAAAATAACCAATCTTTTATTATTTTTAAAAATGAATCTGTAGTGGCGCAAGCCGCAATATGGATTGGTAGGGAATAGAAAATTCTGGGGGCAAGGTACATAAATGATTGCTTGAAATTTTGCTTATTAGGTTTATAAATGATTTTAATTTTCCATTAAATACACTATGACTTAAATCAATAACGTAAATAAGGAAAAATATTGGCCCTAAGACCGATCCCTGGGGGGCACCACGGGCAAGCAAAACAGGTGAACTGTAGGAGTTTTAAATTTTTCCGAATTATTTTTGTAAATTGTAACTGTTATAATAATATATAATATATATAATTAATTTTATGTCACACTATAGAAAGTTACAGTAAAACAACAAAAAATATTTCAGTATGAAATTCGGTACCCCTGAGATTTGCATGTTTTGCGGTTACCACCTGCAAGTTTACATTTAAGGCTGATGAAAATTTAAACAAATAAAATTATTGGTCATTTTATTAAGTTTCTAAGCTCTCCTTGTAGAATTGACGTAAATTATGACACCATTCCTTGTGAAGAGTAATTCATAGAAAATATGTGCTTCATTCTTTGTACTCGCAAAATTTTTAGGTACCCTCTTGAAAAGTTACAGAAGAAAGCTTTGACAAGCATTCAATCTCTTCAGGGTGAATTAGCATTTGAAGCCCCTTACTCCAGAGCTGAGGGCGCCCAATTACATCGTCAGATCGAAGCGGAACGTTGGAAAAAATGATAAAGTTTCACATTGGTTTTCACCCCACACTCTTCTACTGAAACAAACTATCATGTTGCCTCCAGAACCCGAATACTTGCTCTGCCCCAGCCCCCATTCCTCCCTGTTCCAATTGCTATAATTTCATCACAGCTAACTAATATCACCGTAAGCGGATGCGTTACGCTGAAGAGGAGAACAAGGCGGGAGGATCGGGGAAAAAAATTATCTCATATAATATAATTTTGACTGCCATAAATTTTCACTCTGCGCACGTCATCCATTTTGTCGGTCGGTTGAGCCATTTTTCAGACCTCTTTCCTTTCCTCTCTCTTTCCCCACCCCCAGACCCTCTCCTAAAAATCCCTCCCCCTCCCCAACCCTCCTCTTCCGACGCATGGGAATCCCCCAAGCTAGCGCTCTGCTCCTCATTTTTCCTCCCCAGCCACAAGAAACCCATCCTACCCGCACTTAACCGCTTTTGGTCCCAACCCTCTGCTACGGCATCTGCTTCTTAACGCACTTCCCCTTATCACACTCCCTGCTTTTCCTTCAACTCCGTCAATATTGCCACCAACCTCTTCCCTATGCCAGGAAGAATCTATGTTGAAATTAACCCATTTCTGCCAAGAAAAATTTTTGCCTGAGATTTTGATGAATTTTTGGTATTTTACTCGCATGGTCACCTAAAGTACTCAAGAAAAATATTTTGGTGATCGTAACCTTTGACGAGACAGTGTTGACAAGCTGATTGCGATAAAGTTCGCGGTTCCTCCTACAGAGAGTATACACTCAGTGCTTTCATAAAACTAGGTTGCACCTTCCATAAAACTAGGTTCTTGTTGAAAATAAATGCATACCACTTGGTAACTAGTAATTCGTTATTTTTTCCATAATGTTTTATCAAGCGTAAAGTGCGAATCTTGATGAAGGATTTATAGCCAAATTGAATGTAAAAGGCTCTAAACATAACCTTTTATTAGAGGAATAACTCGAAATTTTCCTCACAAATGATTTTAGATAAATTATAAAACTCAGTATGCGTTGAGTACACATAATTTAATTGCCATTTCATTACATGATATTAATTATAATATTAATACATTACATAAAATAAATCAAAAAATATTATTAGCACAAAAGCTAAAAGCTGAGGAAGGATTCATCTCTATTTCAAATGGGCCAAAAATTACAATGCAATTAGTGTAAAAATACCATGCAGAGTTAGCATCAGAATTTAAAAGTTTAGTCACATGTCAAGGCAGTGTACGGCTCCACCGCGCGGAAAACTATCCCATATTTCGTCTCCACTTCCAGTTTCCCCCGCCAAACACCGCACTTCACGGGAAACTCCTTGAAAAGGGGTCGTAGTGATGTGCGGCTGATGTGCTTCTCTCCATAAGGTCTCTCGGCTAGGATCCACGATTCATCAACCAGTTACGGCACTCCTCTTTCTCATCTTGCGCTACTCCCATCACTTCCCCCGACTCTTCCCAACCACCCCTCATCCCCCACCACCACTTTCCCAACTGTCCTCTTTAAGACGCGCCCCATCGTATCCCCGCCTTTCCTCCCCCCTCACCCCCCCCCCACCTCCAACACTTCTACCTCTTGGGAGTTGCCGATTACGGCTCTCGCGACCGGGACTAAGCTGGCACAGAAGGCAGTTCACTTAATTTAATCATCGTTCATCCCAGGGACCTCGCCCCTTTTCTCCGCCGCTCTCCAACCCCCTTACCCCCTTTCCCACTCCACTCTTCCGTCTTGAATCCTCCATCTCCCCTACCAACGGTTCCCCATCTTCTCCTTCACATCCTTATTCTTCATCACCTTGTGCTTTCCCCTCATTTCGATCCCAGCCTCACCCATCCCTCTCCTGCCTTTTAACTTTCCTCTTCGTCGACCCTGTTCCAACTCCTCTCCTCCATGCTTTCTCTCTCTCTTTCTCATCACTTCCGCTTGATCTTGCCCCTTCGTGCAAGTTCCCGCCATTTTCATAACTTATTCAGACCTTTGCCAACTCCGATCGAAGTGTCCTCAGCTTCCCTTGAGGTACACTCTGCCTATTCTGTCCCCGTGGATGGAGTACGGATAAAACTGGTACTAGTCAATCTTATGGAGAGTCCTCCTTAAATGAGTTGATATTTACGATGTACTTTCTTATCCGCTGTCTTTCACTTGTGCGCTCGTTTAAACTTGTTAGTTCTTCTGCCGTTCTGGGTTCTGAGTTACGCCGCAATTTTCATCCGAATTAAAAAAAATCTTTTGTTATACGTGTATCTTTTATCAATTTTTGATGTATATCTTTTTCAATAACGTTTAAATATTCAAAATATCAACAAAGACCACAAGCGTAATAGATAAATAGGTAAACTAATGGCAACTGAAAGGAATGGAGGATTGAAGTTAACACTTTGAGTGTTATGGACGGCTTGGTACGACATAGACGATACACGTACTAGAATGTTATTGTTGAATCATAGGTAATGGTACGGCGGTAGTCTTTCTGGTAGACATGCACATAGCCACTAAGTGCCCATATAAATTTTATTAGCAAATAAAAGTTCATTAGCCTAGATTTAAGGAAGTCTTCTTTCATAATCCAGGTATGTGTGTAAAATCCTCACTTCAAAGCCCAGCACGTAAAGTGATTAAGACAGATTTAATGAAGTTACGAAGAGTATAGAGTTTAAGAGAGACATAATACGAATAATTTTTCATCAAAATGTGTATTATAAATGATCAATAAAAATCTACCGTAACTGGTGGAATACTCTCGGTCATTTTGTTACTGTTGTAATTGCTGCGTATTGGCTCAATAATTGACTGTGCAGTTCTGTCTTTGCTGTTTCGTCATGTCCTTCAAAGGTCTGCTTGTGAATTTCTATCTTCGAAAAACTTACTTTCTATAATCTACAGCTTGAACTTTTGTAGCTATGGAATTTTTCTTGCATTAAACTTTCTCAGAACGATTTCCATTCTTCACCGCCACCTCTTAATTGCCCCAACCATAAGTAGCTAAATATGTTTCTGAAAATTATGCGGGGCTTCAATAAGGTAAACGATATTAATAACTCACAAATTTGTTAATAACTCAACTGCAAAGTGCTATCAATAATCTAATATTGGGTTTTGAGGCAATAATTATGTATCCTTAAAGAAAAGAATGATATTTCAATATATTCTTTAAGAATATGGATCATATCGTTTATCCCTCAATTTACCATGTCTATGTCATTCAAATTGATTGTTGTAGGTTATAAGAAATGTTGACCGCTAAGAGTAATATTTTCTCGGATATTTATTTTAAACTTTAAATTGATTTGTCAGTGGCCACATCTTCACCCACATTTATAAATATATTTTTGACGTTACCAGGTAAGATTCAGTAATGTATCCCCCATGTACTCTTGCATCATCCTTGTATGTGGGCAATTTTTCACTGTTAACAACGAGTAGTGAACAGGAATGCGTCATTATCAGATTTTTGAACTTAAACATTGAAACATTGAAACATTTAATCATTCCATGGCATTAATATTTATTTTATCAATTCATTCTTTGCACTTCGGTAGTTTTATTTCAATAACATTAAGGTAATTTATAAAATGTGTATTAAGATATTATTCAAAGTCATTTTCTCACTTCTTGACAGGTGACTATATCTCTGAAACTTTTTCACATATTAAATATTTTTTACCAACATATCGTAAGTTTTGATAAACATTAAAAGTTCCTTTGAATAATTATTCAGTTAAAGATATTTTTACTGAATAACACTTGAGTAGTTAAGTTATTAGTTTATTGGAAAAATTTCAGCGGCAAAGTTTTATATGGAACTAGCAGACCCGACAGACGTCCTGCCCAAACGTTGGTTTGGCTATTAGCGGGTTCAGAAATCGTTTTTTCGATTAACTACACAATAAGTGACATTTGACGTTGAGTTTGAGTTTTTAATCTTTTCGTTTCGTCAAAACAACGCCAAGTTACGACGCAAGTGCGACGACTTGCGCATGTATTGATGTGTACGTCAAATAACACAGAATTCGACATCAGCCCCACCTATGGTACACAAACATAACCATAAATTATTCTCAGATGGTCAATTATTCATGAACTTCTCAGAAGGTATTAACGGTCAATTATTCATAAACTTATTTTTTTTCCTTTTACAAATATTGGGGGAGAAAGTGGGGGGTGAAATTTTGGGGATATGGTACCAACACCATCTACCACCTCGAGAGGGCTACGGGCTTCTCGATTTTGGCCACCGACGATCGCGCGACCGGGAACGATGACCTTGTGAAATCGTCAGTTCCGCGACTTGTCTTTATCTGGAGGTTATCCGGAAGAGCAATTGTTCCGGCGAGGGAGCAAAGATGCCGAAAGAATTGGGAAGGCTTGCAATCACCGAGGTCCACGTCCGACAGTAACTGGCGCATCAGAGGCTGACAGACGTTCTATAAGCTTCGATCGTAGAGTCGAATAAGGATTCTGGGACGGAGGATTCATGATTATGTCCTCAACCTCACAGGTCACGCGAGAATCTAAACGTGGGGCAACGTAATGGAACTTCGTTACCTCACTTGTGATCTCCGACAGCACGAACAGAGATTCCGCCTGTGAAAACCAAAGACTCGGTTTCTCGGGCCAAAATGATGCTAGTTTCACGGCGACGCAACAAACCGCAGGCGGATTCTGCTCGGTGTCTGTGTAGCTGCGTTTTGAATCAGAATCATTTAGTTGCTGATGATGCTGGGCGTTTTCTTCGCGTAAGCGTTGAAGCTCGTCTTTGCACGACAAAACGATTTTCACCAAATGTTGACTATTTATTCTCCTTGTCGGGGTCACCAATGTGGAGATGGGTAAGTGAGGAGATCTCCACGTTTATCAAATCAATTTATTAGAGCCTTTATCAATGTTCACTACAATCTCAGTCCACTGACATAGTTACATAAACATCAACAAACCAGCAAGGCCTCCTTGGCAACAATATAGAAGATGACGGCACCATTTACGGTCGCCAAAAAAATGTCGTCAAAAAATTTCCTAGAACCCGAACACATCGCCACCTACAGGGTTCCAATTGTAAATCTTAACCAGCCAGGGACCAACTTAAGCAAACACAAAAATTTCATCACAATCGGTCCAGCTGTTTAGGAGGAGTTCAGTGACATACACACGTACAGAAGATATACTACATTTCTTCCATATATTCCAGATTTCAAAAAATGTTTTGCATTAGAAATATATGCTATCAATAAAGTAGAACTTCTTGCTCTCTTTAAAGTATGCAAATACAAATAATCACCCAGCTTCCCTGATTATGTCTATTGTCTCTTTTCCTGTAGATAAATTTTATATGGGTTGTTTTTTTAAGGGTAATATTTCAATCTGGGGTATAGCTGGCTGATATCTTTAATGAGAAATGAGGTTGCTGTATTTGCAATAAAGAATGTTATTGCAAACTTAATTCAGGAAAATACTACGTAAAACCAAGTAAGTATATTTGAGCATTTTTTTTATTGAGTGGAGTATTTATTAGATCTAATTTTTTGCCGATACGTCGTAGTCACGTCCAACATTTTACGTCCATCTTATTATAACACTGTTATATATAATTGTGAAGATCCTTCCATCTTATGCCTTTCAACATGCGTAATAAAGAAGCGCTGAACAAACTATACAGCTATTTTGTATTTTAATAATTGCTCTTTCCTATTTAGTCAAATTCCGTTTTTAATTACCCTGGCTTGTCATTTATCACTACTTTTTTCCTTGAGTTTAAATGCACAGTTGATCCAAAACTAGCAAAATACCTTTCCAGAGGAAATCTTCACCAAGTTGTAGGAATAATGTATACTTTTCATTGTTTTTATGACTAAAAATATTGTAACCTTTTCCCTTTTTTAAGCCATTTTACCGTCACTTGCATTGCGCATAAGTTCGGAAATGCTTTCCGAAGAACAGCACCTACTCTAGGCGCCTTATTTTAATTAGCAATCTATTTACAAGTTGCGCCTGGGGTGTTAACATCCTTACAACACATCGGCTGTGTAGGTAGGTGGCGCCTCTAAACTTAAGGAAGTAAGGTGAAATTTTGGCTTCAAATTTTGGTGGCCTTGGGAACTTCCTCGTTGCTTGTGAATCTATTACCAGTTATTTCCATCGAGGAAGTTCTTGGGTCTGTTATACTTTCTAGCGCATAGTTTATTTCGTCGTTTTAGTAATGAAGTACATACCATTGGCTATAAATAACTACATAGTAATTTTGAAAAGGATTAACCATTAGCTAAAAATCATGTCGCAGTTAGAATATTTGGAGCAGAAGGCTGATTTTTTGTAGAAGTTTGAGGAAATGATTGCTTAAAATTTAAGTAAATATTTTTATGAAAAATTCATTCCTGACTGGAGCATAACCTTATTAATTATTGATTTAAAAAGTTAATGAATATTTTTATAAGAAGCTGTTAATACGTACAGGATCAAATGTTAAATGTGAGGAAAATATCCTCCAGCGCTGCAGGAAAGAAAAATAAAACTATCCATTGGGTAAAATTTTATTTAGATTGCTCGATTTGAGAAGTGGAGATAAGTCTGTATCCCATTTATCACGCAGAAAATACAGCGTCATCTAAAAACCTGCTTTACATCGTCATAGTGGCTACCAATTCCAAATATAGAGGCGCCCTTAACGAGCTTATGGAATGGAATGGGTGCTTCAGTTTAATTGGGGGTGCTCGTAATAGAATACAAACCGAGAGAAAGTGACAAAGCGATTCATGTTATCGTTTCAAGCTCGTGAGTGACCTCGCAAATTTCTACCGAGTAATCTGGCCTTCGATACTTTCACTCTAAAAAAATATTTGTGACCCTAATTTTTGTTTATCAACTTCCCCGTGTTTACAAAAGATCCAACGGATTCAAATAATTTCTTGCTACATTTATTCCGCTGTTGCCATATTTTATAAACATTAGCAACAAACCTCCTCCACTCTGAAGTATAATTCTTCTTTCTTCCCAGAGAATCTCTTTATATCATTCGAACATCCGCGTGACATAATATTTAGCTATTGTTTTTATCATGAATTTCTATTTTTACAATTGTATCTTTCATCATGAAATAAAACACTTTGTTTATGTCAGTTAAAGTTAAATATTATGCAGGATACACTTATTTGCGCCAAATGCATGTCATAGATTTTGTTATGAATACCTGAATATCTACGTAAACCAGAGATATCTATCCTCATTATCTAGTTGGAAAAATTTAATGTCCTCATTTATGATCACTCAAGGGCTGAAAGAACGCTAAACCTTAATTTGTCCAGCAAGAAGATTCAGCAAGACCATTAATAGACTTTCTCTCTGGAAAAGTTGATATTAATATGCTTTTGTTTCCAAACACCTAGCTTCTATTATTTAATTAATAATTAAGTATATTTATCATCGTATTTATTATCATCATATCATTAATAATTAAGTCATCATATTTATTACCGGGGTAATGCTTTCAAGTGTAAGTTGAGAGAGGATACTTAACGTTTTTTTTTCATGCCAAGAATTTTTTATTAATTTCAAAATTAGACGACTCAAAGGAAGTTTTTTATTATAATGGACCAAATTACAGATATCTATAGACTATAAATTATAAATATCTTAAAAATGTTCCTTCGTATTATAGAGGGGCTGATCCTTTTTATGTTTATAAAGTAATCCATGGTAATTACCCAAGTCTTTTATCTTTGCTTTGACTGAATTGAATAAAGGTGTCATAGTCACGAATTGGAGTGCTATTATACGCTGGATATTTTATGAGAACCTCTTGACCCACTATAAATTTTCAGAACCAGGGTGAAAAAGATCGCAGAGGTAGCTTTGTTGCTTTACAAGCTTAGGGCAAGTATAGTTGGGGTATTTTTGTTCTAATCCTTGTACCTAATCCTAATTGTTTTTCGTAGTGACCTCTAGAACAAAGGTTATATAATTCGAATTCATGCTCCGACTCTAACAAAGGTGGTCATGCTGCATATTGACACAGTGGGAGCAAATGCCTCCCAATCAGTTTGGAACCTTATGAGGACTAGGGTGAGGATTATACCACTCTAGACTTGCTATCCGTACGTAATCTGTTACTTAATCTTACTTTAGGGTCTGGCCAAATGTTGCTGGATTTTTATGTTCAATGATTAGATATCCGCTTGGAACGCAACGCATATAGGAGTATTGTGCTGGGACGATTTCAACAGAACACGTGCTGCCGAATGTTAGCTGCGCAATTTGGCCAATTCAGCCTTAAGGAACATATCACTAATGGAGCCCAGCATTTAAAAATACTGGGAAGGAATATGACAAACTGATGCATTATGCTACAGTTGGAAATTATCATTATGTGATGCTCTCACATCTTTCGAAAAATATTCTAGAAATGGAAAAGCTTTATTTTGTTACGACTTAAATTCTCAGTAATTAACGACACACATACGCAATTACCTAAAACTTGAATATTTTATTTAAATTGTATTTATTATTTTCAATATTATAGGCAGTAATATGCTTAATCAATATTTTAAGCGTTTGAAAAAGCATTAAGACTAACGCTCTATCACATTTCCAAAACGATAAGTGCATCAGAACCTGTTCATATTAATATTTGTCCCTTTGGAGCGCGCAGACGTAATAAATTCCATTGAAAACCATATTTATAGTCTGATTATATCTTTTAACATAGCACAAGAAGTGGTTAAATCTATTGGTTAAAGATATCTTTCTTTATAATCATGTCCACTGCATTGAATTTTGCATTCATTAATTCCGCGCCCTAAGTACATTTATCTATATAAGTGTACAAGATTAGCGGACCCTCCTGCCTAGGGCTGGGCGATTACTCCGGTTCAGCGGTTCGGTTTTTCTCAGAACCGGCAGGCCAGTTCACATGTAGTAAAAAAACCCGTACACCGGGGAAGTGATCCTAAACCGGTGCACCGGAGAATTGATTATGAACCGGTGCATCGGGGAAGCGGTTCTGAATCGCTGCACTGGGAAAGCGGTTCTTAAACGCCGATGATTGTTGACTGCTCGGTTGTCACGCTGCCGCCTCTTTTCCCGTCTCTGTTTGCAGCCGGTCTGGCTGGTGACAACACCTGTAAACTTTCCTATCCCCTCTGTGTAATAAGTCGTCCACCTGACTGTCGTCTCACAAATAATCGGCCGCTAGAGTGCAGAGCAAACACTCACCCATGTAAAGCATTGTCGCATACACAACTCAACGGTATTTTGCGTATTTTTTATGTTTTTATGTTTTTTCAACGATTACAAAGAAAAAGAAAGAATTTATAATCCTTCAAGTTTGTGCAGTAGCAATTTTTATGAAACCAATGCTGTTGGTTTTGAAAGATTTTGTGGAGAAAGGAGCATTGTTTTAAGTCCGTAGGCTCACAATGTGTCCGAAATGCAGGCATGGATGGGCATTATCGTCCATAAGATGCGCGAAATGCCAACAAAATTTGGACATATTGACATTGATTTTTAATTTAAAATATAGTAAGTTCTTTTCAAGAATTATTTTATGCCAAAGGATGGTTGAGATATGTTTTAGTGAATTATATATGAAATAATGGTAAATTTGAGGAAAATTGAGCTGTAATTGACCTTAGTTTGGTATTGCTTGAAACTGGGATCAAGGGAGAGTGACGTTGTGTTGTTTGCCTTATCGTTCTTTTACGCACTAGGCACTTTCACCTGGCGACTTCCAGTTTTTTACTGTCTTGCTCGCTTGTCAATCCCTTGCTTTTCATTTCGGGTTTTGAGGGTTGTCGTGTGAGTTTTTCCAATATCCACCGTTTCTTTCAGTTTATTTCAACAAACTTAATTGAAATAAAACCACCGTCGAAAAATAACTCGAAAGATTTCAGGACGCTAAAGCGACACTATTTAATTACCAACTAAATCACTCGTTAAAGGCAAAAGGGAAGGAGCACTATCGATCTCTACCTATTGTATTGATATTAAAAATTAACTGAGAAAGTTTATTTCTCTTCCTCCTAGGGACAGAAAAATCTGGAGTGTATCCAATTGAATCCTTGGAAATTGTATCTGAACTGACTTCACTCTTCTCTACCAGAGCGTCTTGCAGTTGCTTGTCGGACAACTTACGTGAGCTACAAGTCATGGCCACGGCTTTACAGAATCATTAAAGAATAATTCAGTAAAGAGACTAATGGACATAATATTTTAACTTCAGCAGTATGACTCTAAAATGAGCAATGGAAAATTCTAAACTAATATCCGTTTTATGTCGGCCTTAAACAATCCGTTCCTGGTTTCTAACTTTGACCGATCAGTTATGTATTAAGATATATGTGATAGTATTGCTGATAAAGCTAATGGCGGGAAAGTTAAAAATAAGAGTTGTTGTAACTACTTACACATACATATTGGCATAAAGTAGCAGAACAGTGAGGAAACAACTGAAATTTTGGCTAAAACTTTGGGGGAGTTGTCACCAAAAATATCAAGTTACTCTAATGTAAAATCCGAAATAAAATTTTTAATGTATGAATATACATTAGAAATTTTATTTTGCATTTTACATTAAGGTTTTGGCATTCCAAGTGATGTATTCAAGATGATTTTTTTTGCATTGAATTTCAATTTTCTTTAAGATGGGGAAAACTCGTAGTGGATACTACTTTAAAGTATTTTCAGCCAGTCAAAAAGTATGTGCAGAAATAAATAACTTACCTCTAAAACTTATATGCTCACGTAATATTTATTGAAAGTAGAATATTCTTACAACCCTTTTAAGAGATGGAGATTATTAAATTATAATGTTATAAATTAATTTCTGCGTCTGATACCAGGTATGCCGAATTCAGCATATCCATCAAAAGTCATCTCAGCCACCATTAATGTCCGACGTGCTCTACTCGATGCAGAATCATTTACATATAAATAAGTCTTATTGTGTACGTATCGTCTACATATTTCAGAATTAGGAGGAAATATCCTTCATCAATAGCAAACATCTTAGTCCAGAGAAGTTTTATAAAGAGAGTAGAAATGTCTTTATTTGTTAGTTTTAATAGGTGGAAGATTAGAGATGAAGCTAAAGAAATCTTTTTGTATTTTCAACTTTTCCTTATATGCTTGAGCTTAACTGACCTTCCCTGCCCATCCATACTTTTCTTCTATTATTTTCATTTGTGCCGGACTCAAGTTTGGTTCTTAGATTTACGAGCGACCAACATTATATCGCCGAATGAATTAAAGAAAGCACGCGATAATAGTGCGGTTATAATCATATTATACATGACTTTAATTGAATGCCATGATTCAACGCTTGCCGCGTCTGCATTTCACTGATTTGTCGGCCGAGTTGGAAGAAGAATACGAGTGTTGCATATATATTGCCTTAAGCTATAAACCCACGAAGTGGCTAAAGAAGCGGTATTGGCGTACACTATTGACTATTAACGTAACCAGACAAAAAAATGGTAGCATACTGCACCTACTATATGAGACAGCAATTATGCTAACAGTAATTCTCATTATATCAATTGAATAGGTTTTTGACTGTGAATTAAGTTTTAGAAAAACAGGTAGAGTTGACGATATATTTTCTTTTCACAATATATTTATGTCCATGTCCTCTTTCTTGGATATTTCAATCAGTATTCCTCGTCCATCCTTAAGCGTTGTTTGCCCGAAGGAAGCACAATTCACTTAACCTATTAATTTCCTGTACATATCTTAGTTTACAAACTCAATTTTAACTATGTCTCTCCTATTATTTGCATGTCCACTGCTTTTTCCGTCCTCTCTTTTCTCCATTGCTTTTTCCTCTCGCTGCTATCTTCTCTCTAATCACCGCTGTTTTGATTCCGAGACCTCATTTTCCTTCACCCCGTAGTTTTCCTTCATTATGCAACCTCTAACGCGCATACGGTCTTTGGGTTGCCACTTCTTCAGGCGAAAGGATGTTTTCTGTATCATAACAAGTAAGCGAAAGAAGATTACGATTTATTTTAGAACAGGGCATTGTTTATTTTTCTCTTTCTTAAATGACCAGTGATTAGTCCTTACTGTTTATATCGATATAATCTCCTGTTATTTTGATAAAGTTATTATGAAGATTTTATTTCTGAGCATGGTATACTAAGTAGGATTTCTTAAAAGCAACAGATATGGTTATTGAATTAAAAACTAACATTAAAAGTACATTCATTCTAAAACATAGCTAATTCAGTGCAAAATTAGTACTAAAAAATGGAATATCTGCATTAATATAGAGTTATATGTGGTGTTTTAGCTCACAATAATGCTAAAATATGCATATAATGGTAATCATGTCCTCCGGATATGATATTTACTACAACTTATTACTTCTCGGGTTTCCGTCCGAGTGAGATGCTCCATCTGCTCCACTGCCGACGTTTCGATGGAAGACTTTTCCGTCGTCATCAGGGCCGTTGATGCCGAGTGTCAAGAGGGCCGGTTTATATATACTGTCTCACAGGTCAGGTCGAACGTGATTGGTGGAGAAGTTTTCACTTTTCCGGCCGCTTTTAAGAGTGGGTTCCAGGTCCTACTTAAGTGGAACCCTTCGATACTTAATTAAATCAATTCAAACATTTTACCTCTCACTATCTCCTTTCTCCCCCTTACACCGGACCAAACGCACAACTACTGATGCTCAGTCAGCCGTAAAATTGAAATCTAACACTTACTATGATACAATCGACACTAGGTTAGGCAAGTAATAAGTTATGTAGGATTTAACTTTTTCCCGGTGAATGACAGCCTTGAAAGAAATAATTTCAACGGAGAGTAAAGTCAAAGTCAAAATATGTGAAAATAAACATATTTTGACTTTGAATTGATTCTCTGTTGAAATTATTTCTTTCAAGGCTGTCATTCACCGGGAAAAAGTTAAATCCTACATAACTTATTACTTGTCTAACCTAGTGTCGATTGTATCATAATAAGTGTTCGATTTCAATTTTACGGCTGACTGAGCATCAGTAGTTGTGCGTTTGGTCCGGTGTAAGGGGGAGAAAGGAGATAGTGAGAGGTAAAATGTTTGAATTGATTTGATTGAGTATAGAACACCCTATTTTACGGAGATGCTTGACAATATTTTTATGAACTCGTTTCCCTCAATGATCTTCAGTCATTAGAATCACCATATTCTCTGCAAGTGGAGCAAGTGAACGAGGAAATAAAGAAAATTTGGCAATTAGATCGCTATTAAAGCAGATGTAGTATTTTAAAAATATTCTTTGATTACATATATTATCATAAAAATTGCATAAATCTGTCAATATTTCTGTCTAAGAAATTTTAATTACCCATATATTCTCATTAAGTTTTATCGTCATAAGCCATCAAACATCATTACTTATCGATTAAGCCGTAGAATGTTCCATAGCAGCCAAGGGTTGGCTTCAATCGGTAATTCAGGCACGAAGCTCATAGAGCTGCTAGTAACTGATCAATTATTACTAAAAACAAACAGCTTAATTGGATGATTGTTACCCTAACTGGATTCATTTACCTCCATTTAACATACATACAGGCCAAAAACAAGTGTGAAATAAAATAATAGTCAAATTGTTTACACAAGAACATAATAAATGTAATAGAATTTTAGCACCACCTTGCAATATATACAGATTTAAGATACGTAATCAGTAAAACATTGCGAATACATCGCAATTTTATAGCAAAGTAGCGGAATATGCCCGTTGAAAATCAACGAGTGTAAAAAACATTGATTTTTTACATTAGAAAACCACTAAGCCTGAAGAATACTGTCAGCGTGGTCATTTGAGGAGTTCGTAACCTATCTTATGCGTTGTGTTCGTTGTAGCAGACAAGCTGACCGTTTTCCAGGTGCACGTACAGATGAGTGACTGTTGGTCTTCTTTCATGCACAGGAAAACCAATGATGGGCCACGCAGATTCCACGCATTACTGCTTAAATGGCACCCAGGTAGATAAATGGTCATCTCGTCCCTCCGTTTGTCTTGAGCCGTCTTCTGTCTGAATTAACAGCTTGATCGCTTCCCTTGTGTACACACGTATATTTGCATTCAATGACTTAATGGAGTTGCCCTATTAAACTTTAATATTTGTGTTGAGTATCTTATTCAGAAGCGGCGATTCAGGGTACAATCCAGTGGTTGACAACGTCAAAAGGAGCGTTTGCAGCCGTAGCCATGTTTATGAGAATCCCCGTCTCCCGGTCTGCGCCTTTGGTGTGAAGGGTATCCATAGTAATTGACTTTGGTTACTAAATAAAAAATCTATAGTGATTCATAGCGCACTTGCCGAATTTCATGCACGGATGTCCTTCATTGAGCAGAATTTCCCATTTTTCTTCCGGACAAGAAGCATGTAGTGACATCATTATAATTTTTGCCATCTTAAAACAAATTGAAGTTTTGAAAAAAATGGGTCCATAGTTGAACCAGATTTATAGGTGGTTACCTGTCCGTAGCATAACTCGACGAACACCACGGGGAGGTGACCGACTTAGTATCCCTTTTTTCTTGATATATTATTTTTTTATATTTCTGTTTTTTTATTTTATACTATTTTTTGTTTAATATTTGTACACACTGATCATCATTAAGTCATGTTTATGTGCGTTTATACTGTAAAATTTACTGTATATTGAAGTTCGGGGGTGAGGAAAGAAATGTGTAGGGTGATAAAATTCATTGTGAATGTGATTTCAAACTATTCGCTATCTTATTTCACTCAACACCTTTACATAAACTCTCCATTTAAACCATTTCATCCTTTCTCTCTCACCTGAGAGCGTTCCATGTCCATGCCGTCCTGCCTGTTGGTTCCTTTCTGCCGCTTAGAAGGGGAACTGCATCCGGCTCTCATCACGTCGACGCTACATACTACTCACTTCGCTTTCCATCTCGCTTTTGCACACTCTTTCTCTCTTCGGCAACCCGCGTAGTGTAATGGAAGCCCCTTGCATTGTTATAGACTCGGATAGAGGGAAATAGTGTGTTGGTCTCTTAGCTTTCTTGCTCAGTTGAGCGCCTCGTAGGAAATGAAACCTCAGTGCTTCCGGAAGGGACAAGAAGGGGAGTACTGCGCTGGTTTGGGTTGGGTGAAAATTCGCCCTCGTGTGTGTCCGTTTGTGGAGTGTGTGTTAACAATGAAACTTATAGATGCATATTCGGGTGCAATTTGGTAGACGTTTCCTAGGCGTTGGCTTTTTTGTTTCCTAGCGAGGAACTTGGGAACATGGTGGGAATAAGAATGAGTAGTTGGGAAAACTGAGAGACCGCCATTACGTAGTGGTGTTAGAGGGTGAGAATTCAATGCGGTTTCCACCTACGTATTCAGGAAACCGTACAATATCTGCCCTTTCCTGCGCTGAAACCGCCGTTTATATCTTCAAATTTACTTTGCCCAACTAAGCAGTGCGGGAACGGTGAGACCAACTTGTACCTCATCGAAGCTAAATTGGTTTCTAAAGGGCCCATTGTGGTTGAATATATTACACTACTATTTCGTATTGTAGAAGCCAGGTGTGAGAGGCTTTGTGCCCAGTCAGAGATTAAAATATCAGTTGGTCCATTGTCCGTATTTCAGTAGTTCAGAGGAACCTCCAATGGCATAGATATATCTTATGCTTATTTGTTTCTTTAGTGTGTGTATGTGTGACATACCCTCACTTCGTTACTTCATACAATATTTAACTTGGGTCATCAAAAATTTCTTATAATTTCATTCATAACACTGTTTTGCTTAACAATAGTGGAATGGATAAATTCTGGCTAATACTTTTTATTTTTTGTACAGTGGTGTTGTTTATTAAGCCTTAATAAACTACTACTAAAAGTCTAGGGAAAGTTACTAAACGTTTACCAGTTTGTTTCAGTGTGAAATTTATTGTCCATTTAATCTTTCTGAGGTGTGAAAGTTACAAATATCCACATCAGTTACTATTTAGGTTCAAATTGTGTGTGTAATCAGATGTGCACTAAGTATAAGACCTCAGTGGTTTCGAGGGGGTACGTTCAAACCTCGTAATGGACAAGAAAATTGGTTAAGAATAGACTTTTGCATATAAAATGTTTGACCTCTATGAAGTTTGTGTCATCCTAGATATCGGAATCAGAGATCAGCTGCAAATACATAGAAAAATGAGTCCGGCAGAAATAATATAATGGGGTCTGTTTTGAAAGTATGTCAGTTATATAATGGGATGGTGAAAACAGCAATCTCGCAGAAATGAGGAAGTTCTAGAAGGTCACGATTTCCACTCATCTTTTCAACTTTTAAATGCTTCATATCGTCCTTTATACCACTCTCGTTCTTTGGTTTGTCTTACATCTACATCTACGAAATATCGTACAAGCCACCACTAGGGTGTGTGGCACGTGATGATTTCACATCAAGTATGCAGCTCTCATCCCAGTTCAAATCAGAACCGCGCACGTTCCGCCGAATGCCAGGCGCAGGCCAAAAGCAGTCAGGTTAACGGTAAGCAGTCAGACCAGTCCTACAATGCTTGCATGATCAGCATAATTAGCTATTCGATATTCCACTCTACGGTATGTGTTTCCGATAGTTCCAAATAGATCTTACATCAAGTTCATTTCATATTTCCACCCAGGAAGTAAAAAAATATTATCAAAGGCCTAAGTTTCAATAACTCTAAAGGTGTAGGTAATATTTCCATTAATACTGTGAAGGCCATCAATAAAAATTTGGCTCATATCTTTGCATATATTGCCAATTTAAGCATGGAAATGGGCAAATTTCCTGAGAAATTACAATTTCCATTAGTTATTCCAATTTTCAAGAACGTCAATAAAACTTATATTAGTCAGTATCGACCTATTTCTCTTCTCTTGGTTCTTTTTATTCTGGAAAAATAGTAAAATATAGGCTGTTGAGTTTGTTAAACAAGTCGAATTATTTAAATAAATGCCAGTTTGTGTTTTTGATAAATAAATTCACTGAGGACGCTCTCTTAAAATTTTTCTCTGACTTATATGAGGGTTTTAACAACAATGAAAAAACAGCAGGTTTATTTATTGATATTACAATAGCATATGATTCTCTTAATCATACCATTTTGTTAAAAAAAACTTGCGGAGGCTGGTATTAGAGGTAATGCGAATGACTGGTTCAACTGCTGTATGGCTGGTAGAACTCAAAAAGTTTAAATAAAGGACTGTATTACTGAAGAAGTGCTCCTAACATGTGGAGTGCCTCAAGGTTTGGTCCTGGGGCCAATATTGTTTCTTATATATGTGAATAATTTTTGTAATGGCGTCTTTAATGGAAAATTTACATCTTTTGCTGATGGTACTGCTATATTTTATACAGCATCTACTGCCTTCGAAGTCCCCTTTTAGATGCAGAATGATCCAAATAAAATCAACTATTGGTTCTTGAAAATCAACCTTGTTTTAAGTGGTGAATTGAAGGTTATGTTATTTAGTTTGATAAACATACTTGTTCCTGCAATAGACATTTACTGCAGGTGTTCGCTTCGTATTACTTGAAGTGAAATTGTTTGTAACAATTGTTCAAAAATATAGCTTGTTAATCGCATAAAGTATTTAGGTTTGATCTTAGAAAAAAACTGTAACTTGAAACTGCATATCAAAAAAGTGAAATCGGAGTTGGTCATTACTCTGAGGAAATTGTGTTTTATCAGGTACATGTGCCCAGTTTCGGTTTTCAGGACATTTACTTTGCTTTTGTTAATTCATAGTTTTATAACACCGAAACCTAATGTTGATGCTTATAAATATTTTTACAATTATATAGCACCAAACTTTTTTATGTAATTACCACAAGAGTTATACTGTTGTAACAACCAAGTATTGTTTACAATGAAACTGTTAAATTGGTTATTTTTACAAAAAGATGTTGACATATTATTCAAAACTATAGACTAAGCCTCTTCAATAAGGTTTACGGATTCCATATAGTTTATGTAGAGTTGATCCATATGCATTGTATTCTATTAATTGTAATGAACTTAGATATATATTACTACAGATAAATTGTAACATCTGTGTGATAATATTATATTTTCATATTGTGTAGGGACACTACTTGTATGTTCAGTTGAATAGCCCTTTGTATATTTTATTTTGTTATATTTTCATGTAACTGCCAAAAACCGCCATATCCATGGAATGGCAACCCCATTACAGAAAGTTTCCATCAGGGGTGCCGAGTTTCACTATTCTGCTTTATTTATTTTTTTTGTATTTCTTGTTTGAGTGGAATAAATATTTATTATTTGGGCCGTCAGGTTAGTAGATGCCGGAATCTATTGTCATATAGTGCGGTTTAGTGCTCCAAGCGCCGCTTGCATCATTATTTTCTGTTTAACTAGCATCTGTTTCTCCAGCAAAAATGTCCATCAAAGCTATTTCGCTTTTAAAAAATGTATACCATTTCCTGCGTTCATTTTGTAAATAGTGCATTGCATTTGAAACTGCTTTTGGTATTTTACACCTCTTTAATTCGTTTATCGTTTCTGATGATGAAATTTGGAGAAGAATGTCCTTCAGCAAGGTTGTTTGAGATCTCTTGTAAATCTTAAATTGAGTCTTTTATGGTTGAAACTAATTTGAAGTGAATTAATTATAAAATTCGCTATAATCAAAATATATCGAGTTCTCAGATGACTTTTGATCAAGTATTTAATTGGTGGTTTAAAACACGCTCAAAATTTTAGAACATACTCGGGATTTAAGTGATGAATAAATTACCTGATGTTTAAGATCAATTTTGATAGCTATATCATTTAGCTATAGCATAGCATTTTTGTAATTTAGACTCAGATAACTATCAGAATTTAATTGCAGTTCCTTAAGAAAAATTTGTGTAGAATGTGAGGAGTGAAAAATATTGCCTCACGTTGGGCTATAAAATTATATAACTGCTGTATAATTCTTCTAATAACGAATAATATAAAATAATTTTATAAAGATAGGTTTTAGCGCTAATTTGCCTTAAATGACAAAATTTCTGGCCTTAAGTGACAGGAGAGAATTCCGCAATTTGGAGATACAAATATAAATGTCAATGTATTAGTTACAGTAGTGATTATACAAATGAAGTATTAAATTACGTTCTCCAAACAGCAATTAAATGCTTTGTTTTAAATCTGTTCGTGGAAGTGGTTATAGGCACTGTTCACGAATGAAGGAGACTGCACTAATATCTTCAAGAGTGTCCACTGTTTTATAGTGTCTATAGAGCTGAAGCAGAGGATCAGGTCGGTAGAGAGACACGACTACCACATTCCCATTCCGAGGGTCCTGGCTTGAGTTACTTCAGTTGCAGAAATTTTCCCTTTAAGTAGCGATATTAAAAGTAGGTGTCATGTCACGTAAAATTAAATTCTAGACTGCATTCTATCCGTCTGATGGGGCGTTAAACAGTGGTTTATTTGCACGTTCGGTCAAGAGCAGGTTGATTCCAAGGTCGCGTTTCCCGGCGCCTTCCATTTCAACCCCTAGTTCTACCTCCTTCCGAAAGAAACCTTATAAATAATGAATTAAGAACTAAAAGAACTTAATAATGAGAGTCTCCTTGGCTGTCTGTCACTTCTTAGGACAACGAGCCCACGAATATAGAAGGGAATTCTCATTATTCATGTTACTTATACGTAAAGTACGTCGTATACAGGTTGAAAACTTTTGTCTATAGCAGGTCATTGCCACCTCCAAGATTCTCTCAAAACTTTTCCTAATCCTCAAGAACTCTTTCCGGCAAAATTACTCATTATAGATGTAATGAATGGCCTAGGTTGCCGATCACTTCCACAAAAACCGGTCAACAAGAATTGAAGTTAATTCTCTTTTTATTGTTTCTTGAGTATAAGTATGTAACCAGCCAATGCATTTTAAGGGGCTTTATCGTGATATTAAATCCTGCTTACGAAATAATACTTAATAATAATTTGTAATTAAGTATTGGTAATACTTAATAATTTGTGTCATGACTTATTCAACGTCATTTTAAGTGGTTCATTTTTAGGTCATAGAAATTCCTTATCTCACATAAAATAATAAAACAGCGTAATAATGTTCGCCCTTCAGCCAAACTGGATGTCTGGGCTAGGGTGGGTGATGTGGGTCGGATGAAGGGGAAGTGGCGGATTTTGGTTATGCTTTTGGGGGGAGGGAGAGGAGTGAATTGGGGGAAGGTGGAATATTCTCCTCTTATTCCGGCCTGCCGAGTGAGGGGAGCCAAGGGGCGGCACGAGGAGAGGATGGGTCAAATTCAGTCATCATTGCCCCTCCCTTACTCCGCCGCTCCCACCACGGCAACGAGGGAAGGGATTTTGGGGAAGTTCCTGTGGAGTAGACGGAGGCTGAAGGGTGTGGGAGGGCGGGATATGTCAGGAAAGGGGAATGAGAATGGAGGAGTAAAGGAGGGAGATATGGTAGGAGGTGGAATGGGGGAGGGTTGAAAGTGCTGAACTTGGCTCTGTGGGAGTAAGAGAGAGAGAGAGGGAGAATTGGGGCCTAGGCCTTAATATCCTTAGTCGGAAACTGTATTCCTAAGATTTGAGTTTGGGAGACTTTGGGAATGGGCGGGGGGTGGTGTTGGGTGTGAGAAGGGGGTGTGAATAGGGTGGGGGTAGTTTCTCGGGGGAGGGGAGGGGGCTTTGGGAGGTGAGAGGGTTGGGGCGTTACGGGAAAGAGAGAGGGAGGGAGATTACAAAGTGAGGCTTTGCAATCCAGAGGATTGAAATTCTGGGGAAGACGTGACAGGGAAAATTGGGTTGGAGTTATCATTTTTGCTAAATTCCCTTGGGAGCCGGCGGAAACGAGGAGTGGGAGGGAGGAATGGGGGTGAGGGTTGGGTGGAAAGCCGTCGGGGGTAGAGGGTGTGTGGCGCGAAGGATGAGAGGATTTTGGGGAGGGAAGGGGCTAATGGGGAATGTGTGGGATGGAATGAAGATGGCTAAGATATGGGGGAGTTAAAGGGAGGAAATAAAGGAGGTGTTTGCTTGTATTCCAACTTGCTAAGTATGGCTAGAGGAGGGAGAGGATAAGACGCCGCCCTATTTTTGCATCGAGTGAAAGCATCAGGGTCAGATCGGAGATTACCTCTTGTCTCTTTCGTCATGATCTTTGGCATCGTAGAATTCATCCCTTCAATCATGTATTTCTATCCTGGTGTTTTAATACTAAAAAAAATATCTCATTTCCGAATAACATTACAAATAGAAAGTTTTTTATGAAAGTTGGCAGTTTTCCATTGTGCAAAATTTCAAATTTTTATTAATTATGTCATTCCACCAGATTACGCCTGAAACGTCTCTCTTTATTTATAAATAGAAAGACTAGACACACATTAAATGTCGACACAAAGTATTAATTATAACTTCTTTAGACAATAACTTCTTTCAAATTTGCTAAAATCTTAAAGCAGTTGCATTATGGCTAATTTTTACCAAATGGGCTCTCTTTACACTCTATTGATACGTGAAGCAGCTGATTAAACAAAACACCGGTTTCATCATAATACCTATTCATTCATTGAAAAACTTGTAGTAATCAACGTTGGTAGAACTATTGCGATTTAAAACTGCAATTTAATGTTTAAATGATGTACTGGGAGATCACACTTAGTACGAAGCTATTAGAAAATTTAAAAAGCTGATATATACTTAAATACCACCACATATGACTATGGAGTAAATTTTCATGTATTTTGCTTGACTACTATCTTTGTTTTTGCTTTGATAAGTGCCTCATAATATTTTCCTGGGGGTCATTTTTGGAGATTTACTTTGGTAAGAGTCGTTCGATTTGATGACAATCGAAATTTTTTTCTGATGATGGGTATGGCTGAACAATAGGGAAAAAAATTCACTTGTATCACAGAGATTTATGAGTTATTTAAAACAGTTTGATATGCAGTATCGATATCAACGAATATTAACCTAAGGGTATTCCATATTCCTACGTGTTAGTTGTGATATTTGTCAATAATAAATTGGAGCACATAAAGAACAAAGTAGGATTCAATCAAAACTATCCATAAAAATAGAAAACAATTTTTCCATAGTGTAATGCTGGCAATTATAACTGCGATTTTTCCTAAATTATTAAGTTATAGAACATTCAGCTAAAAACAAGTTTGGTAGATACCACTGGAACACAAATCGAGGGAAAATTAGTCCGCGTCCACCAACAAAAAAGTACGGTGAGTTGTGAAGAAAACAGATGATAAGCCAATTCTTTCTTCACAAGTAAGTGTTGTCATTGAAACGTGTATTAAATCATCATTGGTTGCTCAATCCTATGATTGGTTGATTGCAACTCCCCACTCTTCTTTATCTAATGCTAGTTCCCTTTTCTCCTGGGATATTTCATTTGTACTTTCCTCTTTATTTGGTCCATGAAATTATTCCTGGGTCTTACTCTGGGGACTTTTCCCTCTATTTTACCTTCAATTATGTTATTCACAAACCCATTGCATATCAGGGTGTGTTGTTTCCATCCGGGTCTCCTTTTCTTTAAGGTGTTCCATATGGTTTTGTCTGCATCTTCTCTTCTGTACATTTCATTATTCCTTATTGTTACCGTCCATTTCATCTTCAGCATCCTCCTCCAGCATCAGGTTTTGAAGGCATCTATTCTTTTCTAGTCAACTTTTCCAATGCTTCCTATGTTTTCCCAATGATTCCGATCCATAGAGTGCTTCACTTTACACGAATATTTTTACATGGTGTTTCCCGGTTGGAAATGCTGTCTTCTTTGAGCTGAGCTGTTGTCTTTTTTCCATTAGTGCCTTCTAAGCCTTGGCTTCTACAATCAGCTTGATTTCCGTGCACTTCTCTCATTCCACGTGATGGTACTCCGAGAGAGGTGATAGAATCCTTTTTCCTTAATTTATCTCTTCTCAAGGTTACTTCTTCAGTCGGTTTCTCTCTTCGGCATACTAGGGTTTTAGCCCTTGTCTTATTTAATTTCATGTTGTGTTCTTAGAGAACATGGTTCATTTACGTTTAGTGGTGTTGAAGATCATTGAGCTTTTCAACTATAGCTATGCATTGTACAATTAACTGTATCCTCATAACTATGTAGTGATGAATGTATTTTATAAAAATTTAGTGCTATATCTTGGCTCAATGATTTCAGCCTAAATTCACTTGATCGAACAAGTGAGTTGCCTTGGCCTTCAATGTACCCAGATACGCCCTAGTAATACAATTTTAAGCTAGAGTAGATATTTATTAAAGTTATTTGCCTATCGTGTGCCAACTACTACAATTATCAATGACAATTTCATTTTTTAATCTCCTGAAGTAGACGAGCTTGAATGGTATAATATTTTTAACGTAGCTTATGCTTTTTTAACGTAGTCTATGAGTTTTCTGTATGATTTTCTAAGTAGTAGGTTGTCTTAAAGATTGGCATGAAACATGAGGGTAGTGAAAAATCAATTGTACTCTCAAGATATTTGCCAGAGCAAATATCTGAACATAATCTAATTAATGAATACATATTTCCAGATTTTTGATCATACTTGTAAAAGGAACCAATTTGACATCACCAATTAGATCATGATCGTTTTAGGTCCTATAGTTAAGGGAATATAATATCAGAAATTGAAATTTAAGGTTTCTGCTGTAAATATTTACTTTTAAGTATTTAAATCTTACAATTTTAAGTAAGGAAGATAAATACATGTTTGGTAAATTACCAGTAAATTATATCCATAGCACATCAAAGGTCGACTGGTTGGAAAATAATTTACGTTAACACAGATACGATCGTAAGAACCATATATCAATGATGTGCCGCCCACTCATATATTAATCGCCGCGATTAACTACCTATTTAATTTAGTGGCATGGAGTTGTTCAATTCTCTTGTAGCTAAAATATACATTTATTATTTCGGCATAGAACAGATTTAATTGCTAGCAACAACTGGGAACTCTACTGTCCTATAAACTTCTTTCTCATGCTTCCGAGGCGGTATTGTTGAAATTATTTCAGAAGTACGCATTGTTTGCCTGGCATTAACTCAGGTGAACCTTAAAATTATTTCCTTTCCGAAAAGTTGTGTTTGAAACATTGTTACTAATTATCAACTTAAAATGGGTAATAATGAGAGATCCTGCTTTACATCACTGTTTGTTTAAATTTAATCTCATTAAATTGCAATTAGCACCATGGGAAAAGAGAATAAATACAAAATAAAAAATGGGCTGAAACACTGCCCGTGGAAACTGTGTGTCAAGGTAAAACAAATTAGGTTTTCGGAGCAATGACATCGAAAGTGCAATCCCAGGTGAAAGAATTCCCTAATGGGTTAATAACCTTTTACGTCATTCGTCCAATATTTTAGTTCCCCCGCAGAATTTTCCTCACGTATCATGTATTCGTTTTTTGCCGGAGTGGAATTCCTTTACGCTTATAGTCGGTTATTTATATGTACAGCTTTTATTTCACAAATTCTGGCATCATGATGATGACGTGCCATATAAAAACACGCGTGGTCTTAAATAAGGTATATGTGGAATAACAAAGTTACTATATTCACAATTAACAATTATTCAGTTTATTGTTTTTCGGATCTTGTGAAAACGCTGTTAATCAGGTAGTCTATTTATTTGTCACATTTATAATACTAACCAGTAGTCGTATCTTAAGTAATGTAATGCATGGTAGCATGTTCTTCTACGTATTACTCTCCTGTTTTCTGGTCTGACTGCGTACCGTTTCCCTGACTGCTTTTGCTGGCATTCGGAGGAACGTGTGGGGTTCTGATTTGAACTGGGATGAGTTCTTCATGCTTGGTGTGGAATCACCCCGTGCCATACACCCTAGTGGTGGCTTGCACGGAATTTCGTAGATGAAGATGTAGATGAAAAGTTAATTGGAAAATAGACCATATTGATAAAGATTCAAGCATAGCAGAAACTAAACGTATACGATATTAAAATAATTATTTATTATAGAGAAGACATGTCATTGAAAACTTTAGTATTCTTCATGTTGACTTAAAAAATTTAAGGGTTTTTTCCCCAACGGAACTTCGTAAGTAGTTACTCCTCTTCAAGCTTCGGGAATTACTCACTTTTTGGAATGAAAGACGGTGTGAAGATCAGCAATGCAGTATGAAGTGTGCAGTTTAACATTCAAATGCAGGACTCAAAAGACTACTCGCATCTTTATAAAATTCATTTTGTCGTAATAACCGGTGATATTATTTATATGCTGTCAATGAACATGTAGAGGATCATTGGACGAGAACCGCTATTTTCAGTGTGATATGGCTGTTGGTCATTGAGACAGAAAATTATGGGTCAATTCGGTAGTATAGACTCTGATGGTGGTTTGTGCGAGATATTTTTCCCCGTGGTAATTCGAACTTTTTAAGCGGGAAAGAGGGAAGCGAGAAATAACTATTTTAATATTAATGGCACAAAATTATACTGAAATTGACTGTAACTGAAAGTAATTGAATAAAAATATCCATAGAAGCATTAAATAATTTTTTTCACGCGGTACATTTAGAATTCCACCACGGAAGTTTTTTTTTGTGATTCTGAAAAGTTAATTAATAATTCATTTTGAAAAATACATTGGAAACATAAATACCACACATTTTTTCGCACATTATAGATGTTTGTGTGTAGACGTGCTATTCGCATGCTAAATGCTTGGTATAGGTTGGAAAACGTTTCGAAAAATAGTGCAATAAGGGGATAATATTTTGATACCGTTGGGAAGATTTGGATATTTTTTTAATGAGACAAAGTTCATTGATATCTATTTGAAATTCATTGATTTCTAGGTGAGACCATATTTCGCTCAAACAGCCTTAGAGGAGGAATACGGAGTCTTAAGAGTTGGAGGGCGAGTATGAAAGAGTTTCTGCGGTCAATTAGATCAATATAGGCTGAAAGGATAAGACGGTATAGAGCTAGGATGCGGTGGCACTATGAATGAAATTACTAAATCAGAGTCGGATTTACTAGCCTTTCACCGATTATTGATCCTCTTTTAATAATTTTATCCCCAAATAGAATGGCACAGTGGTTATGACTGTATGCTTGTGAGTATAATGGTTTAGATTCTGCACCGTTAAAAGATCCATAGGTAGGTAAAGTGGTAGGAGCCAGAAAAAAAATAAGTTATGGGATTTGTCATAATAGGCATTCCATCAAGTCTTTCAAACCATCTCAATATATATATATATATATATATATATATATATATATATATATATATATATATATATATATATATATATATATATGTATATATATATATATTCCAACCATTTCCAACCATATTTCAAACCATTTCAATATATATATATTACTAAGAATATGAATAATGATTATCCTGTATATCCAAAATTCTATTTTAATTGTGAAATATGCCAAGTAAAGTTAAACTGGTGGCAGGAGCAAGAACACTAATCGTCTCGATCAGTTTCCTAGTAGACCGCTTGAGCACCGACACCATGGAATACGAATCGCTTGGCTGGTGGAAATAATCTACTAAAAGCAATTTTCTTGTACCAGCATAGGGACCACATGTTAAACAAAATTGTGATAGGAATACATTTCCTCAGCTAATTAAATACGTTTAATAGTCGATGTGACTCACTTATGACTAAGAATGATTGATCATCATAGGATATATGAAAATTATACTGAGTACCTTAGAGAATGGATTCAGGAATTGAGATTAAGATATAAAACTTGTAGAGAATAATCCCAATGGTGATCGGGGGGAAAATGGAAGCCCAAAAGACAATGACTTAAATCATTGAACAAAATATCGTCATATTTTGGACGCGTGATGGGAACATCACAGTACAGTCATATAATAATTTATTTTAAGTCGATATATCTTCAATGGTTTGCAAGCTATATTTGTGGAATTTAGAGTTCATATTGAAGTGGAATAAGAATTAATTGTTTAATCCATACAAAACTTAAATGGTATGAGCCCGACCGGTTTCAACACTTTCGTGTCGTTCTCAAGGGAATTCGTTTGTTGGCGAGCATGTATTTATATTTAATATCGGGAGAGGAGGAGTGAGGTTGAAAAAAATTGGGTCTCATTTCACCTCAGATTTAATTCGATTTCAAAAGAGGAGTCAGCAAAGAGCTACTTGGAAAGAGGTTGCAAAGTGAGCCATGGATGTGAGGATGAGTAAGGCGAGGACAGCTGTCAGCATAGAGAGTTGGAATTAGAGGTATGGAAGACGGAATGCAATAAATGGCCGCTACTGCTGAAAAATTATCGCTTTATTAGTTGATTGAAGTTAATTTTATAGCAAATTATAAAGCTCGGAAATGTTTTGAAAACCCAGTCCCATAACCTTATATGTCATGAACGATTCCTTCTCCAATAGAAATTTTATTTATCATTTTTTAATTGCTTTTCACAATAGTGCAGTACAACGGGCAACGTTCGCTCCACATTATTGTTCATTCTTCTGGTTTTCGTCATATTTGGATTTCCTTGACGAGGTAGGGAGAATGAAAATACTTGTAAAACTAAAGAGATCCATGATAGAGGATTCAGTTTAGTGGAAAGACGGAGCGGACTTAGGCAGGTATTGGTTATATTTGGTGTATGAGACTCAGGCAACGGGAAATATTAGAAGTCCTAGAACCAAGTACGTTAAATCAATAAATGGATGTGAAAATGTCTCCTAGATCTGTTGGAATGAGAATGATATCGTAGTGTAAAGAAAGTTATAACAAAAGAGCCCATTTTCTTGGTGCAACAGCAGGGCATGTGACATGTCTCTCTGCCTACCCCGAAAGAAAAAGATTGTAGTATCTGAGCATGTACATAATTCTGATATATTTCTTCTAATATGTTTTAATTGCAATATTGTAGTTCTCTCTGCTTTACTCACTAATGTGTTAGTGTTAAAGTTCAGTTGATCCTGTGTGCTATCATGAAGCTTGTAACCTGCTATCTGAAAGGAATGCAGTCACAATGCAAATACAAGTGAGTTAATAATTTTCCTTTTCGTGACTTAAAGATGAGAATGTAAGCTGTTATACTCTGTTATTCGACTACGGTTTATTATCAAGAAACGCATATTTGAAATAAGTTTTAATATAAATAGATAAGTTAACCTAAGAATAAAATTTCTAAGATTATCAATGCATTTTATTAATGACATTTTACCAAATATGAATATAATATAATGAATATTTCATAATACGCTTTTGACGGAGAATTTTTGGATTAAGTTTGCAAAAAGTAATTTTAACGTTGATAAAATTTTTCTCGAAAAGAATGAGGTTAAGAGGAAATGGCTCAACTGTCTGTGGCACTCGCACAAAGTCGAGAGACCAGGGTTTGTGTCGGTCAAGACGAGTAATTTTTCCTCTGTGGTGTTAAAAAATTTGCTTTTGGACACAATTTCTCCTCTGACGTATATCTTCTTCTGTAATAGCAGCAACAAACGCTGCTAACTGCGCTGCAAACAAGAAACTGCGTTTTGGAGATAATTTTGTAGTTTATTACAGTTTTATTTGTCGATAAGGCATGTTAATGGCACGTAAGCGCTCCCAAAGATTTGAGCAATTTCTGCAATTTTTCTCTCAGTATCAGTTACTGTAGAATCATTATTTCTGATACATACTAACAATGTTTCCCATAATACTTGATTAAGTTAACCGTACCTTATGGAATAGTGGACGTTAAATATATTTACTTCTCCTTACCTAAGATACAAAACCAAGTAAGAGAACAAATTTTAAGAAAATAATTACAAGGAATTAATCTTTATTTGTATTGACAGCATATGCTCAATAGATTTGCATGTTAAATCAAAACAATGTCTGATTTATGCACGAATTACACAGTGTTTAAAGTAGAATTTTCCTAAAATTCCCCACTTTATGCAAATTATTTTCTGTTATGTGTGGGTTATGAATTTTTTGCTAAGCTTCATAAAACTCACTCAGAATTAAATACAATTCTATCATTATTTGAACCATATTTTGAAAACAAAATTTCAGGAAAATTTAATAATTCATTGTGTTATTGGGAAAATTCTCATATTGCATAAATATATCGTCTTTAATACAATTTTATAGCATATTGAAAGAAATGATGCGTTTAAAACGCTGGAAAATTAGACTTTTATGATGTGTTCTCAGTCGAGGGTATTGGTTATGTATATGATCCTCATAAATTGATATTTTATTTTATGATTCTAATACCTTGACTACTAGCGGTATAATACATCATATCAAGACATAATTCCTGGTCTTCTCAGCCATAGGGTTGATGCCCCCGAGATTTCAGCCGGTTTGTTTTCTTTTTATCTCAGACGTAGGAAATCTGTATCACTTACTGTATTGGGTCGCATCCGACGCTACGTCTTCCTCCCAAGCTTGCGAGTTTCCTTATTTCCAGTATCGTATTTTCTCAATAGACAGATAACAATCTTTTATCTCCAGCATCAACAAAATAAATCACATTCTATCTTCTATTTCCCGTCTTTGTGTCACTATTTTTCCTCCCGGCTAACCTCGTCCATTTCTGTCATCCTTCCCTAACTCGTCTGCGGCAAAATAATGTGTGTTATTTCCTGTGTGTCTTGTTATTCCCGGAATTGGTTCTTAGGGATTTCACTGATATGATATCTCTGACGTCGTTCAGCCTTTATAAACGAGAATCAAACAAATTTTATTTCCGTATTTTGAGATGAAAGTACTAATAATTTTATACTTTTCCGTACGCCTAAATTAAGCGTGATGTGCGAAAAAGTCTTCATTTATTCAAAATGTGGGTTCGTATCTACATTTACCTTAATTGTACTTAAATAACATTATAACAATGCTGGATGGCTAATGATGGTGCACCAATGTTAGTGAACAATCCAAGATAACGATGGTACTTAAGTAAATTTCTTGTTGTGCTACAAAGTATCATCAAAACCAATAAGAATTGGGCTTTGATAAGAGTTTGCAAGTGACTTTTTTACTCATTTATTATCATCATTGGTGTTTAATCCTATGATTAGTTGACTACTGTCTTCACTCTTCACTATATAATACTGGGTCAGTTACTTCCTGGTAATTTTCCTCTTTGGCTTATTTTACTCATTAAAATTTACATTTTTTCTAAAAACATGCATCAACATTGAGGTATATTGTTAACGCCAACTTTAAACTCGATGATATGGGCTATGTAGCAATTACAATAACAATCATCATTGAAGAAATAAGTGGGATATTTGAGGTAATCACTAGGAACAAGACCCTAAACATACCAGCTCGGCCTCGGCCAACACTCGATTGCTGCAAAAACTGTGCTGAAACTCGGCTGAAATATAATAACATTATCATTAATGGCATTATAGTAAATAGTTAACTAGTTACTTTAATACTTGGAATCTTTATCGCTCAAGTTATTTTGGCATTAAGTTTGATAAAAAAACGATTTTATACATTAATAAACAATGGCATCCAGATAAAACATATAATTTTACGGGTAAATTCAGGCTCTGACGCTTCCTGGCTGAAGAACGTTTACTGAAAAACAAAAATGCTTTGTTCCCTCTGAGTAATTACGTCATTAGGTTAGGTTTTGAAGCTAATCTATCAAGCTAGGATCTTAAAACAGCAACTGGGTTCCTTTTCTCTGCTTCAAACTATTGATATCTATACATCCAATTAGATTGAGGCTCCAAAAATGCTTAGTCTCCGTACATTTGGATATTAAATATGCCTTTATATTGTGGCTGCTCATTAGTTAAGAAGTAATCTTCCACAAAGTGACACCTAAGATTATTATACCTCTTTATGTAGTCATCTTTCATGGAGAATGCAAATTTCATTATTGTTTCTTTGTTTATCACCTACATTTAAAATTTTATTGATAGTTCCATCTGTATGCTCTCAGATGGAAAAGAAAGTAAATAAAATGATGGTTTAGTGAATGTTTTAGATTAAATTCTAATTTAAATGTTGCAACATCATTATTTTTGCTTTTGCTGGCAATGATTATTTTTCATAAAGCTTTCTTAAAAGAACTCTCCTTGGCTCCGGTGCCGGTTTTGTAAGACATTTAATAAGGTTTATACTCTGAAAAGTAGCGTCGATGCAATTGAAAGCAAGACCTATTTGTATGCTAAATCCGGTTAACCTCTAGAAACATTGATGTAAGTAATTGCTCAGTCATCATAATAAAAATTTGGGATGTAAGCATAACGGCTAACTTCTGAATATTTCAGTCAAGTCATTCGAAAAAAACTCAAACGTTGTAATAGCACGCATTTTTACATAATTTTGTTTCACACATTTTCTGTTTATCGGACGATTCTGTTGGGCTGTATGTCCCTTGAATCCTAATAGGCTTCCCAATTTGACCTTGATGCTTATCGCAAGGAAATGTCAACAAATGTGAAATTTACCACTTTGAACTAGGAAACTGAAATCACTATACAAATTTAACAGGTGGATGAGTTTTTAACACAGGTTGTCTTTCTTGATGCACTAATTACCAATAATACAAATAAATTGGAAATGTATTGCATCGTATATGGGTGTTGGCTGTTTCCTTACCGTGGTATAAATTCATATTCATAGTCGTCCATTTTCCAACTCACATTGCCCCCCTCTAGTGCCCCTCAACCTTTACTTTCACCACCCTCTTCCCTCGAATCCAAACCCCCATCTCCAACACTCCCGTTCCACTCCCCTCCACTCTCAGCCAAAAAGCCAACCAACGAACCAACTCCACCCCTCCACCTCGTTTTCCCTCGCCCACAGTTCTTTCGTCCAAACGAGATCTGCCTTTCGGCTAGCTATTTCACGCCCTACTACACCCCCGGGGAAATTATCTTAATTGGAGTCGACCCTCCTCACCCACCCCCCATCCCACCACTCAGAAGCCACCCTCGCACTTTCATCTCCGCACCATCTCTTGAAAATCGCAGACACACCACTTCCGCGACACCCCTCTCCCTCTGTGTTACGAGTCCAGTGTCTCTACCGTCACCTCGTGTCCCAACATTCTCCCTGTTATCAAAGCGCGCATCCCTTGTTCCCCTTATTCGACGCCCCAGTCCCATTCCCCCTTCCCACTCTCCCTTCCCGTCGGAGAAACCTACACTGAATATTTCGCGGAAAACTTTCTGAATGGCCTCTCGACCGCCTTCATCCCCCACTCCCCGCCACTTTTCAAAGTTTGGATCCTCACCTTTCCTTCCTTTCATCAGCTCTCAGACCGCCTCCGCCTCTCCTTCCTTATTCTGCCGCTCCCTTCCACGAGCGAGATCATCGCCTTGAGTCTCTTGATGCTTCAATCTCGTCCGTTATCCCTCTTGCCATCTTCCCTTGTTTTTTCCTTTTTACCCTCTTTCGGCCTCTGATTGTTTTTTCCCACACAATCCAACTACTCGCTCCACCGCCACCTCCTCCACGTGCTTTCCCCTCCTTCCTCCAACCCGCTACACTTCTTTAGAAACCATCGCTTAAGAGCTTGGCCAATGATCTCTCGATGAGATCGGTCCAAGCGAGTACAGAAGATATGAAACCATTCACAATTTATGAGAGCATTTGAAAATATATTTCTGCCACTGTGAGGATGTCTAACCTATTTATTTGAGTAAATGGGAATAACTTAGTGAACTCCACTCATTATATACATCGATAGAACCCGAGTTTTGACTTTAAAGGCCATTTTCAGGTCTATAAGGGGTTGTTCATTACAAATAATTAAATGATTTCGCCATGTTATTTTTCATTTTCTCCCTGATTTATACCTTCTATAAATCCGGACACTCGTCCCTCTGTTTAAATTAAGGGAAATATTACCGGGCTTTTTTGCTTAATTTATATATGCTAGTTGTGCGTACTCATCTATGTCTATTTACTAGTTCCCGTACGTTTATTCTGCAGCAGTTGAAGTACTAGGAAAGATCAGAGAAAGGAATACAAAAATTGAATGAATAAGGAAGAAGACGTAGAAAAGTAGGATGGAATGATATAGACACATGTGGTATAGGGGTGATGAGCATGTCAGAAAAAAGTTTGGAACCTGAAAGTTAATAATAAAAGAGGTACACAAAGACCCACCATAAGGCGGAATATGGCAAAAGGGTCTTAAGTACGAAGGTTGGAGAAAGGAGAAGTATTGGAAATAATTTGAAGCAACGAAGACGGAGGGAACTTTAGGTGGTGCCTGGCTCTCTGACCTTCTCCTTCCGAGGCACTCGACACCGTGAAAACGGCATAAAAGGAAGATCAAATCTCGAAACTACATTCAACAGCCCTGATGACGACTCACAAGTCGAGCATTGAAACTTCGCCCAGTATGGAGAGCGTAACTCGGTGGAGAACACGAAAATGATTCCTACAGTGAAAGAAGACAGCACCGAACCAATGGACGAAAATTATGTGGTAGAACAGGTGGAGAATTTTAGTCTAATTACAATCAGTATTATCCAATACTTGGCTTCTGTGTTTCATAAATAAATTATCACTAGGAAATAAAAACGATCCTCAACCCAAAGAGGGCCAAAATAAACAAAAATTCATTTATACAGCTCACTGAAGCGTGGAACGATTACGAATAAAATTTGGAGGCCAGTTCCTGACTTTGAACTAGCAGGTAGGTCAGTTGCCCATACATTTAAAACGTATATGAATAGGAGGACGTTCTCAGAGATTTTACGAAGATTAATGTCCAAGACATCCCTAAGTCTTTTTTCCAGCACCATAACCTCTGAGCTGTCACATATAACGTGGTATATTAAAAAAATAACACGGGTTGGCCCTTTATTTTGATGCGGTTGCTTTTATTTAGCTCTCAAGCTCTGGTGACGTAATAAAAGGAAAAAACTCCGGTTGATCCTTTAGTTTTTATTATTTTATTTATAGTATAATGTGTGTATTGTTGTAATTCTCCGCAAAATCACCTCAATTTTGTTATAAAAGTTAACTTTTTTTGAACACTTTATTTTCCTTTATCAACTTTGGGCATGTGAAAATAAGTCCTAAATAAATAATTCATTTGGCATTAGAGAAAATCACTACTAATTTTTAAATCTCGTTTTTCCTTTCATTCCTACAACTAGAAATTCTGTTTCTGCTTTTTTGTATTTTCTTTCCAAATCTCAAGGACCCACATGGTCACTCATAAATCACCAATCGCGTGATCATTTGAGTTTTATCGTGTTCTAAATTAATAACAATTTGTTTATGCCGTTTGCTGGCAACGCTCAGCAGGATGACACCATTTGCCGAACAATGTTCAAAGTTCTATGTGCCTATTGTCCTTGTACTGGTTATTGGATGATTTAGTCTTCATTATATTAAATACTTATTGAAAGGGAATGTGATGAAAAGATTGATATTTCAAGGATATCCCCCGTTAAATGAATGCATATATTCGCATCCCATTATAAATATAACCATAATTCATTGGAGTACTTTGATTAGTTGAATGCAGATGAAATTGTTTTGCTTGCCACTCACCAATTTTTTAAGCCCAGCGTTGTGTTGCACCAAACGTGTGCTGGTTAAATATCACCAAAAATGTTGGTTGAGCCTGATCATTTCTTCTCACACTTTTTTTGGTGATCTGAAAAAGGTTTTGGAGCTAAGTAATATACTAAGTAATCTGTAAATGGCTCCAAAAGATGTGGTAATTGATTTAAATTTGCCCCTTGTGTGAAGTTTATGGCATGGTGTGATGTGTCAATTGTAGTAAGGAGGTGTAGCTAATGGGAAATAGGGAGTGAATTGCCCCTATAAACCCATCTATGAATGGCTGGAAGTTGTTTCAAATGAAGACTGATGTTTCCTCTTTAAATTTTGGCTGACTTGACTTTTCACCTTGAGTGGCATTTTTTAAACTGCTGGCTGTGTTTCAAGTTGGATAAATATGAGGAGCCTTGTGTTTGAAGCCAAGAATGGAAGAGAGATATTCAAAAATTGCGTGCCTGCAGTTTCAGCTAGTTTATTTTAATATTTTACTTTAAGTAAACTATTTAGTTGAGAATCAAATTGATGATAACTTCAGTGGATTGTGTGATTTTTCTATCGTGGAGTGATTTTTTTAAAGATCCCCCAGCGTCAAATTAATTTTTTGGAATGACCTTTCAGTGTATTAAGGATAGCAACGCAAGGCAAAAGAAGATTAAGGAGGACACAACCTGTGAGGCTAAATCGCATGGCAGTAAAAAAGCCGTGCTTCTCAGAGCATATGGAAGTATTTTTCTATTAAGCTATTTCCATGTAAAATGCAAAAAGTTATGAAGACTAAATTCTTTAAAATTCTTTGAAACATCCTTGAGAATAGGTGGGTAGACTTTCTTTTGGTAAGTTACTTCGTTGGTCTAATTTTTCGTCGGGAAATCAATTCGGGTATGGTCCATTGTTTTCTGTTTTTTCATGAAGAATTTTGGTGGTTTGTTTATTGGCGGTAGAATTTGCATCGGAGTTAAACAGAAATTGAAGTCTAGGCACGATTCTTTGCCCGTAACAATATTTTAATCAAATCTTCTGAAGGCCTCGTTGTGCCTTTAGTCAGTGCGTAAGTTTTTCTAATATTCGGAGAAATCGCTCCTTGATTATCGGCGTATTGTAAAAGGTACTCATGATAAAAAATTACGGAATCGCCATATTTTTGCACAGAATGCAAAAAATGAAGTCAAATATTTTTATATAATAGAATTGGTTGGATGACATGTGTTGATTACTGCTGAGCTTGACTACATAATCAATCTATGAATCCATATTATTTATTTTTTGAAACAGAACAATTGTAATAGGGAAAATTACTTTATGTACACATCTGCGACAACACGATGCCTCTGCTAATATTAGGGGTTAGATCACTTTGTTCAATAATTATTATAGGTGAATACTACTTTGGCTGCATTTAGTATAGTTTAACCAAGCTCTTGTGGTTTAAGAACGTTTGATGTAAGCAAAAAATTTCCTGATTATACCACTATGAATATTTTCCATGCTATGAACACTATTTTTCTGTAATATGGTGTGCCTATTTTCGGCGAGAATCCATTTAGCTGTAGAAAGACTTGTGGAAAAAACAATCAGAGTAATTAAAAACGCTAAAGAGTTATTGGAGATATGGAGCCCTAAACGCTTAAGAGAAAATGCTATCGGGCGGTAAGAGAGAGCTAATAATACCTAAGGTTTATGGAAAAAAGGTACCATATTTTTCGAGCATAGTGATAATCTTGATTGATAGGGAAAATGGGAATACAATCTATGCGTCAGTAGTGATAGACCTGGGAACCTAAATATTGAGGATTAATGTTAAATAGATAAGGATCACCAATGGCCAAGGATAATCGATATAAAAATAGAAAAAGCCTTACAGGATGTAAACGTAAAAAAACTGTGAAAGAGATAAAATACCGTCCGAGTTACAAAATAATGTAGGTAAAAAGGCTAGACAAGCTTCTTTCCAATATATTCGTTGGTATGAAAGCATATCAGGCGGAACTTTGTGCAAATATTCAGTCCCCATAATGTTAAGAATTAAAGCTCTGTAGTAATGTTCCACACTCTTTTCATATATATTTTTTTTTGGGTTTAATAATAATTCTTTATTAATCTCATATTGAAGTACATTGGTCACAAAATAAAAGAAATAAAAAGACAGTAAAGACATACGGACTATCCATTGTACAATAGCCATTTACCAAAGCCATTTACCGACAATAACTTTAATACTTAGTGTTATTATTAATGTCAATTCTAAATTTTATAGGAACGTACATCCTCATCTACCCCAGCGCGATTGTAGTTCTTGAGAAGAGACGATTAGGGATTTTATAAGAGATTCCATTGGAAATGTGAGATACATGACTATATCCTTATACCCACAGTCAAGGGAGGTAAGAGATGGAAATTTTCTGTTACTAACTAAAGCTTTTTTCTGAATATAGAATAAAACGTTGGAAAGTATAGCCTTATATATAGTCATTGTTCATCTTGGTTTAAGAAAGAAGAGGGCAACTCGGGATGCAATTGTGATAATATGAACTCCCCAGAAATACATATGATTACAATCAGGATGCATTTACTTGCTTTGTTAATTTTGAAAGGTTTGTGAGAGGGTTGATTGAGATAAAATGAGAGGATAAATTGGGGGAACAGGAGTAGAATTGGTATAAAGAAAACCCTTGAATCTTTTGCCTGGCCCAAAGGGCAGAGGTGAGAGTTACTAGGGCAGCTGCTGCTCTAGATATGTAGCAGGACTGTCTGTTTTTAATTTGGGTTTCTAGCATTTATGCCAGTAGATGGTGAGAGAGGCATACAAATGTAAGGCTTGGGAATCAACGTTAGAAGTCGGCTGATAAGCCGGTTAGATTTAAGGACTACCAGGCGTTTGAAGGTCGATCTTAAATAGAATTACAAGCCTTGCAGATAGGTACATTTGAATTACAGTGTAAAAAATACGAAATAAAGATAAACTATAAGAAAATAAAAGAATGGTAATATATTTAACAACAAAAACGAGGCCCATCTAGAAAGAATGGCAAAAAATAGAGCAGGTAGAGCAGTTAAGTAATTTGAGGGCACGTTAAAAGAAAATAGACATTGTGATAATAACAGTGAGAGGAGAATAGCGGATACAAAAAATGGCTTTCGGCAATTGGAGGGAACTTATAACGAATCTGTTGGGTAAAGATTTATAGAAGAGGCTGGTGCTTATTTTGATATGGAGTCTAGCGTTGTATTGGACATAGCCTAGGACCCTGAGAAAACAAGACAAGAAGGCCGCATACTTTCGTGATGTGTGTAGAGGAGTGCTTTATTAGGCTAGTTAAGAAATAAATCTGCTGAATGAGATCTGGTGGATGCAAAGTAGAACATTAGATGAGAAAATGAGAGGCGGTTGGGTGCCTAAAGCCTCAACCGATCCGGTATATTTTACAAGCAATGAAGGGGAAGAATGAATAGGTGTTGTGGACCAATGAAGAGGCGTGAGATTCATTCCTATGAAGAAAGAAATATCACTATCTAATAGTAACCTGCGCTACTAAAAATCCTGAGGGTTGGACTGTATCAATTATTAAAAAGGTTTTGTAGTTCTAATTTATGATGCATAAAATAAAACTTCTGAGACATTTTACGTAGTATTAAGTTAACGCGTTATCATATATCAATCGTATAACTTTGAAGAGAATATATATTGGCGTACCCTAAAGTTATTCACGGTGACTCATGTGTCACTGCTGAAACCGGAAATGCTTTTCTACAGTATGATTGATTTTATTTATATTTATGGTCGATTACCAATTGATATTAGAGTTTCAAACTTCATGGTTATAGTTTGTGAGATATTTGGAGAAATTTATCAATTTTTATGTACCAATACTATTTTTTTGGCTGTCATTTGTGTTTTTTCTCCTGGGATGTAAAAAGGGAAAAAGGATATTTGGAGCACGTGAAACTGGGTGACTTAGCGCTCGAGCATTTCTGGGAATTGAGTGAGACCCTGTCCGAAGATGAATCACCCGGTAGAATAAAAATGGGAAGCGAATGGGCAATGGAGTTTGGAGCACCTCGCCGATTTCTTTAAATCCTAACCTCAACCTGGCAAATTACGAAGGTTCCTCAAATCCTGACCTAATCCTTTATCAATGACGTGAAAATTATTGCTCCTAGCACCTATCAAATTTCTTTGGCAGTGAGACTGTAGAGGAATTCATATTTATGTGATGTTATCATATTTATGATCATAAATATTTATCATGCTTTCGTTATCGTACCTGGGGATTAATTAAGCGTATAACGGGATATAAAATGGCTTGATGAATATATTACAGTAGATAATTATTTTTTACATTAATCTTGAGTTTAATTGTCCTATTCATTGGAGTTAGTTTTCATGGTAAATTGAGGAGCATGTTATGCCAATATGGAGGAAGATTTAAGATGTTAATTAAATTCTAAAATTTATTCAAAAAAGTTTTCTTTCACAGTTTTATTTGCCCGGGGATCTGAAGATCATGTAAAATGCCTCTTTTCTCGCTTGAAACTAATTTTTTATTTGTATGTAGGTTAATGTTTATTTGTAAAACTGTAATCGATAAAAATATCTTAAGTTTTACGTCTTATTTTTAAAAATCTTGGCATAAAATGTCTCAATGCTGTAGGATGGAGGGCTGTAGTCAGTCATTGAATCGAATGACAAATAAATGAATCGACTAATTTTACTTGAAGCGGGACAAAAAATATATATATCAAATAGAAAGTCGATAGGATATCGAGTAGTATTTTAGGTAAATACGGTTTTATTAATAAGGAGAGTGAAAAGAGTAGCTGAACCAAATTAACCTTTGGATTGATTACAGCTGAGGTTGATTTGCTAGCGAATTATTTTGTAATATATTCAACATAATTTTATCATTTGTCCATGCCATGATATTGTGACGTAACAAACCCTCACCATATTGAGTTGGAATGCCGGATGGTAGTAGGTCAGTAATAATTTGCAACTCTGGCCGCAGCCGGCGATATCAACTCAGGTTCGGGGGATAAACAATTAAAGTCAGAGGAGAGGTATCGTTAAAGGAGAGAAGACTCTCTCTTGCGATCGAAGGAACCAGACAAAAAAATGGGCTCTCTCCTTGACAGACAAAATGGGTAGGGAGAGCAAGTTATTTTAAAGGTGCAATTGAATTGTGCAGTGACCAATGAGAAGAGTATAGAGTCCAGGATGTTATCTTATAGAGACAGCCCGACCTCCTTCTACTGTGATACCAAATCCAGTTCCTCGTTTCGTATAACTCAAAAGGGATACTAGGAACTAATTTTAAGAACCATTTATATTCTGCCTGAGGTTCTCTTAATAATATTTATCGTGCAATACAGCCACGGTCAAATGTATTCAATTTGTCTTCAAGAGGATTCAAAGTAAATTGAAAGCATTTACATATTGAAAGATGTCTATTATCCTGTTTTCCTAGCCAGTTTTACTAAGACCAAGGGTTGTGGCTTGAGGATTCTTAGTCAGAAATACAATGAGTAAACTATTGATGCGATTAAATTGTAGCCATTAAAAATCTGTGCCAGAGTACTATATAATGTGTCATTTAATTGTAGTACAAGGAAATTTATATGTTGAGCTTATCCGTATTTACCAACTAGCTAGAGCAAGGAGAAATGAGGTAAATAAAGATACGAGTAAGATATTTTGACACATTTTGGTGATAAACCACAAATGTTAAATTTTGGAGATAACGTGAATATCACGTTATTATGTAACATTTAATAACGCGATATTTGAGATTATCCATAACGAAAATTATTTTCTTTTGTTATAATATGTAGCCCTATCCTACAAAGTTGCGGAAAGGAATTAATGATCTACTCAAACAGCATATTTTAATTGATTGTCCATGCTGCCGTCAGTAAGTGGGTCTCATGTCGCAGGTGACTCCAGGTTACAGCTTGTCATGCAGTGCGTTGGAAATTTACTCAAATTGGCGTACTTATCATTTAATATGCTCCTTCCTCTCGTTTGGAATTTTAAAATCTTGGTAAAATGTTATCCGTCTCCAAAATAGACGAGCAGCGTTGGAACTTTCAGAAAACGAGTATAACATGTTCAGGAAAGTTTTTCGTGGGTATACATTTGAAATCAGGGAACTTTCTAACCAGAGCATGAAGTGAGGACTTCCGATGCATGTGAAATGCTTTTCTCTTTTCGCCTTACTCTTATGGTATCACCAGTTCGCAGGAATTTTTTGACGAACGATCTCCGTTGTTTCAAGCTCCTTATTAGTCAATCCCATTCAGGAAGTCACGTCGACGTGTGGGCATGTACGAATGAGAAGGAATGAGAATGAATGAGAGGGGGATAGATAAAAAGGCGGGAGACACGGAGTCAAAAAGTGTCATTCATCCTTCCCTCGCCTGCCTGTCGCACACCCACTCATTTTTCTGTCTCGTCCATTTCTCGACTCGATCATTCTTCGCTTTCTTGGGGTCGTCTCGGTTCGCTCATTCCTTTCAAGACAGTCTCCTCGTACCACCACCACCTCGCTTACTTTCCTTCGGGTCCTACCGTCTTTGAATCATCATCCTCAGACTATACTGATGTCTCTACGTCCTGCATCCCAAATGGTATTCGAACACCCACCTCCAATTACATTACAATTGTTGTTTCTTCTGCCCCCTCACGCTATCTATCTCTCTACTTTATATGATTTCCGGCTTTTCCATTTTGGCTAATATTGTAATAAATGCCATATAGAAACCAAAATCCGCACAAAACTTTATTTTGGTGATTTTTCAGCGGTAATAATGATCTTAAAGATTGTGTAAGAAATATTTTCCCGAATGGGATAGTTCTATTTGAATTTTAAACCTTGCATTCCCACTTTTTACTGGCTAAATTTTGGGCTTCGCTCATCTACTGACAAATAAAACTTCCCCAAGGCTCACTGCAATCATCTTCTGACGTACACACTGCGCTCGAGAATTATATTGAGAGAGATCCTGGATAACATCATCTATTTTTAATATTCATATACTCCAAGCTGCTTACAGAGGCATTAATTGTCAATAAACTAGAATTCAGAGATTTTCTGACATTTTCAGCAGAATTACCGACCAAAATATCATATATATATATATATATATATATATATATATATATATATATATATATATATATATATATATATATATATATATATATATATATAAATCCTGCTATCATTTTGGCACCCGTTTATGAGCAAGTTGCATTTGATCTGGCGTCCGTGTGTAATTTGGCTGCCGTATACCGGACGCCGGATTACAAACGTGTAAAAATCACTGGAATCGACTATTTACATCATGTAGACCCCATTTCCGAAAATTAGTATGGACGCCAAATTGTTGGCAGTATGTGCAAATTTCGTATATTGTTAGTTCAGCATAATTCCGGGCCGAGTGGCGCTGACTGCGGCGTATAACTTGGTCGTGGTTATCTCCGTTCACTCTGCGCAGCAAGTGGCGTCCTCGGTTTGGCAACATCGCTCTGCCTCGCGGCTTTCTGCAATTCTCTCACCCAAGACTCTTTCGAGTTTTGATACCTCGGAGGAGTGCGTGGTAGCGGAGTTATCGTCGTCCGGCGCTACCGCTCCAGTTTTGACTTGGTCCAAAGCCAATTAAGTGGATTTGCGCAACGGTAATTTCAATAACAAAATTATTGTTATCATGGGACCGCAACAGGTTGGCGCAAGAATAACTCTTTCAGGTGATTAAGTAGAAAAATAATGGATTGTGTATCTGGAAAGCCACCTTTTTTTATATTAATTCTTAGTGCGGAAATTGAAGAATAATGCTAGAATACGACTAATTCTTTCATAAAACTACCTCTACCTTCGACAAAAAGTATAATACAGTACCTTTTCTCTCAAACTTGTACTTGTACTTGTAACCACTTGCAGATTTTCTTGACTAGTTAAAGGCGAATACTTCGTTTTGAGTTAACAATTAATGCAATGAACGATGGTAGTCTTTCTAAGATGAAACAAACATTTAGTTTTTATCAGTATTTCAAACGATATGGAAAGAATGGGTGCGGAAACTTTTTATCAGCGAATGGATTATTATTTCAACATTTGCTGCTCGTTAATATATGATTTTTCCGTATATACTTCTATTTTCCCATTAGGGAAGAGACAAACACTTTGAAAAACCGAATTTGAAAATAATTGAATGTGCTAACCGTAGCGAAAATGAGAGCGTGTTCTGAGCGTTTAGGAACGAACCACGGAGGTGTTCATAAATTGCGAAGAACGCGCTAAGAACACCATCCCAGTGTGTTCTCGAGCGTAAATGTGAATGCCTTGGAGTGATCTCAAACACACTACAGAGCGTTTAGCTACGTTCTCGAGTGTTCGTGAACGCCCTGTGAGTCACAATCTTCAGCGTTTCAGAGCGTTTACGTTCATTTCAGAAAATCCAGTCTAGAGTGATGAGAGCGTTCATCAACATAATGTAATATGAACGTTAGGCACTCATCTTGGAATTTGGGAATTTGTCATAATAAAATTATTTTTATAAATAAACTTTGTGCCCTTAAAGACCTTTGAAGTTATTATTTTATTACTTCGCATAACGGTAATCATATACATCGAATAAATTCTTACTGGCTAGGGGGTTCGTACTGAAGACCTTTCACGCAGGAGACTTACACTCTACCGCTACTCTATTTCATATCTGGATTTACTAAGTGTATTTATGCTTTATAAAGAGTGTAGTCGCTTCGTTAGATATGGCTCTGCTCTTAGTACGCGATTTCAACATAGCTGACGTTTATGACCTAAGGCTGATGATTTATAAGCTCATATCTGACGTCAGGGATGTATATACGGCTTTTCTTTATAACACATTATTATTGGCTTTCTAATATACATTATTTCGAAGTAGAATTGAGAAAGAAATAAGATTGACCCAATTTTCATGCCGCGTTAGGCCACACTATGGATGCTATTATTAATTTATTATCAATATTGAATATGCATTTGGGAAACTAGACACCCGGAATTCACGGCTCGCAAGCGACGGATTTGGATTTTTGTGCTGTGTGGGTTGGCACAAAGAAATAGAAAGGATGCATTTATTCCCTTGAAGACTACCGGAAAGAAAACGGCTGTGTTTTCACTAAATGCACAGATGAAGATAGACCGCTAAAAGATATCCATTAGATGTCTATTAGATATTGATGTTTGAGGATTGGGTGCGCTTCGTTATTTCTCAGAAGCTTATTCTCACAATAAATTTTTTTAGTGGAGTTGAAGTTATTCTCACAATGGATTTGCCATCAAAATAGTAATACTGCATCATGGCTTTTGGAGCGTTCCAACATGTTTCAAAACATTCTCGGCAGCGTTCATCTGCGTTCCATGACAGCTCAGTCGAACAAAGTTCTTGAGTGTTCCAGAACATAAATGCAAACACTCTCAGTAGGCGTTTTCTCGGGCGTTTCAGACCTAGGTCTTCGGAACAGCGTTTACGAACGCATGAGAACAGTGAGGGAAACACAGATTAAGTGGATGAACATCAACAAACACTATGAAAACGCCAAAGAACGCACAGGAACGTTGAAAGAACACTTGTAAACGCACTCCAGCAGCGTTATCAGCCTCCTTCATTTTCGCCAGGGAAATTGTTAGATACTTTTTTTAGAAACATTTTCCAGAAAAATTTTTTCTGTTCTCATCAACGTCAATTCCGCATGGTATCTCATGGGGTGAAATGAGGGGGTGAATGACGAATATTTAAATATCCTCCAGTCGACCGCTAGATCTGCTGTCACCCAATTCACATTGAAAAGGGCTGTTAACCAAAATGTACATTCATGATAATATAATCTATCGAATTCATAAATTTTCAAAGATCTTCCTTGCGAGTCCAAATATCCTGTTTTATAATTTGAAAATAAATGGATCGCCTTGCACTCATCGCCCCACTGCAGAAATAAAAAAAACAATTAAAATATGCTCAAATTGGCAACATAAATCAAGCTTCTAAGGGACGAATTGGGGCCTCCCGTTTGTAGTCCTCTTGGTGTGAATCTCGAGTCATTTGTATCGAAAAAAGCCACGAAAAAGTAATGCAATAGACGTGGGACACGAAATTTAAGCGTCTCCATGGCTAAGGGTACTTTAAGAAAATGAGGCATTGAAGGGTAAACTGACCGCACGTTCTCATGGTAAAATAATTCGCGTCTCTATAAGTGGAGTGAGATCTCACTTCATTTAATACGAGAACTGCCTCCATGAGTAATGCGATAGCCATGAAACCCGATATGGAGACACTTCCCTGGCAATATAAATCAAGCTTCTACGGGACGAACTGGGGCCTCCCGTATGTACTCCTCTTGGTGTGAATCACGAGTCATTTGTATCCAAAACAGGCACGAAAAAGTAATGCGATACACGTGGGAATACGAAATTTGAACTTTTCCCTGTCTAAGGTTACTTTAAGAAAATGAGGCATTGAAGGTTAACTGACCGTTCGCTCTCATGGTAATATAATCCGCGTCTCTATAAGTGGAGTGAGATTTCATTTCATTTTATAACAGAACTCCACGAGGACTCCATGAGTAATGCGATAGCAGCGGTAACCCGATATGGAGACGTCCTGATATGGAGACACATCCAATTTCAAAGGCATTGCCCTCGACGAAATAGACATTAATTAAAATGATGAGATCCCTATTGAAGATGATGGAGGTGAAAAAGATGATGATGATAGGAATATGAGCGATGTAATCGATGATTCATTCTCAAGTTTCGAGCTAGAAAAAGGGAATGAAACCAGATCACCTAATGTTTCCCCTTGTACTTCGAAAAAAACTTAAAGGATACTCGTCCCATGGACAGAGGAGCAAAAACATATTGTGGCATCATGTTTTAAGAAACACATACAAAACAAAATACCCCCGAAGAAGAGAACTTGGTTAAAAATTAAAGTTTTTATACAAAACATTTATAAAAAGATGGATTAGTTATGTACAATGATATTGTAAAAGTAAATTTCAAAGGCAAAATAGCCTAAGCAGAGTTTTGCAATACTAGTTTAACTCAAAGTGAGTTTCTGTATTACTCAATTTTTTTAATATATCAGTACATTTTTTTAAATCAAATTTTGCGGTTTCTTTGCTGCCGCATAAAAAATTGTACCACTGATTTTGATCCACAAGACCAGTTATTTAATTTGTAAATTTCATTGATCTTGAGAATTTTATTGTAAGTCTTTAATTCTAAATCAAAGGGTGTTTGCTTTTTCCTCAAAGTGGTATATTTAGTTGATAATCCAATATAATATTGCAGTAGTGATAAAATAAACTGCATAATCCCTTCAATGCCAATGTATTTATTTTGAATATTGACAAAAATTTTCCTCTCTGCAGAAGTGAAACCCGAATTAATTGATACTGCTTTCCAATGTTTATCCTCATAGAAAGGTGACTTTAATTGATGGTATTAAAACCTTTGGCTCAATTATATGTACAATTTATCCTAATCTTACTTCAGCCAATAAGGTTTGAAAACTGCGTTACTCTTCACTATCCATAAGTTCAGGCTACTATCCATAAGTTCGGTAGCTACTGAATCCGTGAACAATTTTCCAGCTAAAGATACACCAGCAACTGAGATTTTAAGGAAAAGGATGTCGGTAAAGAACCAAATAATGGGGGTAAAGTAAGTGGTTTTTAAACTTTTTTCTAACGGAAATCTGACAATGTACTCAAAGATACCAACTTAAAACCGCCTTTACCGCGAAAATAATTATCGTTTGTCAATTTTTTTCTATTGTACGGAATTGAATCTTCTTTATTAAAGCCTCGGCAGTAGTTTCCCATCGTTAAAGTTTACCAGAGCCTATCTATATTGCCTAACACTTATGCCATTATAAAATCTTTCCCCCGGATTATCTCCTCCCGCCCAACGATTTTGTGGAAATGCGTCTGTAAGGTAATGCAGGAAGTGAGATTTTTAACGAGATTTGGCACCCTATTGCATTTTAAGTGGCAGTAGGGCAACAAATAAAAGTTGTTCCTCACCTCTCTTAAGCTTTTCTGCTTTCAGCATCCCATTATTTATTATATTTTGAAATTCACGGCCTAGGGTTATCTTCCTGTTTTCAGGTCCAGTAAAAATGCTTTCCTTTAGACGTAGCTCCTCACTATATGCTGTGAAAATATTTCCACTTAGTACTAGCAACCACTTTTATATTTTCTCAGCGTTTTATCAAAATTCTTAATCAGTCATTACTTGATAAGCAAAGGAGGGAGAAGCATTTCCTTCGGATCAACTAAAGGATAGTAGAGTAAATTGTAATTTTCTAGGTTATGAATTCTTCTTTAAGCCACAGTTTTTCAAGGAAGAGATATTTCCCGTCTTTGCTGTCCCATAAACATTAGAATAGTTATATTTTTGGTGGAGTCATGGAAGTTGTGAAAAGTGAAGTTAAATTTTGAGCCCCCACCGTAATTATACAAGTTCTGATTCGCGGCCCACGTCATCGCGTTGTCATCACGATAAACACGTTGTGTCCTTGGCTTTATAAAAAGCAAGGGTTTTGGCATTCTTCTTCTTAAATGAAGTTTAACTTACTCTTTTATTGCATTTTATAAGGAAAAAGAATATAATTTAGCATTCTATTGACTCATGTATTTCATGGTAACATTTTAATGTGTTTTAGTGATAGAAGTAATGCCAGCAAATATAAAATCCCTTTCTAACTTACGAAGATTAATTGACCCCTTTTTCAGCCGCTTGTGTTTCATTTTTTTATTATTTTTCACGTAAATTATTGTATTTTAATTAAATTGAACAACTATTCTAAACTTGAAACGCGAAACTACTGGGATAATGATAAAAACAGTTTGAGAGTCATTCACGGATATCGCGTGTCCACACATAATGAAATAAAACGGCGAATTTGGTGGAATGTGACATGATGGAAACTTATTGATTTACAAATCCTTATTAGAATACCAAGTGAATTGTGAGAGAAATATTCGTATGAATGTTGCTTAAACCGTGTCGGATAGTTTTATTGGAAGAATCTTCGTGTAGTATTGGGAAAATCTTCGATCTTTTCCCTGCAAATCGATTTCGTGACACAGTGCTGCGTGATAGGCCACCGCGGACTTACCTAGTTGACTGCGCCAGTCAAATTCCTCTCTCGCTTTCCTCTAGGCGTGTTTATCGCATACCGATACAAAACTGAAATACATGAATGAGGAGCAAAAAAGATATTGATTTCAATAAAACTTGGCTAAGTATGCTCCTAGTGATACAATGTTTACCCCTATGCTGATTATAATCGTTGTTTGGCAGTTGTAGTACATTTAGTCAATAGTAGTTAATAGTTAAGTGCAACACGTTCACCCATTTTATGCAATAGCAGCTATAAACTGCAAAAATGACAAGCGAGAGCGAAGTTCCCATGATAGATAAATTTGGCAACAGCGCAGGAAGGCAAAATGATATCGCAGTGGTAGTAAATATACAAAATGGATTCCAAATTGATGATAAAATGTAAAAAATATACTCTGGACGCCATAATGATTGATTATGAAAGGATGCCAAAATGTTACCTGTCTGTACGGATTCAAGGTGCACGTATATCTCCTGTAAAAAAATAGTTGTCGCAAAACAAAATAGTACACAAGGGCGGAAATCACTCGGTTGCTCTACATACGCGATAAAATAGAAATATATATAAATATTTCTGGTGGATGCCAAAATGTTGCAGAGTGTAAGGAGTGCAAAATGATAGCGGGATGTATATATATATATATATATATATATATATATACTCCCTTCAAGGTGTCGTCTTATATCAAGGTAGGCGCTGAGAAATTAAGCGAAATTGTTGAGCCACGTTCGGGACGTTTTTCTATAAGGCCTAAATTTTACATACATATTTTGCCTCCATTACTTTATCATCTCTCTCATGTTTTATATGACGGACGGCAGGTTGACCTATTGTTTTAAATATTATGTAAAAAAAAGAGGTTTATCTTTATGATGATGCTCGGTAATGCAGGCAAATGAAGGGCCGTGACTAAGCTGTTAGTCAGGGATAGGTGATAGTGGAATGGATTTAAGACGACTTAGCGACTGGTGCTGCGAGATGGGATCTTGCTCTTCAATATCGTAATCCTGGGATATGCATTACAGTTAAATATTAACTGTTTTACAGAAAACATACTTTTTCCAATATTACAGAACCCTTAGGTCTAATTTTATATGCTAAATGTAATACGGTCACATCAAAGTAGTATACATCAGAAACTTGTTAAAAAGTTGGAAGAATTTTGTGTTACTGTTTTTTTTTGTAGGTTTAACGATTACGTTAATAAAACTTACTTTTGGACTTGGAATGAGTAAATTTGGGTCTTTGAAGAGTAAACCTGAGCGTAATTATTAATGATAATAGCATTTTACTATATTTAGTAAGATTTTATTTTTAGAGTATGTTTTCGCTTCCATCTTAATCATGAATCCATAGCTGTGAGGGCATCGTCCGAATCTTTTTCTCCCATCCCTTTTATTATTTCCAAAAACTTTTCTAGTCCTAACACCCACTTTTTCTTCTGAGTTGTGTTTTTTGCATCCCCATTCGTTCACCAACCCCCCCCCTTCACTCCCATTCTCATATTTCTTTCGCAGTCCTCATTATATACATGTTATCCATTTGTCACCAATTTACCCGCCTTGTCAAAAAGCATTCTCTCACGCTCCACAGCCTGAAAACACCCCTTGTCTTGTTTCTTTTCCTCCCACCCCCGTTCAGCCCCGTAGTTACCAGCCGCACTCATTCAAACCAATCTCCCGGGCCTCACAGAGCTCTTTTGCGACCCCTTATGCTGCTACGGTTCTATTTGTCCATTTTTGGATCCCCTGGATCATCCTTATCCTATATCTCTCTCTGTTCTGTTGCGTTTTACTTCATTAGAATCCCACTCGTTAGAGTCAAACGACCCCTCTTCTATTTCATTACATTTTTTAAACTATATGAAATTACGTTTTCGGTGTTTATTCCTATGTTTAAAAAACATTATTTCATGCCATTGTAGGCGTTTAGGATACATTTCTTTAATACATATTTTGTAATTCATGATTGCAAAATAAATAAGACACAAAGTAATAATCTCATTTTACCCTATTGAGATTTTTAAGGTGGATGACAATGGATAATTGTTATAATGGATAACTGTTATAATGGATAACTGTTATAGACTATCTATTGGTTATCTTGCTTATGTTACCTCGGTTGCCAGACTTATTCCTCTCAATTGCTGATACCCTGTGTTTATATATGTAAATTTCCCAAAATTTTCAGTCGTTTTCTCCAATTTTCTTTTTAATTTGAGCGTTTTATCACTTACACATGACTTTTCATGAGGTTTCTCATGGTTTTTTGAACCTTATATACGATGAATATTTAAACACCTGTAACCATAATGATTTTTTCCCTTATTTAATTCACAGAATCCAAAAAATCTGTAGATGAAATTGCGTTTTATTTTTATCATCTTTGAAGTTGGAAAAAAACTTATTTTCAAATAAATCTAGCTTTTTTCAACTAAACAAAGTTTAAAATAACTGAACTAGAGATTGCCTGAGGCAATACGATTTAAAAATATACCCAGATATATTAATTTTTAAGTTAATCAAATGTATTAGAATACACTTTTAAAGGCTAACTTTCCGTAAATGATTTACAAAGTTAACAGTCGGTTTTTCTGTCCAAAATGAAGATTATATTTTCATTACTATCCAAATGTGACTTGCTCTAAATGAAGAAGTCGAAATTATAAGCCTCTCCTATTGAGTGATTGGCAGTGATGTTTCATTCTTTTTTTATAAATCGATTATACAGGTAATTATTACTGCGACTGGAAGAAATGGACTATGACTTATGTATAGCTTCAAAATGACAGCTCATAACTTATTTCTTTCCTTCATTTTACAGATCAAATTGATACATTAATATGCTTATACACAAATTCAGTGATTTTCTGTATAATCGGGTGTTATACCGTATGTAAAATTTTTACTCTAGGGCTGTTCAGCAAGAAAAGGTTGGCAGCTAGCTCATAGTGCATAGCAGGACTTGTGGTAAAACTTTTTTGCCTTTGAATCTCGTTTCCATTAGTTTATGTGAAGTGACGAACGGCACTTCGTTGGTGAGAATGATTTTGAGGGAATACGCAAAATATATATTTGACAAATTGAGCTTCTTTTGTATAAAGTTTGAGATGTTTTAATATATAAGGGAGCCAACGGCAGAATGTTTATGAATGAATTTTCTGAGCGACCACGAGTAGAATCAGCAATGCTGTAATTTAGGGTTGTTGAATAGTTAAAATACAAGAGTCAATTTTATTGGTTCGATACTTCGATACGAAATATTACGAAAACTTGGCTGAGCCTCAAAGTATTCCTAAATGTTTCGCAACATATAAAAATTACGTTCGGTGCTGTTGTAAAATCACTTTGACACATTCCTTTTTATCCCTTTATTATGTATGAAAGAACGATATTAAATTTTTTCATTTCCACATTGGTCGGGCAAAATACTTTAGTATGGATATCCGTCACTCTCCATATAGCAGCCTGACATTAACCATGATGAATTCAAGCTGAAGAGATTATTAAATTTTAAAGTTATTTATGTGCCTACCTTCGGTAAGAATAAATGCAAAAGGTCAAATATACATAATAAATGATTTGTTTATCATTTTCCGGTTTTACTCTTTAATTTTTGTATTTGCCCAAGGGAAAGGCAAAGTTTCGATTTGCGCCGGTAAATACCGTAGTTTTCCCTCTCTGTCCGCGATTTTATAACATTTTAGCCACTCGGCCTTGAGGGAAATAAGGAATCTTGGTCGCTTTGTTTTCTCAGGCCGTTTTCTTCCCCAAACTCCTCTCTTTGGGACGTTAATCGCTACATAATTTCGTCTTTATCGGGGTTAATCTAGGGTAAAGTGAGCTTAAGAACTCCGCTTAAATAAATAAACATTGTCTCCAGACCTTTTCTTATCTCTCGCTTTCTTCCTTTGGCGTACCCGCGCAGTTCTCCATCTCCCCTTACACCGCAGCCGCTCTCACACGCACACTAAGAGTGGAGCACACAAACCAACTTCTCATCCCTGGCATTGCGTCCCTTTCTATCGTCCCTACTCCGGGCCCCGCTCTCCCTCCTCCTCCCAGTCCCCCTCCATCTCCGCTTCCATCGTTCCATCCCTCTCGGCTTCCTCCTCCAGACGTGTCTGGGGTCTTACAGGAGGCCCTTCTCTCCCTTTCTCCCTTCTACTTTATTCATGAACCTCACCATTCATGAGATCTCGTCCTTCTCCCTCCTACTCCTCCTCCTCTGATTCTCCAAACTTTCCTCTCCACATTCCTTCTTCTTCTTTGCCCTTTAACACGTCCTTCCTTAAACAAACCTCCAATCTCTCTCTTCCCTTACGCCCTCTTTCCTCCCTCTTTACTGGTTTTCTTGGTTTCTCTCGCTAAATTCGATTTTTTTCTCTCATACTCACTCTAATTAGGGTATTTTCCACCTCAAGTTTTCAATATTTTGATTGGTTATGCAAAATTATCATCGTGTGTTCAATCTTAGGATTGGTTGACTGCAACCTTCATGCATACCTAATGCTAGTTCCCTTACTATCTGGTGATTCTTCTTCTGTGCATCCCTTTATACCTGGTCTATGTATTTATGTCTTCCATAGGCCTTCCTTCTGGGAGTAATCTCTATCATTCCTTCTCAATTGTTTCTCACGAAAATATTGTACCGATGAGTTCGTTCAAAGAAACTGGCTCACCTTTCTGTATTGAGTTTTTATGTGGTCCTTACCTTGTCTTCTCTTCCATATACTTCGTCATTTTCAACAATATCCGTCCAAGAGACTTACATGCTAGCAGTACCAGGTTTTGAAAGCTACTAATGTTTTCTGATCTGCTTTACCAGTGGTCCATGTGTGCGACCCATCAGGTGCCTTGCTACTCTCTTAATATTTTCAGGTACTTCTCTCTTTCTTTCTTTTGGTTGTACATTATTCGAGAATTGCAGTCAATGCAGGAATTCCACTAACTATGTTAGCTTTTATTCAATTTTTGAACATATTTTCTACATGTATAATATTTAATTTGTTTTAATTTTTAGCATAAATTATTTCTCATGTTTCTTAAATTAATAAAATTTATTTTTTTAAATAATTGCTTTTAGGGCTGAGTTAAGTTGATGAATGGACTACTCTTATACTGCTCTAATACAAATGATTTTACTTCATTCTCAAGGTGACTATATGATTAAATAGTGGACTCAATAATCTTGGATTGTAGTTTAAAAAATCGTCCCCCATTGGCAACTTTATCTTTGGTGTAATAAGCGGTTTAATAACTCTACTGCATATCTAGATGTTTCTATATTTTTTATTAGCTTCAAATTGTTTTGATCTATTGATGGGTATTTTTTAAGCACATTTTTGTTGAATGTTTTCTTCTCATAGCACTGATTTATGTCAAAGTGGTCCCACTAAATCTGCCATATTTGTATTTTTTCTAGAGGAAATGTCATGTTTAGTATTTACCTATTGTCTTGATTTTATATTATGGCCTAACTCAAATATCAGTAATGTTATAAATCGTCTTCTTATTGGTTACACAAACTGCTGTGCTTCGTCAGCATAGTTCCATTCCTTCATCTCCCATTTTATATCCTCTTCCATTGTTTTACTTCCTGTAGACTACACCTTAATTGCGTCAGTCGTCAAAAGAGGAAAAAATCATCCCTCAAAATTTGACAGTCTATCTGTTTGTTTAGGAGACATCTGTTGTGATTTTATCACACTTGTGATAATAAATAGTTTGTGCAACTCCTGCGGTATAGTTGCGAATAGAACTACTGGGCTGATGCGTTGCCAGTGAGCACTATTCACAATCATTACGCACTCATTACACAAAGTACAATTTCCACCCCATATTATTATCAGAATAATTTATTAACGGATATTAATAAAAAATTGTTTATAGAAGTACAATTTTTCACTTTATTATATATAGTAATTATAATTCACTTAGAATAATGCTAGCCCTAGGTGATTAGAGGCAAACTAATTTAGACCCTTCTTTCGCCTGGATAACGCTCTGTGATTATGTCTTTTGCGTGACTTTGAAAAGTGTGTTGAGTACATTTCCATGAATACAATATGGCTGATATCTTTCAGTTGGATTTGGAAAATGTGTTTTGCAGTTCAGCACAGCGAATTTCAACGTACATTTTGCCTCAAATAGATTTCTTATAACATCTCTCAGTAAAGTGTCTGGTTCCACGCCGAATGTCTTGCTGCTTCATGGTTCTGATGTAATCATTCCATTTTATTCTGATGTAATTATTCCAGTTTCATGGTTCTTATATAATTAGGCAATGGTTCTGATGTAATTATTTTTCTTGCCAATAAGTCAATTTGATTCTTTCAATGTGATGGTTCTCTATTTTTCTTTTATTTGTGAAATAAAACTATTGCCCTGAACCTTTAGTCATCTGGTGGTTTTGTAAATGTTTTTTTTTGGATAATTATAAGTTAGCAGATTTGTCAATTCTTTCACAATCTTTTAAAGGAATTATTCATTGAATTAGTGTTTGTGCTCAAACGTGAGCCCAGAGATTTACGATAAGCGCGTATTTTTTGTATGGACATGATATATTTTCGGGGTGGTACTAAATATAACATTATGTGTATGTTAAATATTTTATTTTACTTTTAGGAATATATCTAAGGATAAGGCATTTTTACATTACATTGATGTAAATTTGATTTGTTCAATCATGTACCTACTATTTTTCTAGGCTACGAGCGATTTCAAGGCTACTCACTGTTTGATGTGTATTATCATTGATCAAATAAATATATTAATGTCAAATTAAAAAAATATTCGGAAAGTGACCGATAACTTCAATGTTAACACTCGAGTATACTGTTTTCATTAGGATATTGAGAATGATAATAGAAAATGAATTTTTTTATTAGACTTTTTTATTTTTTACGCCTTAAATAACTTCATACTACTAAATATTCTCTCTCACATTTCAGTCGTACTTGATGTAAAAATCAATGAATATAATAGTTTTTTAAATTTTTTTCTGAAAAATTCCCGGCGCTAGAGCAATAACTACGATATGTGTTGCAACTGAAGCATTCATTTGCTGTCCAACTTATCTGAACTATAACATCACCTCTTGCGAAGCAACTTGCTTCCCTATGTGACTGCAGCCTTCTTGTGATACATTTCTGCTTTTGGGAAAAATATGACATTTTTAACTGTTGGACCATAAACAAGACTTTCCAAAACGTTGAGAAATAAGTAATATTTTCTCCTCTGGAAATCGTTGACTGCGACTAAAAAGAACGTGCCATCCATTCATTTCCAAAAACGCAAATACTTTTGCACATTTATCTCCATCTATCCATAAAACGAAGCCAACTTTTCCGATCCTTTGCAGTTGATATACTGAAGTTTAGCTATTATTTTGTAGCTTCGTTCCCACACCTATTTCTCCAAAGTAATTCTTCCAGCGAAGTCAAATTCTGCTCGCTGTATTTTTTTAAAGTCTAATTTTGAGCGGATGTACCAGGTCGGCTGTTTTTTTGCGTGATGGTGCCCTCAAGTCTCGAACCATGAACACATGAAACCGGGTCCCGCGCTGAATGTCGTGGAAGGGTAGGGGAGAGTGTGACTTTGTTGGATAAAGGGAAGGGACGCGTTCGTAAAGGCGAGTTACTCGGGCGTCCCATGGGAGCGGGAAGCGCTAATACCTCCCCGAGCTCTTTTCAGTCCCCACTCTCGTGCCTCCCCCTCGAAACCCCTTCCTTTAACTTCCAATGTATTCTTTTTAGTGAGTGATTTACGGGTGGTTATTCCGTTTCCGATCCCTCCCTCCCTTTTTCCTACTCGCTACATCGGGAGAAAATCGTAACCGAAGAGTTATGTGTACCTACGTCGAACGGGGAAGAAGGATTGTAGGTCTAGTAGAAAGGCGTAGGGGAGAGGGGGGGAAGAGCGGACGGTGGAATCGGTAAGGCGGATATCTGCAGAATTGGATTCTATTGGTTGGCGAATGAGGCAACACGCGTTTACCCGTTTCACTAGAAAGGTATAGCCATCGGTTTAAATTCACACCACTCGCGTCAAGGCCATTCTGTAGATTAATCATGCATTTTTTTGCTTTTCGGCGTCCAATTAAAGGACCCCGCATAAACCTTATGAAAAAATGGTTACAGTAAAACTAGCTGAAAATTTGGGATGTGACAGTTCTTAAGGATCAAATCTAGTCTCAATGGGTCTCAATGGGCGTTAAGTAAAAATTCTCTGTTTCAAGTTAGAGGACTTCGAAGTTCAGACTTTCATGGCATGCAGGGAGGCCCATTTCAATGGGATTACCTAATTATTTCCCTAGTTACGCTAAATAGAAAACATTTTTATATACCAAAGATATTCGGCATTAATTTCTTGATAGTCACGCTCGAAGTAAGATCACCCTCAGGTATGCCATTTCAAATCCAACATCTTTGGTATTTAACTTTGTCCTCTATCTAGCGTAACAGGGAAAAATAGATAGGTGAGTTTATTGAAATGAGCCTCTCTGCATGCTATGAAAATCACAAATTTGAAAGCCGCTTACTCAAAAATTAGAATTTTTTCGGCTTAACGCCCATTGAGACTATAGATTTACTCCTCAAAAACTATCATATCCCAAATTTTCAGTCAATATCACCGTAACTATTTTTCTATAAGGTTTTTCGGGGTCATTTCTTAATGGCTCTTCTTCGTCTACTGCTCATACTGCTGTATCTGATAAGTGAAACTTGATTGCATTTCAGGCATTAAAAAAACATTTTTGGAACCGGGATGATAACACCTTGACGATTCTGAAGGTAGTTGGGAAAAAAGTTTTCTTCTTGCCAAAATATATAGTAAATTCATATTTGATTTTCAAATGCAAGCATAAGTTGTAAGAACGTCAAAGAAGTAATATTTGCGCTAATCCTTGGTTTTTCACGACTCCCTCAGTATTTGACTATCATATTTTTTAATTTAACAAGGAATTGACCACGCATTGGTGATCAAATGCATATTGTCGAATTTAGCTTGTCTTATCAGTTGCTCTAAAATAATTTAAAAAATACTATTTAGAAATCTAATTTTTTATGATCTTGTTTGCAACCTACATACAGCTGCACAATTAACGTTATCTGTGTATACTGAGTCTATGATTTTTGTTGAATAATGGCCCATTGAGGTATACACAGACTCTCTGGATCCCTTGGAAAACTGGCAATATTCTTTTGGCAAATATCTCTCCATGTACTGCCGTGAGTGGCTTATTTTTTGATGTAATTAGAAATGTAATACATTTTAATCGTATTAGTTGCATTTTACACGTTGTAACATCTCTCAATCTTATTGCATGAACAGTTTTATATCAGGCTCTTACGATTCATGGAATCTCTGAGGTCATTAATTGGAATGGTGAAGTTTCTTGATTACAGTAATATGCCTTAAATAGAATTAACTAAAAAAATTTGAAAGAATCTTCATAATCACTTTTCAAGTGGCCGTAGACCAAAATTGTTATCGTGGTCAAAATATTTTGTATACGACGGTCAAATAATCTATAATAGTAGTTTAGCGTAGGTACTTTACATATCCAAATGCCAGTTTTTGTTGCCCCCTTTTCTTCATAAACGGTTCCTTAACGTGAAGGAAATTTCGCGTCTACATCCAGTGACGGACTTGATTGGAACGTATTCCTGCGAGGAATATTGGGAAAATTTAAACAAGAAAACCTTTTTTTTCGTTGTTCATGTGGTATTATTTCATCTTAAGTTATTTTCTATAGCCACAAAAATTAGTTAACAAGTTTCTTTAGCACAATAAATTTTGAAATCAATAACTAAACTGTTCTTCTGAATCATTAAGTAATTTTTTTTTCCATTACAATGACAATATGTTATCGTCTACATTGCACTAGTTCTATTCCACTGATAAATTTCGAGTTTCCGCTTAAAAGTTGTCTAGTTTTCATAAAATCCTTGTTATGGATTCGTATAGAAACGTTCACCGTTTAAAGAAATTAAGGGTAATTACCTTAATGAGCTTTTATCGAAAATTGAACTTTAAATTTGATGGTGTTAAATGATAGAAATGCTTCCAATGTATAGTAAATATCCATAACATTTGTTTACTTTTTCAGCGAGAATCTGTTCATAAGAAGTGTATTCAGCCAATAAATAAATCGATTATAAAATTTAGACACTTTTTCCTCTAATTATTTTAGTTATTTATATTTGGACGAAATTTATCATTAATGCATCTACCACTGTTAATGGAGTTGTTTTTTGTATAATTAAGAAGATTAAGACAGAACTGCTAAGTCTAGACAAGATCGATCGTGGCTCGCTTGAAGAGAATTCTCGGAATGGAGTTTTATCATAAATCTGTAGTTAAATGTCTCATATATGTATTACATGATGAAATTCCGAGTATATTTACATGCCTACGCGGGAAAACATGAAAAATGGAACTAAATTTGAATTTTTACGGAGATCAAATCCCTACAATACCTGAAGTCAGATTGTGTTTATGGAATAGGAACAGTTACACTATAATGATTGGATTCTGTGGCCAGAGAAAGTCTTCATTATAATCATATTCATATTCATCTCACAACCCATCTATTTGTGCTTTAATTTCTTTAATTGTCCAGGCATGCCGTCACTTATGGCAGTACTTTTAATGTGGCAGAAACGGATAATGGGATTTAGTTTCATGCAACTTTTTCGGTTTTGATACACATGCATTCGAAGTGTAAGCTCCTTAATTTGGTGTGCAGAACCCGTGAGTTGTGTGTACGTATGCAAGCAATGGCACCGGGGTTTCTTACCGAAAGCAGCAGCCAGCACCAATAGCAGAGGAGGGAGTGGGGGAAGCAAATATGGCTCGATATCGGTGCCTTTTGAAACGGAGAGAACAAGGAGTGAATGCATTTACACCCACGTCTCTCCCTGCGACTCCAACCGAGATTTATTTTCGCGGAACCGTTCACGAAGTTCACGGTTAGTGGTTTTGTCTCCTTTCCTATCGTCCCACACACACATACAACCCCCCTTCCCCAGAGGCGTATCCATCTGTCTTCCTCTTCTGCCTCCCACCCACTCTCTTGCACTCCTCCCCACACCATAGCCATTTCTCTCCTGCTCAACCGCGAAGAGGCATCCTCACATCCTGAACACGGATTCCTTACCCACCCCCTTAAGAAATCTCGGTCCATCATCGTCAATGCAATATTGGTGTGATATTTTTTGCTCCTTCCACTTCGTCATTTATTCTCAAATGTTTTTCCCTCTATGAAACAAAAGATAATGGTACAGCATAGATATAATAAAATAACCCTCCTATTCGATGCATAAAGTAGACACTACGGAGCATAGGTTAGAGCATAAAGAGGGTCTTGATTACGCAAAATGCTCGACATCAAACGAGATAGAGGAAACGGCTGATAAATATTCTTCAACTGGTAAATATTCTTCTACCAGCCTAATCTCAAAATGGCCTTAATGGTACCAATTGTTTGTGCATTCCCTACATAACCTACTAACTGATGCATAAAGACTATAAGGCGGACCTGCTAATAAGTATAATTCGTAAATATACCTCTTTACACAATATAATGAAGAAATTGAGAAGTCAAGTGTTCTGTATTAGAAAGCGGTCATTTTTTACGCAATCAGTCGTAAATTCGAGTATTCAGTCCATTTATAGATGCTTCACAATAGTATTTACAATTTATGGGAACAATATACAAGCGAAAGTAGGATATAAATTAACTAGTTCCTCATCACCTTGGAGGGAGGGGATACTGGTTTTATTTACAACAACGAGAAGAAGTTTATAAGTACGATGCACAAGGGAATTCCGAAGCTATACTATTAAGAAAACTTAAGGAGACAAAAAATAGGATAGCAAACGGAGTAGACTAAAGAAAAATGTGGTGACTACCTAGAGGCTATCTATAAGATTAAGAGACTTTTAGTGGGATGATTGATAAATTTAAGGAATTTTAGGAAGGAAAAGAGTGGAGGACAATTTTTTGTTGAGGTCATATTTCACTAACTCTGTCGAAACTCAAAGATATGTATGCATCTTCAGGAATCGAACACAGCTGAGGAAGGAAGTCCTGTGGTTAGCTTACAACCTTGAAGGAGGACTTGTTCCAATGCCTCCAGATAGCAATAAGCTAGCAATAAGCTAGAAAAAGTTTAGAAAAGGCACACGAATTTAATCGTCAAGGAAAGCAATGTCATAATGGTTCCTTTGAATACAAATTTACTTGCTCAATGACATAATCATACTTAATAAACTTATATGTTGCCAATCATTCTTCAATTTTTGCAGCAAAATATGAGCAATTGTCACACAAATGAATTAAATTTATCAGATTTTGATAAATTTGAATTCGTTAAATGAATTAATGGTATAATTTCCGAGAACCAATAAAGAAAACTTCAAAATGGATACATATAAAATTAAACAATGAAATCATATTTTAACGTTGAAGCCAATTAAAATTTATTTCTTTCACGCTTAAAATTTAAATATTTCAGTAGTTATCTCATCAGTATGCTGAATTTGTATTTAAATTATATAAACATACACATAAACGATAAGTTGGAATAATAAAACCATGAATATATTACTTTATTCCTAAATTGTAGCTATATCTATGGTGTTTGATGGCGATATCCTTTGAAATGAGAGATGAATCATAATTTATGGTATTATTCATACAGGTGTTTGCCTCTAAAAACCAATCTTTATAGAATTAACCCATAAAGAAATATGTTGATAATCTCAGTCTTGACGTAAGGCTATTTTTAGCTACTAGAACTAAGTTTTAAGAATTTATCTAGACATATCCAGAAGTTTTTTCTCTGTAGCAGTAAATGTTGGTTACTATGAGAGACTCAGGAGGTAATAACCAAAATTAACTTATTTTAAAATTTGAAATAGGTTCTATAAGATAATGAGCTATGGAGTATGTATAGGAAAATGCTTTAAAAGAAATTAAGGTCTCGGGCCTGTACATAATGATCGCCTTAACCTTGTTTTTTCTTTCCCAGTGTGATGATCAGATAGATTTATAATAAAATTAACGTGAAGTATATGTTATTGGACTGAATACTCGAATTTACGAATAGCAGAATGAAACACTGTTCATTTTATAATTGAGAGCACTAATCTTCACTTTTTCTTCATATTTTTGCATTTGAGAGACATATTTATGAATAATACTAGGTTGTACTTTCCTTAATCACTATTTTTACGACGCTTTATAGTCTTCATTTATCGGTTGGTTGGTTATTTGAGGAACAAACGGACAACTGGTATCAGTTAGGACTTTTTACGAATAGGACGTTTTGAGAAGAGGAGGTTTACCTCGATTAACGATGATGAACAGTTTAGTGCCTCATCCGAAAGGCTGTACTGCAGGTGTACTTGAATATGTGGGAGCATGACAGCAAAGCATTTCTCTGCATAGTATTCGATCATTTCGGTATTTGAAATAGGCCCTTAGGAGGTCACAAGCCAATGCCCTAGGCCTCAAACAAACCCGATTGTTCTTCCTTCCTTCATTACTGCCTCTAAATAATCACAATCAGCTCTCTCTCAATTCACTCTCCATCCATTATTCTTACTACTTCGACTTTTCTTTCTTATTTCGATTAATGAAAGAAAGTGATTTCCACCATATTTAACTAGAATTTCAGTTAGGGAAATAAGTACCTACTTACCGAAGAAATATAATGATGATTTTACCGACACTGTGGCATCTAAATTAGATCTCAGCTGAATTATAACATATGCTATAGGTTTTGTTAGAAGATGATATTTTTCTTCTATATTGTATTACAAACTTCTTGTTAAACTTCTTTACTTCATAGATTTATTAGATTTAAAGCACTTTCGACCAAAAGATTCATCTTCGTAGCTCCCTCGCCATACTCAGCGTTTCCATAATAGCTGTACGTGGCCTGTACTTTATCATCATTGCAACGGAAGGTCCGGTTTCGGAGAAAGAGACATATGGTGAAAGAAAATTGAGGAATGAGCTAAATACGTATAAAAATTAACATGAAAACTTGGTCCAAGGAATAAAACGTGTGAAGTGGTATTCTCATGGCCAATGCCCTTTTGAGACGTGTTTGCATCCACAAAAGGGTATCGCTTTTCCTTTATGTCATCCCCGTGCGGACAGGCAGTTTTGGTGGTTTATCATGTTGCCCATTTTCGGAAGCATTTCCGGTAGATTGCCTGTTCCCATCCACTGGGAATAACCGCGCCCCTTCCCTACGGTCGGTTGGGGTAAGTCTTGTTCAATGGCCAGGGGTGGAGGGAGGAGATAGGAAGATGTGGGAGGGAAGGGGAAAGCTTGCGGTTACAGGGTTCAGGTGGGTGGATATTAAAAAAATATATATATCTTGAGATGAGAAGGGTGAGAGGTTTCGAAAGCGACAGTTAATTATTCCCTCTCCGTCCTCTGAGAATTATTCTTTCATTCCAATCGGGTGATAAATTGGCCCGAGATTAACGGCAAACTAACGTGGGAAATTTATTTTTCAGCGGAATAAACCACTTATAAAGATATCAGAGAGGATGAAGGGGATAAGTCACCCGACGGAAAAACTCTTTTCCCTTGAAGCGATTGATGGGAGTTTTTGAAATTAAGTACATGAATTGGTGAATATTGGTGACTCTAATTATGACTCAAATACTGGTTGTAAAAGACATCAACCACATATGAGAAAAGTTATTTCAAACGTAGTGGTGGTAGAGCCATAATGAAATATATTGTTGAACTTAATGGGTCATCAAGAACATGTATCTTATAATGACGATATACTTATTTTTGTGATCTCCCCAATTGCTTGAGGCTCATCTAAAAATAGTGAGAAATCTTGAGTTTAAAAATGAGAGACCAAGTGAATGAAAAAGTTTTTGAAAGTCTCAGATTACTAAGGAATTATTTAGAAATGTATACAGTTTCATTTGTGTGTATATTATTTAATTTTAATTTTATGTGTGCAATGTTCCTTACTCCAAATTCCGGAGTAATTATGCCTGATTACCTTATGGCCACGGTTTTTGACCTCATCGTTTTAGCTGTACATTATTTATTTTTGTTTAAACGCAAAACGAATTAAGAATGATAATCGGATCTGCGGTATTAGACCTTACAAAAATACATCCAATATGAAAGCGCTAAGAAGTTAAACTTAACATATTTATTCCGTATATTTTCTTTTTTGAAGTTTCTTTAGACATTAGTGATGCCATGTAAATGTTGTGACATTAACGGAATTGAAGGAATGAACCTGAAATTAAATAACAGAGGTGACTAAGTACTTTGTATTTTGTTAGCGCTGCAGTTATGCTTCATCCATTTATCCACTCAAGCTTTAATGTTCTCTGGTCACTCTAAAGTATTGAAACCTACATGGTTAACTCATAAAACGAGGATATGTAACCACTTACGTTTTTTAACTTAGTGAAAGAAATTTTTAATCATCGTAAGGGTGTCAAGGTTTTGAACAAATAGTTCCTCAGCTCCCTCATTGAGCTGTAAAATCAGAACGAGATGGTGGTTTTGTAAGATCATCTTGCAGTCAGTATTGGTATTTTCATGCAAGCACTTTGCAATCTTTGTGGTTTTGCGCTCATCGAGCTACCAGTAATCAAATTGACTGGTATGTATATCTATCCCAAATGATAGCTATGTTCCTCACGCATTTGCTTTCAGCTCACCCAAGTCAGACTCGCTAATTTACAATCCCATCACTGTGCGTATACTGTCTGGGCTATGACTATCTGGGCACCATAAATAAATTGGAACAGCCAAGGGAAATTTTTCTATATAATAATTGCTGCATGCTTTATCCTTTGTGAACGAAATCGTTCCCTGCTCATTCATTCCTTACACAGATTACGAGATTGTAACGTAGCGCGAGTCGTGTTTAGGATTGGGAGAGTGAGGGTTAAAGAGGCTGGCAGTAGGAGGTATAGAGCGGTTGGGAAAAGATAAAGTTCTCTCGGGTCTCGGTGAATGTGCAGGAGATATTTGATGAGGGTCTCATGAAGATGCTGTGGTTAGTCGTCGGAACGGAATCGGGGTAGCCACGCGATAAGGGGGTTAGGGAGGAGCCGCCGGAGAGAGGTAGGCATGGAAGGTGCAGGGCTAGATGAAGAAAGAGAGTGGAAAGAGAAATATGAGGAGAACAAGGTTGGAAACGAGAGTGTCAAAGTGGGAAATGTGAGAGGGAAAAAGAGGAGTGGAACAGACAAGGGTTGAGAAAAAGATTGTTGAGCACATTTAGACACTAAAACATCATCTCTTTTGATAAGATAAACAAACATGTTTAACCATTAGGTCGTTTTATTTGGGGCAAGTACAGTGAAAATAGTTGGATATTTGGTAATAGACCTGTAAAACTGACTCTGCTTAAATGATATCTTCCGTACTAATCTTACCGTACGTGCGTCTTTTACCTCAGTTTTATTTAAATAGCTATACCTCTATACACCCTCTCCTGTTCTTAAAAATCCTAAAATCCATGTGTAAAGGGTCTCTTCAACTAAGTTCTCGACTTTTATTTATTTGCTCAACATTAACTTAATCAGCAAGGCACACTCCTTCAATATATGTGTGTTACTGTAGCATCTCTTCACTTTATTTCAATACCCACTCATTCTTAACCCCATCCTTTAACTGTCAAGTTCTCTTGCGTACCCCATTTCCACTAAATTTTGCGTACTTGCTTCATTCATCAATGAATTCTATAAGAATATAATGAATGAAGTCAAAATTTTGTTCTTTGGAACTTTGATAGGAAAACGCGTTTTGACGTCATGATTGTTTTTAACATGATTATAATGCTAATACCAAATGATGCAGCTAGCACGTGTGGAAACGCTTTAAAGAAAGTTTCATTGCTCGATTCTAAGCTTTCGTTTCATTCAAGTAAACATTTTGAATATGCTGATCCATAACGTCTATTTCAAATCGGTTAAATCCATTAGGAACAAACGTTTAGAAAAGCATTCAAAAATTATCACAGAAAGGGACCAAATGAAATCACAGTGACGATGTATGAAATTGAATTTATCGCAAAGCATTATCATTAAAGTTAAAACTGAAATAACTAAGGAGTGGGATTGTATAATTTTTCTAAATGATTAATTGGGTTAAAGATTTTTCGCTATTGGATGTAAGAAACTTCAATAGTGAAAAATGTGCCGCAAGTTTAAGGTATAACTTAGTGACTGCGTAAAAGTCAAGGCATATAATATGAGATTTTAAAGGTTTCATTAATATAGAATATACGTGAGAAGAGAGATGAAAGAATGTTTTATAGAAACGCGGATGAAAGAATTTGCTGCAGGTTATGTTTAGAGAGAGAATAAAAATGTACTAGAGGAGAAATTGAAGCAATATGTACCGAAAAATTTCTGTGGCGTGATGAATTGAAAGTTGAGCAAGTACAAACTTGAAAAGATCAGTCTCGGCAGCAATACAAACACGTTTTAAATGTAAAATAGTCCCCTGTTTCCCTGTTTTGAGGAAGTGAGAATTCGATAATTGAAGGTTTGTATGTTCTTGATATGATTTAGTGGCACTATAAATGAATAAAATGTCTCTATATATGTCATCATTTATCTGATCATCTTAGTTTGATAAATTTTTATGACATAGCACTTTATTTAAACTACTAAATATACATTTTATTGTTTTAATTGGCATTCCATTAAAATTTTAGTACTCAATACTTCTTGCTGCTGAAACCTAATTACATTGAAGCAACTTGGTAGTACACATAGAACCCAATCACGTTTTTGTATTATTTGATTCAGAGTCCTATATTGTAAATTGACCTTTAGTTAATAATTATGTGAAATTATAGTGTACTTCATATCTGCAATAATGGTCAATGATCATTCATTTATTTCATGTAAATAGCTGTTATCAGCATTTAATTTGGGCCTAGCAATCTTAATTTTTTACCTAGCATTTAAATGAATCAATCGCCTGTGTTACTTGAACCAATCCCTTATCTAACCACAATTTTTGCACACGTTATAAAGATAATATCTGAAAAATAAATTAGGATTTAGTACCAAGGTGCTCGTACTGCATTATAAAATAATCAGTGAGTGTAGGATGTTTGTAGAAAGGCAAGAATAGACAGGGAGAGGGACAGGAAGAAGGATAGCTCGAGACAAAGGTGAAGATTTGAATAAAGAAGGGATGTAAAGAGGACGTGAGGAAGTCGGAAAGATGCAGATGAGGGAGGGAACTGCGATGAGGTTGAATTTGCAACTCATTCCTCGGAGGGGTTGATGGGTTAGGTGGATGGGGAGGGAAATTTTTGATGGGAGGGGGTGGTCGGTCGGCACAGGCGGCGCTCTCTGTGGTGGTACAGGACGGAGAGATGACATAGATGGAACGTGGCGACGATAGGAAAAGCGCTGATGAGAGAAGTACGCCGAGGAAAGTGAAAGAAGAGCTGGGGGAGGCGTTATAATGGCCTCTCAGGAGGGCTTGAGAGAAAAATAATGAAATAATGGATGTTTTTCATAAGCGGAGTAGTGTACGTTTCCAGCTTGAAGCCGTAAAAATGTGTTTTCTTGTTCTCGGGAGGTTAACGCACGCTTGAATATTGTCGGCTCTCTCTTACTCTCTCTCCAAACTGTTGCTGTATTTAAAAAAAGATATTATTTTATAAGTCGCCTGCCTGTTCTCTGGAAAACTTAGCGGCACGATTAATGCCGAGGGCGAGATGCAATGCCTCGGAGGCTGTTTTTACACGTTGTTGATTTCAATGTGTAGTGGCGCTATCCGGGTGATGGCTGAACTACGCAATGTACATAAAATCGGCCATATTGTTTGCGCAAAGTTGATGCGCTGTTTACAAAGCTATATAAACAAGATCTAGTGTAAACAGTTCTAAAGATTTGAAGAAAATGTGTTTTATATTAAAGTCTCACAGACTGGAAGATTATTTTGATAGGTTACAGCTCCAACACCGGAATTCTCTCAAGACGCCTGTGATCGATTGTTGGATGCATGGATAGGATGAAAAAAATATCGTACTTATTTCGGTTTTCATTAATGATATTCGATCCGCAATTTCATGAGATCACACTCTTCACGCGACACGATTTTAAGCATGCTGAATTCACTTTGATTTTCAGTACTGAAATAAACATTGTGTTTTGTGGCCTTCGTGAACATGAGCTTGATGAGTAGAGACTAGAGACAGAACTAGGTAAAACTTAAGGAATGCATCTAATGAGGGTTTGAAAACAATGGAAATAGAATACGAAACTTAGATTACAACATTAACAATGCTATTCAATCACCATGCTCATAGAAACTTTGCATTTGAGTTATTTCTGTATGTTGTAAAATAATGCGAGTTGATACCCAAGAGTTTGCAAAATTCATGTTGTATGAGACATATACTCTCCAATGTGGCCTCACGTAAAAGCAAATGTTCTTGTGTGCAAAAATGTTATGACATTGTGACAAATGTGCACCGCAGGTCCAATTATTATCCTTAATCCGTAAAAGCAAATGTGTTCTTACATGCTCTGATCTGCCCATCGTGATATAAATGATTCAATTCCTTCGTGGTACCTGGCAATCTATCGCAACCGCTCCTCTAGCTTAAATTCGGAAGAAATCACACATTTAGATTAACTTCCAGATAAACACGTTTAATGAAACATAGGGACTAGGAATTCGATTAGAGATAAGGAATTGGTGTGAGGCTGAAATTCAGAGGAGAAGGATCGTGTCAAAATTCTAGGTGTGCTCTACGCTTAACCTCGTAAGCTATGATTCAATCCTAGGACATATTCATGGAGTGAGGCTGCTAGAGGAGTCCACTGGTATTATGAAAGGCATTGAATTCTTCGGATCAAATAAGCAGTAAATATATCCGAGGGATTCAAAGAATGGAATTGGGCATTTGGATCAAGACATTTTTCTCAACTAGGCTTAGGGCTCTATGCCTCTATGAAAGGAGCATTAGGCCAATTTGAAGGTAAGGTAGGCAGCAGCATATGTGGATGGGAGAAGTGGAGGTTAGACTAGATGGGCAGAGTGGTGTGAGAAGAACAGTATTCCGTGGCATGGGCGGGTTTTTTCGCATTGCTCAGTTCACCGAGAGATTGGGAAGGGGTCTCTTTAGCGAGAAGAGGGATGCTGGAGAGCACCCGAATGGGGAGGGCTGGACGGGTTCTAAATAAATACGTTATTTATGGGGTTAAGTTCGCGGTGGATGCGGGATTATGTGCAGAGGGGGCCCCTGCGAGAATGATTTACGGGTCTGCCAGTCGCCCGAAGGAGAATTTTCGATGTTTCTCGGGCGGGATTGGTTGGGACGGGCCGGGAGAGCGCAAGCCCATGGAAGGGGGAATGTAATGAAAAAATATAAAAAAAGAAACCCTTGTTTTGAGAGTGGCAGGGTCGTCGGGTCTTTAGATGAGGAGGGGGAGGGGGTTAGTTCTGAAGTAAAATGGGTGGTTTTTGGTTTTTTTTGGAAGGGCATGATTTTGGCGAGAGGAAGTGGATACTGTATACACTACCCGTATATATCGTACCATTCCTACCATCAGGGTTATTCGGAGACATCATTCGATGTTGGTTGGGATTGTTCGCAGGGGAAGAGAAGGAAAGGGTTAGGTTGGTTGCGGGGGTGGGTTTTTGGAGAAGGGAAATTCTGTTTCCCGAAAAAAAATGCTTTGGGGTGGATCGGAGAAATGGTGAGGGTTGGAGAGCTTTGTATCTTTGGTTGTTTGTGTGTGAGTGTGTGTACGGGAAACTTGGGATGAAGGGAGGGACGCAAACTGGGGCGTCACATTGAGTTATTTGCCCAAACCTTATCTATATACCCTCCTCCCTCAGTCCTTGTTCCCTCAACCCTCGCTTTCCTTCAAGATATTCGGTTCCATTCTCCTCCTTCCCTCGAACCTCCCTCGTACGCTTACGTTGATCCCGTGGTTGGCCTTCCCTATCCTTTTAAAACAACCTCCAACCCAACCCTTCCCCCTTCAATTCCGACACTTATTTTTTTCCCCTCCCCCAGACAGCACACACACACATCCACCCGACCTTTTGAGTTCGGGCGAGTGGTTGGGGGGAGCCAGAGGGTTGCCGAGAAAATTGCCATGATCGCATTGTACTGTCTCGAGTTTTATTTATGAGAGCGGGAGTAACGGTTCAACTGTTTGTTCTTGTCTCGCAAGTGATTTTTCCGGAGTGCGCATGGGAAACTCGAGGATCTGGCGAAATTTATTTGCGGATATAGTGTGTATGTGCGTCTGAATCGCAAGTGAAATGCTCTGCGGTATTCGATTCCCGTCAATTGCTTGGGAATTGGTACTTGATCGCATTTCAATTTCGGTCGTCATCTGAAAAAAATGAAGGCTGAGTCTTGCCATATTACTGGATGCATTAAGTTTGGATAAATATGATCCTCGGATAAAAATATTCACCTTCAAGGATAAATCATCCCTAAAGTACTTCGCACTTTTTTTACTCGTCAACTGCGAACATTTAGCTGAGTAATTTTAATATGCCTAAAAATACACCGAATGATGCTCTGAACTTCTATCATAGTCGACATTTTTAGAAACAGTGATTAATTAGTTATTTACTGGATTTGAGTTCGTAATTTGTAGATGCACTCTTACGAAAGCTTTGAAAAACATATTGAACCTATCACTAAGGATGTGTTCATATATATTTTGGTTAGCTTTTTAAACGGTAAACTTTGGTAATTTTTATTCAGCTATTTGTGCACCGCAGTGGTTTAAAAGAGTATACACTTCTGTTTTAAGAAAAGATAAATTATTAGATAGAGAGTTATATTTTTAACTAAAATAACTATGTGATCAGAGATAATATTTTATCTTAGGTGTTGCCTTTTCAACAAAAAACCCAACTTCAGAAGGCTTTGCTAGGTTGTGATTTGTATCCCGCATTTATAATTTCTATCCTGCTCTCTCAACAGGGGGATTACTCTGCGGCGTGAGGGAGTCATCAGTTACTCATCAGCCGTGCTGAGCGTGGAGGGATTTCCGGTAAGTTGATGCAACCAAATTCTCATTATCCTGTTGCATGCATTTCACAGGCCTTGTGTTGACGGGCTAGGTGCCGGATTTGGCTGGCGGACGAGCGCCAGCCGCAAGCCATGTGGTGCAGCGAAGGCCTCCGGAAGAATTTAATGATCCATCGATGCATCCAGCGTTGAATAATGTTTCGGGTATAACGAATTAGATGTAGTTTTGCATATTTTAGCCCCGGATAGTATTCCAAGGGATGGATTGCTAATGCTCCAGCTGGGAGGATTTTTAAATTTTTTTGTCCGTTTTAAGCGTCCGTTTTTTGGGAAATTACTCCGAAATTAAGGTCAATTAGTTGATAATTTAAGCATACTTCACCAACAGGGTGGGTCTAATGTTACTTCTTTGTTCAAGCATAAATGTAATTTATATGTTCCCTATTTATTTATAATACGAGACCTTGTATGTCGATGCAATTAAGCATTCTGGATTGGATTTATTTTTAAACTTTCTTCTAATAGTTATAAGCTTTTTAATATGGAACCCCAGCTAAAAATTTTTTAAATATGGAGGTAGAAAGACGTTCAATTTAGAAGAGAGTTAATATTGATATTAGACCAAATAAATAATTTCCTGAAAACCTTTGGAGCCTCATAGTCAAGAATTAGTTGAAAATGTAGGCAAATAAAAGCAGTCTACTTTCCAAAAAATTCAACCTCATCGCATATTTGTAAATATTCGCCGGACCGTATTATGATATAATTAGAATGCGTAGCTGATGTTTATGATTGAACGTGTAAATATGTGGTGGATAGCAAGATATACAATGCCCAGAGTTAAGCTCATGTTAGTTCTTCAATCAGTATAAGTTACATTATCAGGGAACATGTAATTTTTATGGTAAAACACTGCCTCAAATTCCCTCTGAAAAGTCATCCATCTATTTGAAGAAAAAGTGAATAAACCGGAAAAAAGAGGGCAATACCTCGTACATTCAGTCTTAATCAATCCTAGATTTTGTCCCATTAAGTTATAGCAGACATGAAAATGTCTGACGAAAATACTGGATGCAAATACATAGAGAATTTCATGATATATATGCTTAACTGTAAGCATAAATTACAAATGAATAAAATGCGTTTACACCAAAGGTTGCAGTAAAAAGGCATGCAAGGCAAGCAGAGGACTGATTATGGCATCTTTCGGTTTAAGGTAGTCCGAGCGAGATAGTTTCCTAGTCATAATAGAGAACATATTCGAATTATATCTTTTAATTTCACCATATGTAAGACACATCAATTAAATATTGCATTATTGATAGAGCAATTATATAGTTTTATATGACAGAAATTTCGATTAATTTAATGAAAATATCTAAATAAGTCTTTAACTTGACTCATTTTTTCGCGCGGTGCGTTTGAAAATTCTTCAAAACGGATGTTTTTTATGATGCCCAGGAACCTATTACGGTGACAATATGATTTATTTTAAATGTAGTTGAGAAAACATACAAACTACACGCTGTTAATTTTTTACGACCCCTTAGTGTTATAAATCCCTCATTTTGTAAATAGTGTCTCTCTGGAGTGCATATACGTACCATTTTCTATGTAAAAGGGCTGGTTTATTTTGGCAAATATTTCCAAAATTAACGTGGTAAGGGATTGAATATTTGGTGTCATTAAAAGGGTGAGATATTTTCTTTAAAATGAGAACAAATTCATTCATTTCTAAGTAAAATGATATTTCGCTCAAACTACCTTAAGAAAAACCCATCCAGCACTTGGAGAATCGGCCATAGCTCCTCATTGTTATACCTATATATTTACTATAGTTAATAGCGTTATCCTGACTGGAGTGGAGCTCTGACTAAGTGGAATGTAATCTTTTACAATTTAAGTAACTCTGAATTCTATGAGAAATACTTTGCATGAGGTCTTTCACCGATTGAGCATGATGTCTATCTATCTATATGTGGAAACTATCAATATGATCTATATATGAAAACCTAGCGCATGAAATATGCACTCTACCCTCACTCAGTCCGTAAGCCCCGAGTATCAACGCTTACTTCGTTAGAATCTTCTCTTTCTTCACTCCATTATCAAGGCCCAATATTCTGTTCCTTAACCATCTTAACATCGAAATGTTGTATTTTTATTATGATTTTGTTTCTAAACTGATTTTTAATCTACAACCTTCTGCTGTCGATAGGAATTAAAGCTGACTTTAAATTCTTCCTGCCTTTCTTAACTGGGATGAATTAGCAACCTCGCCGTTATACTGTAATTGCTATACTAAAACTTTTCTTTCCTTTCGTTTACTTTCTTTCCTTGTTTTATTTTGTAAGTCTCCATGAATATTTTACTAAACTATATGATAATACTGATGATACTGATCAATAATGATACTAAAATATATATGCAAAGTTTATTATGCCCATTGTGGTCTATTAAACGGGATATTTTACATCTCTAATGAGTTGAACCATGCACCAGCATTTATTCATTTAATGCAATTTTTACTCTTAGCAGATTGTTTTTTTTCCTAAATAAAATATTTATATTGGGATAATGATGACATATTTAGATATTAATCTTAGTTATTTTCCGCACAGGTATATGCGATAAAATAATACAGATGTGAATCACATAAAAAACTGAAGTAACGGTTGAAATGCGTGTTTTTTTAGGGGCAAAGAAAAATATCATATTTGTCATGGCACACATTTGTGGCTCGGAAGTCTTTCTCGTGTATATATGAGAGAAGTCAGTGGTAATAATGATGATGGTGAGAGAAGAATGGTGTTGGTTGACCCAAGAAGAGAAAAATCGTCAGGAAGATAACTGTATACATTTTTTGCCGGGTTGAAAGGGAAAAGGGGGGAATCGCTGGAAAAAAAGGATGGTGTCGGAGTAAGGAAATTCCTCTCATCTTCACCGTCATTTCCCGTAGTCCCTCGCCTTCATTTTTGCATTCGAAAATTCACATAAATCCCAATTTACCCTCATTCCGTGCTTATTCCCGCCGATAGATACCCTTGGTGAGAGGAACCCTTTTCACCAACGGTTTTTATATTCCCTTCAAAATATTTTGTATCCCTGGCTCAAACCACTCGACCCATCCTTGTCTCCCTGCCTCTCCTCGGACGAAAGATATTGTATTCTCGACAAAAAATAAGAGGAGAAGATATGGGATGGAGGGAGTGGGTGTCGGATGATTCTTTTTTCTCTGTATTTTATCAGGAAATAAATATTTCCTCTGTCCTTCTCCGAAAACTACTTCCCATCTCAGAATCAACCTTTGTGCAAACCCTTCTTCGCTTCATTTTTTCATCTCGGTGTACTTCTCGGCTCCGTTGCAAACTCTATCTCTTGCCCTTTCATTTTCATCGTCAACATTTCTTTCCCATTCCTTCTCCTGTCTCCATTTACCTATCTAAAGCAAGGATTGGCAACAGGGTTGTATAACACTTCTAAAAATGTTCGAAGCAACAGTTTTAAGTTAAAGTTTGGAGTATAAATTGGTACTTCTTAAAAACAAATTCAAAATGCAAAAATCCTTTTCTAGGCTTCATAGATACCTCAAAGTTATGAAGAAAATGATAGTTTTACTAAAATGGGCGGCCATTTTGAGAACTCGGTGGGACATCAGAAGCTAGTACAGGATCTCGGATTCTGTATGTAACAGACGACTATATTTCTACAAATTCTAAAAGTACTTGTTAAATGGCATATTCCCTTTTAATTCTTAATAAGCTCCTTTGCTTAGTGAAAGAAAGCATCACCTTTGATCATGTGAAAGAATTTATTTTTGTTAGCCAAACATTTTAGTTTCTCCCTTGAATGAAAGCGTTGCTGTAACATGAAGTCCCCGAATATTGAAGCATCAATATTAATTTCAAAAACTTTATAATTTCGTTGTTACCTAAAAATTAGTTTAGTTTAGCGAAAGTTTCTCCTCCATATATTATTAAGTACAAAACTCATTTTTTATCGTAGAATTGCGTGACCTCCAATGGTGTGACTCTTGCTTAAGAAATATTTGTTTCATTACTCCAGCAACAAAAATGCGCATCATATGAAATATAACGAACTGGTAGAGTTATTAAATTTTATAGTACTTTGACATGGTCTTTACAGACGTATATTGACTACTATACTAATTCTACTGGGAATTAAATCCTATTTCTTTACGTGACTCTTTATGGTTGTTAAAGCTTGAATCCTAGGATAAAAAATTTCAAAACTACTTTGCAATTTAAATAGGAGTTGCCTCGGATAAAATCCAGGGACCAGATCATGCTAGTAATACCGGATGGCTAAGCAACGATTTGAAAAATTGAAAGCTCAAAATAGAAGAGCAATTGTTCTTAGCATAGTCAGAAGCAATACGCTAGAATGAGCTAGACACATGGCTCAATCGAGAAACTAGTACATGGCGGAGACCATGATATATATGACACTGTTGGGAAAAATACCCATGAATCCGTCGAGGAGGATGAGTATCGAGGGTTCGAGAGTTTGGGCATTGGAATATTGCTCTGGTTTTAATCAAATAAAAAAGAATTTCAGTAATTCAGAGTCACTTACATCAACGGTTGAGGCCATTCCGCGCTTGCTATTTGCGTCTCGTAGATGGTTGACAGAACTCCGGGGTGGATAGGTGAAACGCCCATGATAACTGAATGCGAGCTCTTCGTTGGGTTGCGTTGAGTTTGATTGGAAATGAGTCTCTTGATCGTAACAGTTAGCTGCTCACGATTAGCATTAACTGTAAGGATATACAATATGGAAAAAGTTTAACTAAAGGGGCTAAACGAAATCCACCGCCATGAACGCAATAGTGTTATGTATCCAGCTGTTATCCTGCGCAATAACCAATGCCATACTTATATTTATTCCAAATTTATTCCAGCCAAAATGAATTTCCTCTATGAGGTTGTAGATGTTCGACGTTAATAAAATTCATTTCATTTCGAAAACTTTCCCTATTCTTCTCCTTTTTATCTTGTTCTTCCTCAATTTCTGCCACATTCGCTCTATAAGACTTCCCTTCCCTTTACACTTCTTCATCTGTCAGCCAGCTTGTTTTCTCCCTCTCACTCCCTTTTCACTGTCTCTGCGCCCGAATCACCTGATTCAACCTTAAGCCTCAAGAGGAAGAAGCAACAGTATACCTCGACGTTCGAAGGTCCAAATTCTCGTGATCGAGTTTTTTCCACCTTTTCTTTCCTTGTCTTTTCTCCGTGGCTTATTTTGATCTACAGTCCTTTCCTTCAAGGAAATACCAGCACTTATCTTCTAATGCAAACATCTGGATGGTATTGTAGGAAGTCAAAAAAATTTCAAAGAGTTTAGAGGACCAGGTTGGTGACACCTGTGTTCGTCCAAAGCATCCTTAGAATTTTAACAACACGAATAGGTGTGGATTAGCATGTTATTTATTGAAAGAATTGAGATGATGGCAGTTTTAAATGGAATTAAACCTAGCCGATAAAAGAGATCGATCGGTTAGTTAGGCAAGAGAAGTGCTGAAATATGTTTTTTTTAGTATATGGTATGGAAAAAAAGGCTGTTTAAAGTGCCGTTATGAAAATTCATGATGATATCACAAGCTTTTGCTCGAGTTCTTATCCTGTTTCAGAGGTATAGAAACTCATTCTTTTTTATTTACACTGAATAATTAACTCCCTGTGACTTAAAAAAAATATTATGTTGCAAATATGATGATATAATGAGTATAAATGAAGATACTAGATTAAGTGACAAAATATCACGAACACTTTTCTTTATTTTTGAGAAATTATGATTACTGGTAGCATTACATGCATCAGAGGTATCGCGGGCCCACGTATCACTCTAGGTTTTAAATCGAGGTTTTTCTGCCGGAAGTAAAAACCTCGTATTAACCCATTTCATTGCTAACTTTTTTTCAACTATCCAAACGTAAGTAAAATATTAACATTATTGAAATTACCATGCTTGCATGCAATTGAAAATGTTAAAGACTTACCGCAAATTAGGCGAAATCTCAAATTATTTTCTTCTAAACCAGGAATTTGATGGCAGATTTTGAAATTGATTTAATGTCAAGTCCAAGTTTTAGCATCATTAGCGAAAGATTTACCTAAGACACAGCCCTAGGTGATTGCATTCAATTTGTTTGTGCAATCTCTTCCAATTTCACAATAAGAGCCTGTTCTCTTCATTTTGTCAGTGGTTGCAATGACTTTATTTAATAATACTTTAGCTATTTTTGCCTGATGTTAAAGGAGAAGATGTTTAACTCTAACAATTAGAACTCTTATCATAAAGACCATTTTATTTTCATCCACTTGGCATCATAAGTTTCATTTTATTCCTAGTTTTCTTCTAATTCTCCAGTCCTAAAACCTTTCACCTAAATGTTAGTTTCTAACTAGAGCATTTTATCAACCCTCAAGCCTCCGCTAAGACGTGTGTTAGGAGAAATTAGGTCAAAAGCAATGTTAAAGGGAAGAAAATTGAAAAAGGGAAATGCGCATTGGGAAACATATATCAAAAGCTCCTCGCAATATATCTGCTGTACTCTTTAATTGATGCGTGGGAATAAAAAAAAACCTTTGTAATCACCAGTACACCTCTTATATGCTACAACTTGTATTACTTTGATAATCATAGTGCGTTAAAAAATGATATCCTCCTTGTCATATTATGTTATTCGATATTTTCTGGCAATTTTATCCCAGTTTGTAGCGACATATCTCAAGTATATGCTAAACTATATCTTCCATTACCTCGGCTAAACTGTTTGCCGCAGTTATTATTATATACAACCTTTGACTTTATCTCACCTTTTTCGTCGTTATGTGTACTTTTCTAAATTCTTCCGGCCAGTTTAAGATATGGCTTTTAGAATCAAATAACATCTTTCTTTCACAATATGAAATCCAACGATGTTCTAATATACGTGTAAAACACTATGTACATATTAAAAACTTGATGTTTCTGTATGTTTTTAAAGTAATTTTTTTTGAAATTCCTCCTTATCTAATATCAATTTTTATTGGTATACTTTCTCACATAATAGTTGATCACAGGTACAGAAATACGCTATCCTTATCACCTTATGTGCTAACAAGTCCATTGATCTCAACCACGTTGTTCCCTTTGGAGTAAGGCCTGGAACATGCAGCTTAAAGGGAAGTTACGTATTGTGTCCCATGATTGCCCGAGGGAAAGGCTGTGAAAATAGGCCACGTAATCTCATCACATCTACCCAGGGACAAGCATGTTCATGCATAGGATGATTTCGAAATTCTGTTTAGTGCCTTCTAAGTCCTATCCAGGGGATACTGTTTTTTTCTCATTCCGGAGTGTAGTTTTCAATGCATTAAAGGAAACTTACTGAGTGCTGAATATCAGTTTGAAAAAGAATTCAAAATTTGTCCTCACAGGAAATAAATATGTCAATATTTACTACCATCACAGTCATCGAATTTATCGAAATTAATTTCATTTTCATACTAATAAACGTCAAACTGAGTATATGAATTTAAAAAATCTCTATGCTACTTACTAAATAATATTTATTAGTTTACTTAACTTACGACACTATTCATACTTACTGTGGGCAACAATCTGTCATAAATTACTGTTTTTAAATATTCCCCAAGAAAATGACCAAAGTCCACTCGAAACAGGTTTTTACTACGAATCTTTCGTTACAGGGCACAAATGCAATTTCAGGCAAAGAAAAGAACGACCACTTACTTGACTGTAATGTTCAAGTTCTAAGTAATAACTTGACTTTTGAAGCTGAGATATTAGGTTTGGATATTTCCCTTCACAAAAAGACATTCCATGCATAATAATTTGCGCACCACTCCTACTCTTTCACCTGAAATGACTTCAGATCAACCTGAATTCATCTTTAGGTAGCGGAAATCCTGTTTAAGATATAAAAACATAGTAAATATAATAGTGGAAATTTCTGTAATGATCATTTTAAGGCTATTTTATTTTGTGCACATGCGGTTATTTATCTAATGTCATATTTGGTGTCATATTAAAATGAACACGTATTTTACATTATATTTACAGATAACTGTCAGATGACAAACATCTTGATTCATTTTATTTTAATCATTGCCAAGTGGTTCACATAAATATTAAAGGCTGATATTAATTTAATGAGTTACTTTTGAAATTTATCAAGAATGTTTTGCTCGCAAATTTTATGTATCACTAAAATTGAAATATAGTATTAAGTCTTTATCCGTGAAGATAAACTGATGTACCATACATTTTAAAATTAGTCTCAAATTCAATTATCCCGAGTGAGGATATAATTTTTGGCATTTGTATTTTCCATTTAAACGTGGTTATATGTTTGAGAAAAAAAATTGACCGTTTGATTTCTCGGAATTAATAATCTTTATGGGACTGATTCAGATCAATTGTAAAGAATCAGCGGTAATAATTTTTCCTTATATACTTGTTTCATAATTAACTGTTACATGTATTTTGTAGTTGGTAGAAAAATACCTTCATCTTCATATTGCTTTGCTTGAATACGATTAATTTTGTTCAGAGAAAGTTTGGTGGGTGCACTTGGTTTTATGACTGTAAAAAAATTTGGAAAAATATCCATGGAAAACGATAGCTGGCTGGGGAACATGGGTGCCCTTGTCATCTGAGGTTTGGCACAACCGTGCAAATACATTCGTCTCGGAATCATCCGCCGTGACGAGGCCTCCCATGCTGTGGATCCAAACCCGAAATTGTTGGCAATCAGCACATGCAATACTCGCCAAATTTTTTTCCACTGCCGGCAAAGATATCGATAGAGGATGGGGAGCTAGAGAAATTGAAACAACCGCAAGGGAAAATAGACCAAAAACGCGGTGGAACACTGCATTTGGTACGGACTTTTCATTGTAAAAGTAAAGGATTTTAAAAGGGAATAAAAATTGATGTATGTAGTATCTCGCAGTATATTTAGAATAGCACAAATATTTGTTGAATATTTAAAAAAATTATTGTATAAACTGATAAAGTACTGAATCAAGTACAGCTATCTACACTCAGTCAAGAAAACGTCTTTAATCTGCAACTGCGATATCTATGACCACTATATTAATAATATCATGTAAAGTTTGCGCAATACTGATATGTATATCTTTTCTGGAATAATGTATGTCAGGCACCTATGCGTGCAAATAAAATCTCACATCGGGCGAATACCCACACAGGATTTGTGGTGTGAAAAAATAATGCGACCAGAGAATACGAATAATTTACCATGAAATTTAGTAAAAGGTATACGCCTGAATTTGATTTGCAACTCCAACAACTAATAATGATTCATGGTAAATTGAGTTATTGAACATCGGAACCATGGAGGTAGTCCGAAAAATTTGGTGTTTTGGACGGACTTCTAAATTTATGAAGAAATTATGATATTCATATTATTTATAATTATTGTAATGTATTAACTCCATCTTCTCAGGTGTCGGCGATGGGGAAGGTGAAATTTTTTGGTCGAGAATGAGAATATTTGTCTTTCTTTAGAGATTTTTCTGAGAATATTTATTGAGGAATGGAGATGGGGATTACGGGAGGTATAGCAATTGCATGGGAGGACAGAATGAATGAAGGAGGGTGGCTGGATGGAGGTATGGTCGGGGCTGTTTTCCTTCTGGTTGAGAGCAAGAGAGTTGGGAGAGTGAAGGATATAGAGGGATTGAAGTTCCTTTGGAGACAGCGTGGGGGGAAGCTGGGTAAAAACTTGGTTCTGAGTAAGGGTGCAAAGAGAGAGAGAAAAGGGTGAGGGAGACTTTTGCCAGGATGCTTCTTAAGGGGAGGGGGTACGTCTGGAAGGAGCAAGAAAGGGGGTGGAATTTTTTGGTGAAACGGAAGACACAAGTACGGCTGGGCTGGACTACACGTTGGGGAGAGAGAGAGGAAAAAGGCAAAGAGATTTATGTAGCTGCAGGGATGATGTATCCGTCCTATGGGGCGGCTATGAGTTAACGCACATGAGTCACTAGCCAGCCTGCAGACCCTCTCTCCCCTTTTGTCTCTTATTCTTTTGCCACTTCTTCCTTTGAAATTCTCAAATATTCTTCTTACAGCCGGAGTCCTTGGGTACAAAACCTTCTGGGGAGATCAAAATACGAAGAGTAGGGGGAGAAAAATCACCATACGTTTTATGAACCTGGAAGAACGAAGTAAAACTGACACAAATGAAATGGTGTAACCGTCTTTTCAATTTATTTTTCTTGTATTTGCAAAAATATTCATCATATGCTTTAAAATAACTTTTATCACAACGTATTTCGGTAGCTCAAGTGAAAATTATATAGGAATATGGATTTTTCTTTTGCCTGAATAAGAAATGATACGGGGAGCAATTACAATTTTGCTGGTTGACAAAATGTTGGCTTGAACGTCAGATCTCATAGATGTTGTATCTAAGGCGCAGGGTTGTAATACCTATTAGTCGCCAAATTTCTTTTTTACTTCATGGTATTTATCTTTGAATCACTCGTTTGGGGAGTAGGGACGTATCGCTGTATCAGATCATGCATCTATGAAGGTAAGGGATACTTATAAGACTAGAATAATACATAGCTAATGAGCAATACTTTTCATTGCAATAACAATTCATTAAATACCCTTTTAAGAAGTTGATGAATTTTCACAGCAGTAAGAGTACATTTTTTCGAACGATAGTTTTGCAAGAGATTGGCATGCCTTAGCAGAACAATTAGAAAAAAATTGTGAAAGTTTTTTTTTGCCGACTTATAGCAATCAAATAAATCCTTTAATGAAATTTTAAAAATGTTATCTATGGTTCTTCGGATTTCAATAGTAATATATTGTGAATTTAAACTTTTTAATCCAAATGAAATGGCTCCTTTGACCAATTCATTGGGCGGCTCCCTAATATCTATTTAACTGGATTTCACATTCATATCCTAGGTGTCAACACCCATGGCACCTTATAGCATGATAAAATGTCTCATGTATTCTATGAAATACAGTGCTATCCTCTGTATTGTTTTAATGTATTGAAATTAAGCCTGTCATGCCTCGACAGGTTTTTCCTGTGTTCAGCCTATTCTCCCTACCATTATCCGTCACTGTATTAGGGTTTTGCATGAAGAAGTTACTTATTAGAGCTACAAATTATTCAACCACCAACTATTCATAAACTTAAAGTAAAATGGAACGAGCCGGAAAAGTTCTTTAGGACAGATTCACCCTGAGGAGAGGACGAATGGGAATGCGAACTTTATTTTGAAAATCGCCGAGCTGGAACGGGATTTGAAGGCAGATACTTTGACATCACGCCAAGATCTATAGTCATTATGTGCTTTTTCCAATCGTTATACACTACGTTTTGTAAGAGTAGCTCGTTCTTTAATTGATTACCGGAATTCCACCATGGAAGAGGAATTTAAAAACTATTATTTCGTTAAAGCGAAAAAACATAAAAAGTATTCGAATCTCACTCTTGGCCAATGATTTTTTTCCACTATGAATTTCTACAATGCATCATCGTCAGCAGCCATCGATCGTGAGACTGATTTGGTTCATATCTTTATATCACATTTTGTTTACAAAAGAACCAATTCATTCCTGTGTAACTGACAGCTTAAATCTCGTTTCTTTCATGCACATGCCAATCCTAGAGGTCCTAGTTAATTCTTTCCTTGCACTTAACCGTTCAATCCAACTGATGATGTATTATTTAAGAAGTATTTTTTACCTTCTTTTTTGGAAAGTTTTTAATCAAGTATCTTCCTTACTTGTCATTTTCCCCATCTATTGATATCCATTAAGCCTTCGATTACAATACATTTCCATCCCTGCCAGACGTTTATAAAAGTACCATTTGCTGTGTCACTGCAGATACGTTTTGTTGGTAAGTTAATAAGTGTTATAAAGCATAAATGAATGTGATTCTTCATCAAAACATTTATTTCACTCTTTCAAAAAATTTTCTGACTGTGACTGTTGACAGCAGCTGTGACTGTTGACAGTAGCAGACTATTCATTTCTGCACTGTTCAATGCCACCTCCGATCTATCCTTTAAAGTTCTCTTTTTCTAAACCCTCCTATGTATGTACTACGTTGAAAATCTTTTGTCTAGAGTTGTAAATATCTTCTGCTTTTCTTCCTTTGTATGTTTCGAGAAAATCAACCCTCGCTGGAGATACATATGATTTTGATGAATTTCTCCGCATTTGCGTCGCATTTTTGTGTTAGGAATAGGAAGATACATTTATTTTTAACTAAGCACTCTCCGAACATAGAAGCGAGTTTCTTTTCAATTACCGTGCCGGTGGGTGATGTAAAAGCTTGGATTTTTGATGGATACGAGGTTTTGAAGTGTTCCCAGCGTAGTTTGTTTGAGGTGGGTACTTGGAAGTTCATCGCTCCTCCGCTCCGAGGGCTTACAGTTAGGAAGTAGACGGTCTGGAGATATCGTCGTGGTGGTATTGGTTGCCTGAATGGAAAAGGATCACCTGCGCACGGGAAGGCGATTTTCTAGTTTCCGAACCAATTGATCTGAGGAGAGAATGAAAGAGAGAGATATAAGCCATATAGGCTTGAGAGGAGAGTTAAATAAATCCCAACAATCCAGTCCGAGGCAAGTTTTTGATGCTTCTATTAATCATCCTTCTTACGGTAAAGTGATCAGTGCAGTGGACGACACTCTTATCTGGAATACGTTTCTTTCCTCTTGCAAACAGTCACTTTCCTTAAGGTCCTAAAGAAGCATTGAGTACAAGCTACAAAATTTGTTTCCCCTTATGATCTGCATGATGGGAGCTTTCCTTTGTCATTGGTTCGCAGCTTCTTTCTATTGTTGTCGCACCTTGCCTACCAAGCCGCAAACTTGGAGCAATGAGAGGGAGTAGTGTTAGTTCACGCTGTAATAGCGATTTGGAGAAGAAATGCACTTTCATAATTTTATCTGTAACTATTGCTTATGCAGTTATTTTCCATTGAACAGAAGAAGAACCATGGTTAATATTAAGTTTGGAATAACTTTATTGCAAAAATATTTCCTTTATGTCCATCTACTTTGAAGGAATTTGTTAGATGTAACAAAAAAAGTCAGCCGTTACTCATATTTGCATACATTATGCTGCCCTCCAGGGATTTTATGGTACGTTTTTCCCGCTGCCATGTTTCCATACAACAACAGTCCTGATGGTGACGGGGTAAAGTACTCGTCTATTAATCCTGAAGTCGCAGGTTCGTGACCCAACTGGGTGATGGATTGGATTGGATATTTGGGGAGGCGACCGACGGCTAAGGTCATTTGCGCCGTATTGGATAGATAAGGGAGGAAGAGTGGATAGAAACCTGGCGTCAGCATTAGTCTGCTCTTAACGAAAGGCACCAAGGGGACCACAGCTTGACGTCTCATCCGACAGACGGACTACTGTACTTGAAGTGCTCTCCACATGATATTAAAGTAGGGATCGGGATTCCTCTGAAAAACAGCCTCCTTTGCAGGGATTTGAACCCTTACCGCCCGTGTGGTAGGCGAGTACTCTAGCCACCACACTAACCCGATCCCCCAACTGGGTGATTTTTCACCATATAATACATGGATGTAATTGAGTTGATATTAACCATTTATTTACTTACGGTTTATTGTATGAATAAACAAAGAATTTCTAATTGCGCTTAGTAGAAAAAATGACCTTTATTTAGTTTATTAATTATCTCACTTATCGGCGTTATCAACCCTAGAGGAATGTTCACGAATCAAAAGATTCCGAATTTAATTCTTATTGATAATGTGTCTTGTCATAAAAAGTCTGGAAACGTGCTATCACACAAGCGGGTAATAGCAGCAGAAGAAGGGGATAGTGACGGGGGGATAAAAATGACGTACTGCGAGGCAATAGCGGGAAAACGGCACTGCTTGCTCGGCATCCCACGAAAGAAGAAGGACGTCATTCTCCTCAGTTATGTGATTTAATAAATTATAAATTCCACATGCCTGAGGAGGAATAATTCTCAGAAAAACTTCTAGATCAACACAGGACGGAGTATGTGGAGAATCAAAGGAAGTGCAGAACTAAATAATCTTATATAATGAGAGATGGTAAGGCGCTTCATAAAACCACAAGAATTCCAATAGCTGGGATATGTTGCACGCGTGGCGAAGAGAATTTTGTATGGACACCTGATAGAAGTAGACCAAGAGAAAGACCCAGGAAAAGATGAAGAGATGATGTCATGGAAGATTTCAAATAATAGATATTGGTTATGAAGGAGAACTTGACAGAGTGAGAAGAAGATGCTGCTGAAGAGGCCAAAGCTCATGGAGGGTTTAACGCCCAAGGGAGGAAAATTGAGAACACGGAGGGCGGTGGGGAATGATATATAATACATAGGTAAAACAAACAAAACAATCAAGTGGTGCATTCGGTTTCATATCGCTCCCCGTTGCCGAAGATTGCTCCGTTGAAAATGATCCATGGTGATGTTTTATATTCCATATCACCAATATCAACTATGCAGACAACATCTTGCCTTATCTTTTTATTTATTAAGGGCAGAATGGTTATCAGTATGTTATCTTATCCATCAAATTTTGGTGACTGAAATATCTGACGCTTCTCGAGGTCTTTTCTGGTATATTCTCACGCCGCTCGAAATTTCCTTAAAAATTGCCAAATGGTTCAAGAATCCTGTTCACCCTTTCAAAATACGTGCAACTCCTGAGAACCATGAGGGTAATGGTTGAGAGGAAAATTTGAGGCGTAAGGGGAACTTAAGGTAGCTTTATCGCAGCTACGTGAGTCAAAGCAAATATTAAATTATACCTTGTCCTTTTTTAAATACTTTTTCAACCTATAAAAAGCCCTAGAGGACAGAGTCAAGGTTAAGCGTATGTAAAGTATGCAATTAAAATATATTTTTATTGATAATTTCTCAACATGAGTAGCCGACTACTAAATATGTTCATAAAATTTACGTGTTTTACTTCAAACTTAGCAATAAAGTGTTAATAACGCCTACGGACAGGGGTTATTCAAATTTCTGGAATAATATATATTTCGTTGATATCTCCCGCGAAAATAATATCGATGACTGACTAATACTATTTACTTTCACTTTTCACCGATTCTCGCATATAATTCTAGTTAATTTTAAATTCATTCGGTGAAAAAGGAACCTTGAAAAGTGAATAGTTTTGACGGATAATGGTGGACCCCTTGTACGCATATATTCTTATATTTTAAACTTGTAATCCGAGTTTCGTTCTGTCATAAAGTTCTCAGGTACGAACAGTAAAAACAAACGTGGCTTCTTCTTATGACCATTAAACTCATATATCCTGTACAATATGAACCCAATTAACTTAGCAACGTGATGAAACCCGGGTAGGATACAAGCATAATTCGAAAACCAAGGGAATAAAAACTCAATTGATTAGTAAAGACATGAGTTAGTTGTCCATATCAAACAGAGGACACATTTTTCCATTAACAGCCAAAGTATGAATATAATGTCATGTAAGTCGGTGGCACATTTTTTACGACACCACTTATACTCGTGAATACGAAGTGAGGAGGAGGAAAAATGTGGTGGGGGTTCTGGGGGGAGGTGGGAGGGACTGAGATGAGAGTAGTGGGGTGTAGAGTGATGGGACACCCGAGGTGCGGGGACTGAAGTGTGGGCGACTGGGCGGAAAGAGTGGTGGTTGGAGGGGAGGGCAGGAACACCGCTACGGCCGCGGCCTAAATTAGGCGTCTAGACATGCGAAAAAAGGCGTGGGGGGGGGCAGAGGAAACCATGGCCCCCCACCAAGGGCTGAGTAGGTGAGGGGTGGGCGAAGAAGGAAGTGTCGCGCGGATGTGTTTATAAGCTTCAAGTCCCCAAGTTCAACGCTCACGCACAGCCAAGTGACGTGCAAAGTGTTCACCCACGTATTCCTCGGTAGTGTAGAGTACTTAATCCCCTCCTGTCACGAGGGTGACCATGATTCGATTCCCTGCCGGGGAAAGATTGTCTACGGAATATATTTTAACGCCGCACAATATGTCTAGAACTTATTAACGTGGCAAAACGAGTTAGATACTCTGAGAAACTGTTGGGAATTAATTTTGGCTCGCTCCATTGATGACTAAAACAAGAAATATAAAGGCATTAAGACATTTAGACTATTTTATATCACCCTCTCAATGTTTCTGGCCAATTTTCCTAATCCCTTCCCTACTAATGCCTGGTCTTCTACCATTTACTTGTTTCCTAATCAACGCTCAGTTTCCTAATCAACGCTCAACGATCAATATGAGGTGTAACGAATAACATTGGCCGAGGGTTTATGAACACAAACCTTTAACCTGTTTCTCGAATTGAATACGTCTTTGATAAAAGAACACACTTTATTAAACGTCTTCAATCACATTGAAACAATAATTTAGTCTTTTTATCAATTAAATCTGGCTGTACTCGATTTGACATCGTTAATCGATCGAAAAGGTGTGGTATACATAGTAAGCTAATAAAGGCATGAGATGGGGTCAGCACAGATGGGGTTGGCTGTTTCTATCTGTGATGGTTGCCAGCATCTGAGTGATAAGGAATTATTTTTGGGGATTGGAGTGAGAGTGAATTTGAACCCGACTTTGGCATTGGCTCACATTTAATTAGAAGTGCCAGCTTACCATCCAATACAACAGAGTATTGCATAGGAAAATGCTCTGTGAGGCATCCAGAAAGGGATTTGATTGAACTATTTAGTAGAATAAAGTAGATTATATCAATGCTGCTATTATTTAATCTCTGTAAACATATTTCCCGCATTCGTAGCTATTTTTGAAAATTTTTTATCTCTGACTAGCTTGTCCGTTTTCTTCACTAACTTAGTGTTACATACTTATGCAACACAGTTGAGATAGAAAATATAATTTTCTAAAATTTTTGGTTTTTATTTAGATTGAATTTGTTATTTAACAGTGACTGCATAAACTATGCCAAGAGAATGGGTTTATTGCTCGTATCAAAGGTAATTTTCCCTAAGGCTGAACCGTTTACACCACAAAAGAGGAAGTCGTGTCGGAACAGTTTTGTAACTATGGAAAACAATTTTTAAAATATGTATTACGTATTTAGATATATTGTGCTTGAAGCAAATGTGCATAAATTCCTAAGAATAAATGCTACTTGAGGGTCAGCTTTGAAGTAATTGACCTAGTGCATGGTTTATTGTACCTTGATCGAATATTTATTACTAATGAAAGCATAGGTGAACAGATAAAGAAGGAAAAAATGCTGGAAAGCCATAAGTAGTATGTGAATACATATTATGGAATGAATATGTGTATAAAAAGCGCCTACAACTATAACAAATTGTGCCCATTGCGTGTGCCGCGTATATTTTTGGAGCAAATTCATTATTATTTGACCCCAAATATTCATCAGAGTTGACACACAAGTAATCGCTCGGCAGAAGCATCCACATCGAGAACCTGAAAGCAGCGCAAATTCATTGTTGATCGTCAAAAACTGACTCTGTCCGGAGCATGAACGTTGAATGTGGAATAAATTCTTTGTGTGCGTTGTCACGTCTAAATTTACGCATATACCCACTCACGACCCTAAATTTATGCTTTGTGCCATATTTTTCGCAAATTTTCATAGGTAAGGACATGGCTTAAGGAAATAAAATTATATTTGTAAAATTGTACTCCTAGACATGCCAGAGGAGCAGCATCGTGTATAACTGTATGCAGTATGCATGTGATATCTGAGATATTTTGTGGTAAAAGCTAATTGGCTGAGTTAGGAGTCAATGGTTGATGAGAAAATGTAGAATGAATGAGCCAGTAATAAGTATTAATAAAAGAAGCTCGTTGGTTGGACCATGTTTGGAGAAGGAATAAGAGTCGTATCGAATAGCCTATGAATGATATGGGGAAGAATGGTGTACAACGAAGGCGTTGACCGAGGAAGTCACTGGGCCACATGGTGGAAAATACTCCAAAGAGAAGGAATATGAGGACTCTTTAAGAGCAGGAGGGCGTACATGAAGCAATGCATGAGCGTAACTAAAGCCAAAGAGGTATGCAAGGACAAGAAAGTGTAAAGGAGACAATGCATCCTTAGCCAGTTGTACAAGCCGAGGAATGAGAAGTTAGTTCCTTAAACTGAGTTTACTCAGAAAGCGAGTGACGTGGTGCGCATGAAAGTATGAAAAGCAGGTGTCTCTAGATTTAGTGGTCTCGTAGCATTGACCAGGTAACTCCCTTTTGGTAGTTAGGGATGCATGAAATATCACAACAAAATACGTGCGTGCTAGAGACATGCTACCGGTAAGAAATACAAAGAAATGTGACCTATATTTATGTCTACGTTACGTAAAAGTGATTGAGGTTTAATTAAATGAGATTAAATACTCGCCTGTTGAATTTCCTCGCCAAATTTCCGGCCCTGTCATTCCCTGACGATAGTGAAAGTTTCGCTTTAATGGTTGAGTGGCCGAGGATTAGGGAAGGCTGCTGAGCCTTCAAGGCGGGTTTCCTATCCCATCGCCAATAGTCTTACATGCGTCCCGTTCTCAGGCCCCCGCATCAGCCAAAAGTCCCAAACAAACAACGTTTACTATGGTTTCTCATCCTTTTAGCACCAATATTCGCTCTGTTTGGCATAGATGATTATGTGATAAACCAATATTTTGGATGGATTATTTAGCCCCTCTGTATATTGGTCATAAACTTAAGTTTTAAATATTGCAAGATAAATTTTACTTCCGTTTCGGCTTAAAACACTTTCATTACTTTGATTTTCAGTGATCATACACGCGCGGGAAATATGTAGCCCTTATAGCAATATTTATATACATATAATCACCTTTTTCTAACGGTTATGTTGAAAATAAAAGGGTGAAACGGCCCCTTGAATAAAACAAGCATCTCCTAAATTGATAGCCATGAATGAAACTTGAAAGTTGAGTTTGTACAAACTTCGTAAAAATCTCGAATAATCTCAATAAGACCAGTTTAACATAGAATTTAGTTTCTATGACATGAACGTCTTACGAGAGTGCAATTGTAAGCATGAGTTCATTGGCTGTAATGAAACGATAATGCTGGACTCTTTCAGTCGTCGTTATACAGTTAATAGGAAAAAGGGAATGATTTAGCTGATAGAGGAGGGCTTTTTCTCTTGAGGAACTGCGGCATTGTAAAATATGTTTTCCATTATATACGCCCTATTTTATACTTTTTTTGACGCAATATAGGCTCCCATCTTATTATCAAAAGAGGTGAAGTGTTTAAAGATATTTGGCGGTTGAACGTCTGATTTGGGAAAAGGAACGATTTTAAAGCTCTAAAAAACAGTTTCATTAACATTGCCTGAAAATTTTTTTGTAGTAAACATTTTGATATTAGAGCGAGCATATATGGTGTTGAAGTTAATACCAGTGGTGGTGAGTCAAAAGTGCGAAATACACACATTGATTTTATTTTTATTTTTTGAGAGAAAAAGTGTGATCTCTGGTGCTGTCATGTTTGAATTGGTGTCCCGGTGTAGGCAAAAATTTCAGCTGAAGATGAGTCAAATAAGAGACTGATGGGACCATGCTGAGTCCTTAGAGTAAGCATACTTCTTATTGTAGATCTCATTTTAAAGCCATTTCAAGCGGATATAGCTCACCCAGTGTAGTATTCCCAGCACGAAACCAATTTAGGCATTGGAGTAAAACTGTATGACTTTTGCTTCTCTGAGATTTCTCAGTGGAACCTTGAAAATTTTGGCTTTTAATGGACGCTCTTCTCCTAACTCCGATCTTTGCAATATATTCGAGACACTATTGCAATTGCTTTTTATTACATATCCACGTATGATCTGTGAAAAATTGCGATTACTTTGTTTTTTTTTAGGGTTTTAAATGTGCCATTACACCTGAGTGCCCGAATGTAAGCCAGCTATGATAATAGTTACATTCTGCTCAGTAAAACTCAATGAATTTGTTTAATTGATGTTAATTTTTTCAACTAACACCTGTGTATTCGTAATTTCATTTATTTAAATCTCTCAGGAAACTATTTTTTATCTACTGTTACGGTATGTCTGTCGGTGATATTCGGGCCATCGTTAAGCCAAAAACTCTTCGCAGGCAGGTTTAATCATACGACGCGGCGGTGAAGGAATCCTGGAGCATGGAGTAATGGAGAGTAAAAGAAAAAAAATAAAATTTAAAAGGATTTGCCCCACCCTAGTCATTCAGTCAACCTTTCAGGTCTGCGGGACCCGAATTTTCCGAGGCGCAGAAAAAAGTCGTCCAGATCCGGTGGCCAGCTGCGCCTCGGAGGAATAAAAAAATAAACGTTTGTCCAAAACAAATAAATATATCGCCGTCCCCTGGTCTCTCGGCAGAATGCCTCCTTCCTTATTTTTTCCTAACCCTCGTGCAGTGGACGTGGGGAAAAAAGAGGCCTAGTAATAGATAGAGGAGAGCGAGCGAGCGGGCAGTTCTTAACAAAAGCCACGTGTTTCCTCATCGTCTTTCCGTACCGCATGCCTAACCCCCTCTGCCGAATGAACCGGTTCTCTACCTGCGCACCTAAGGAGGTTGACAACACACGGGAGGCGCTATTAGTGGGAACTCCGCGTCCTCGTAAGTGTCCGCCATATGTGTGCGCAATGGAGTGGAATTGGAGACCAATCCTAATTCAATACTACAAGCGCAAATTATCTCTGACTTATACCGTTCAATAAATGGTTCAGCAAGCGATTCCGAGAAAGAAATGTTCTGAATACGCTATTGTTAATTGTATCGACTAATGACTAAAAACTAATATAACTCAATAAAAATATAACTAAATAATCATGATTAACCACACCATTATTTTATGAGAGTACCGTTAAATGTAATTATTGTAGATAATAGAATAAGTAACTAATTGTCAAAATTATAGGCATAAATTGCAGTTTTTAACTAAATGATTAGTTTGATGTAGCACCTACATAATCATATTGGAGTATGTTTTGAATTGAAAATCTTTTTTTCCCAAAAATCTATAAGAAGAAACAAACCAATGACATGTGATAGAAGAATTATAAAGTATTTTTCATCAAAAAATTATATTTAATATGAAGATATTACTTCATTAGATGAATGAATGTCGTTAGCCATGAAGAATTTGGCTTAGTGATTTTTAGTATCTCTCAAACTTTTTCAGCATTGCAGAAATTATGCTATATGTAATGGTACTGGTGAACGACGTCTAGTTTTGTTTCTTAGCTAAAAGACTTCGGTATATTACTCCATGTTGAGCTTCTATTAGTACTTATATTCATTTCATCTACGTTCTTATATATAATTATTCTTATTCATTTCTCATTCCGATTTTGTTTTTAAGATGTAGGCGTAGCGATCCTAACCCATATCCCCTCATTCTGCTACGCTTCAGCTCCAAATATGGGAACAATAACAACTTCACCAGTATATCACTGCCTATTCGCGCACTTGTATAATGTGCTGGCTTCCTGCAGTAAGTTCCCTACTGCTTAGTCACTCCTCCGCCGATGCGTTTTGAAACAGTTGAAGCAAGCGGGAGAGTTTTTATAGCTTCGCATAGGAAGGTAACGTTTCCGATGAAAACTCAGTTAAAAATTATGATTTTTAACTTAACAGGGTATGGAAAATTCTAAAGTCGATTATTTTTGCCTTCACTTATGGCTGATTTATTTATTTTATCGCCGTGCACCCTAAAGCAGAGCACCATACCACCTCTAAACATATTTCTTGGGACGATTTATATGTATAGCTGAGAAAACTTTCAAATTCTATCAGTTTTTATGGCAATAATGTGACGCATAGGTTTCATTATATAAGTTTTCAGGTAAACTCATCCATATATTGAAACCGAATGACCAAAATGCTCCAACGGAATTCACTTAGGTAGTCAACCGGAAGTATCAACATGTGTGGCTAATGTGCGCGTGTATTACGGTGCTTGGGATTGAATGAAGTTCCGTGCATGATGTCCAGAGAAGAGATATCTATTCAATCCTTAAATATCATGTTCAGGCAATCCAGGACGTCTAATGGTGAAGAATTATTTGATACCTACTTATGAACACGTCCCCCTCATCTTGTAATATCTCCACGGCGGACGTTCCCCAACACTGACGAGTGACCATGCAATCACGCTAATCTCTTCTAAACACATATTTCCCTGAGTGGCTGAGTTCCATCTTCGTTTAGGTTATATAACTAGATGTTATTTCATCAAAAGTTCTACAAATTTGTTCTTATTGTAAAGAAAATATCTCGTTTTTCCAAAGCAACCAACATATCAGCCATTAAACGCTCTTCTTTTCGAGATTACTGCCAGAAATAGAAAACGTTTACTTTGGATTATGGTACGCTTGCGCATCTCAGAGCAGGCAAAGAATTTCTAGATCCTACGTTTCGTCCGATTCGTTTATCCACATAAAAAGTATCAATAACACACCGCTCCATTTTTTACAAAATCGCAACAACTCATCCATTTTGAAGGTATTTTTTAAGATATTTGCGTAGGAAAAAAGCAAACATTCAAGTAAACGAAGATTTATTTAAAGCGGTTACAAATTACCGGGCAAGGCGGCGACTCAAGCGATAGGAAAAGGTAAAAAAGTACTTTACAGGACAGCGGCAGCAGAGAAAGAGAGCGAGCGAGAGCGACTCCTCGACTACCAAAACCCAGGGGGGAGGGGGGAGGAGGGAGACTGCTGTCGACCTTCCCCTCAGCGCACCACTACATGCGTAGTGTGCGTAGTGTAGATATGAACAACGTAAAGCGCAAGAAAATACGTAACATACCGTCCGCCTCGTCCGTGACGAAATAATACAATGAATACAATAATAATACAATGATAATACGTAGAGTAATAATGCAAAAATAATACAAACAAAAAAGAGTCTTTGAGTAATGCGCTGGTTAATTACACTAAGGTGGACGGAATAACCGCCCGCCGTAAGAAGACAGTAAGCGCACACACAAAAAAAAACAAGTAAATAATAGAAAATAACTCAACAATCAATTTATAAGAGAGCAAAGTTTGTTAATAGATCTGGTCAGCACACCCTTTGAAGTCTTCAACTTTACCACCCTAACAAGTCCATCTTTCCCGGGATACACTTCTAAAACCCTGCCAGTTAACCACTTGGTCGGGGGTAAGAGGGTATCTTTAATTACCACTAGGGATCCTGTCTCTAAGTTTTCCCTTTTCACCCGCCATTTAGGGAGCTGCATCATTTCGTGCAGATACTCTTGAGCCCATCGTTTCCAGAAATGATCTCTCATAAGAGTGATTAACTTGTACCTATTCAAAGAATTTTGACCATTGGTTTTAGAAAAGGGTTCTGGAATTGCAGTGAGCGGCTCTCCTACCAAGAAATGACCAGGATTTAATGGAATCAGATCATTGGGATCATTACTAATGAGAGACAGGGGACGCGAATTAAGGCAAGCTTCGATCTGACACAGCAGGGTTGACATTTCTTCAAACGTCAAAGTTTGGTCCCCGATGACTCTGCGAAGATGATGTTTTGTGGACTTGATGCCCGCCTCCCAGAGACCGCCAAAGTGAGGTGCGTAGGGAGGGTTGAAGGCCCAGTCCGTGCCACTGGAGCTGAGGAGAGATGCTATTCTCTCGAAGAAGGGTGAGGCAGCTCTGTACATAGACCTCAGCTCTCGATCAGCAGCTCGGAAGTTGGTTGCATTGTCACTAAAAAGTTTAGAACAATGTCCTCTGCGGGAGATGAACCTACGAAAAGCAAGCATAAAATCATCAGAAGACAAGCCCGAAACACATTCCAAGTGCACTGCCTTTGTACTTAGGCAAATAAATAAGCAAATATATCCTTTGTAGGATTTATGTCCCCGGCCTTTGGTCGTTCTCAGAAGGGTAGGACCGGCATAATCCACTCCAGTGGAAAAGAAAGGTTTCTGAGGTTTCAGTCTCTCCAACGGTAGGTTTCCCATCTGCTGTTGGGTCGCCTTTCCTCGGAATCGGTTGCATACAGCACAACCCTTTATCTCCTTCTTCACCAAGACCCGATTGCGCAATATCCAATAGCGACGCGCAAGATAGGATCTCGTCAGCTGTTGACCTCCATGAAGGGTCGCCAGATGAGCATGCCTAACCAGCAAGGCAGCAAGATGACACTGCTTCGCAATGATAATTGGATGCTTCTCATCGTAGGACAGCACAGCATTCTGCAACCTGCCACCAACCCGGAGGATACCTTTCTCATCCAAGAGGGGTTTGAATGGCAGCAAAGGCGATGACCGTGGGAGAGGGCGGCCTCTCTGCAGATTGGCCATCTCTAGTCCAAAATAACGAGCCTGCGACCATTTGATGAAAGCCTGCAGTGCATCAGATCGCTCTTTGGCAGATATATAGCCATTTCTGCTGTCATTACTGTGCCTGGAATTGTGCAAAAATCTTAGACACCATGCAATTGTGCGTACCAATCACAGTAAACAAGAAAATTTAAAAACAACATCACCAAATTCTGTCGAGTGCGAGATATAGCAAGTAGCTAATCTCGCTTTGCGAAGCTCATCATTCTCGGAGCCATCAGAATTCCAAGACTCAGTGCTCCACTCTCCTTCCTCTTTGATGAGCCAGGGTGGCCCATGCCACCACATCGATGACCGCTGCAGTTCAGCTGGGCTGATCCCTCGCGTGGCAGCGTCAGCAGGATTGTGGCGAGTAGGCACATAGTTCCAACTGGCCGGTTCAAGTGAGGACTGGATCTCTGCCACTCGGTGAGCTACGAATGGCGTCCACTGCGATGCATGACCTCTGATCCATGCCAGAGAGACCTTGGAATCCGTCCAAGCGTACACTGGGGGTTTCCCTAAGCGAATCCCACTAATCACCTTCACTAACAATCGAGTTAACAGTAGAGCAGAACACAATTCAAGTCTAGGCACACTAACGGTTTTCACAGGGGCAACCTTAGTTTTCGCCACTAATAAATTCACAGAAGTTCCTTGAGTCGCACTCGACACACGAATATATACTACCGCAGCGTATGCTCTCTCGGAAGCGTCACAAAACCCATGTAGAGAGATATCTGACAGGTTTCCAGGGGACAATTGAACCCATCTAGGAATTCCGAGTAAATTAAGGTTTAATAGGGAGGTACGGAAATTACACCATGACGATGTCAAGCTAGGGGGAAGACATTGATCCCACGTAAGGTTAGCAAGCCATAAATCCTGTATAAAGATTTTAGCAAAGACTAAAACGGGTGCCATCCAACCCATTGGATCGTAGAGGCGTGCAATTTCTGAGAGAACCAATCTCTTCGTTAATGGGGAATCTGTATGCGAATGAAGAATTCTAAGGTGAAAAACATCATCTCCTGGATCCCAGTTAATTCCAAGCGTAGCGATTTTATCCCTATCTAGGAAACTTTTGTGTTCAGGTCCGTCTGGACTAATTTCTTTATAATTTGAAGCCCATTTACTCAACGGAAATCCTGCAGAATTCAGCAAGTTAACAATTTGTTCTTTGACCTCCAACGCTTGCTCTACATTGTCGGCACACAAAGAATATCATCAACATATGAATGGTACCGAATAGCTTCTGCACCTAGAGGAAAATTAGTTTGTTCATCCTCGGCCAACTGTCGTAGAACTCTAAGCGCTAAGAATGGGGCCGAAGCGGTTCCGTACGTAACAGTAGTTAGCTTGTAGTCCCTAACAGGCTCAGCTATGTTGAACCTCCAAAGAATTCTCTGATAGTCTGCGTCAACAGGATGTATTCGTATTTGACGAAACATTTTAACAATATCAGTAGTGAAAGCGACTCTAAATAAACGCCATATTGTTACAATTAACCACAAATCAGGCTGTAATTTAGGTCCAGGTAAAAGTAAATCATTCAATGAAAGTCCTGTTGATGATTTAAAAGAGGCATTAAAAACCACTCTAATACTCTTGGAGGTGTCACATCCCTTTTCAACGGCATGATGGGGAAGATAGTAAGTGTTATCAGAATCCTGTTCCGTAACCTCCATGTGATTCAGAGATAAGTATTCTGACATAAACTGATTATACATGGCTTTTAATTTAGGTTTTCCCTCCAAGCGACGTTCAGAACTCACAAATAAATTCAAAACGGATGTTCTAGAGGCACCTAAGTAGGCTAAATTATCATTTTTGAAGGGCAAACGCACTACATAACGTCCGTTATCATCCCTCGTATGTGTTGTTCTAAAGTGATTCTCACAAAAGGTGTCATCGTCAGACATAGGCTTTTCCGACGAGACTTCTTCCATCTCCCAAAATACTTGTAGATCATTGGACAAGTCGTTCTGAGCTTGAATATGCAGTACAGACGCGGAATTTCTTCCACAACGCGAGGTATAAGTCGGAGCAGGTCCCATTAAAATCCATCCAAATGGAGTTAGTCTAGCATTCGGGGAGCCCATAGGCCCTAGGCGTACTTCATTTAAGAACAATGGTCCACAGACGTCAGCGCCCAAAATAAGATCAATCGAGGATGGTTTAGCAAACTCTGGATCAGCAAGATGTAAACCATGTAAGTGTGGCCAATGCTGAAGTCGTACCGAACGAGACGGAGTTAGCGTAGTCAGCGTTTTTAACACGTATGCTTGAACATAAAGACCAAAAGAGCTGTCACACACTGACCTAATAAATAAGTTCACAAGACTATTAGCAATCCCAGTCTCACAACCCTGAACTCCTGTAATAGGAACGCGCACACTCGTTTTCGTAAGATGCAACGCCTGAGCCACCCATTCCGTTACAAAAGAGGAATCGGAAGCTGTATCGAGTAAGGCTCGAACAGTTATTATCCTTCCAGAAGGCGACTCAATTTGTAGTCTCGTAGTTGCTAAAAGCACTACGTTGTTAGTCGTAGCTGAATGAACGGATGCACCTGGCGTAATTAGGGTTGAGGCTGCAGCATTATCTGAGGTATTGAATAGCGATTTTGTCGAGGATGGATTTTCAAGCTGCTGTGGAGATATAACCTGAGAATTTGACATGAAGGAGTCGTGAAGTAATGTATGATGCCTTCGACTGCACACCAAACATGAGCTTGAAGATTTACAGCACCTCGTGGTATGTTGATTAGATAGACAGTTCATGCAAAGGGAAAATTTATGCACATGTTCCTTACGTTCATGAGGTTTTAGCCCTTTAAAGATGGGACAGTAATTCAAGAAATGCCCTTTTGAGCATAAGATACATCGCAATGACTTCTTTGGCGGTTGCGTAGTAGATGTAGTATTAACAACTGATCTCTGTTTAAAAGTCTTATCTTTACCAACAGGATCGCGTCGATTCTCGCGTATTGGAGCGGTAATACAAGAATTCGCTTCCCTTGTCACATCCAAGGCATGGATTCTATTTTCCAAAAAATTGAATAGAGCTGAGAATTTCGGAATATTAGTAGTATCTGTCAATGAATGTTCCCAAGCGAGATGAGTTGTTGAGTCGAGCTTTCGTAACAGCAATAAAACGAACCACTCGTCCCATTGTTCGACCGGCTTCCCAAGGTTCTCAAAGGCTCGTATCGTTTGACGAAAATGATCAAGGATACGTTTAAGTTCACCCGACGTAGCCCTTAACACCGGCAAAAGTTCAAATAAACTCTTCATATGGAAGTTTGAAAGAATTCTCTTACTCCCGTAACGCCTTTCGAGGTCGTCCCATGCCCCTTTGTAGTTCGCACTAGTAACCGGAGTATTCTCAATAACTTCCGCAGCAGCTCCGCGTAAATGAGTTTTTAAATATAGAAGCTTGTGCACGTCAGGTATGTCTGGTAATTCGTGAACAAGTTTTTTAAATTGGTCACGGAAGCTCTCCCATTCCAATAAGTTTCCCGAAAAAGTAGGAAGTTCAATCTTTGGCAGTTGGGCATGTACATTAAAGTTAGAGCATTGAATCATACTTTTAGATTCACTTGTAGCACTTAATTTAAAAATAAACTCCATAATGTTAGCACAGGCGTCACTATAATTTATCTCAGTCTGAGAGAAATAATCTTCTTGGCAATAGTCTGTTCCCCAGGCATCTCCTTTCTCTAAAACTACATAATGTTTGTTCAAAAAGTCATTCCAATAAGAATTAAGTAACTCCTTACGTTGTTCCAATAGCGCAATACTAAGCTTATCTTTTCCCTGCTTCAACGTGTTCACCCAAAATCTAGCGATAAGTTCGCCTCTGTTAAATTGAGCTTTAACGAGTCTTTCTGTCTCTGGCGACGTCATAATGGGAAAATAATATGCACTTCTTATTCACGAGAAGAAAGATTTGGAACACACCGAAGTAAATTAACACGTAAGTAACACAAGTAAGGCCAAGAATAGTCACCATGAAGCTAACATGACACATCAATTGTCAGCACTAAATACACTGCACAGTTCACATGTTGAAAAGTTAGTAGTATTTTCAAAGCTTATCACCAATTCAAGTTGCTTACCAGTGAGTCCAGTATAAAGCAAGTCGCAGTCACACGTGTCGTCGGCCTCGATCCGGCCCGAAGGACCAGAATTGTTTAAGATATTTGCGTAGGAAAAAAGCAAACATTCAAGTAAACGAAGATTTATTTAAAGCGGTTACAAATTACCGGACATGGCGGCGACTCAAGCGATAGGAAAAGGTAAAAAAGTACTTTACAGGACAGCGGCAGCAGAGAAAGAGAGCGAGCGAGAGCGACTCCTCGACTACCAAAACCCAGGGGGGAGGGGGGAGGAGGGAGACTGCTGTCGACCTTCCCCTCAGCGCACCACTACATGCGTAGTGTGCGTAGTGTAGATATGAACAGCCGAAAGCGCAAGAACATACGTAACAGGTATTTTAACGGTAAATTTAAAAAAAAAGTAGTCAGGTTGATGACTTACGCGAGTAAATGTATTTATTTACAATAAGGTTTAGTCACATAAAACTATATTTTGAACCATATGTATTACAATATTCCCTAAATGTTCCGAACTACTGCTGAGATAAAAAATTAAATCGAATAAAGTCTCCCTTATAACTAAAGTGAAAATATCCCTCAAACTACCTTAAACTTGTTGTCGCTCCTCCTTAAATATATCACCAGGCACAATTGTCTTCAATTATGTCTTGCTAAGCCAAAGGACAATGACTGACAAAATTACACATTTTGTGATTTACAACGCTGATGATTCCATAAGAAACCAAAGAAACCGTATATGTAGCTGTTTGCCTGATATGACGTTCTGCTTTCACCGTATCTACAGTATACATGTCAGTTTTCTCGGCCAGATAACAGTAACTACAAGTCATTTTCGTAGAGAATATCATTCCTTTTTTCACTTATGATTTATTTTCATTATATACATCCAATAATGACAATCTAAATATGAACTAAAGCTTTTAACCTCTTCGAAGATGGACTACATGAAGATCCGAAGACTGGAAGACGAAAAATTAAACATGCAATAACTCAGAACCAACAATTATACAGTTATTCCTTTAGCTCAACAGGGCAGAATAGTAAATAATTGTACTTGACTATGTAGTAAAGTCGTCGCACTGGTATAATGTACTGCCCTCTCGGAGCGGGTTCGTCCGTCCGTCTGGCTTTGGTACTCCACCGTTGTGCCGCAGTTGGACGGTCGAGGCTAGGGGTTAGGGTCACCATAGGGAGATTTCTTCCTTCTAGAGGTAGAGGGTAATTACGAGGCAGCTCTGGGTAAGATATTGCGATCGCCATATCGGATAATACGGGTGCACGTATGGGGAGGGTGGGGAGTAGGACGGGAGGGAAGAGAGAGGCCAACGGCGGACGGTTTTGCTGTTTGCATCGTCAGATTGAAAGATATGGCGGAGCACGTAGTTCAGCGGACTGACGGAAGGGGGAAGTGGCGAACATGTTGGCGGGGCATGAAGGAGGAGTAGGAGGAGGGAGAAGGAGGGAAGGGGGTAAGCGTGGATGGGGGGAACACCGCAGGTAGGGTTGAGGAATGGAATGAGAGGAGTCGGAGATTAAAGGGGAGGAAGACGTTATTTGCTCGATCGTTGTTCATTGCCTGCCGGTTTTGGTCGATTTAGTGACTCGTCGGAGCGTGGAGATCAAGACGCAATGCCTGTTGATTCCGAATGGAGCGCTGATAAAAATGTCGGTGGATTCATTGAAAACGGTAATCATTTTGGCGAACTCGGCCGAGATAAGGGAAGGGAGTATTTCCCCATGTAAAAATGGCAGTACAAAGAACATGTCGGATCTTTTTAGATTTCATCGATTCAGATTTCTCTTCGATGGTTCTACGTTGACACGATTATGTGTGTTCTTCGATTTATCTCAAAATCATCGTTATAAGTTTGAAATTTCCACGCTGGTTATAGTTTTAGAGTTTCCACGGATTTTATCAATACTATCAGCATTTTTGCAATGAGAATATTACCTTCTGCAATAATCATTATTGTTGTTGCTGCTATGTCTGTTATGTGAAGTCATTTTTTCTCGCCAAATTCGTTACCAACTTTTCACCCGAATGCGTGGAGGAAATATTTTATTCTGCCCAGCTCTCTTTCTCAAAAGGTATTTTAAAAATGTAAAGTTTTTATGACCATAATTTGGGTGTATTTAGTCATTATCCGTCGTTGTCAAAAGAAATATTTCATCAAGACATTACCATTATTTATAGCTGGTTAATTCCTAAAATTGACTTGAAAAAACTGGTGTGTTGGTTCGAGGATGCATGACAGAAATGGAGCTGCTATGCAACACCAATTCAAGCGATCGGTTTAGATACGTTTGTTTTCTTCCCCGTAAATCCATCCATTGCTCTCCACTTATTCCCTCTGTGGACTCCGTTTGGGATAGTTCTTATGAATATATACACACACAAAAATTTGACTTATAATTAGACTGTGCTTTACATTTTAAATGCTTTAGAACACCTTCTCATGTGGCATAAATAATCGATTTAAAGATAAATGTTGTCAAATTCTACCTGATTCATGTTGATACATAGTGCACTATTAAAATGCCAACTATCACTCATTCAGATTCTATCTAGCGTCGTGCCTTCAATTAATTTCTCATCAAGTGGTTTTTAGCAAGCATGGAAATTAAGAAATAATAAATATTAATGAATGTAAAAACATTGTATCCTACCCAAATCTATGGTACAAGGCACATAAACGCTTAAAGTAAGCAAAAAAGCTAACCCTAATTGGGATCCAATAGTATGTTCTAATATGCATTACCTAAACAAATAAACTTTAGTTATACGCAACATACATTTATAAACAAACTAGTAGGTATTTGATACCAAAAAGGATTTTTCCCATGGTTATAATGATGTAAGAGAGGAGAAAAATGCAAAAACAATGCGATTTTTTTGTTATTTTGAAATTTAGTTGTCACTGCTTAAAATCAGTTTTAATTAAGAAAAAAAATTATATTTGAGTCATATTTCCAGGTCTTCCAACTTAATCCTTAATGAAAAGTTAAACTGGGAGACGGTTTGACCCCTCATCAAGCGTGTTTTCAACTGGTGCTAAATTGGACTGAAAATAGAAAACCACAGTTAAGAGACTACTTTAAAAAGTCTCCGATTTATTAAATTTTCAAATTTAAATCATTGAGTCAAAAAATAAATGTTTTCAATTATATTTCAAAAATTTTCTTGTAACTCACTTTCTTGAGCAGCTATGAAATATTTTTCCGCATTTCTTTTCACCCCATCATATTCATTTATTTAATCTCATATGAACTCTTCAGCAACAGAGAGGTAGTCATTGAAAACCTGCGACCAAGAGGTCAGATTAAATCCCAGTTAGGTGGCAGTAAAGTTTAGTGTGTAATGGTCGATGACTAATTAGATAAATTCTATTGGTTAGATGAAGTAACCTGGTTTTGTACCACTAAAACACTAATTATATTGATTCGTTAATCGTTGAGATTTCCATCACATCAGTGCAGTCTACAGACAATCCATCCTTAACTCTAAGATTGCAATTCGAGATTGCTCATCCTTGAAATATTGTGCTATCAAAAGTAATATATCTATAGTCTTATATAGATGTGGAGTATGGAATATGAAATTTTATCTACTCTATTGCATAGTTGTAACTGCTAATTGCTTCATTAGTTTTCTTGCCACCTATGACAGCTTTTTTAATCCATATGAATTATTCTATACTTTTGCTCAAGGAAATCAACTTTCCCTTTTTTTCTCGGAAATTAGTCGCGTCTCATCGATATGATTGCTTGAAAATTACAATCAAAGTATTCAAAAAAATTGCAAACAGAATTCCTCCTCTTATCGTGTTTGACCTCAGTTTGAGACCATTGTCAGCTACTTCATCTCGTATTCATCACTGACCATCTCTTTTTCCTCAAATGGCCGAATCACTTGTCCTCTCATTTTAAAACGACGATATTTACTTTTTGAAGTGCGCATTTTCTAAGTAAGCCTCTGCAGACTCCATGCGGTTTTTTTATGTTGATAATCCATTGTCATGCATTTCTTGGTATGATTGGAATTGAAGGTTGTTGGAATTGGAATTGGAATGTCTGCTTAATGTTTCTTACCATAATGGAAATAGGATCGTCTTGTACAGTAAGCATTTATAGAATATTTATCGTTTAAATCGTTAATTTATCATTATCAATAAATTAAATTTTAGACTATGAGACTATATTAAGTCTAAACTAATCTCTGAGATACCATGATGTATCTTAGAATGGAATGGGTTAGTGGGTGAGGGGTTTCAAGTGACTAAAAAAGATTTGATAAGACATTTCACTTTTTAAGGAATTATGGCCTAGGGTTGACATTTGGAGGCTTTGGGGGGCTATGAAATCGTCTATTTCCTATGAAAGAAGCATGGGTTTTGTTGAAATCCTTTTAACAGAACTTAAAAGGTGACATGATGGAAATAAAATTTTATACATATTGAGGTAAGATATCTTTGCTGACAGTTTTTTATCCTCACGATGGATAGTACTCATGGAAAATTTCAATAATCTTAAGAGTTCCAAACAATTCAGCGAAAAAACGACAAAGTTTATTGGATTCAAAATCTTCTGAATGATATTTCGTTCAAGAGTTGAGCGGAACTGAATAATGATTTATATATATAATAGGAACTAGTTCGAGGAGATTTATTTGGAGCCACTGCATTAAATATGTGAGATATTGAAGGAATATATTGGAAACTATTTTTGGAGTCGCTTGTAATGGAACTCTTGTGAGTTATCTTTTCTGTCACACGCCTTTAATATTCATGCTCTTTCGTGACGATGGCTGGTGAATAATTTGAAATGTCTACGCCATAATATCGTTGGGGGTTATTTGCTTTTCCTTCCACTTTCGTGTTCAACAACTTTCCTGATGGCTCTTACAATATTATGCTTGCCACTCCCTGGTGTTTCCCTAGGTCTTCAGTCGCCCTTGTAGTCCCTCAGAGCTCCATTATGATGACTTTCACCCTGCACACAAATCCCATTATTACCATCATAGCCTCCTATATGAATCTTCACATTCCTATTAAGTGGAGATCCCAGTCCTAATTCATCATCTCTCCCTGTTATAATTATATTAGTTTCTACAGATGATCGTAAATAGTGCAGAATATTGTAAGGAAGGTATTTTAACATATTAACTCCAAAGAGCAGCAATGCTTTATAGTTACAATTATCATTATGTGTACTAACACAGCTCAAATTGTCAATCATATGGACAGGTGGGCCTTTTAGATGAAAGTAATACAACGGCCACTTTTATACCATTATGATAGCTGTAGAGCATAATTGTGTCCAACTCCAATATTTTGAATCCGGAGCACTTTCTCGTAATAGTTGGGTTTCCACGTCCTACTGAGAAGTACACAGCGGGTAGAAATTTATGTATATGTAGCTTAACTTAATTTCATATGGCTTTCGTGTGTATCAATCTCGTATGTGTATGTAGCTTATTTTAAAAAATCATTGAACAGTATTGCTATGGTTAATAAATGAATGGAATAAGTTACTAGAGAAGGAACGTGAGAGAAAAACGTATTCTGAACTATGGTTCGACAGTTTAGTGAGTGGAATCCACTGGGAGACATAGTCAGAGAAATTACTTAGTATATTCTTCACGATTTAGTTACAATCCCGAGAAGTCTCTACGCTAATGAAACAACTTGTAAGAGTAATGCTTTTAAAAGGCATGTATTTCGGGGTAAATTTAGTAAAAAAATCATGGGTACGGCTTAAAGAAAAAGACAACTTCCATTCCTACTTGGTCTCCACTAATAACCTTCCCACACGTATTCCCTCAAAACGCGTGCATAAAAACTCTCCTTTTTCCGAGCAATCAAGACGCCGCAACTAAAAAACCGCAGAGCTTCTCTCCCATCTTCATTGTTCGGACACCTACGAAGCCGCCTCACCGGCTAAAAAAACCCGCCTACTCTCTCGAAGCTCCCTTCCACTCAACCCAACTTGCATTTCCCTCATCTCATATTTATTTATTTTTTTAACGGCCCCAGTTGTTCACCCGACTCTTTTTCATCTCATCCTCCTTCCTACTTCTCATATCTGTTCCCTCCGTAAGCTCCTCAAGCCCTTCAAAATGCTCCCTCATTTTGTCCCCCTCCCCTCTTTTTCTTATGCTTTCCGTCGAACATCTCTCTTAGTGTGGGGTAATTTCCGGTCCTGTCATGTCAGAATTTGTTTTCCTGTCAAAAAATTACAGCTAAGGTTGGGCCGAAGTGAAATGTAACTAATTGAGTTAGTTATCTGGAGTGGTGTTTAAGAAATACCGCTCTAAGTGATTAAACATTCAATTTCCGAGTGTTGAAATTATTGAATATTAAATATTTCCAGGTATTGGCTATTATTCCAGAAATAAGACGAACGGTCTTTCTATGAGGAAACTTGTCAAGTGTTTTATGAGTAAAGATAATAATGAGGGAAGATCTGATTTTTTTGTGAATGAGCTCGTTCATTTGTATGGAAATGGTAACATTTACATGATGATCTTGCTTTGAGTGTGAAAGTTATGTTGATCAGAGGTGGAAGATTGTAGAAAGAAACTCATAATGGCATGCATTCGTATTCAGCTGAAATCGACTGATTTAAATTGTAGATACTATCCGAACTGTTAACCTAACCTGATTTTCAAGGGATGTTTTGCAACCCCCCTATCTCCTACCCGCATTCAGCTTTTGTTCACAATTCACTTTTTTCATCAATGCCGACAAGTTTAGGATAATAAATGTATGCATACCGAAGCTGTGTTTACTACTGCAATATATTATGGAAATGGGTATATACTTTAACATAAGTGGGGAGAAAGTATGAGTTCGTAGCAAAATTAATTTGATTAAGTTGATGATCTAAGTTGATTCTCTGGTAGTATTCAATATCAACTCGATATCTCCTCAGTTTGCGCTCTGACTTTACCTTAGTGAAGGCACTATAGAGCTGTATTTTCAACATAGATCACTACAACGCCGCATTAATCTAGTGGGAGAGTAAAGCTAATGGCAATAAATGAAGTCAAGTGCCCGTGAATCACTATTCGCACATACCTAGCATGGGAGGAACCCATGCAGAAAATTTGTGGTGGAACGTTGAGTATGCTAGAATTCATCTAGCGAGTAGCAAGTAGGTCTTCGAAAGGAATAGTGGAAAATAATAGTCAATTGCTCATTTCACGAGGATTTGGGACAAAAATAAAAAATAATATTTTAATAAACAAAAAATAAATTCGCTTCGTTCAATATAGCCACAATAGAGCAGGTTGTAACAGAATTGATGTAAGGACTGGTTTTAAAAGCCCTATAGAATCAAAGACCAAACGCTAAGCTGACAATAATCGAAAGATTTAGTTAAGGTGTATTTCAGTTCCACACGAAAGATATGGCATGTTACCCGCTCAACTTATCTACCTATTGATAGAAGGAAAAAATAAGAGAAATACTGAGCTGGCCTGATAGGTACAATCATTTTATCCCACTAACCATGAAAGACTGTAACTAAGGCTTAGCTAGAGATTTTGGCTGTTCCTTCCTTTATTTTTGTAAGTATTGTCCCTCACGCTCTCTGTAATCCACCTCCTAAGAGGCTTGCAGTCAAGTATTGTACAGATTTTGGCATAATCAATGGGCCGTGATTTTGTGTCTGGTTAAGTAAGGAGTGAAGGATAGAATCAACGCAAAATATGAGCTAGGTAGCCTATCTGGATATTAAAAATACACGATTTTGAGAATAACCGAACGAGAAATTTTTATTTCTGTAATTATAGTTTCCAATAATTTTTATATAATCGATTCCTTTGTATATATAAATGTGAAAACTAAAATACTTCGGTTCCACGTGGAGTGGTATGAGAAGAAAGTTGTTCCTGTAACCTTTTTTCAGTTATGAAGTGCAAAAACTTGCCAAAGTTCCGGTCTGATTGATGTACATAATGGTGTCCATAGTTTCACATTTTTAGATTTTCCATAAAATTCTGCCAACATCGGTTAATCTGGACAAATTTAACTTTTGTAGAGTTTAAATTCTCTCAAGTCAACTCTTGGGAGTAATTGATTTTCAACGCGCCTCGAATCGACTATGCACTTTGTTGTATGTTTTCCATGTATTTCAGTTGACGAATTTTGTACTCAGCAGACTGTAGTATTCCTAATTTTTGGGCGCAATTGAGTCGCTAATGCACTACAGTTTAATGATCTCTAAAGGTGCGAATATGGTAAAAATATTACTGTGCAATTTCATTGTTACTTGCTCGATTTCCTCTCCAGATATGGGTTTCGTGCATAGTCTGCATTAGCGACTTAATAGCGCCCCAGGATTAGGAATACTACAGTATACTAAACGGATTTTATTGATTGAAGAACATAGAAAAAATGCAAGGCGGCTGGACATAGCCGAATTGAGGTGCGTTGCAAACCATTGACTCACAAAAGTTGACCTGAGAGAATTTCATCTCTACAAATTTAAGCTTATCCAAATCGCTCATCAAGCCTAATTTTATCAAGTATTGCTGTATTTTTCTGCAGGATCAAACTTTGTTGCCTAAGTATGTAAATCGACCCTAGATATCAGTGTAACCTTTCTCGGCGGCTACCTATCTTAAGCAGTTTCTCTAAGAGGCCAACTTTTCGGACGCGACATTAATTTCCCATACTTATAAGACTCCTTTTAAATTTATCCCTCCTTTGTAAAGTCTCCTCCTAAAGCTGACAATGGGTCTAATGGGCCCGATGTTTTCCATTTAATGCAGGTTTCACTGTTGTTTTATGATCCATTGTTTTTTATCTTGTAAAATATATAATAGTACCCTAACTATGGAATGCTTTCATATTTTTGGAGATATTTATGCATTTGTTAAAAAACCTAGCCATACTTTGCCTTACATGACGAGATTTAGAGGGAGTATCAACAGTGCTCTAAGAAATATCTTGAATATATCAACCTTATTATTTCAAAATTACGTTTATTTTTTGATACAGCCGTTCAAATAATTTCTCTCTTGCTAACACTCTACCTCTTTTATCCCGCTGCGTCTCTCTGGTTTTCCTCTTGGGAATGGGAAGCGAAATGCCGCTCCCTGTCCTTTTTTATCCTATCGCTGTATTGTGCGGCGGTAGTTGAACTGACCATAGGGGACTCGGAAAGACCGGATGGAGGAAAAATAGGGCTGGATGAAAAAGAAGTAAAGAAGTGTATACTCTCTTTCACTCGCTGTCTTTAGGCCGAGAGCAAAAGAGAGCATCCTTTCCATCGCCCTTCCCCTCTCCTCTATTCACTGACTATTCATTCCTCTCCTCCCATCCAAACCTGCGCATTCTCTCCTTCCTTTGCTCGGGGCTTTTGGCACTCCTTCCTTATAACCGCAGGTGGTACCCCTGTGGGGTTTGATGCTGGGAGATAGGCCGTCCTTCCGCGGTCATTCTCTTTCTCATTCACTTGTTCCTCCTCAGAGCGCTCTCGCGATCTCCGCCCATCTCAACATTACATTTCCCTCCCCCACCGAAGCGTCTCTTTTTCCTGCCTCCTTTTATCCTTTTACTTCTTCTCGGGCTCGCTAATTTTATTCAACACTCTATGGACTGTGTATGGCTCCATCTAGAAAAGATGAGGCCACCGTAAAATCGAATGTTTTGAGTCGTGGAAATGATATTTTCCATGTAATCAGCTTTTCATGGAAGATAGAGTGCTGACTTCTGATCAGTACAACGAGTTATGTTTGAATCTCTGTAGCGGGAAAGAAGTTTATCAAGCCTCCATAGACCAATTTTTCGAAGAAATTTGGGAACTTTGGAAAGCGGATCCAATTTTATTCCAAGGTATTAGGTGTTCTATCAATTAGTATCTGATATTTGGATTGTATTTTCTTCAAATTCTGCGGTGCATTTCATACTGAAATCTGTTTGGCTGAACTTTTTTCAAATATTTTGTTCATGGGCTGTATGAGATAAGGTCTGTATTTCAAATCTTAACTTCTCTTTGGACTTAATGTGTAAACCAGTTAAAATGACGTACATGGCCGTCGTCACCCTCTATTTTGGACACATAACGGCACATTTCACTAAAAGTAGACATGTTGACATCGGCTTTCTTTAATTATTCTTCTATCTCCCAAATATTCTGACCCCTACTCATCAGCCAAACTGCTCTTATTAGAGGAATGAAAAAGCTAGCATGACACTCAAATATCTGAACCGGAAGAGCAAATTGACGAGCTATTGTAGCATTTCAAGAAAACAGTTGACATGTCTGCTCAGAAATAAGTGACATGGATGTTACTCTCAGGTGAATTATAGGAAAAAGTGTAGACTTGAATAATTGACTTCCTCACAATTCGCGAACAAAAATTTGTCATTGAAAGCATAAGATTTAGCACAGAAGTTCGTTCGTTCGTACAGAAGTTCCACAGAGGAAAATATCTTTCACTATGACTGGGAATCGAATTCAATATATCGGGCCGAGTGATTCAGCCAATTAAGCGTAACAGGTTTATATGCTCGGTATGATATCGAGGGATCGGGGTTCGAGTCCCAGCCAAGGTGGGTGATTTTCTCCTTGTCGAATTTTCTCTTGTACTTGTACTAGCGGGTGGCTCTGCACTGGTAATATCATGACTGGCTATGGTATTCTGAACATTTGAATTTTAAAATTATTTTTATTTCCACCATTTGTATTGTATTTCCTCTTTCATATGCACTAGTTTGTTAATATTTGGGTTTACTGCCAGGAATTACGGCTTATAACAGCTGCAGATAGAAATAGTCTGCGTATGTTAGAGCTTGTACAAATATATTATTAAAGTTAGAGTAAACTGTTAATGTTTTCATACTACCGCATATCATTATTTCATCCTGGCATTGAAGAGAAATTTTATGAGCAGAGGAATACTTACATTTTAACTTTTACTTTTCCTATTCTTTTGTCATAAAATTTGAAGCTGAGATCGATTTTGACGATGCGTCTCAGACCTATTTTAGCGAAGGTTATCCCACAGTTTGGAGTGCTTGTGTAAACACACGGTGCGTTTAAAAGCCAAAATTGCTGTTCCTAAGCTCAATGATATCTTTATTTTTTATTCCCTCTGTTTACTCCGTCTTCATATTTTTCCTCCTACGCCGTAAAAACGTTGGTATTATGGGTTGAAGAAGCATAATGGGGAAGAATGGTAGGGAAGGCGGAAGATCAGGGCGGGAGATTGTGGCTTCTCGGAGAGACAGGAAGTCTTAAAAAAAGGAGGTAGAGAAAGAGTGTGGGACGCAAAAAAAAGCATCCCTGAGTATTTTTCGGAGGTGGGCCGGTAATGCATTGTGCATGTGAGTGTGGTGTGTGAGCGCGCGAGATGGAGAGGTGCGACTTGAATGGTTTTAAAAGGGCGTGGTCTTGCGGCACAAGCGGGAGAGACAATGGGATTGGATTGAGACGAGTGAGCATTGGAGGAGGAAGAGAGAAGAGGAAGGAGAATCGAGAAGCGTGGAGAGAAGGAGTAATTCTTCCCTGGCACGTGATTTGGTTTACAAGGCACGGATTGGGGCAGGGCGAAGTGTTAAGAGGGAGGCATGCCCGGGGATGGAGGAGGATTGTGGGGAGATTTTGATGTCCCCACTTTATAAGGGCGGTCGCCGGGATGAGTCGCAAAGATTTATGCGTATGTGGCATCAGGGGAAGAAGTGGTGGACGCAGTCCTGAATTTGCCACCTGTCATTCTTAGTGTTCAGACGAGGAACTTACTGACTTCAGTCTGCAATTTGTAGCGGTTTTCATATCCGATTTTGTAAATTTCTTAACGTGTCATCATATCTGCCACGAGTAGCAGAATGTTATGTAGAGTGCATACTTATTCATATATGTGAGGTGCAATGTACCTTTGTAAGGAAATTGGAAACCAGGTGATTATATAAATTAGCGTAGAGTTTATGATTACACGTTATAAGTGTGAACAATGTATTGTATTGCAAATCCGAGAATTTTTTTACCATTTTATGATGACTTCCCCTCGAACTGTGAGAAAATACAACTTAAATAATAAAATGAAAGAGTATATAATTTTCACAATTGTTTTTTGATTCTCTTAGTTTCAACTGCTGGGCAGTATCATGATGAAGGAAGGATAATAACACATTTGGTATGACCGAGTGCAAGCTTTCGTAATTGTTGATAGATGGCGGCTAAGTGGCAAATGATCAAGATTACTATCTAAAGGTTTGCGGTTCTTGAAATCCACTGGGGCGACAGCATTTAGAAACAAGAACTAACTGCCGTTTATACATGATGTTTTCCCGATGTTGATTTACCTGGTATAGTTAGAAATCGGTTATAACATACACAAAAATCATAGCTGGGCTCAAAATGCGTGACTGGGCCAACCATAAAGGAAGTATCTTGATTTTCATCAGAGAATTTTATCCCTTGAGAATTATGTAAAGACTTGGGTTAATAGGAAGTTTTAATACCCGAGCGTTTTCCGCCCCAAGTTTATTTACGAACTTAGGAGTGTGGCTAGCGAATGAGGCGAGTCATGATTTGATCCCCGCAGACAATCTGCATTTGGGAGTGCTGAGGAGTGAGTTTTCAGCGCGGTAGAGCCGGAGAGGTGGAGGTACGGGGACGATATCAGAGGGATTTGAATGACTTATGTCATCAAATAATGGGGTTCGGACGGAACATGTGTGATCTTGGCAAAAGGCACGTGCAGCCGTGAATCAAGAGTTACGGCTGTTCTGGACTGAGGGAGTGTCGAAGTCGTAGATGGGTTCCCCAAGATTAGATGGGATTCAGGAAATTGTGAATGGTTCTCTTGGAGATGGTGCTTGAGAAGTGATTCAGTACTCAACTGAGGAGTAAGGAGAGTAAATCTTAAAGCCGCATGGATTGAGAAGACGTGGCTTGAGTGGAATGGAGTTGGGAAGCCGAGAAGGTATGGTTGAAAGTAAAATTCAACGCTATGGAGGGATAGATGAGAGATTTGGTCACAGAAGTCTAAAAGGAATTCAGGAGATTTAGATGTGCAGAGATTATGAAAGTGGAAGAAAAAATCCGGTATGAATTGATATACATTTCTACTATGCATGTAAAATGTAAGCCTCAACCTCAATAATTTTAACTTCTCAAAACTTCCCACAAAAAAAACATGATTTAAATACCTCATTTACGCAAAAAGGCTGGATAAAAACTAATGTAGATGGCAACTGTCAAGGAAAAACCGGTAGAGGTTGACCAAGGTCCAATTTCATTTGTCAAATTCTAGATGTTAGCTGCACATTCTTTACCACAAAAAACACTGATAGATAATAAAAATTGTTGGAAAACGGCAATTTATTAGGCAATTAAAACATCAAAAATCAAGCAAGCATCACTGTTAATATTTTTGATTGAATTGTTATTACACTTTACATTTGAATAAAAATCATTCATTGCGAGTTGTAGCTAAAAATATCAAAACTCAGCTTAATAATCAAAATAGATTTTCTGCAATATCTGCTAGGTATATGATGAATTCCTGTGTTTAGAGTAAAAACAAATTGGAAGTGGAATTTCCGTACTCTGACGTCAATCGCTTTTGATTTCTCAGAATGTTGTATACATTACTGGAAAGCAAATTGTTATAACATCGACTCGCGTGTTAGAAAAACTCCTTGCTTGGCGCACTGGTTCCCAAATGTACTGTGGTGCACTATACAGCAGAAGTTTACACTTCCATTGGTTTCTTTGCTCTTTTCAAATTTTGGGATCTTGTGAGAGGAACCTTGTATTTTAGGAGTGTTGATGGCAATAACGCTTGTCAGGATGAATGATATAATATCGTGTTTGGAATGTGAAAATGTTTCATCATGAAAATAAATTGTTATCTGTATGAATTAAATTTAGTTTCACGGCTCTCTTAATCTATTTACCAAGGTATATCTGCATTACTGAGGTATATTGACATTGACATGGTAGTGAAACATGGCTGCATTTCTTCAGAAGGCCTAACATTGTGGGTTCATTGCCTGGAAATTGAGTCAGTATGTAGAAGCAAGGCAACCTTTTTTGATAACCTCAGAATGTTCATTTTCTATTCGTATAAACATCGAAGCTCCCGCTGGCTCTACATCAAATTCTTAAGATGTGTCTTAAATATAATTACCTCTTTATACTGCGTCTTTGTTTGCATCATAAACACTGTCGTGTATTGCGCTGCCCTCACTTTTCTGTCTTCTCAGGATAAGTTATTTTGAGCGAAATACCATTTCACCTAGAATTTAATGAAACTATTCATATTATAAAGAGAAAATAGTTGTAATAAAGATACCCAAATATTCCCTAGCTGCTCTGCTTTTCGAGACAATTACCAAAAAAATCAGGTGTTTTCCTTGGGGCATGGAAGGTGTTTGCCCTCCAGAATTGAGGTTTTTCTAGTACCCAATGGACCTCTTCAGACACTTAGCAGTTTAGTTTGCATATATTCTCGACAGTTTGAAAATAAATCATATCCTAATCGCAGTGATTTTCTCTGTTCACAAAAAAAACGTTGTAAATGAGTTTTGAACGTACCGCGTGAAAAAATGAGTCCATCTGTAATGTAATAATAAGATATGTAGAATAATTCAATATAAAAAAATTTAGTGTTGTTAAAGTACACTTTAGCATAGTCAATATTACAATATTACCTTCTTGCCGTCTACAGCTCCTGTAATGAAATTGTTAAATTAAAAAATGGTCACTGCTATGATGAGGGATAAATCTCGCTCAAACAAAGATAAGGGCAATTTTTCTTGGATTTTTGCATTTTGCATTGACATTTTCCATTTTGACAATTGCTTTTTGAGCCTTGTGCTTTACCTCTCCCATATTATACTTCGTCCTCTTCTTCTACGTGAACTTTTTCCTCCATGGCATCATTCTTATCGAAGCTGAAGGAGCCAACTATTGAGGTTGATGGTGTAAGCGCTTGTACGTTTAAAATCTCAGCACGGAAATGTCTGCATTGAAATACTCTTGGGCGACTTTGGTGAGTAAATACGGAGGAGTTGCAAAAAATATAAACGTTTCATAGAAGCCTGTATTCTCAGTTGTCGGAGCTGCAAGCAGAATGGCAGGAAATCGTTGAGAGATTGGATTTGCGTGTAGAAGAATGGCAGTAGTGGGAAACACAGCACAGTGGGAATCTTTTTATTTTTACGTAGCCGTGGGCTAAAGTTGGATGAGAGACAGCAAAAACCTTTGTAGTTGAAGAATCCTAGACGTGTAAAAAGCAATACATCGTCTTGCTCTTCAACTTTATATCCAACTTTTTGAAGATGCCGTTTCCTAAAAATTTTTTTCTGCCGAAGTTGTCTTCGTGGTATTGATTTTAAGCTATTGTCGAATGTAATATTACGGCTGAGGTATATCATTTCCTGTCTTCGTTTCGTAGATAAGTCCCTTTCCTGCGAAAACTTCTGGTGCAAAAATGTTGCACGATACCAATATAAGTCCTGTTTTAAAGCATAAATTGAACTGTAAAAATGAAATGAAAAATGTAAAGAGCCGAGTTGTATTAAATTTCACCAAGATTGAAAGAGGAACAAATAAACTAGTCCGTCTTTTTCATTTCAAAAGAATTGTGGTTGTATTCCATGCAACTTCCTTTTAGCTTAGTGCAGTTCCTAACTAAATTTTTATACCTTAAAAGGGATTATATTTTTCCTTATGTTTCAACTTTGAAAATACATCTAATACATTTTTGTGTAATAGATTTGTAATTTTACGAGGTTTAAATAATATTATTATTATCAATGACATTAATTTAACTGTCAAAGATTTTATTCATTTTTTTACCGATATGGGAGGTCTGTTTGAATAAATTTCAGAAGGTTTTGATTTTCTTAAGGGGGCAATCGGCTACTGCTATAAGCATATGACGATGTTATGCTTACGTCAGGTCAGTCAGATAGAAGGTCCCAAACGACATCATTAATATAAAAAGGACTATTGACTCCATTATGAGTCATAATGTAAGCATATACTTACGATTAGCAAGACGTGATTTTTCTACTTCAAAGTTGTTTTATGTAGTACACTGCTATATTTCCTCTCAGCATCGCACTTATTTTTCGACCGGTAACATTCTCGGCTGATATTTTTGAAGTCGTGAAGAGTTTATGATGCATTAAATTTGCCAAGTCAGTATTATGATGGTGCTATCATCAAATTAGAAGTAGTTCAAATACTTATGTCTTTGATTTTGCTCTACTTCTTTCATCAAGGTGGTAAGGAATTGACTATCAGCTATCTGAGGAAGAGAGAATAGTACTTAATTTACTCTATTCTCTTCTTGAAATCGTATTTCTGTGACCAAAGCATAACCATAAATGGGTTGATCGCATCATTATCACTTGATTTTGTGAAAGTTAAATTCGAGATACACGGGAGTTTCAATCGTCTTTATATATTACTATAGTGTAAAAAGGTACTCTAACACAAATTATTATCCAAAAGTCTATCTTAGAAAATTGTTGTTTGTTTGTATAAAAAATAAGAATAGTTCCAATGTAGTAAAATTCATTTACTACATTGGAACTATTCTTACTCCATACATTCATTTGCTCCATAGTAGTAAATGAATGTAGCTATTAGTTATCCAGTTATAATACATTTAAATGGACAGACACAACCATGCCCTGGATCTTATAAAACCACTCACGCTGGACTCGTACAGTCTACCTTTGTGTTGGCAAGTGTAGGCTTCACTCCGCCACCAACAAGGTAATAATAATTCTATAATTTATTGACAAATACTAATCGTATCTTCGATTTTCAAAGGCAAGATGCTTGAATTTGACATGTTCAGCGCTACAGTCTGTTCCCTCTTCTGGAAAATTACTCATTAAAAAAGTGTAGCCATTGATTAATTTGCAAAGTTTGTGTCATTACAATTTTGATTTCTTGTAACTTAAGTACGATATCAGAGAAAAGATATATTTTTAGCCTAGTTATTGCATTTTTGTCACCTCACTCTTATTTATATTCATTTCAATCGTGAATTAACCACCGCATCTATACATGCGACTCATTGCAACATGTAGACTGCCGATGAAATATAACACAATATTTTATGCGATTTCAAAACGAATTTTGTCTCACCAAGTAATTTATATCTCACAAAATCCTACATACTATTGGATATCAGACCAGGAGAATAAAATTAGGGAAATTTACTTCAGGGCTGACAGGTATAAAACTTTTTTTTTCGCGGTCGAGAAGAGACCATAATGGCGGCAAATAAGATTTAGAAGTAGGTTTGTAGACAGGTAGCCTAGCTGGTAAGTTGCTTTGCTACCAAAAGCTTGTTTTTTTATCTGCTACGTAGTACTAACATTACATTTCCCATGATCACTGTATGACTTTTGTACATCGTTTACGTAGATTCATTTACATCAATTCAATAGTTTCTGTAGCATTGGTAGCATACCTATTGTGTGGTACATGTTGTCGAAAGTTTCATATACAGTGGTGTGCACGTTGATGAAAACTCGCACCCTACCAAACGCTCTTGAGGTGACTTGCTTAGTAACATGTAGATTTATATGTAACCAAGCTTCTTTTCCAAGATAAAATGAACTGACAAAATAAGAAATGTTGTATTGAACAGAATAGTAGAAGGGAAAGAGTATACGGAACTCAATAGAGAAAAGAAGAAAATTAATTGGACACACCCTGAGAAAAAATAGGTTTGTGAAGGACATAATTGAAGGTAAAATAGAGGGGAAAGTCCCTAAATAGGTTCATGGGGAAAACCCATAAATAGGTTCATGGACCAAATACAGAGGAAAATACACAAGAAGAGATACCAGAAGGTATGGAAACTAGCATTTGACAGCAAAGGTGGAGGGCTGCAGTCGACCAATCTTGGCATTTAACAACCGATTAATGAAGATTCTTTTCGCTAGTTTTCTGAAATTGGTGAATATTTTGAACGTTTGTCATGCATATTCATCTCGCCATCCCCTTTGTGATGGGCATAGTCAAAATATATAACTATTATCATCAGTAATTTTCTAATAAAACTGGCATTACGCGTGTGAATATCTCCATTTAATTCTTTTCTAGCATTATTTTGCCTTCTGTATTACTCATGAGTTCATAATAGCGTGCCCTCCTGTTCGGAATATTCCTGTTCCCAAAGGCTACCTTTACTACATTCACCCAGGATAGGGTCAATAGTAAATGAAAAAAATGTAGCAACCTCCAAAAATCTCTTTGGTGGAAGCATCAACAAAGATACAACAACGTTCTTACTTCTCTTTGACAGTATAAATAGATCATTTATGATCGTTACATTGGGAATCTCAAAATTATCCGCGATAGTGACACGACACCTATGACTGCAATCCATCCGTATAGGGATCTCATTAAGAGTGTTAGGCTTTAGTAATGTGGTGTCTAGTTACCGTCAATATCCTTGAGAAGGTCATCGGAGTGATGGTAGACGTCAGGAAAGGGAGAATTTTATAAATGGTTGAGAGAGGGGGGTTGAAGGAGGTGAGTTCTTTGAATGGAGAGGTAGCGAGAGGAAGGGAAAAATTCCGAAGTTAAAGAGATTGGTCCGTAGATTAAAAGGGATATTTCAGGAATAGATGATGAAAGGGGTTCCCCCCTGTTGATGATGATGACTGGATAGAGGGGGAGTGGAGGGGGGAAGCTCACACTCCGCGACTAGAACACTCGACTGAGTGAGAGGAAGGGAAGAGGGATGTTTAAGAGGCGTGAGGGGGGAGTGGTTACCTCAAAAGAGACAGAGTGGTAGGGGGAGGAGGGGTGTGCTCCCTTCGGAGGGAATGAAGGGAGAATTGGGTGGGAGAGAGAGAGAGAGAGGTGAAAGAGGTGGAGTGGAGATAAATTTTAGGGAGTAGTTCTCTCCGGGGCATATTTGTGAAGGCGGGAATGCTACGAGGAGAAGGAGGAGGGATGGCAAGGAGGGGGTGAGGTGGGGAGGGTGGTGTTTCGAGGTGAAGGGCGCGTGAAGGTCGTCTCTCCCATGACTCCATTCGGTGATCTTAAGCAGGCGCGCACCCACAGGGCGTTTGGCGTTTTGATAACTTTGCTTGCTCCTTGCGCCATGAAAATCACGGTGGGCTAAAAGGGATAATTCCGACGCTTAAGGTATGAGTGCACCAGTTTTCAGGTGAAGTGGGGAAATACGAGTTATATCCATCATTGGCTCTCTACAGATTAGAGCACCCGTTGTTGGATGGTCCACTTATCCTTAATGCACAAATCATAATGTTTGATTGCATTCTTGTTTGTTTTTTTATTATAATTAGGTATCAAGTACATTTATCTTATATCTAGTATCCGATTTGTATTGCTAAAACTCCTTACAGAGAGATAAGGTCAGCTTTTTTTCTCCCATTAAATCCGTATAATGTTTTATGTCCTTTGACAACCTGAGAATTGTATGTGAATGGACAATGCTTCTAGTATAAAGCTGCTATTATATATGACTAATGTGAATATGATTTCTCCACAGATTACACAGATTAGAGTACCCGTTGATGGATGACCATCATATCCTAAATGCACAAAACATAATTTTTGATTGGATTCTTGTTTGTATGTTTCTCATCATTTATATACTCATGCTTTATGGGTGACTATTAGGTTGTTTAACCTAATTATTTCACTTTTACCCCATTTGAACAGAATACAAATTGACGCAAGTGGTTATTCATTTGTTTATTTAAAGTTATCGCACTAAAGTTATATGATGGAAATTTTTTTAATTTGCCAACTACAGCTGTTATCATTTTATAAGTATGCGCCTGGTATTGCTAAAATTTCTGATAGAGCTAAGGTCTTCTATTTATTCTCCCATCGCAACCGGAGAACGTTTTACTTCCTTTGACAACCTGAGAATTGTCTGCAAATGGAAAATACTTCTAGCATGTAGCCTCGGTTAAAAGACTAATGTGAATTGTATTCATTGAGATAACCGTCTAAATGTGGAAGTTCACGCTGTTATCCATTACTGAGAAACAGTATAATGCCACTTTTTTGTTCCACGACCGATTTCAACGTCTAAAGTGTCATTTTCAAAGTACGTGGACTGGGGCATAGGATGGGGGAATTAGCAAGGCACGTACAAGAGGGATACCTGACGAAAGCGTGGCTTTCAGTTGGTTCTTTTGCGGGACAATCGTCACTTAGATCTCTCTGTGTGGTACATTTCCAGGATTATCAATTGGTACGAGGTGTGCAATAATATTTACAGAATTTATGTGTTATCTCATATTCAACAGAATGCCTATCACCGAGAAGAAAAGAGTATTTTAAAACGTATTCCGAAACATGTTGAAGATTTTTAGGGCAAAAAATGGCTCTCTTAAGATACGAACTCAAGTACAAGTTAATGTTTTAATCTAGTTTTCATCCTAAAATCTTGGAAATGAATAAAATTGTCGTCATCGTTATAATCACCAGCTTTGATTGGATCATCATCATCAACTGGTATTCTGCCTACTAGCAGGTTCCAAACACCAAAGCTGTCTCCAATTCATTCTATCCCAGGCTTATTTCTTGATTTCCTTGTAACTTCTTTTTATTTCCAATTCGTCTGTAATTGTAAGCGTTCTTCTTCCTCTTCACCTTTCTCCTTTCACTGTTCCCTCGACTGCTGTATTTAAAATCCCCTCCCCTCGTAGCATATGTCCGATCCAGATTCCCTTTCTCTTCTCTATTGTTTTCCGTAGTGTTCTTTCCTTCCTAACTCTTCCCATCACCTCTTTATTTCTTACTCTATCCACCCATTTCACTCTCCTTAGCCTCTTCCACACCCTCATCTCAACAGCATTGATCCTATCCTTCTCCCAAAGTCCACGTTTTGCATCCATACAGCATAGCACTCCACACATAACATTTCACCAGTCTCTTCCTTAGTTCTAGGTCCATATATTGAATATGAGGTAGATATAGATAGATTCTTTATCATGAGCCAGTGTAGCATATTAAATCATATTTTAACTATTTCATTCCCGAAATGATTGAGGGACGGCCGTAGCAGGATTGATCACAATAAATTTGGATAGGAACATATTTTTTGGCGATTGTGTTTTAGTGAGAATAATACATAATTATGTATTTGGTATGTATCCCGCGTTTATCACATAAGTATTTAGTGAGCAATCAAGGTGAAAACCATACATTCTGCAGGAGTGGCTGTAAATATTTTCATTTGAAAACGATGGTGGTAGAAATGAATGCTAAATATGCTGAGAAATTTATTCAGTTTTAATTTTTTGGGCCTTAATTTTTCGGCTTGGAATCTGAAAAATATTTAAATTGAGTTTTCCGTTAATTAAAAGATGACGTTGATTGTTGTTAGTAAGTTTTCTTTCGGTATATGTAATGGAGAGACTCAGGTCTCACCAAAAATACACGAATTGCCTCAGAGCAAGTGAAAGTACGCAATTAAGAGTAGAGAGAATCATGCCTTCGATTCCATTAACCTCTGCAACAACAGGGAACTTGGAAAGGAAATTTTTATTGAATCGCAAAGGTGTACATGCCCTTGTATCGTTATTCTGTTTGTTCAATCTCATGAACCTCGAAAAATATGAAAGGTAGTGTATTTGGATTCGTTTCCCTCAGCATACAAGGTAATGGATTTGGTCATCGTATCATAATATGCTCATATTTTTATGTAACTCCGATGTTCTCATCCATATGGCTTCTCCCTTCACCTATTTTTAGCATTGCACACAACACGAGAATTCTTTTCACGAGATTTGTTGCCTGATATTTTTAATGTTGGTACTTAACACGTATTGGTACTTCCCACGCAGAAAAATTGCTATCATCCCTTCTATAAACGATACTCAAACTCTCACCCTCCTTTATACAAATCTAAATATTTTAGTCAGGAATACGTGAAATTAAGTTGTGTGATCACGATCTCACGAGCTTGACTTGTTTTTCAGACCACTTTTATGTCCATCCATTTTGTCCTTCTATACGATATTTTCCAATTTGTTCTCATCTTAGTTTTGCACTGATTCACTTGAATGCCCGTCTTAAAAATTCTTTTTTTGAATCTATATTTTTATGTTACTCTTGATACACTGAAAGTACTACCTTTCCTACTACAAAGTTTATTGCCGGAGTCATCATACTTTTTCGGCACAGAAGTCGTGTGATTCCGTTGATCCTCTCCCAATCAGGCCCTGGTTTCTTCTGGCCTCATTTTTGTAATCACGCCAAAACAAACTTTAATTTTCCGCTCATTTACCTTACTTTGACTTTTAAGAAACAGAAAAGTAGAATCATTAATAAAAGAAACAAGTATCTACCAATAAAGCTTTTATGTTACAAAATATATATTTTCCGAATTATGTTTCTTCGATGTTTACTTTTTCGCCCCTAAGCCGATACCTTTTCATAGGTTTGGCTCATTGGCTGCATAGGCTGAGGTTCCAAACTACTTCTAGCAAGTTTTTTAAATTTAGAAACCTTTTTTACACTGTGTGACCAGAAAAAAAATCATGACTGCGTGGTCTCATATCTTCGAAACCTAGACTACGCAGTTTGTAGCGCGGACGACTCCTGTCACAGTCACTTTTTGACCCTTGGGAAAACCGTGTTTGCACATTGAAGACAATACAGCCACTAAAATATTCATACAGAGATGGAACATGTACCTGATTAAAACCACAATAATAGCAGTACTTTGGCCGAAATTTTAAAGCCTGTAGATCAGGATTACTGTATGTGACTGAAGTCATGGCACAGGTATTAGAAACGAAGTAATGTTGCGCTAGCATTATTGACAGTTAACCGTAAGTAAAATGATATTTCTATGAAGATGGCTATCTGTGGTGAATTTTAAAAACTTTCTTCACCAATTTGAACAAAACCTTTTTCATTAAATACAATATATGACGTGGCATGCAGGACATAGATTATAAAATCAAACATCACCAGGTGAGATCTACTGAACTTCGACAGAAAATTAAGCCTTTTGGTTAAGTCCACCTCTTGAAAAACAGACCGCCTCTTCTTGTACTTGGGCTATGTATCACAGAAAAGTAACTTTCAGTACCTAAATTTTGATCTCCTATAATTAATTATTTTGGTTTTACTTTAGTTGCCATTACTTTTAGTGAGGCATTAATGGTAAGTGAATGTTGCATGAAAATCTCCTTATTCTATTTTTTGTAGTACAGGCTCAACAGATATGTAATTTTTCTCTACAGTGGATTTATGTTTTTCATCTCTCTCATGCGTTTCTTTGTGGATGCTTATAATGTCAAAATTTGGACAAAATTCTTTGTCGACCAAATATTTTCAATGCGACCCAGCCTCTCAGAGATAATCATCAATATGACGTTCCTATAGTTGCTAAAAGCCTCTGTTTTGTTACACCAAAAATTTCCCGTTGAACTGGACGAAGTTTATTTTAAAGTTTGTCGGGAGCTCCATTCGTGGACTTTCTCTGGTCTGATATTGCTTAAATATATCATCCCCGGCAGCAACCTTGAGTAAACTAGAGTCCAAACAACGTTCTATTCACGTAATGTTTGCATAAAAATCCGTAGAGGGCATTCTACGGGTTACTCTTCTTTTTTAAGGATGATCAATGAAGAGTTTTCGTAAAACCCGTACGAATGTATTAATTATTTTTCCCAACAGACACGTGCTGCAAAACTGAATGTCACCTCTGGATAGTGGTGCTTCGACGGTGAAACACGTGCCTTGCGAAAAAAAATTAAAAACTAAAGTTCTTTTTATCGATCGTCTTCGGAGTGAAAAAGGCTTGAAATGGATTTTATTTTTATTCTCTGTGTTTTCTGGGAAAGGAGCTTCAATATTTGAATAAGTCCAACATTTTTATCATTAAAGAATAAATGTGTCTTCACTAAATGTGTTTATGGATTTGAAGGCTCCTCTACGGGACAATTACAATGTGTTTACTTCTATAAATTTTCCAGGCATGAGGAGAGATGTAAGTTAAAGGTGTAGTTTTTGGAATGAAATTGTTGCTGACTGGAGAACATCAAATGAATATTTAAAAACTATCGTCATTTTCTGTTAGGTATTATCAATTGCGTGTTGAAAATTATTCATTGAAATTCGAGAAAATAACTTAAGTGAAAGAAAATTGAAAGGGCAAAAATTCAGTCTATCCCCGTGGTATACTTTCTCTTCTCAGGAAACCGCCTGTATGCTAATAGTCAAATTACTACGATATCAGACAAAATTATATATCACTAGGAAAAAATGTCGCGTTTTGTGAGGAGAACGACTTTTTGAAACTTAATAGAACGCATGTGCATTTAAACAAGTAACTTACTGCAAGAAAACGTGACAGATGTCATGTAGAATGCGGAGAGTTGAGAATAAGAAAGGGGAAAGAAAAGAAAGATACAATGGAGTTCATGCTGTTTTTTTTATATGATAAGGATTAAGAAAAATCGGTGAGGCAGCCCCTTTCCTTTAATTGCCAATTTTTCTTCTACTGCAAATGCAGTGAGTATTTAACCGCTGCTTACTTAATTTTATTTCAAAACTTAAACATTCACGTCCAGTCTTTAGATTTTGGAGTTTTTCAGTGGAAATTTATATATTTTTAATAATTAATTTACCATAGGTACATATTTTTTCTCTGCCCAATATTTATCTCTCTCTTTTGAACCATTTGAAATAAAAATTATCGCCCGGACCCTTGTAGCGTACCGTCATGGTGATATTTAGGGCTCAATGATTGATATTTAGGGATTGAAATAAGGTTTGTATAGTGACCAGAATACCAGATTTTCTCCCAGAAGGACGGAGGTCCAAGCCCCAGCTCTGATGGATGTTTTGTTCATAAAATTCTTATTCCTAACAGGCAGAGCAATTAGAAGAGCAGCATAAGATTAGTACTCTGGTCCGAATAAGAAACCTGGAGCACAACCCCTTGCCACCTATGATAGGTGTAGTAGTAATTAAGCAAGAGCATGCTAATGGAATCGCTGGGTTTTCTTAAGTAATTCCGCATTTATTTGTCATAATCCTTTCCTTATCCATTGATCTTTCACCACACGAATGGCCCCTATCGTTGGTCGCCACCCCAAACCACCCACCTACTGGTCCAATTTTAGACCTTGATCAACAAAAACATATATAATTCCATCTGATTTGGTCGGGTATCCCTTTGATAATGATGAGTGCCTGTCTTGGATCGTAATATCTTTGGGTCACGTCTGTGGCGCAATCCTTCTCTAGTTGGGAGCGAATGGGAGCTGAATTATGTCGGCCATAGATGCCAAAAAGCCATAAGTATCCATCCCAAGGCTGCTCCCTCCTCTTGCTGGGGCGATTGAGTGAGGCAATGTGGTCGAGTCAGCCGGTCGGAGAGGGCTTTATCCGGGCAGGAAGGGAGAGCAGAGATTTCCCACAGAGGTGATGGGAGTGAGGGGAGGGCGTAGCAGTTTGGCTTTAATCTGTGCGTGGCCTAGTGAGAGAGGTGAGAAGGATGAAAGTGAAGGGGGAAAGCCAGAGTTTTTTTTAAACGGTCCCGGACGAGAACGAGATAGAGGGGTGAATGAGGTAAAGTTAGGGAGAAGGAAGGGTTAGTGATTGGTGTTGGTTGGCTATATCTGGAGACCAAACAAGCGCGCATGTAAAAACCTCTTCATTTATGGGCAGATTATCCGTAAAATAGATGGAAAATTTAAAACGTTTTCGCCATCATTGCATCATTTAAAACAATCTCGTGATTCCTACGGAGTAATTAATACACTTAGGTGTTTTTACCCAAGGATAACGGCCTCACGGCGGTTCCATCACAAATAGACAAAAATGTCATTCCATTCATAGTTTGGCTACTAAAAAGAAGAAATCTGTTTAATGTGCATAACGATATCATACCTTGCCACGGTGCATTTGTATTTGGAATTTGAACTTGAAAATACATTAGTAAAAAGTTAAAAGTAACGAAATGAAGCATAGATATATTTAATGATTGCCTATCTTCTATAAATACACGTTTTGCGAAGAGATGTTTCTGTGAAAAGAAAATACTCGTAGGAAATTCAATAGTAATTCGATAAAAAAATTAACGCCTCTTGAGAAATAACCGCTCGAGACAAGGCTTGAGAAATTAGCGGTGAAATAATGGAACTCAAGTCAAAATACGTTAGTTCATGAGCAATGGCGCTGCAGTCTGCTTATATGGCCAGTAGAAGGTGCTCATTAATTATGTAATAGCAAAGTTAAAATGCAATGTTTATTTGGATATTTGGTGAAGTCGTTTTTATTCTTCCATTTTTGATATGGTTCTATGATTTATGCGCGACGTTCACATCGAATCAACATCGGGAAACCTGTGTACACAACATGAAATATAATTATTATTATCATTAAAATACTATTTCTGTTATTAATCATTGATGAATAAGCTGGAAAGGCTACGATTGTTTCGAAAATATGGGCACATGGGAGAGAAACCTAGCTTCATCAACTTGGATCCCGAAGTTAAGTCCCACAGACATCTTCCCTTCTCCCAGTCAATTTATAAAATTTTCTACTGAAAATCTCCAGTCCATCTCAGTAGCGAACCCATCGCCTCCCAGGCTCTTCATCAGTCTTACCTCGCATCCGCTCACACCCCCGGTATCTCATTCTTCCTACGCCGGACCCCTCCCCCCTCGGATCTAAAAAATCCCTTCTTTCTTTCTTTGCCTCCTCCTTCATCTTCATTCCCACTCCCCCTTGTTTTTTCCCGCACGATCCGCCTACCCTCCAAATAATTTCCCTCCATCTTTTCTCACCCCAATCTCTCCTCTCGCTCTCTTCTCCCCTGTAAGCGTCAACTCCGTCCTCCCGACCCGTGAACTCTCGCTCGGTCCCCGCGTAAAAAATTCATGGCCTGGAAGCGACGGCGTGGCCCCGGCTACGAGAAAATTAAAGGTAAAAAAAGAGGCTCACCCCCCTCCCGGCTTACAGCCATCGATAAATACCCCCGTTCATTCTCCCCGACCAACACCCCTGGCAACTCCTCCTCCAAGTAGATACGCCCCCCTGAAAGCACCAAACATGGCCCGGCCAGCCGATTTCAGCCACGCCTGGAGAAAACGGATGGTACGCTGGCTTTCTCTGCTTTCCCCTTCATATATGTCGGATTTCATACCCCAGAAGTGCTGGTAATTTTTCTGTGGCATAAAAATCCCTACTTGATTTCAAAATTAATTCCTAGTAAGAGTCTCGTGAGTTCTATGAATTAATTGGAATAGTAATACTAATCAATAAGTAGTGACTATACCTGATTACATCATATTAGAAAGTTTATTAGCGTTGACTCTCCTATTCTCAGATTGTCCATGCATTTTTTCTGAGAACAAACCCTCGACCTGCATATGAAAAAATAATCTGAGATTATATACATTAGGTTTCTTAGCTTTGATTTCTTTTCTCTGCATCATAAATAGTAAAACAATAATTCAATAACAATACGTAGGCAGTAAGTACATAGCAAACACTTCCTGTCCATCCAAAACTAAAGTCTGGAGTGAGGTGAACCAGTCCGAAACTAAACGGAAATAAAGTTTCGTACCTGAATAAAAAAAGTACCTTTTCCTGACGGAAATCACATTTTGTTTCTTCTCGTACATTTCTCGTGCCGCGTATGGTTTAGTCAATGAATGGCTAAGTTAAATATATCGCACTTTTAAGCGTAACGTAGTATCGGAGCATGTTCCTGTTGTTCTCATTAGTTTTGCTGCTCGCCCAGTGGCCAATGGAGCATGTGAGGGTTGACCTTTTGCTACGACGACCTTCAAGATGACTCCGTTCTCGTGCAATCACGACAGGGATCGAGATATCGTGATATTCAAGCCGTTCGTAAAAATCCCACTTAGCCTTCCCCTTCGAGTTTTCTCGAGAGAATATTGCTGACGAATTTGATTATGGTGATTATAGATGTGATAAAAGCATTTGTTCGTTGCGAGTGACCCCGTAAAATTATCCGTGGCTGGTCCCGGTATACTCAAAATTGGGCGTAATATACAGTATAAACTATGCGCATTAAACAGCAAAATAAGAAATTAAGCTATCCATTCGAGTAAGTAAAATTCATCAAATCACCAACAGTTTGTTGTTGTACCACGTGTCTCCTTAGTTACGTAATCGTTCTCAGAAATTTCAGACGCAGTCCCATTGGTTTATTATTACGTCGGGCCGCGCATCGCACTGCTTGCTTGGTATTTCTTTTAGCACTTCTGTAACCATACTGATTGGCGAGTTAACACCTATTTGGTTGTACTGTTTGCCATCATTTCTTCCGCATTATTTTTTTGCAAATATTGATGTATGTATAATTGCCTTGTCGTATTTTAGCTCTAAACGACATTGTTCAACAGATTTTAAGGTTGCTTATTTTTTCTCAGAATAGTGAAGCGGAGGATATAATTCCAATTCTTCTTGTTCCAATACAAATCTCTCTTCCTCTTCTCTCATTCTCTCTCAATAATCAAAATATTCAATATATCAAAAAACAAAATATAAATAACACGTAGCTACCACAAAGATTGAACATAAATTATCTACCAATAATTTAATTTGCGAGGCGTATTACCATGTTTTATTCCCTGTAGTTATTGTGTTTTTCAACGGCTTATGGGTAAGTCTCTGAAGAGACATAAAAGAGATATTTGTTTCAAGAAAATAAAAATTCCTCCACAGGGTAACTTTTCACCTTCTCTCGTCTTACCATTACACTCTATTCATCCTCCCTGCTGTCATTGCTGAAACATTATTACAGCTTTCCTATGTAGAGCTACGGGGAGAGATATTGATTGTCATTCACAGGCCTGACATTAACTTATTTTTGAGGATAATTCTTGAGAAAGCCACTCTAATAAGTAGCTTCATAAAATATAGCCTTTTTGGCGAAATATGTGCCGCGTACACGATAATCCATTCGTGACATATCTATTGGTGCCGTCACCTACTGCTTCTCTCCATTCAGAAGTTTGGTAACAGGGTTTTGCTGGGCTCTTCTATACGCGAATTCACTCTGTGAGCACGCTAACAGCATGAAGCCAATGAATCCAGTAGAATTTTCCTTTCAATCCTCTGCGCAACTATTCCATCCTCTCATCAAGGATGAGTATACAATCTTATGAAGCTCTTAGACGCTGCATCATTCTTTTTTCAAGGATGCGAAGATAACTCATTAAATGGAATACTCTGTCTGTTGCATGGAACGTCAAATCAATGTCCTTGAAGTTCCTCTCGTGGAAATTAGGCTAATGCCAATCCAAATATTACCTTCAACCTTACTTTTTCATTCTGTATTGCATACAAATAGACGCAAATCATCTTAGTGTCCGAACCATTCCCTGTTTAACCTATCAGTGGCAGATCGGACTGATAAACAGCGTGAAAAGTATCGGAGACGATCGTTGTTGAATTCAAAAATTTAGCTAAAAATTACTACTAATTGGCTCAAAGACGAATGAGTTTTGGTTGGAAAAAGACACAGTGAGCTACTAATTAATGCAATGGAAAGAAAAGCTTTCAATGTACACTAGGTATAGTGAATTTGAAATTGGTGAGAAGATTGGAAAATCGGGAAAAATTGCTATTATAAATCATGTTACATTGGAAAAGCTGGTTTTTCGTTTGTAAATATAGGTATACCCATATTAATTATGCTGGGTCAAGTGATGAGAATAAGAGGGTGGTAGACTTTTTAAAAACATCCTCTTTGTTTTTTTAACACAATTTAAACTAGCTCAATTCAAGTTTTTTTAGGGATTTGTCAATCATTCAAATCGCTAGCACCGCCCTTTTCCGAAGTTTGATTTAATTGTAAATCATCAACCGAGGCTGGAAATAATGATAAATGGATAAAATACTTTAGCATCGCTTAAATATAGCGAACAACAAGCGTATCCATCTACTTTAACGATGCTATTATTAAGCTTAAATAAAGTGTGGCGTTCCATCGATGGTTCACATTTGTCGTTGTCAATCCCTATTAAAAGTTCATCGTTTATATTACCTGCCCCATTAAAGGTTGATAATTAAACAAAAATGTCAGCAATAGATGCGTCATGGATTAAACATGATCAAGCTCTCGAAAAAACCAAAAGAGCGCTACTTATAATGTTTAAAAATGAGGCCCTTTTGGCTCATGATAATGAAGTGAAATTAATTCCGTCAGCTAAACACGATTATAGATATAAGTTGTATTTTATAAGCAGTTCTTTGTTGATATTCATATTTCAGCAAGTTTTTAAATATATGTTCTTTATATATGCCACTGTTCTAGAACTTTACGAAGGCTTCTGATGGCGTGTATTTCTAGAGAGTTTCTCTATTCCCATTTCCTCCCTATCTCAACATCTAGTCCAAAGACACCCTTACATCACCATGGATTCACTCTCCCTCCCCGACCGTCCACGTCAATGGCCGTCAAGCAATATTAAATGTAGATTCCGTGCGAGGATGGTAATTGACAGTCGACAAAGGAATCCCAGGATACCTGGAAACCCTTAAATCAATGTCACGGCAAGTTTTGTGACGCAAGAGAAAAAGGATGTGGGGGAAGGAGAGGAAGAGAATGATTTTTTCCCTTCCCCCCGTCCCCCACTGCGAGAGAAAACAAGTATGACGTTCGAAGTGTGGAAGGGGACATAGGACGGACAGAGAGAGACCATCCCCCCATTTATCCTTTCTTTCCACCCCACCTTGACCGGTCCCTCCCTTCACCACGCTTGAGTGAATGTCAATAGAGCGTGCTTGGCGCGCGCGTTGGTCGGGTCGCGAGAATGGTCTCGCTGGCCTTCGGTCGTCCAGGGACCTCGTGTGCGCATTGACCACTGGGATAAGGGGCAATGCGGCGGGGGGGAGGGGAAAGAGGAAAAATATGAGGTCCCCCAACCCCTGGCGCGGATGGGAGAACGGCGTTATTAAATATTTGAAGTTCCGACCGGACAGGGGATGGACAGAAGAAAAGAGGAGGGATAATCAAATACGGGTCGTGATGTTGAACGGAAGGATTGTATTCAGGGGAGGAAAAAAACTAGAGTAGTAGTAATAAGCGCGGTTGACTGCATTCACGGCATGCTTGTGCTTTATTGGCTGGGAAGTGAAGCGGTTTCACGGAAAATTTATCACAGTACTCACTGGAAATCGTACTAAATTAAAGGTACACAAAATCCTATAGTTTATAGTACTTCATCGATGTCGATAAATTTTTGGAAATCATTCTAACAAACTTAATCTGTTAAGTCCCATTTTACAAAATACTTTACTGCTGAAAATCGAACTGAAAACAATATCCTTAAAATTTTACTAGAGTGCAATTACTTCCGATGAAAGAACCAAATTTTATCACCAGAAATGAAAACAGAAATTAGTATGATACGAGCTTTATCCAATTCTGGCGCCGAACGTCCAATCACTGGAGAGTCAAGTATTCCCATAAATTAGTGGTATCGGAGCTGATATTTACCATACTCATCTTCTACGGTATTTTCATAAAAGAGATCCAGAAGATGTTTACAAGGGCTAAATTAAAGCTTGTTTATAATGCCTCAAAATAATATTGTACTTATACTGAGACACTTTAACGAAGGTTATCTATGTTGCGTAGTTCAGAAACGGTCCAAATATTATCACTAGGATCTCTCAATAGCGTCGTGCGTACATTAGACTCCAGGGCATTGAACTCAATTTCAGTTTCGAATTTACTTTCAAGTTTTTACAATTATTTCAGTATTATTTTCAGGGATGATCACGGTGTTGGGTAAAAATTCCTTGGAAAAGAAGCCTAAATGTCAACTTAGGAACATGATTAAAATTTAAAACTTAGAATGATGCAGAAAAACATCGAAATCTAGGTCGTAGTAAAAATTTTTCCGAGTAAAATTGCAAAAATTTTTATTTCTGCATCACGCCAAAGTTCCACTCAACATCGCAAGAATATTCAGATTTATAAAATTTAGAATGGTTGAATAATTAACAATGACTTCCAAAGTAGCCTCTTTGATCGCTCACGATGTTCACCACCATTGCCAAATGTAAGGCAATTGTAATTCATCACAGCAGATGCTGACGGTTGGCATCGGCGTTGCGAAGCTTGGTGGCACTCGCAATTGAAGAGCATAGCATAAAGGAATAGATGAGACGTACCAGATGTGGGGAAAAATCGGCTAAGTATTCCTCTGAAGGGTACTCTGGTAATCCTTTGAAACCAGTCTTCACTCGCCAACCCATAACCCTTACTTAATGACCTTTAATTCTCCCATGATGGGTAACACAAAGTATCTCTGTACCTACAAAACATGTAATAGTCCGTTTTCTTCTTCTTCTTCCCCTCAACCCTAAGGTTGGTGGGCATTCAAATCTTTGTTTCCAGAGAAAGTCTCTGTACTTCTGTATATCTCCTCCCTCTTCCAATTCCATTCAGGAATTTTTGCCTTGGTCGTCCTGTTCCTACACGTCCCTCCACCATTTCTTCCATCAAGGCAGTCATCTAGTAAGAATGCCGCCACAGACTTCCGATCCATCCTTCTCACCTTCTTGAGATTGATCCTACCAATGATCGCCCCTCCCCAACTCTTTCCAGAACCTCGACGTTTGTAACTCTCTCTCAGTCCATGAAATCGTTTGCATTCCTTTCCAGCACCACATTTCAAATGCCTCCAATCTGTTTCTTTCTACTTTTCTAAATATCCAAGTTTCTGAGCTGTATGTGCACATGCTCCATAGCTCTTCACAAATTCTTTAAGGGTTTCTATTGAGAAATTTTTTTAGTCAAGAGAGTTTTCTCCTTAATAAAAGTTTGTTTTGGTTGTGCTATCCTGCTTCTCACATTCACTGAGTGTCTTCCATCAGATGTTATGGGCTGTTTTACGGCATAGTTATTTTATAACTAAAAGTTGACCCTATTTCAGTACTCTCAAAATCGTATCGTGTTGAAGGCTCAACCGAAGTCTATGAATGCTTCGAATTTAAATTTCAGTAGCGATAAATGATACTTATTTTTCAACCGAGTCTCACATCCAACTACGAACTATAAATGGCGTTGGTGTTGCAGTTGAGTACTTCTTGTATAGCCATAATTAAACAACTATTTTTTACATTAATCACAGGTGTGTTATGTATCGTTCATAGTGTTTGAATCTCAGATATACGTCATTGAACTTCACTGGACCGGTATGGTAGGGTAAGAACTGTGTTACTGTTGAATTGTTTGTAAATTAACTTTACAGCCTACGTTCTATAATTGAAAAATACAGCATAAGAATTTTATGAGAAACTTCTAGTTTTTCGGAATCAACGCGGGGTATCCTCCATTTTTTTCTCTTTCCCCTCCCTCTGTACTGTACGCGCATACAAAAGTGTACACCCACCTTCATTCCTTCATCTCTCCGATCCTCAAATGCGTTCTCTGCTTCACAATGACTCCACCGGAAATGACAAAATATTGCCCCTGGGAGCGTGGATTGGCGTACTTACGGTTTCATTCATTTGCATCATTCATTAGTCGCTCCACGTCCCTACCCACCTTTCTTCCTCAGCCATCCGTTCTCATCACACTGATCCTGCGCCACTCCGCGCACCTGACCATTACTTACACCCTCAGCCACCACCACCATTCGAAAGGCTATCCACTCTTCGTCCTGCGTCACTCGTGTGACCGTTAAAAACCTTGCTGTCAAAAATGCTGGGTTTATCCACCGTAAGAGTGACTTTGTAAGCACGGCTATCTTCTCATGTGCCACGATGTAGACTTGAGGCGTGAACATCTAGTTCAAGAAAACTCCCCTCAAAATTCGATTTGAAACAAGATTGCTTGGTAGTGTGACACACCAAACCGGAAATTGGGAGATCCTGGTTTGAATACCGGTCAAGTCAAATAATTATTCCATGGAAAATTTCAACTCTTGATGTAGTTGAGTTAGAGTTCTGCTCTCGCATGTAATGTGAACCAGCATTAGGTTACGATATGAGGTGTGTATTTATGCGTCCTCAATGAGAACAAGATGGCAGACGCGTATTGATGCAAACCTGTATGCTGTAGACATTCATTGACTGTGGAGAGAGTTGAAACTTAACGTTACGCGGATTATGACACGATAAAGGGCTAACCTATATTCAGTGCGACACACTTCCTCCCCGATGTCACTCCAATTCCCTTCTTTATGAATAAACTCTGTTAAATTTTCCATCTTTGTCTACCTTTCAGGCTAGATCACTAAATTGCGAACGATATTATGCTTTTTTCTGAGAGAGTTTCTCGCGCTGCCCTCGAAACTGAGTGACATTTGATTTGTAAATGTTTGCTCGCATCTCTCTGAGTGAAAATAGCGTTTGACTCTTTTTCTACCATTATTATTTTCAAAAGTATTAGTTTTAACCTCATTATGTCTAATCTCTAGGATAGAAATATCTGTATAGTAGAGGATAATTTCAGGATATAATTTATTGTGTATTAGTATTTCCGAACCCAATGTTCCCACATTTGCGCTATTGAAAAATCCTATAGGTAATTTATTTAGAGGAAAATGTCTTCATATTTTATTTAGAGAACTATCTTGCTTGAGGTCTGTTATAGCTAAATTCTTTTGTAAATAAAGTATTTTAGAACATAAAAGAAAAAAATTGGGATTCATTTTTAAACGTGAGTAGGTACTCAATAAAAATAAACAATTTTTTAAAAATATCGCCGTGAAAATTAAATAATGTGTAGAAAATGCTTGATCTCGGATGCAAATGGATCTTGGATCTTAATCTGTGCAATGCCCTAATGATATCATGAGGCATGGACCGTTTCTACTTTGTACAAATAAAAACTGCCTCATACAAATAAAAACAATACATATAAGCAATATTTACCAATAATATTATAATAAATTTGATGAAATACGGGGAAAAATTAAGCCAATGAAGATCGAGCCTTTTCAATGATGACTAATATTGTTCCATGAAAATCCTCCTCTATTTGTAAAACCTTTACTGCAAATAATAAAACGTGAGTAGTTATCAAGTCTTCCTATTTCTTAAAGGAAAAAGAAGCAGTAGATAATTCTGTTTATATAAAATTACAAGAAGATTAGGAGCGTTTATGAGTCTAAGTCCCATTACCACTTTTGATTGCGTTTTCACAATTTAAAATAATACGTTATCTCAAAATCAGTAATTTTCACGAGACTACATGGAATGATCAGAATTTTTAAGCGCTTTTTCAAAAAGGGACACGGTTAAAGGATAATTCACGCAAGGACAGTGCGTATGATGCAATCCGATAAGACTAAAAGAGCTGGGATAAAAATGCACTCCAGTAGAAACGCCTATCCCGGACTTTTGTAGAATGAAAAGAACCTTGACAAAAAGAAAAGCTGCGGGGTGGAAAATTAAAGATACTGCTTAAAGAGAGGGAGGAAAAAAATGCTGCCAAGTGTTTTTTGTCAGATTGGTGTACCCTTATAGAACAATATGTGGAATATGTGGAGGATCTTAAAAATATCTTAACTGTAATGTAACAATTTTACTTCAAAGATACCATATTTGTAATATGCCGCTCTGTATTAATAGGTATAATGGGATCTGCTGACAAGCCATGTGGCTTTGAAAGACCAATGATTTATACATGCAATAAAAGCAATCTAATCTTTAAAAAAATAGTATATAAATAAGAGATTGGAGTAAGCTTTAATTTCTCAATCTTAAATGAGTATGGAAAATACAAGGATTTATTGTCGAAAAATTGAACAGAACCGCTCAATTCAGACTTTTTATGACTGTGCGTTGACTTGCATTCTTCTTTGGAGAATTAACTAAGTGATACTTTTGCTAGAGATTTTATTCTCACCGGGGATAAGATTTTTCAATATGATACATGAGTCTTCAGGATGATATTTGTATCCATTTTCATTGAAAATGGCTTCAATAAACATCATCGCCTGGGTACGTGTTTCGGTTGCTTTATACACCGATATCCTTCTCTAGTCTTTGGTCATGATAAAAGGCAATTAGGTCATTAGAGTACTCCTTTGAGATGGACCCTGTTTATGCGAAAATACGAAATCAAAGCTAGTGTAGTCTAAGATTTTAATTTATATCCATAGCATACTGGTGAGCGTGGTAAACTCGAGTCGTGGCCTCTTCAAAAAAATTAATCATTCATATTATACATGAAGCAGTTTATTGTTCGTAGGTATTTATGTCATTATAAATGCTCAAAAGTAAGACTTGCACAGCATGCAAAATGAACAATTTTGGGCACCCTGATACGTCCTCCATTTACTAGTGAAGTATTAAACTTAATCTTACGCGGCTTAATAAAACTATAGAAATAACAACTCTCGTGCTTCATTATCAACATTAAAATTTGAGCTTTTCTCACCATCGTTCCCTGTGTTAAGTTCACTATTAAAAAATGCATGTAGGATAACTGTATTGCTTCATCACCAACCTTTGTTCGGTGTTGGAGAATCGGTAGCCAGCTCTAACTGCGCGTAAGAAAAATCTCTTTTACCATCGACACGCATAAGTTCTAACATTCCGTTTAATCTCACGTCAATTTAACGGATAGAGGTCGTTCCGTGAAAAAGAAAAAAATTGAGCGCAAATTGTATCTGTCATGGCGGCTCACCATTCTGATGCCGAACTTCGTTACTTGGAAATGTTAGAAAACAATGTAAGAAGGCATCAACGCCACAGAAACGGGATTGCCGATTCTATCCTTTAGTTAGACGAAAGAAAATTTCCTTAGAGATTCAGTCTAAGCATGAATTGACTGCAGAGTATTCTTGTCATTTTATAATTTATAACGAATCATAACAGTTCTCTGACACCAATGCAACAATTATTAGGGAAGATTTTATTTAAGAGAAAGCCTCCAATCTGTGGAAGAGATATTAATAGGGGTGCTTGAGGCAACTGTTTATTGATGTGCTAGAAAAGTCTAGTAGTCTTTCAAGCACTGCCGGAGCTATATATTTACTTACTCAAATATACTTTATTGCCGTTGTAAATATATTGTTTTTAACTTATCATAAATACCTACCTATTATGTATAGTTTTTGGTATCTGTTAAAATTCCTTATATAAATCATGCCTTCTTCTAATATTACATATTTTTTCTTGAATTCGAAAATTTCCGTAGATCACTAAGTTGTCAATTATAAAAAAATAGAATGCAATTATAATATTTACTCCTAAACTGCTTATTCTCGAAATTTGTACCTCATTTTCTTTACAAAACTACAATAAACGATGTTAATTTTTCGTTCCGTGTGCCGAGGGTCAGGCTGCCGACAAGAACGAGAACAAATTGGATCATCATTCCGTGTTGTAGACTCAACGTTTACCAAAGGATCCTTGAATCATGGATTCAATCCTTGGTGAATAGTAACATTAAATTAATCCCCATTAAATTTAAGTAGGACGTTAGATAACGGAGCGTTTACTAGATTCCAACGAATATTTGTGAAAATGGCCAATTCTAATGTCATTTTTGTCCTTCGGAATCGCACTACTGTATTCTTTACTTGATATTTTCACCCAATTTTCTGTACATCATCTTTCTTGTAATCCCTTTTATTCGCTATTGTGTAAATTACCGGTCTCATCTAATTTGTAGAATGTTTATTGAACTACTTCTTTCTTCCAGTACTACTGCTGATAACACACTCCGTCCATTTATTATTCTTCAATTGACTAAAATTCCAAACTGAACCAAATTGGCGAGGCGTGATGAAAACGAAAGTCAATAGAGGATGAAGACAAAAGATGTAAATATACAGATATTTATGGATTGTGGGTTATACACGGGTTATGCACCGCACGTTCAAAATTGTGCCACGAGCCATCACGTTTTCATGCTCTACTCGGCGGTACAACATCCAAGGGTGATATCTCGTGAACGTATCGCTCCTCAGTCGATGTGTTTTCCTGTATCCCTGAACAACTGCCTGTTGGGGAGGAGAGGGGTTGTGAAAGGGGGGAGAATGAAGGGTGGATGGGGGAGAATGGTGAGATAAGGAAAGGGAGGACGAATGGAGGAAATTGCGTTGGTATTTCTTTCATTGACGGCAGTGTGAGATGGGTGGGCGGGGCGGGGGGAGAGTTTTGCGGAGACGAAACAGGCTTCATGTGGAAATGGAGGGAGGGAGGTGGGACTGTGTGGATGAAGGTTTGGGAGAGCGGCTTGTGGAGGAAGGGATGGGGAGAGACAAAGGGATGGGAAAGGTGCGGAATGGGGGAAGAGGCTTTTTCGCGGACAAAGGACCCGTGTAGTCTTCATATTGACGACACGGCTATTTCTATCGGAGCGTCCTTTTCAACACCCGATTTCTTTTATTCCATGTGATTGGCTGCCTCCCTCTCCCCATTCCATCTCCCTGAAACGGGGAGAAACGTTCACCCTTTCTCCCGTTCAGCCCCTCTCCTGTATGAGTTTCCTCCATCCTACCTTCCTCCCACTACGTCCACCCTTTCCATTCAGTTCCTATCTTCCACCAACTCCCTCCTCCTCCTCCCATTATTTCATTGTCCTCCGATCAACTGCTGCCATCTGCCTGCCCGAGAAAGTTCTACGAAAACGCGTCTCCATCCTTTTTTTATATCTTGATTATTTGATACACATATATTTTTTTGTTTCCCTTTCTCCCGAAGAGGAGTTGGTACACCATGCGGAGAAGGGTGTCGTCGTCCGTCCGAACCACATTTGCTCTTTCCGATAGCATGCCATCCTCTTTCCCCGTAGTATTGGTTTCCTTTTTTACGTTCCGGACATTAAGGTAACAGAGTTTCTCTCTTTTCCGCAGATATGTTATCTAAATGTATTGAGGGACAGGGAGAGACAGATATGTAGGTATGATGATAAAAAATGGAAGAGTGAATCTATACAAAGAAAATTGTATCTTCCTTCCCCCTTACAGCTACCGAACCTTCTAGGAGGGATATGAGAGCGTCTCATCGGATGTCTTTTCTTTAATATTTCCTTTGATCTCACCTTCACTCCGTTTGCGAGAATTATTTTTTATCTGTTGAATAAACCTTTCACCATTGATAAAACGTTGTCCTCTTGAACTAGTAAAAATTACCAGACGTGTCATATAGTCTCACAAGTGCTGTCGTGAAATCGCTTTTTTTTCGCAAAATTACAAAAAGCTTGTCGTTTTAGACTGTATAATGAACTCTTGTCAGGTTTGAATACAGGTGAATTTTATATTGAACTTTGTATTTAGGGATTTTTATATTGAACTTTAATCGAGAGCTATTTAGGCGTGAGATTATTCTTTCGCAAAGAAAATGGATTCGGAAAAGGAATAAATATTATGGCCTTCGATTCGTGGTTTCTTGCGAGAAATATTGAGCATACGAAAACCAATATTTTGGATTAGCTATCTTATGAAGTAATCAAACTATCCTCATTAATAATGAGAAAGCTGGTTAGTCGACAATTGTTTATCGTTATCTTATATTGCTGCCTACTTCGAATTTAGGTATTAACATACAACCCCTCAACACATTACTATTAATTTCGTGTACAACTAGAATGAGCATGTTACGTCATCATCATAAAACACTTATCTTACCTTAACTTTATTCATATCGTATTTTGATCCTAAGCCTGATGTTTACTGTGAATGACATTTTATCACACCACTCTCGCTTCTACTTAGTCGAAATTTCTAATGCAGTCATTGTGATAACAATATATTTAAGATTGGTGTATTTTATTTCTCTTTCATTGAGAAAAGGATATATTACTGATTTAAAGTACTTGGTATAATTGACATATCAAGAGCTACTACCACCTGATGATATGGTCTTTAAGATCCTTATTTTATACGACCTTACGAGGCCGCCTCTATCAAACATAATCACGATATCATACTCTTAGTAATTGAGGTTATATTTATAGCTTTACTTAGTTATATTGATATTTAATTTGTTACATTTCTATCATGCCATTTAATTTAACCACAGAGAATAGAGGATAGTCACAGAGGTGTATATAAATTCAGGTGATTTATTTAACGAATGTTCAATGGAATTCAGAATGTGAAAATATCAAGGTATTCATGTGTAAGACACTGTAATAATCTGAATTAATGGAAATTAAAGTAAAAAAATAAGATTTCATGCAGTTAAATCAGCATTTGAAATTTTAATCTACCCTAAAGAAATTATTCCTGCCTAGTTGAGTAATAGTTAAATTTCATTGGTCTTTTCTTAATTATTCTTGATTATATGCTGTAGATGAGCTATTATAAGTGCCGTTTCATAAGTTTTCGAGGATTCTAGTCCTACGCCATAGACCTTAATGACGTCCCCAGGTGCCGACAATACAATTTCTTGATGCAGACGTATTTGCTAAGTCATTCATAAAATCTTGAAGAAATATGTGCGTCGCTAAGCAGAAATAAGCTCTTGTATCATCCATAGAATAATTGCATTTCCCGTTTACACTGTGAACTAATGTCCTGAACGTCCAGTCTTAATGGTTATTGAGTGAGAAGAGCGTTAGATACGCTTTTACGCTGAGACTTACAAGGAACTACAGGATTACATTCTTGGGTAAGAATAGGTAGGACATTGCGATGTCATTATACGTATGAATTTTATGCATCCGTACCTTTAACATGAAATAAGGGTTGTTTGCATACCTGCATATTTTTATGGTATTCTCAAGACTAGGGGAGTCTCTTCTGGCGTATCATATTTCTTATTTCAGGCTAGCAGAAGACCTTACTCCCTATGTCTGTGGATTGTAATACCCCTTTTATTTCAGTTCCCTGGGAGTGTAGACGGCTAAAATTCACCAACCAAAAAAAAAGGCAGTAGGATTTTCGTGTTTTGACATTTAAGAAAGGAAGGCTTATCTCGTTAAGCTCTTTTCCTCCTAAGGACTCAGAATTTCAAACTCGATTCACATCTTATCGCTTTGTTACTTACCTCGATTCCCTTGTGCCCAACTGTTTCGCAAAAATCCTCTTCATATCTAGTTATACTATTCCTTCTTTAGTGTCTACTCCTTAATTAAGGTCTAAATTTTGCAATCTACCCTGGTGGAATAGACAATATCAATCATTTTAAACTTTTCCTTGAATTATTATAGCATTTTTATTTGATTTTTATATTGATTCAGTAATTTATAATCGTATTATAAGTGACGAATGAACTCCCTTAAGGTATTTTGAAATATTCAATTTTGTTTTCTTTCTAAATTTATGCATTCATATCACACTCATCTTTGTCACATAATTTATAAAGATATGACTATGGTTAAAGCATCGGCATTTTAAGTGCTAAGTACATCATCTTGATGCTCCAAAACTACCCAGATTATTCAAATTCCTGTTAAACTATTGTAGTATTTATTGTAATGACCATAAGTATAACATCAGTCAGCCACATTCCTCATCTGAATTGCCAATGTATTCGGGAAAAAAAGAAAATCTAAATTCCATTAATCCATATACTATCAATGCAATAACTTTTGATAATGATTACTTGAATTGACAAAATGCCTGCATGTATAGTTAAAATAACTTTTATTTAACCAATGGAATGTAAAATATGAGTACAAAAACACAACCTTTGAGAGAAATTCAGGCTAAACTCAGGTTTCTTACATATAAGTATTCAGTAGAGGCTCGTTGTACAATTGCTACAGTACTTTAAGAGAAATTCAGGCTTAAACTAAGGTTTCTTACATATATTTAGTAGATGGGTCCTCATTATCATTGATTATTTCTTTAGTTAAAAGAAAAATGCATCTTTTAACTCTTTTTCTGCGATATTTACATATAAAATTACATTTTGATCAAATTCGTTGTAGAGTTATCCAATAAAAAGCCAAATCACCTACTTGCGTTTCTTTTACAATTAGTGGCATGTGTATTATCGTTATATAAATTCCATTGCTACAGTACTTTGGGCTTGTAATGGCCTAAACATTATACCCCTAAAACACTCCATATAACAAACAAAACATCGTTACAAAAGTTCATTACCAAACATCAAAGCAGCATTTCAACCAATTTAATATAATAGACATTTTTTGTATGTAGCAATAATATTCATGAATATTATTGATAGATAATTTGTAGATTAAGGGCTTGTATTATAAAAACCTTTCAGTCATCCTAGGAGAAGTGCTTATTTGAGCAGACAATTGGTTAGAAGTGACTGTTGTCGGTGACAACAGTCATCATGAGGACTACCTACTATATATCTGACTCCATTTCCGCGCTTATTATTCTCAGAACTGTGGGTTTTTGGACTGGGTGGGTTCGTATCAGGAATGCGTGGGTTATACGGAGGTGAAATTTGATTTACATTTGGTATAATGTGGTAATTATATTAATTTTAATAGCATATTCAATATTAAGTGAAGTAGTATACTAAAAGTACAAGATTAATTTTTCCGCCAACATTGTGATACAAACTTCCGGGATTTAGGACATGAAATATGTATCAACATTCTTATCTCATGCTTGTCATAAATATCAAGCCTCGGAGTACTTCATATTGAGTGCGTTTCCTTTATCCGTGTGTAGGTATCGTTTATTTTTACTCCGAATATAACCAAATAAAATTATAAGAGTTTGTTTTTCCTCAGCACGTTTAGGATGAAAAACGCAATATTGCTCTTAATGATTTGCAATGGTTATCACTGCACATGGTTAACACCCACAGGTTAACTCCTTCTAATGGATTACTGGCTACGAAAAAACGTTCACAAACGTCACTCACGCAAAAAACTTTGCGGATAGTCTTGATTTTTTTATGCTCGTGGCATTAAGGAGGACGTGAAATAGAAACGAGGAATATACATCTTTTGAAAAATCTCTTCAGATTAAAAGAGAAATTGTAAAAAGTCAAAAATAATTCATGGCCCGCGGAAAATTCCCATTCCATCACGATTTATGAATAGGGGACTCTTTAATGGCTCCGCACGAGTTCTCGAATTTTTGTATAATGGGGCTCTGGTTCCCTTTTTCACCCACTGCCCTCGCGCTTACACCCCTTTACCACAATTCTATCCCACGAGGGAGAGAACGATACCAAAAATTCAGTTCGCTTTTCGCCTTAGCGAGTACGAGCAGCTTGTTTGCATATCCACCCACCTATTCACAACATTTTTGAAATTTTCCCACCACACCACGCTTTCTTTCGTTCCTTTTTCTCGCTTTTTGCTATATAATTTTAAACTCGAGGGTGGGTACCCATGATGAATCCTTGGCAAAGCGTTAATGAACCCACTCGACCAGGTTGGGTTGTTCTTTCCCTTCTCCCGAACCATCGCGAAACCCACCAGCAAACCGCTAACAAACCCTCAACATTTGTGGGAAGTAGGGTGGGAGGAGGCTTTTTGGAGTCACCGTTGCTCTCCTCTCCATCATTTTCTCCAGAAATAAAGAAATAATTCCGAAAACCACCCACCAGTAGCTTCTGTCATCACCTTTCTTCTCCCTCTCTACCGAAGGCCTACCTCTCCCCACTCAAGTGCCTCCGTGTCTCCAGCGATGCAAACAATGATAACCCTGATGCCATTCGGCGAATTAATTGAGATCATGTTTCTTCCCACTCCGAAATTATTATTATCATTTCATGATTTTATGTTTTATTTTCACCAAATTCAAGCAGCCGCGATACAAATTCTAGTCATTTTTTCACCACGGTGAGCCTTGAAATATAAAAAAAGACAATGATGATGGTGATAAAATCCCTTAACTTCCGCGCTTTCGGTTCATTCCTCCATCACGCTCCCCCGGCTTTCTTTTCAACCTCCATTCCTCGTAATTTTAGGAAATGATGAAAACGTTAGACTTCCCCAGTTCCAAAAAATGAGTGGATGAATGAAAAAATGGGTTCTAGGTCCCAAAATTTTCATCTGCTTTCCTTCCAGTTTCATCCTCTTCTCCTCCACTCCAGCAAACAAACGCAAAGACTGTCGTTCTCGCATCAGGTTGTGAGCGCGAAACAATTGTCTCGCTCCTTCCGTGGGATTCGCAAGACTAAGAAAGCCCCGGCACTCACGGTTGAGTCTCAAATAACAAACCAGAATGCCGGGGGTTAGACACTTGTCGCCTATTAACGAAAATTTAAAGTTTTTAGACACAGTACCGCGACTATACCAGTCGAGCGACCCGGGTGAAAATTTGCACTCTAGTTCTCCAACTCTCCAATATACGTGAGCCGGGAGTCAATTAGTAACGAAGCCTTAACATCAAACTTAAGAAATGGCTTTCAGGGAGTGGAAAATAAATATAGACAGCGCAGTTTTTGATAAAATACTGACTCTTAATACAATGTGAGTTCCCTTCCATGGTCAGGAACTCTTGCAAGCGGAACTTGGCTTCCACTTGCCTTTCATTTGTGTATGAAGGAAGCAGGAATAGGCATGAATCAAACTAATTCCGATGTGATGAATTGTTTTTCAAAAACTAAATAAGGTATATTCGCTTATTTACATCATACTGATTAAATTCTAAAGTGCCTCAGAGTGAAAAAGACGAATACCAGAGAAACTCGACATAGGGTAATTTTAGAGCTTTGGAAGGTATTAATTGCGGAATGTTAGCCTCGATTCAGTCCAGGAGATTTACCGTCGATCATATGAAACATATCTACATCTAAATCTAAATAATACCCTGTGAGTTATTTTGAGAAATTATTTAGTGGAGCTCAGTTTTTATTATGGTCGCTTATTTTGCGCAGAAGTGATGAGTTTTTGTACCTATCTGCTCGGCAATTTACCGGTCTTATTTTATTGCCTCTGCCAAACCTAGAGATGTAGTGAGGCATCATGATAATATTCTCTATGTCGCTCTGAAAAACACTAGGCCGGAATATCTCAAGCAAGCCAAGCCCAGCATGTTGCCTCCAAGGTCTTGGGGTTCCCATCATAATATATATTTACTCGTAGCCCTTTATGTTTGCTCGTAGCAGTTTTTAACAAGGCGTGACACTTTTCTTTGTATTTTATTAATTTTTGGTAAAATATATAGTGTATTTGTGTTTATAATCTGACTTTATTTATTATGTGTAATTATATCTGATTGTTTTCGAAAATACATAAGATCCTCACTACAGAGGTATTAAGTGACCCTGGGTGAAATAATGTTGCCTGAGACTCAGAGTTGTCTTGCAAATTTATTCCAAACAATACTTCTCAAAACTGGCATGGAGTAAAACAATTTGATTCATTATTTTTTACTAGAGCATAAGATATTTGTCAAAAATTTGAATTTTTTAATCTTAAAACACGAGATAAATCAATTAATTCAGCTAACGTCTATGTATTTTTACTTATAAACAAATGGAAAATATTTCCACATGCATTTTAAAAATATACTTTTTTACGATAAGATAGAGATGAATAGTTCTATATCAAATGATATGTCCATTCATTTATATTTAGAGGTATAAAGCTGGTATACCTTCCAAAGACTCCATGAGAATTATGGACAGAGAAATAGCAGGTATTTGCTTTAAAAGAGTCGATCAATTTTTCACGGTGATTGAAAAATGAAGTTTGCCGTAAAAAACTCCATTTTACCTAGGACTGAGATGATATTAGTCGATAAACTTGTTAGGTTATATAAGTTACTGAACGTGATAAAAGTTTTACCCCAAGAAAGATTTTTGAAACCTTGTCTCAAAATAAGTCCTCATTTTGCAAAGGACGGTTTTATTTCGTTTCTCAGAATAAATTGAATCATTCTTTAAGAACTTTCATTGGAAGACCCCCAAGAAAGAGTTTCATGTTTCTTTCTTTTCAGTGGAAATTCTAACGAAGAAAAATTCCCCGTAGCTTTGAATCAGCTGTATGAAGTCATTCGTTTCAAAACCTTTTATTCGTTTCTGTCACAGAAATGTTCCAGAAATTCCATAGAAAACATTTTGTCGTAATCCATTCCGGTAATATCTTTCAGTTTTAATTGGTTTGTGTGTTTTTTTGCTTTGACATGGACCGAGTTTCAGAGGTTTTTAATTCCATGGTTCCTCAAATGTCAAGCAACAAATTTTGTTCCGAAGTCAAACCGTGTAACACTTCCCTTAAAAAATGACACCTAAAGAATATGTTGATACTTGGATACAAGAGTTAAATACATTTCTGGCAAACAATAACCTGTTACTCACAGGAACTGTTCAATACCTGATGGTAATATTACCTTTAACGGGCATAGCTCACATTTATCAGAATTCTCATGCAAACAAGTCCAAGCCTTTAAGTTTTTAGATATTAATAACACGTCAGAAGCACGGATGGCTATCCATCGATCCAAGATGGATGGCTATATCTTTTGAACGAGATGGTAATTTTTACGTTTCTCTCTTTACAAGAGGTTGGGATTCATGAAACTCTTGTTTCTATGCTCATGTATGACTTTAAAAATTTCTTTTGCCATTTATCAAATAAGTAAAAATTATTACAAGTCGAAAGAAAAGAATTTATCATAAACAACAAAACATTTCGTTATAAACTGAGAGGCAAATTTAAGGTCTTTCATTAAGTTAAGGGAATGCCATTCAACGGGAAATACAACAATGAAAAATTAATCATTATACAATGTAGTTTAACGTGGCAAGAATCAGTAGAATCATCGTCTACAAATTTCTCATTTATGTAGTATAAATGAACAATTTATAAAAGGAATATTTCGGAAAAATTAAATCAGAGTGAAGGCTTAACAACAGAAATTTTCTTAAGAAATAGAAGTAAACTGAACCTAACTTATTTCAAACAGTGAGTAATAACAACTAGCTTAAAGTGAATACAGAGGATAACTCAGTGCGATATGGGGCACGAAATGGTGAACCGGAGGTGGGAGAAGCATGAACACATGAATAAGCCTCGTTCAAATGAAAAAGAAAGGCATAGACGTGAGTCAGATCAATGGTGAGGTTTTATTACCCATTGTGAAAATGGTGGACTCTATTCGTTGGGATAATAATGTTTACTTGATTGCCCCGCTGATATAATCTCACGCTTAATTTGAATCATTAAGCCCCAAAAAGTCTAGCGGCGGACTTTAACAATTGCCTGAGAATTTCAGCTATTTTTGTAGTATAGTTTCCAAAATTGCAAGAAATAAACCGTAATAACAACCTATATCAATAAAATTGTCTTGCTACACTAATTAATTTTGCTATCTATGCTTTGAGGGTTTGGAAAATAACAATGTTACATTAGATTCAAATAATTAAATTACTGAATGGAGTAATTATTGAGCTTTAGCTGCCTTAAGGTTCTTCATTGCTCTTCAACTCTTTAAAGCGCTTACCTAAAAAACTTTGGGATTACCCAAAGAACAACACTTTAATTCATGTCTGATAGAGAATTAAGAATAATCAACCTACATCCAAGGTATTTATGATTATATTTTGGTATATATTAATTGCTCACTCTTCTTTAAAGTGCAGACCACATTTTAAGAGTAAAATTTAAAGTATGAAGTGTTAATGAGCTCATCAAATATCGCAACATATCTAATAATTTTATTTTGAAGATAATAACTGTGGTAACTAGTACTATAAAAAGGAATTAGCAATATTGCTCAAAATATTTTGCATTGTAGTGCATGCCATTAATGATATTAGAGAAAACACGAGGGCTGTAAGAGAATGAAATCCGATAATATTGATAAGCAAAGAGTTTAATTTTTTGTCAGTGATTTAGAGAAATAATATGTCGATACCTGTAAGAGTAAGATCTATCCACCAAGTACAACGTAAAATACGAGGGTAGTTTGATAAGTCAGTGACTTTTTGAATAATATATTTTTTTCGGGAAATAAGTGTTTTATTTCTCAACATAGTCTCCTTTTAGCTCTATACATTTAGTCCAGCGTTTTTCCAATTTTTTTATTCCTTACAAATAATAGGTTTTCTCAAGGCCCTCAAAATAGGCGTTTGTTTCAGTGATGACTTCTTCTTTCGATCCAAATCTCTAACCGCCCAGCCATTTCTTCAGGTTTAGAAACAGGAAATAGTAACAGTTCGTAGCCCAATTCATGGATTTATGCCATGGTGACTATACATGTGTGCACCCGTGCATGGAACAATACATTTTTCTTTGCCAAATGCGGTCATTTCTGCTTCAAATGAGTATTGGATCTGTCCAAAAGCTCTGAATAATATTCGCCGGTGATAATTTAACCCTTTTCAAGGTAATCAATGTGAATGATACCGCGTGTATCCCAATAATTGTGGCCATGACCTTGTTGGCCGATCAATCTACCTTGGCCTTCTTTGGTGCACATTCACCCGAAGAAACCCACAATTTTGATTGTTCCTTGGTCTCTGGTGTGGTGTGATTGATCGATGCTTCGTCTCTGGTAACAAAACGGTGCAAAAACTCGTTCTGATTGCGGCTGAACATTGCCAAACACTCTTTTGAAGTGGTCACACGGTTGCGCTTATGGTCGAGTGTGAGCAATCGCAGCATTCATCGCGCGGATAGCTTCTTCATGTCCAATATTCATGTAAAATGTAATGTACCCTCTCAGTTAAGATGCCTACAGCCTCAGCCACCTTGTACACTTTCATTCTTTGATCGTCCAATATCATTCAATGGATTTTGATCAAGATTTCTGGCGTGACAACCTCCTTTGGGCGACCTAAACGTTCGGCGACACTCGTGCTGATGCGACCGCAACATAACTCAGTAAACCACTTCTTAACCTTTAAAACTGTTGATGCAGAGTTCCCATAGTATTTATCAAGCCTTTTCTTGGTTTTTGTGATGGTTTTTTTTACGCAACAAGTAATGCTTAATCAGCACACGAAATTCACTTTTTTCCATTTTCGTTAAATTTCACGAGGCTTTCTGCTTTCAATGGCTGTCAAACCCAAACTAAATGGAGCAGCTTGCTCAAAATTTTACAATAGTCTATTAACCAATGGCAGTTGATGAGAGCGTTGTTGCATTTAAAGTTACTGCGCGGAAAATTCAAAAAGTCACTGACTTATCAAACTGCCTTCGTATACGTAGCCACGAAGCCATTTATGTACAAAATTTCCTAATTGTAGAAGAGAAAATTACACATATGTTGAAATTATAGTTTATTTTCTTCAAATGACAGCATAATGCAGTCATACTAGAAATTTTCTTAATTTTGGATTTTGATTTCGTCCGAAGTTATGCATCGAACACAAATGTTAAGCAGTATTTGAAATATTCATTTCGTAATAAATTAAAACAAAATGTATTGCGGCTCTTGTATTTCTATGCGTTGAATGATGAAAATTAGCATCTTGAAAAAATATAAAATTTATCGGTACTTTCTGTTCAAATCATTATTCACTAAACTAGTAAAATCCATGAAAAATACCAGACTCTACTTAATGTGTACGTGATCCATAGTAGCAACAGTATTTATTTCCTTCAAAAAATATCAATATCATACTATTATTTGCAAGAATTCAGCCGTAATTTGCAATTTGCAAAATTTGCAAGAATCCAGCTTATTATTCTGTATCTGCTGAAATGAACAGTGTATGCCAACCAAAGAATGAATATTTTATGTCGTGCTTCATGTTAATTCTGAAATACAATTTTCCAGTAAAGAGCAAATAATAAAATTTAATTCCAGAAAAATTGAGTCATTTAATAGGTTTAGGTAAAATTTCAACAGACCAAAGGTTATGCATTGCAAATACTGCAATTAAAATATTATATATTTATTTTGATTAATTTACACAATAAACTATTTTATTTTTTTCATCATTCTTTAAAGTGGAAAGTAATGTTATTTTTCTGATTGGGGTAATGGACTTAAATAAGAAAAAACATTCTTCATAAAAATAATATTTTCATTTCTGCAATCTGCAAATATTTAGCATTTTTCGTTTTTATTTCTTTAAATTATGTCAATAAAATATAATCAGGGATTTACCTGGTGATAGGCATAATTTATAAATATAATTGCTAATTTTAATGATGAATGCCATTATTAAACTGTATAAGCATCGATATCTTCGGGATGAACAGAGAAAACGTAGAGTGAAATCTAGGAAAAAATTAAGTATCTCATGCCAGAGTCCTGGGGGATAAGGCCTAAATGTACTCATTGGGTTCATGAACGACAAGCAGACTGCCTTGTTTCGGCTTTCGAATATTTTGCACTCCCTTAAGAGAAATAGAGACGATAGAATTTCGTCCGTCTTCATCCCTAATAGCATAAAAATAATTGCGAGAAAATATGACAGAAAATCATTATTTTCGAGCCATGAAAATGAGGGGAAGAGAGAAAGAAAGGAGAGGAAAAATATTAAAAAATCCATATCAACCTTTGTATGGCACCTGTCCGATCATTTAAAACTTTTTCGATTGAATTCTATCTGTTGTATATTGATCGATTCGTTCTGAAGAGCGAATAAGGAACGTCGGTTGGTCGGGCTGTTGTGTGAAAAGTTAGGGAGCGAGGTGGAAGATAAATGGAGGTAGAGGAGAATAGGAGATCTGCGGCTACATACTGCCCTGCGAGCCACCACAAGATCGTATGATAGGGTAGTACTCTGCTCATGAAAAATGAGCATGCGTAAATTCAATTGCAAGAGAGAAAAAATTAAATGTGTGATGTTTGACGCATTATTTTAGTGGTTAGTTTTGCTTAATTCTTCACTTCACGAGAAATAATATAAAGGAATTTAATTAATCACCTATTTGCTCACATTTCTCGTTCTTACAACGTATTCCTTCAGCTTTTTAAGTGCTCTCGGGGGTTAAAATTTTACCGTCCGTGTCTTCATGAGGCTCACGTGGCGAATAACTTGTAGGTTCACCAGCAGCTTCTTACCTGGACCTTCTGTTGTATGATTAAATTTGTTCCACCATAATATTATTTAGATATGCCATTATAAAACTGCTACGAGTAAAAAGGGAGTGTTACACAAGATATGGAAGTCCATTTGAGACTTGCACGCTCGATGCGCTGGACTTAAATTACTTGAAAAATTCTGACCCAGCGTATTTCGAGGTGTCATGGAGGATACTATTTGGGTCCTGAACTCTGTGTCTGGAAATGATGTTAGTGGAATAAGAGAGATATTTCCGTAGTACTTGGTACGCAAATCCCTTTATACAATGCTCTACTGGTGACTATAAAAAACAGCATTACGGTAACTTCAAATCTGTAAAATACAAGTAACTTTATTCTCCGAGCAACTTGGCAATAGTGGCCCATCTATATAGATATTACAGGTATACTTATATTTCAAAATTAGAGATATCTTCTGTTAGAAAATTTGCCTCAAAGCTATGAAATATCGGCTGAAAACTCCAAAATTGTCATTGATTTTAGTTAGTTCACCCTAGTTCAGTAACGATGTCCGGGCCTTTTATGTGCTGCGTGTGTTTTGCACCTAGTAACCTAAATATGGCTTCACCATGTTATAATGGCATACGCGTTATATTACCTAGAAATTCCTAACTTACAAGAGCAAACCTACTAACTAAGTTTCTGGGGTATATTTTCGCGATTACAGTTTTGCGCAATTCCTCCGAAAGTTATTTTAGTAGATCTCAGCTCCATCACCGGTTGTCACTCCAAATGGAGTATTACAACTATATTCCGTTCATATTTCTATTTCTTGTCCATATTCCGTCTTCTTTTTCTGGCATGTGTGTTGCTCTCGTGTGTTGGTTCGCAAGATACTTGATAGTTGAAAATGAGATGAGGATAACGAGGACAGGGAGAGAGATAGATTTGGAGAAAGCAAAAAAAAGTAGTTTCTCCACCAATTCTTATTCGGTCGCCAATGAATAGACTTTTGAAAGGGAATTAATTCTCTTTATTTGCGTGTTTTTAAATTTTTTATCGTTTCTGAGCGAATCTGAGCTATAAATGTTAAATAATTTTAAATTTAGGCAAGTGGGAGGTGAGTGAATCTAGATATATAAAACAAAGTCAGGTTAGTTACACCATTCATAACTCAAGAACGGCTGGACTGATTTTTATGATCTTTAATTTGTTGGATTTTTCTCCGCTCCGAATATCAGAATAACTATGAAAACATCGGATGAATTAACGAAAATAATGTATGAAGAAAATTCATTTTCTCATACATTTTGCATGGAACGGCTTTTTTAATGATATCTCGAGAACGGATTGACTGATTTCGATGATTTTTTTGGTTAGTCTCGGCCTCGAGAAGTTTCCTTGCAAATTGAAAAAGTAATAAAATCATAAAAAAATTTAAATCTGTATACAACGCCATCTCTGATGCATGACAGAAACAAAACTTAGACAAAAATGAACATGGCGTTGTGTGCTGGTAATGCCAGTAGATGGGATTGTGTGCATCATCCTTTGACAGCTGATTCAGTTGCACGGCCCTTATATTGCATACCATTGAGCTAGCTATGCAAACGTGTGCCGTAATTTCTCAGCAATTTTTTCGAGTTTTCACCAATTTTCATTCATATATGATTTCAATTTTTCCTGGCGTATTGTATTAAGGAAGTTCTCTTGGGCTTCACACCAGGTTATACAGTGTTTAACTGCCGATGATTCTGTGGCTAAGTCCGCCACCGTCTTTAGGGCACAAACTGACATATTTTAAATCCCAGTAAATTAATTTTTTCGTTGTTTACAAAACGTTGCTGTTTACGCCGATTGATGTTTTCTTTTTCTTTCCTTAAGTAAGTTGAAGATAGGCTTCCAGGTGGAACTCAAGACAAAACCGGTGTCGCGATTGACGTTGTAGCTCTCCAATTTAATTTCAATAGTCTCTCCGGTGAGTCTATCCCAATATCTAGATGTTATGTGGAGTAATTGCGTCTTTTTGAAGTGAAAGTGATGGTCATTTGTGACGTTATATTCCGCAGCGGCCGATGGAAGAGCCTAATACAACTCCGGTGTTTTTTTACTCTCTTCTCAATTGTGCGGCCAGTTTCTCCAAAGTCCACTCTACCGCACTCACACGGGATGCGGTAGACTCCTGATGTTTTTAAACCAAGATGTCTTTTACCCTCACGAGCTGGCTTCGTATTTTCCTCGGTGGTAAGTGGATTGTGCGAATGTTGTACCTGTTCAGTATCCTAGATATTTTCCCGATACCGATGAAATATACGGGATGCAGGCATTTGCAATCGGTTTCTTACGATCACCAACAGTCTGTTCAGGAATCAGGAATGAAATGTGAGCAGGTCTTCCTGCAGACACTCCGTGGCAATCGCAGTTTGTTTTCAGAGCCCGTTGAATTGCTCCCTCACTGTAGCCATTTTGGTGGCAATTCCTCGGGCTTCACACCAGGTTACACTAGGGGTGTGAAGCCCGAGCTGCTGTCAGTTGTAAATTGTGCAGTGTGAATCCACCGCACAATTGACAACTGAAGGTTGGCTCGGTAGTCATCATGCTTCGAAATCTGAGCCAACAAAAACTATGCTATGGAACGCGTTTGGCGGTGAGAAAACTCATGGGCAATGTGATTCACGCGAAGAAAATCAAAGGAAAGTTCAAAGGAGAGGAAGTTCTCATTCCCAGAATTCCGATGATCCCAACCAATATGCCATTCGAGTTGAAACAAATTCAATTTCCGATTCGTCTTGCATTCGCCATGACGATCAAAAAATCACAAGGCCAATTCTTGAGTGCATGTGGCCTGAATCTAGAAAATGAATGTTTCTCTCACGGTCAATTGTACGTAGCATGTTCACGAGTTGGAAAACCATCTGCGTTGTTCGCTCTTGCACCTGACAAGAAAACAAAAAATGTCGTATATCACAAGGTGCTTCAATGAAGAGAATCGACCCGAGTGCAACCCATTCAGCAAATAGTTAAAACTAGAGCAACAATGCTACGCAAAAATTTTCGATTCGCTTCAATAAAGAAAATGCTTGCTGCCACGTGAATTACGTTCATCTCAATGTAATTAAAATACTTTTTATTTAGATTTTTGTACATTTATTGAAATTAATAATTTTGAGTGTTCATTTTATCTTAATGAAAAACTGAATTTAATTCAGCTAATGAGTTGACACAGCATTTATTGATTCTAAGGCGGTACGAAGTTTGCCGGGTTATAATATATTACAGTGATCTCTATGGAGATGCACGTGTGTGTATTATGACCGTTAATAACGTTCACATCGATGATGAGAAAACGGAATCAACAAAAGTATTTGAGTAAAAAACACCAATATTATACGAATTGCCGATGATTCAACATTATGTTTTACGTATTACTGAACAGAATCTCTATATTTTCACGATATAGGTACATGATTTTTGAGCTATTTATAAACTTGACAAACCTTAACGTCTGGTGAAAATTGGGCTGTTGCAAAGGTTTGGTAGTAAGTAGACAGCTATGATGATCATCCTACAACCATCTAGCCTCACATGATGATGGATATTTAAGCTTCTTATACTTATGCTTGCGCTTTATTAGTCTAAAATTATTACTTTGCTCTTATTGCTACACAGAGCTTGTTAGCATTACATGTGTTCTAGAACAATGATATCAAAGACGGAACACATAATGTATATTATTGGTTCTGAATAAATCCGTCGGTTCAATTTCTTGGATAATGCAAGGTTAGTGCGGATGGCCATTTTATAAATGGAAAATGAGGAATGGGACGAATGAGATAGTGAATATGGAGCAAAAAATGAAGTAAGAGGAACAGATAAGTCTAAGACCAAATGATTGGGTATGTTATTGACAAGCGTGTTTATACAATTAATATTTCAATGAAATTTTTATTCCATGATCGTTGAATATACCATCATACCAGATTTTTTATTGTAACGTTTTTATTATAAAAAATACCATTTTTATTTTTATTTTCGGTGACCTACATTTTTTAAATATTCCCTTAGCACATAATTGTCCCGTTCAAATTCATATGATGGAAATTGGAAAAAATGTAGTAATCCTTCAACCGTATATTACTTATTAGTATATATTTGCCCGTGACACAAATTATTTATCGGCAGTCTGCAGAATAAAAGTTACTAGGCGTTGTATGCATATATTTGGGCTAAACTACTTTGAATTACGCAGTTTGTGGGAGAATAAAAAGTAAATATTTCAAGTGGCCCTGTGGATTAGCAATATGCCCTCTCTATGATTAATTAAACGTGTCCATTTCTGGAAACTGAAATGTGCGGATCATATATGTCCACGCGTATGTGTACGATGGTATGTGAAAATATTTTTCTGTGACTGTCGTGAGCGTGCATAATTGATGATGAGTAATAAAAAGGATTCCTTTAATCCAATAAACCTTCAACGAGTACAAATTGAATTTCTCTTCGTGGTAATTGTTTGCATGTGTCCATGATCATGGCTGAGTTGAAATACAAATTACCTTCGACGATAGGATATCCGTGGTATTGAATAGTTTATGCTGTGAGTTTTTAATGCTTACATTTAGTTTAATCGCATTTTGAATCACGGTAGAAGCTAAAATGAATCATCCTACGGTTTTATATACTGTATATTTCTCTCTCTGGACGATAAAGTATAAAAGTCGCGACTTCACTTTCTGTGTACCACTGAATAGGGAATCTTCAGTATATGTATACTAGTTCTAAAGCGTTATCTTCATGAGCTGTGAAGCAGTGTTGTTGGAATTTTTTATTAAATTTTCAATGATTTATGGAGAATTCTTCTTCACAAATCATACTCGTTAATTTGTCGTTTTGTTTGGTTGCCTTTTTCATTGATAGAACTGCAAAAACCTGCTGTCAAGCATATTTATAATAAGCTTCATATAAAGCAATATTTTTGCTGTGACGGATTATAATTTAGATTATGAACGAAGCATATTTATCTGAAAATTAAAATTTTTTATTTTAGTTCTTTAGCCTTTTCTATTGAAGGCACTGCAAAATGGTTACATTTGATGTTTGAAAGGGTGAATAGTTCTTGGAAATAATGCAGTAGAATAATGGAAGAGTTCATCTTCACGACTATTCTAGTTCCCTAGAATTCTCCAAAAGTACCTCGTAAATTGAGAAGCCTGAATTATGTGTTTGTTTGTGTATTGGCCCTAGAAGCCAGACTTCCTTGGTTTTATTCCTAGCTCGGGCCAATATTTTTCGCAGCAATTTCTACACATGAGTGTACTTGACGATGGTATTAGAAAAACTCAATTCTCAGTTATCAGCTGTTTCTTATGTTCTTACGGCTAATCTTGACTTTAAAAAGCTGCCATAATGTTATCCCCAAGGGATATGAATGTCTGCCTCCACTAATTGGTTTTTATGAATCTTCTGGCTACTTTCACAGTTTTTTGAAATTAGAAGTCAATAAATATTTTTCTGTAGGCTTCATTCGATAATATCGGTTATTTTGAGAGACCGTGTCAGTAATAGCATATAAGGCATTCACCTATACATTTCCTATAAGTTTGGACTGTAAAATTGATATCCCAAATATGAATAATACCTACTATTTGTCCTGCTTAATATAAAGCTGCTATCTCTCATTTTTCTTGCAATACAATAGAAACTTCATCACAGTTTAACTAGTTCTCTTTTGATAAAAACTGTTTGCAAGAGATATCACAAATGTGATTACATTGAAGGCTATAACGCAGGTAATTACTAGATTATGCTCTTTGTACATGGTATTTATTTGTCTAAATGATTCTTCTTCGTGATCTCTTTTATTTAATATGAAGTTTTTACCTGGAGTTTGTAGGTCATAACTCATGTATAAACCTTTATTCTTTCGCTTTAGGCGAGAGAGTAAATATTTATACACGAATTATTACCTACAATCTCCAGAAAAATAACTTGGTATTTATATGGTATTTATAATCATTCTTGATTCTATATCAATCAAAATTTCTTAATCTTAGAATGCTCTTGCCCAGAAATTAACTGTGTAGTAGATGCCGAGGCAAGAATTGAGTATTTTTTCTGAATTGGATTTGGTTATAAAAGTGGGCGCCACCTCATCGATTTCTTAACTTTATGAAGCTCGCAAGATAAAATTGTTCGTTTGCTTGAAATTATTTATACGGTTCTTCTATTCTTATAATGCGTTTTACATGTATCATAAACTATTATTTATAGTTTGGACAAACGATAATTTACGGTACCGATATAAGAATGCTTTGTTTTTCTTTTTATGGAAACGCTAACCCATGTTGCACTGACTCCAACAATTAGTAAAATAATGATTCAGATATTCTTAATGCGAAAGACAAGGTATGTATGATTTTATGATGGTTATTTCTAGTTGGATGAACTCAATTCCTTCATCAACAAGGAACATAAATCATTGAATGAAAGTGTTAACAATTTAAAAATTAGCTTACTTTGTATGCCCGATAAAATATTGTAATCTCGAAAATTTTGCCATTTAAAGCATCGCCTGATGGAGCTAATGAATCTGCGTGGCCGTTTGGCCGGCTCATTTAGGCATTAATTGTAAACTGCACTGTAATAAAACAATTCATTTCAAAATACGTTTTTTGACAAACTCAAATAACAAAAAATGTAAACGAGTTTGTGCCCTGCTGTAGGCGCTTGCCTCACCTTGATTCTGTAATTTCTCAGGATAAACTAGGATACTGGTACGGGAGTGATAAATCCACGAAATTCGCCAAGGACAGTAGAAAACCCATTTAATCGCCGTGAGAATGAAAGCAATTCAAAATTTATTTGCTGATTGACGTATCACCCATTGGTTTCTCATTCTTCCTGAACATTGGCAGCGACTGAACAGTGCGTTTTCTTTAACTGATTCTACTTGTCCTTTAAAATGCACGGATATTTCCCTCCACTCTGGGACGATGCATTACACACTTGGCTGCGACCGTAACGCGTCCCGCCATCTGTCGGCAAGCATGGGAGTTTCCTCGCGTGATTCGGCGAGCGCAAGTACACGTTGATGTGAGTTCCACTTGGCGGGGCTCCTGACTTGGCTTGCCAAAACTCGGTGAGTTGACTCTTGAAGAACGCTCTCAATCTGAGGGACCTCTGAGTGAATGAACAGTGGAGAGACGTTAACTTCAAAGCATGAAAATATCGATAGCTGACTGCATTCTCAATTTATCGCAATTGATCTAGCTCGACCCATAGTTGAATTCAAGAGAGAGATGATTCAATTGTATTCAAGTTATTTTATCCCAGGCAAACGGTATCGCATTAACAAGCAAAAATTAACAATTTGAATTGTTTAAAATCCACATACCTAATATTGCCGATCTAAATTTAGCTAGTTACTTAATTACTTCAATTGTTATAAAATAGCACCCGAAAAAAATTATGTAAATAAGTCATGTAAAGTTAATTATATTGGTTATAGTAACCAATAAAATATAAAACAAAATTATAAGCCAATGCTGACGGAAATTATGGTAACAACACTGAACAAGGTAAAGAATATATGCTGAGCAAAAAATATCAGTTGGTGATGTGTATCTAAAAGCTAATTATTTTACAAATAGTTTAATCTCCGTTGAATAGTTAACCGTACCGTTGATACTTTCTATCAGTCTCTCAATTGTGCCCACGCATTAATATTTGCATAAACTTGACGAATATTTTCACATTTATCATTTTTATGTTATGTTCAAGAATTTCAAATTATATTTTTTTGATCATATATGTCGATCGACAACTGATAATTCATATTTAAACTTCCTATCATTTTTCTGTTAAGACCAAATACAAATACTATTATGTATCTTCCATGCCTGCAGTGTTTCTTATCAAAACCTTGAGGACTGATGAAAAAGATTCCAGAGAGGGGTACTTGGTCTCCTATCTTATTTTTCTTATTTTTATTGATATTTTTTCATGACGTTTCCAATTTAATTTGGAAACCATCCTATGGGATTCTCAGCACTGTCAAATATCACGTTGGAGGCTTTTTCATGTGACTTCTAATGGATTGGAAAGGGTTTAAAATAGCAATCAAATTTGACTTTGTAATTTACGTAGAACATTTTATGGTGCAACTTATAATGTAGCGTTCTCTGAAGTGCAACTATGGTGCAACTTATAATGTAGCGTTCTCTATCTTACTTTTGGAACAGACTTTTTCGTTCATACTCTATTTTTAAATTTTTGGTTCATATCTTGAAGATAAAATTGATTATTGAAATCAGTTAAAGCATAAATCTTGTCGTGAAGTAAAACAAGTGACTAAGAAAATCATACACGACCCTAGCAAAGAATTATTTCAACATGCTATTGTAGGAAAAATTTGTTTCCAAAAAGTCTATTTTGTAATATGCTTTCCGTTTAAAATTTTTAGAATATACCAACGTTAAAAATGAAATCCGTGCTCAGCACTGTATTATCATCAATTTTTAATCGAATGCCAATAATAAAAATGTCATCTCCGGAATTTTGTGAAGTGATAACCTTGTAGTAGTTGTGGGATATATTATTCTACCTCAAACTATGAAATAATTTCCTGTACATGTCAATAAATGTTTATGTAATCCAGCCATTATCCACAGTCCCTCTAAAGGAAAATTAGGATTAAGCGCTTCCACCATAGTTAACTTTGACGTTAACTCATTGCGACGGAGAAACGTGAATATTTTTGGTTGTCTGGTTAACTATCACAATATAGTATATTGCGTGAATCATTTTACGTTTTCATAGTTCTTACGTCATGTTTATAGCACAATATTTTTTTTATTCTGTAAGTTTGAAAGTTATAAAGAAATACATGCTCAGAGACAATGCATGTTAACGTATTTTCATCATCATCAATCTCAAATCCTCCTCAAATTTTTTATTTTGGGCTCAAAACTTTGTAAAATCTGGGCATTATAATTTATTTAATGAAATTTAAGTAAGCGAATTTGAGTGCCTCCAGTCAAAAATATTTTTTTCTACAGATTAAAACGATAAAAACGCCTGATGCATATCATGGTGGATAACAAAGTACATAAAAGTACTTAACCGTGCTGGACTAAAAATTATTTTGCATTTTTTACATTTAAATTTTTAGGTACAAAATATGAGATTTCAACAATCCTCTTTCATAGCCAAATTGTTATCTTTTGATGGTGTGGTCAGTCTTCGCTTTAATGGACAAATTAACCTTTGTAATGGCAACAGTACATGATACGCTTTAAACTGTTCACTGATATTACGTCTTCTCGTCTACTCACTGCGTCAAGTATACTGTCGTCCGTCCTTTTACATTTTGTCAGAAAAATTCTTGCTTTGCTTGGCCTCCAAACGTCCGTTTTGAGATGCTCTATTTTTTTCATTTCCTCTCTGCTGGCTCCCCGTCCAGTCCCCGACACTTCACACTTCCCCTTTTTCACTCTTCCAATTCACCTGAAAATTCCACCTTTCCCGAGTTGGAAAAATGCGACCGACGAAGAGCAACTTATTTATTCATTTACAAAAAGAGTAACAAAAGAAGCGGATAAAAACATGCTGAAGTAAATGTATCAGCTAGAGTGAACTCTCCCTTGCTTAACCGTGGCTATTGGAAACGCACGGAATAAAATACTTTGCTGGCCATCATGAGTGAGGCAGGACAGGAGTTGTGCAGTATTTAGACTACAACGCCTTTCATCTCCGTGTATTCTAGACCAATTTTCACCTGCTTGGGCGTTCAATACATATGCACGGGGAAAATAACTGTTTCCCTAGGCTAGGAATGAGGAGAGAGGTCAAAGGTCAGGCCGGCGACGTGGAATTCCACTTAAACTCGTACACGCGCTCTCCCATTGCGAGTGTAAACGATGCTTTTAAAAGCGGCACACAGTTGGGTGTACCGACCTTCAAACAAACTAATGCGCGATCACAAGAGTTATAGATGTGTTTGACACTTTTTCTTCACCTCCTTCTAATACGAGTTCGATCTTGATTAGTTGTGCACTCACTGTTCGGTTATTTTAGCGCTGACGTTATAAATTGTGTAGATGTATTTTCGTATCGTGGATCAGCGACTTTGCGTCTGCAAGGAACTCCTACACAAATACTTGGTACTATTATAGCGCATTATTCTTTTACTTTTCGGTATAAGTGTGTAACATTAAGGAAAGTTTAAAGTTTTATGCCTACAGGCGCATCAATTGAGGAAATAATTGTATACACTAGTATTTACCTTCTAAGAGGAAGGACATTACCTTCAATCTATATGAAATACATATGGCTTTCCCGATGGTTTATTATTATTGCTTTCGTTCAAAACTGGGATTTGTTGACTACAGTTCTCTATCCTTCATTTTTCACTCAGATTCCCTCACTCTATGTTGTATTTTTATGTCATTTCCTCTTTTCTATGAGTTTATTTCTCCTTTTACCTTTTTTTGATACTTCTTCCATAATCTTTCCTGCAATTATATTCCTCACTGACCGACTGTACTTGTGTGTGAGGCCAATTCATTTGGATCTCTCGTCTCTTACGCTCTTCTGTATTCATCTTCATTTGTAATATTATCCAATTATTTGTTATTCTGAATTCGTCTCCATAACCAGGTTTTGAGAGCTCCCATTCAATTTAAGGCGTCCATATTTTCAGTCATACTTTGATTTTTAAAGGCTATTACACTTATTATCGATACTACTTTAGCCGTGTGTAAACAGTTTTTGTACTACGTAAAGTCATCATTCTCCTGCAATAATGTTAATTTCATATATGTATTGCCTGTTGATATGTTATAATAATTTCGTCTTAAATTCATTGCTACAGTTGTACCATCGGGATAATCCACGCATATTTATATGAATTTTGAGCCAAAGTTATGAATAAATTTTCCTGTCTTAGATACAGGTATTGTCCTTACTTTTTATTTGATTTAGCATATTTAGTTCACGATGGCACATGATCAACTTATCCCTACTGCAATGAATAGTGAACCTTGGAGAAAATGTTATTTAAATGCAGACAAGCTACAGTATTTTAGTTGACGCTAATTACGCGCTGAAATATTGATGGCGAAGAGGGTTTGCAGCAACAATTTTGCGTCGCAGTTTTATTTTATTTAAAAATAACAAGAGAAATTTCAGATAAAACGTGCAGGTAAGCTGCAACTTTCTATGAACAAAATTGTAAAAATAAGTGAAATGTAATTGGAAACTTCAAGAAAGAGTTTCAGTCTTTCAGTTGTGTTTAGGGCTTTGGAACTTTACGGCAATGGAAAATAAAAATGCTAATGGAACGAGAACGGCTCGGTTATCAGCCTTTAGCCGGAAAATTTTGATGAGCATGCATCCGCAAGAAATATGAAAGGAAATATATAATTAGGGTTTTCGCTCAGTGTGAAGTGATAATATGTTTTTATAGACGTAGCGATGAAATTGAGGTAAAAGAATAGGGGTATTTATTTGCCTGTCTTTCATGAATCATATTTCTTCACGCTTTTTTTGCTGCAATAATTTTAGCTGAGCCTACAGAGTGTTTGGTACTCTTAATCGCTGAGGAGGTAAATTGCATTGCGTGACAATAATGGCCAAACTCCTGCATGTATTCATTCTATCAAAGATTAAATCGTTCAATGAAATATTATCCTTGGTGTACAATGTATTTCGTTTTCACGAATCAATTTTTAACGTTATATCATTCCATTAAACATGTCGGCAATTTCCAGTTTTTTGCAATGTTTGATAAGCTGCCAGTGCTGGTTTACTGGTATCATATATCTGACAAGTTCACATTTTAGCTTCCATTTTTAATTATAAGTCAAATGATTGGTTTGATTTACCTATTATTTACTCCATTTCATGTGTCAAATTTCTTCACATGTAATGTTGAATAAGCGGCACTCACCATGAGTTTATTTTTGCTGAAAATAGTGTTTTGAAATCTTGATCATTTCATTGGAAAGTTCTGAATATGGGGAAAGAAAGAATTGGAATTTTTTGAGGTTCTGCTATGACTTGACCAATGCTTGAGGGGGTAACTTTGGTTTTTTATTGCCCGAGTTAATCCTTTGAGTCATTTTCTAGTTAAGGTTCTTTTGCACAAATAAAAATTCGTATGGCAATGGAAAACCATATTTCCTAGAAGGATGACTGGGAAATTAATCTTAGAAAGCATAGCAACCAATACTTTTTGCTACTATAACAGATTTTTCATAAATATATAGATTTTTATTTCAATTAAAAATGAAGAAGTTATTATACAAAAAGCTTTGATTTATTCGGATAATTAAGTATAAATAGCTTTCGATGAATTGACTCACGATTCTTCTCACAAACTGAGACAAATGAATAATACTTTGGGATGACAAATTCTAGGGCCAAAATGGCTCTTATACCTTGCAGATAAATTCAATTATGTCCAACCGATAAATTAATTGATCGAGGTCAAAAAGATAAAAATGGATTTGTACGCATACCTGACTATCCTTGAACCCCTTGTTGCTACTTGTGTGACGTCTCTGCGAGTCCTGATTATTTGTTCCTCAACTTTCATTTACCCAGTTACGTCGTGACATTTGCTAGAAGCTCACTGAGTAGCCTCTAACAAGCAAATTCAATTAGAAAGTAATTTGATATAAAAATACCGAGATAGATTGAAAATATTGAAACGATAGCGAATAAAACTGAATAAATTGGAAGTCTAGCAATTAGATTTTGTTACCTCGTTCTGGAAAACTCACCCGATAACTCTAATTTTATGTATGTTAGCTCACCAAAAAAATTACATTGGGTATCTTATCTGATTAAGCAAGGGCAAAAGCTATATTAGAATATATAATTTGCTAACTGAGATTTCATAGATGGCAGGTTAATGTCAGGAATACTCTCGCGTTTCAGAGCAATCATTAAAATATTCCTTGTTCTCTTTCTCGATGCGTTATGAAACGTTTGTTTTGGGAACACACTCTCCGGGAGGCACGGCGGGATTATACGGGGGAGGAGATGTAGGAATGGTTGTCTAGATAAATTATTTAATATTGTGCATGTTCAATGGGCTCAGCATGTCTCCCACGAATGCTAAAATAATCTTCCAAAGACATAAATGTTAACGCAAAGTACTAGGTTGAGCTCCTTGAGAGACAACTAGGGCTATCGAACCATGTGAAAGCAAATTGATTCTCTTTACAAACTACAGTTATAGCACATTTGGTGGTACTTTAAACAATATACAGTTTGAAACTCGCCATCAGTAAGTTCGTTGCTGTATAGCGTGTGATGATAATCGCAGCGTCACTGTGTTCCCATTAGCTGGCGCGCGCGGCTGGACCCCTCCTTAGGATTAAAAATATTGCGTAATCACAAGTATTATACACTAAAGTGCTTTAAATTTACCACGCATCTAATCTCCTTGCCTTCCACAAACATTTCTTGTTAATGATCGTGCAGAACGGGCCCTCTATTCTATTCTATTCCTCTGCAGTAAAGAGGGATGAGTATTTGAAAGAATCTCCGGATTAATGAATGGCATTGATTAAGAGAAAAATTTTATCACAAAGGAATGGGTAGCAGTTTCCATTTACTTGACGTGTACTTGGTGAAATACTTATGACCAATACTTGAATGTCCCCTTAGTACCGACAGTAGCCTTGAAGGCGACGGGAGGGGAGCACAGCCTAGCTTCCTTGGCAGGAAGTAGGAAAAGAAATGAATGGGAGATGATGCTGTGCGAGCAGAGCATTGGCCAAAGGGATCGGAATGGATGGCTAGGAAAGGCTTATCAAGCGATAGAACGTGAGGATAAGATGTGGTGGAGGGGCAGGAGGAGAAGTGATGAAGGGGTTTGTGAAGGAGGAGGAGAAAAATAAGGGTTATAGCCCTAAGACGCTCGGGTTGTTTGTGAAGAGGGTTTGGTATTGGAAGAAGGACGAGGAGGCTTGGGGGGGAGAAGAGAAGAGGGGAATGAGTTTGCTCTGCCGCACAAGATTGGATGCATGCGAAGAAGGAAATGGAGGGGGGTCGATGGCGGGGGAGAATCGTAAGGAGGGAGTTGGGAGGCTGCCTAGCCAAGCGGCGTTAAGATATAAGGGGGGAGAGGGGCACTTGGAGGTCGGATGAGGTGGAGGGAGGAGGGTGGAAGAGAAGGCGAATGGAGAAGAAGATAGATGAAGAAAGGGTGGATGGATGTTGGTGAAAGATTAGGAGAAAGCGAGTGGCGGGACGTAATGGAGGAAGAATTGAGTTGTAGGCCGTTGCTTCAAGAGAAGCCGGCTGAGCTGAATATATTAAGATCTCCGGGTGTTAAGGTCTCTTCTCCCCTCTCCTGCATCTCTAGACTTGGGCGGGGGAGAGCAACGGGGGGAACGAGGGGAGAAATCAGTCTTGAGCATAAACAGGGAGAAGAGGGAGAAAGGGACTCCAGGAGAGGGGTGGAGATAGATTGATGTTCACATCGCTACGTTATTTGTGAAGTTAATTTATAGCCGTGAACACTTTGGTGAATGACGTTGGATCGGATTGAAGGATAGGTTTTTTGGCGGAAAAGGGTGAGCCTTGAAATCTGATTTGAAATGCATTTTGCGTAGGATTGGTTCACACAGTGCCACTTTGACGGGATCGGGTCTTCACTTTATGGGACCATTAGTCAGTGCCAATTTCGATGCGTCGATTGCTGAATAATAAGAGTCGATGGGATTAATTCTGGTCTCAATTGATAAGTAGAACAATGTGCACGATCGAATTAAGCGCTGTATGGCTTATTTTACCTACATATTAAACCTGGAGCGATTGAATTACATTTTTGCCATTCCTGAAGTAAAATTTTTTCGTTGAACGGATGCGGCGTAATTTACAAGTAATGCGACTAAGTTGAAAGCTGTGTTACGCAACTTAAAATTAACTTTTCCTCAGCACTTTTCCTCATTTCAATGACAATCACGTATTAAGCAAATGAGTAAGAGTAATTAATTGTATTACACGTATGATCTCAGGTTTTCCCGGTGTATCAGTTGCAGGAAGGTTTCTCGGGTTTTCCACCGGTTGATATTCTGCATCTCTCCCGACGTTTCGAACAGCGACTTGCTGTTCATCCTCAGGGGATCTTCTGAATGCCGTATTCTCAAAGTGGTCCGGTATATATACATCCCGTTCATGGTCAGGTGTAATCTGATTGGCTCTCGCGTGTTACGCTTTTCCCGCCATTTTTGTCATATATAAAGGTGTTCACTATTGGTTTCCACGCATTGCTGATTTGAAACCCGGTGTCTCTGTTGATGTTGTTGCGGTTGATGCGGATGTGAATGGCTTCCTTGACGAGGCGGTCCCAGTAGCCATGTGCACGGCAGAGCAGTTTCGTCTCCTTCCATTGTATGGCATGGTCCTCATTGATACTATGCTCTGCCACCGCGGATTTTTCCGGTTGGGCCAGTCGCAAATACCTCTGATGTTCTTTCGTCCTCGTTTCAATTGTCCGACTGGTCTCTCCAATGTATGTCTTCCCGCACTCACATGGAATCTCATAAACTCCTGGTGTCTTCAGACCGAGAGGATCCTTCACTTTTACTAGTTGGTCTCTGAGTTTTGGAGGTGGTAAATGAACGGTCTTAATATTGTATCTGTTAAGGATACGTTGGATTTTTCCCGATATGGTGGAGACATAGGGAAGGAAAGCTTTGGAGATAGGCTCTTCTTGCGGCTCCCGTATGCCGTCAGTGGGCTGTCTAAAGGCCCTTTTCAGGGCCATGGAAATTTGAGTTTCACTATAGCCATTTTTCCGAAACGTCTTCTTCAGATGTTTTATCTCATTCGGGATGCTCTCGGTATCAGGAATGTTCTTGGCTCTGTGCAATAGGGTAGACAGCACAGCCTCCTTCTGTGATGGGTGGTGGTGACTCTGATTGCTCAGATACAGGTCCGTATGAGTCGGTTTCCTGTATATGCTGTGTCCCAGGGTTCCATCTTCCTTTTTCCGGATTAAAATGTCGAGGAACGGGAGCTGGCCATTTTCCTCTTTTTCCATGGTGAATTTAATGTTAGGATGCTGGCTATTCATGTGGGCGAAGAACAGGTCTAGGGCGTCCGTTCCGTGTGGCCAGATCAGAAATGTGTCGTCCACATATCTAAAAAAGCATTTGGGCTGCAGTGGAGCTGAGTTGAGGGCCTGCTTTTCGAAGTTTTCCATGTAAAAATTCGCAATTGCTGGGGATAACGGCGAACCCATGGCTACACCCTCCGTTTGCTCGTAGAATTTTCCATCGAAGGAAAAATAGGTCGAAGTCAGCACATGATGGAATAGCTTGACCGTGTCAGAGTCGAATCTTTCTGCCAGGAGTCGCATTGTGTCAGCCAATGGTACACAGGTAAAGAGTGATACCACGTCCAGACTGACAAGGATGTCAGAAGTGTCCACTCGAATCTCCTTTATTGTCTTGACGAATTCCAGCGAGTTCTTGACATGATGGTCACTAACGCCCACATGTGGTGCAAGTATGCCGGTTAGATGTTTAGCCAAATTATAAGTTGGCGAGCTTATGGCGCTGACGATTGGTCTAAGTGGAACTCCTTCCTTATGTATCTTCGGTAATCCGTAAATTCTGGGAGGCACCGGTGCTTCTGTTCTAAGGTACCTAGCTGTCTCAAATGGGATTCCCGCTTCTTTGATGAGCTTGATAGTCCTTCTGTTTATAGAGTCCGTGGGGTCCCGTGGAATTCTCTTGTACGAGTTGCTTGTGAGTAACTCATGCATCTTCTCATGATAATCCACGGTTTTTATGAGAACGGTAGCGTTGCCCTTGTCGGCTGGTAGGATGGTTACTGCAGTATTTCTCTGTAAGGCTCGCAGAGCAGTCCTCTCTTTGAAATTGATATTGGACTTGGGCAGTACTGCTTTCTTCAAAGTCATGGATATCTCAGCTCTTATGTCTTCCGCAGCGTCCTTGGGTAGTTTACGCACTGCTTGCTCTACTCCACCGATGATGTCGCTAAATGGTATTGATCTTGGCGTTGGTGCAAAGTTCAGACCCTTAGAGAGAACAGCGATCGTGTCTTCGTCGATCCTCTCGTCAGTAAGGTTTATAACCAAACGGTGGCGATCTGGTATCTTGGCTTGTCTTTTTGTTCTTGGTAGACGCTCAAACTTCTGTTTCAATCTCTCCGTGTCTCGGTTATGCAATGAATCGCCCAAGGCTGTAGTGGCCAGATCAACATATTCCCAGTCCATCGGTGAGAGAAAGGAAGAGAGGCGTAGGTGGAGATCTCTCAGGGTTTTGGCGTTGCGATCCAGTATCCGTCGTTTGTTCTGAATTTGTTCTCTGAGTAGAGCCAGGCTCGTCCGGTGGAGAATTCGATCCACCTTCGTCGACTTAAGTGATGATTTCACCTTGGCAAAAGTTGGAATAGCCTCTTCGTCACGGCATTTCAGAAGAAAAGCAAGACTGCATAGTAGTTTTGCTTTCTCCTTGCGTAGGTCCGACAGTTTACGGACGTTGCGATGTGTCTCCTCCCCGTAGAGGTGAGTGATGTATGATCTCAGGTTTTCCCGGTGTATCAGTTGCAGGAAGGTTTCTCGGGTTTTCCACCGGTTGATATTCTGCATCTCTCCCGACGTTTCGAACAGCGACTTGCTGTTCATCCTCAGGGGATCTTCTGAATGCCGTATTCTCAAAGTGGTCCGGTATATATACATCCCGTTCATGGTCAGGTGTAATCTGATTGGCTCTCGCGTGTTACGCTTTTCCCGCCATTTTTGTCATATATAAAGGTGTTCACTATTGGTTTCCACGCATTGCTGATTTGAAACCCGGTGTCTCTGTTGATGTTGTTGCGGTTGATGCGGATGTGAATGGCTTCCTTGACGAGGCGGTCCCAGTAGCCATGTGCACGGCAGAGCAGTTTCGTCTCCTTCCATTGTATGGCATGGTCCTCATTGATACTATGCTCTGCCACCGCGGATTTTTCCGGTTGGGCCAGTCGCAAATACCTCTGATGTTCTTTCGTCCTCGTTTCAATTGTCCGACTGGTCTCTCCAATGTATGTCTTCCCGCACTCACATGGAATCTCATAAACTCCTGGTGTCTTCAGACCGAGAGGATCCTTCACTTTTACTAGTTGGTCTCTGAGTTTTGGAGGTGGTAAATGAACGGTCTTAATATTGTATCTGTTAAGGATACGTTGGATTTTTCCCGATATGGTGGAGACATAGGGAAGGAAAGCTTTGGAGATAGGCTCTTCTTGCGGCTCCCGTATGCCGTCAGTGGGCTGTCTAAAGGCCCTTTTCAGGGCCATGGAAATTTGAGTTTCACTATAGCCATTTTTCCGAAACGTCTTCTTCAGATGTTTTATCTCATTCGGGATGCTCTCGGTATCAGGAATGTTCTTGGCTCTGTGCAATAGGGTAGACAGCACAGCCTCCTTCTGTGATGGGTGGTGGTGACTCTGATTGCTCAGATACAGGTCCGTATGAGTCGGTTTCCTGTATATGCTGTGTCCCAGGGTTCCATCTTCCTTTTTCCGGATTAAAATGTCGAGGAACGGGAGCTGGCCATTTTCCTCTTTTTCCATGGTGAATTTAATGTTAGGATGCTGGCTATTCATGTGGGCGAAGAACAGGTCTAGGGCGTCCGTTCCGTGTGGCCAGATCAGAAATGTGTCGTCCACATATCTAAAAAAGCATTTGGGCTGCAGTGGAGCTGAGTTGAGGGCCTGCTTTTCGAAGTTTTCCATGTAAAAATTCGCAATTGCTGGGGATAACGGCGAACCCATGGCTACACCCTCCGTTTGCTCGTAGAATTTTCCATCGAAGGAAAAATAGGTCGAAGTCAGCACATGATGGAATAGCTTGACCGTGTCAGAGTCGAATCTTTCTGCCAGGAGTCGCATTGTGTCAGCCAATGGTACACAGGTAAAGAGTGATACCACGTCCAGACTGACAAGGATGTCAGAAGTGTCCACTCGAATCTCCTTTATTGTCTTGACGAATTCCAGCGAGTTCTTGACATGATGGTCACTAACGCCCACATGTGGTGCAAGTATGCCGGTTAGATGTTTAGCCAAATTATAAGTTGGCGAGCTTATGGCGCTGACGATTGGTCTAAGTGGAACTCCTTCCTTATGTATCTTCGGTAATCCGTAAATTCTGGGAGGCACCGGTGCTTCTGTTCTAAGGTACCTAGCTGTCTCAAATGGGATTCCCGCTTCTTTGATGAGCTTGATAGTCCTTCTGTTTATAGAGTCCGTGGGGTCCCGTGGAATTCTCTTGTACGAGTTGCTTGTGAGTAACTCATGCATCTTCTCATGATAATCCACGGTTTTTATGAGAACGGTAGCGTTGCCCTTGTCGGCTGGTAGGATGGTTACTGCAGTATTTCTCTGTAAGGCTCGCAGAGCAGTCCTCTCTTTGAAATTGATATTGGACTTGGGCAGTACTGCTTTCTTCAAAGTCATGGATATCTCAGCTCTTATGTCTTCCGCAGCGTCCTTGGGTAGTTTACGCACTGCTTGCTCTACTCCACCGATGATGTCGCTAAATGGTATTGATCTTGGCGTTGGTGCAAAGTTCAGACCCTTAGAGAGAACAGCGATCGTGTCTTCGTCGATCCTCTCGTCAGTAAGGTTTATAACCAAACGGTGGCGATCTGGTATCTTGGCTTGTCTTTTTGTTCTTGGTAGACGCTCAAACTTCTGTTTCAATCTCTCCGTGTCTCGGTTATGCAATGAATCGCCCAAGGCTGTAGTGGCCAGATCAACATATTCCCAGTCCATCGGTGAGAGAAAGGAAGAGAGGCGTAGGTGGAGATCTCTCAGGGTTTTGGCGTTGCGATCCAGTATCCGTCGTTTGTTCTGAATTTGTTCTCTGAGTAGAGCCAGGCTCGTCCGGTGGAGAATTCGATCCACCTTCGTCGACTTAAGTGATGATTTCACCTTGGCAAAAGTTGGAATAGCCTCTTCGTCACGGCATTTCAGAAGTAGTTTCAGAGGAAGTTTCGTAAAAGTGAAGGATCCTCTCGGTCTGAAGACACCAGGAGTTTATGAGATTCCATGTGAGTGCGGGAAGACATACATTGGAGAGACCAGTCGGACAATTGAAACGAGGACGAAAGAACATCAGAGGTATTTGCGACTGGCCCAACCGGAAAAATCCGCGGTGGCAGAGCATAGTATCAATGAGGACCATGCCATACAATGGAAGGAGACGAAACTGCTCTGCCGTGCACATGGCTACTGGGACCGCCTCGTCAAGGAAGCCATTCACATCCGCATCAACCGCAACAACATCAACAGAGACACCGGGTTTCAAATCAGCAATGCGTGGAAACCAATAGTGAACACCTTTATATATGACAAAAATGGCGGGAAAAGCGTAACACGCGAGAGCCAATCAGATTACACCTGACCATGAACGGGATGTATATATACCGGACCACTTTGAGAATACGGCATTCAGAAGATCCCCTGAGGATGAACAGCAAGTCGCTGTTCGAAACGTCGGGAGAGATGCAGAATATCAACCGGTGGAAAACCCGAGAAACCTTCCTGCAATTGTATTACACGTTTGCTTTAAATTAGTGTTAGGGTCTGAAATAAATAAATTCATTTTTGTTAGCTTGAGGCATCCCTTAAAGAGGACCTTAAAAGGCCTTACCATCTAAAACATTACTCAGTGAGGTCGTGCCCAAGACATTGCCTCATGCAAGCGAAATACGTAAAAAGTAACTGCTGTGTGTTCAATGAGAAAACTGTTATGGGGGTCTCGATTGGCAATGAAACTCCTCAAATACTTATAACAATGGCTAATTTCCGGTAATGTCACTATATTTATGTATCACTATATATAAAAACACAATATCACTATATATAAATAGTATGAAAATTCCAAATATTAAAAAGAATCTTTTGATCATGGCGTATTTATGGAAAACCAACCATTTTCCTTTTCGCATTAAACGAATTAGTATACCACATTTTAGGATTTTATCCCTGATAGTGACTGAAATTTTACTGTGACTTGATTATGCCAAAGACAAAATAGTATATCGTACGGTATGGTATTACTCGACTTCTCGTTTTGATGACTTTAAGTGTTATTTAAATACACAGACATTGCTTGTGGCTAAGGTCATGTTTATTTTAAGCTAAAATACCATCGATATTTCTAAATTTGGACTTGCAACATCAAGTACGTTACCTTATAGTGGCAATTCTTTATTACATATAGGCGGGTCATTAGATATAAAATAACTTTTAGATCTCTTAGAGTATTCAAGTTACCTTCCTTTATCAAAAAGAATGCATTTTATGGAACATTTTCACCTTTAAGATAAAGGTGAAAATGTTTATTAAAATTTTCTTTTGTTGTTAAATTCAAGAAATTCAAACGCAAGTCGTCGGTTGCACATAATTTATTCGAAGTCAGTTCCAATTAGCTCCTTTGAAAGGATATGTATACGAAACCTTCATTTAAGTCGCCCATATTTAAATTTAAAGTTTTCTTAGCTTAAGGTAGTCAATTGGTCTCATCGAGTATTTCTTCATATGTCACAAGACTGTAGTCACTAGACTGTAGGAATTATTTTAATATAAGGGTATATTCAAGACATAGGGGTCGTCTGCTTTTTATGAGGCTTTCCTAATGACTGCTTATGGTTTATTTTAGGGTTTTCATCATCGCCACCTGGATATGAACCCAATATCCCCCAACGAGCAGTAGAACAACTCACCAGCATTTACTTACTAAATTACTTAGTAGTTTCTGTATAAACTCCAATGACATTTTTGGCTACTAAGACAAATGCAAATGCTCTCTGACCTGTTTTATTACAGTACCCAAGCTACTGCGAAGGATATGCATGAGAAAATTGCTTCTGGGGGTCGAGGACCGGCTTTTTTTAACCAAGGATTCCACCAAGTTAATGAAATCTGAAGAGTTCACGGGGATAGCTCGACGATTTGATATTCGGTTCGCCCTGAGGTCTTGCGCCAGGGACTTACTTTTAATCATCCGCTCGTCGTCCCCCGTTCCGATTGTCCTCGTTCCAAGTTTGGCGAACACTCTTGGAGAGAGAAGAATTGAAGCCTCAAGGTTTTATGCATAATGCCGCGGGACGTGGTGCAACCGAGCGGAAGGGTAACTGGTCGGAGTGACTTGGAGATTTCTTCCGAATGAGTTGTGGGTCGAGGAACAAGGAGACATCGTTACACATCGGATGGGTTAAAATCCAATGTGCCATCTAAGGCTACCATGGTTTGTGGAAACAGACATTGAGAATCAATTGACGATTTTTCATACCAGGTTTTATGTAATCCGAACACGTGAAAAGGGATAAATTTTATTCGAGCTAAAGTGTCCATCGGTACAGTTACCAACATGTCACTGAGATAACGTAAATAATATCAAGCATTTGAAACCTGTCATTGTTTGATTTAAATTAAAAAAAAATTAATGCCACGTGAAAGCCATATGTCTTGAAACTATTAATAGGGAACAGATAGTACAATGTAGATGATTGGATACAAGCCTTGTGCCAAATACTGGATATCGTTGGAATCCAACAGAAACAACGCGCTAGGTTTAGATTACTGGAATATTTCAGAGAAGGCGAGTGTCAGTGCAATGAAGAGGAGGATGTCTTTACCCCATGGTTCATCTCTAAAAGTGTTAGAAGGAACTCAATGAGAGTAATACAATACCAAACTCTTTTTTAATTATAATAAAAACAGAGTAAGATTCGAAGACACTCTTTTAACATGTGATACACTTGCATCCTTTACTTATTCCTATTCTATTTACTATCCTATGCTTTTCTGTCAATTAGCTCTTGCCTTGTTCCTTTTGTGTAGTTCGTGGAATGACATACAAATATGGGTATTAATACTTAGGCTTGGAAATATGTATGTTTACTACTCTTCAAATGTTAGTATACCCGAATCCTAACAAAAATATATGCCTGATGTCTGATCTTCAAGCAGTTTTAAGGTGATATGGAAGGGGTTTTACGGCAACAAACTTTTTAAAATAAATATGGGAAAAATTGGTCTATGCACTGTTTATCATGCTGTATTTATGATACTGTGTGCATGGATATCAGGTAAGACTAATATTTAGCTAAAAAATTCGAAGGTGCACCTTGAAGTCTGAGTTAAATTTAGAGATTGATGTGGTAGCACCAGATGGGAAGAAGGGTTACGGTTAAGAGTAAATTATATTATACTGAATTTATATAAATTGATATATAGTTATGGATAGGGGGAATGATAAAAAGAGCCAAATATAATTACCCCTCGGCAAAGATAACTGGAAACTGAAGAAACCTAGCTTAATAGAAGAAAACGGAGCACACGCGAAAAAACTGAAATGAGGTTAAAGTTGAACAATTACGTAATCTGTCATAAAATTTACTTCAAAGAGTGAACTATGGAGGACCTTAAAATTCCTGATAAATAGACGGAATTCTGGTGGGTTGTGAATGCAAGTTAAGGTACTAAATGGATTCTACATCTACAAATCCGTTGTGAGTTGCCTCATGAGCATGAGGGTTTAATGACACCAGCCGTGTAAAGATGCAAAGGATAAAGTTTTGGGTGGTGGTTTGTCAGGGTCACTATTGCAAAGAATAGAGTTGCATGGAGAAATTGATAGAATATAAATGATACACCTCTTTTCAGCATATTTCACGGGAAGGCATGTCCACAAGTATAATATTTAATGTCAACATTGCATTATAATAGCCGAAGCATTGAAAAAAGGATCAACAATGTCGTTCTCTGTCCTTAGCGTCATTAATTGAAACTTGCATCCCGATAAACTTATAAAGTATTAAAATTTTGGGAAAAATATCTTAAACTTACTTTCACTTCAAAACTGTTAATTTTTACTCTTTCTTTAAAAACGGAAAAATGTAAAGTCTATAAAATTAATAGAAAATATTTCAATAGCTCTTATTTTGTACACTGACATTTATGAAACAAGAAGGATCCATATTTCAATGACGTTCTGAGAAATATAACTATCAATAGTCAAATTCTTCTATGTGCCGTTCAAGATATGACAAAAATTTTTAACAAAAGGTGGTAAAAAACTGTGTCGAGCCAATAACTCCCCAAAGTATTGATTTACCATTAAAACGTAAAAAGTACTTTAAACATCCACTTAACACTATAAAAAGTTATTAGCCTAGTTGGCTTCGGCTGTAGAGGATTTTTTCAATCAACAAATATTTCCAGGTAGCCATCGGTTTCCAGTGAAGGCATGAGGTATATAGACTAAGGTTTCTGGCTTTTAACTAAACCATGGTACTGGATCACTAAATCAAAAGTGCGCAAAATCTCGATATCCTATAGCATTAAAAAAATATTGGTGGAATCTTTAATTTTATATCAATTTCATGTGTGGATCATTTTCTGCACCCGGACTGTCGATTGGGAGGAGAATTTTTGTCTTAGGAGCCTTCTGCAGAGAGTTGTGTTGGGAAGACACCGGGTTTCTCTCTTCTCTTTTTCCACCACTAGTAACCTCACAAGAATTGAACTATCCACCTTTCTCTAATGGTGTAAATGACCTCATCCGTCGTCCCCCTCCCCTAACAGTCACTACGAAGAGGACAGTTAAAAGAATAGCTTAGTCCAGGCGCTTTAGGCCTAAAGCGCTAGAATCTGCCGGCAATTACGATAATTTGAATGAATGGGTGAAAGTGTCAGGGAGAGTAATGGGAATAGGAGGAGTTTGGGAGGTCAGAGAGGGAGGGGGAATCCATGGATGGGGTGGGAGGAGGAGTGAAACCGAAGAGGTTGAGGACTTGGCTTCTCCGAGTGTGCCGTGAGGAGGGTCGTGATGATAATGGTTGGGAAGTGTGGGGGATGGGGAGAAAGGGCATGATTCGACAAATGCAAAAAGGTTGGAGATAAAAGAAGATGAATCGTTGGTCCTCGGTTTGGGCGGGGTTGCCCTGGGAGGGAAGAGGGCATTGGGTAAGATTGTGGAGTGGGTGGGGAGAGAGGGGCGAAGGGTGTTTTGGGTAGGATAGGATGGGGGAATCTAGGAAGGTGATCGACTGGAGTAACGGAAGGGAATTACTGCTTCTTCTGTGAAGACAGAGAGTACGTGAGACGGATAAGAATTATTTGAGTATGCGTTTTGATGTGAAAGAGCAGGATGCTCGTCAGCCAGTATTAATCGATTGAATATGTCGCTATAAAAGGAAGGTATCTAATACTTGCGAGGAATTGGTATGTTCCGATATTTGAGATGAACAAGAATCATCTTTGTTAGCGGCTCTATCCGAGGCATGTTTGTCTTACTCTTCCACAAATATCATATTCGTGCGGGGGTTTGAGTTTTGGATTCACATTCCTACGACTCGGGTACCCTCAGGTTACTCGTGAGCTCTTTATTCTCATTTGTTTTCTGTCGGTGACATGTCAAATATTTTTTAATGGGATGTAAAATTAGCTCCATCTATAGCTGTTGATTATTCTTACCTGTATCTCTAACTAAGGAGAATAATGACGGTAAAACATGCACAGAAGCAATAGTAAAACCCGGAGCACCCGCACAAACGAAATATTTGCATTCATTTTTAATCTGCATAGGTATTGTTTTTATAGTTCTAATTTTTTATACAAAAAAATCTGCATGCATACAAGTTAAGATTTTCTTTGCTATGGTTCTGTTTTGTCCATATTTTGACCGGTACACAAATCAGTTTCTGCTCCCATGTATTTACTTTCTCTAGTAGATCTCTTTTATTTTATTTAGAGGACCATTATACTATTGTTTCAGTATGCTTCCATTAACTTCACATCAAGAATCATCAATCTTCCTTGCTTTAGATGAAAAGTGTTACGCTCAAATAGTATTGAGTTTTTCTTCATTCTAGTTTATCTTATTACATGTTTACGCTTTTTATCTTAATTATAATTCTCTTGCATGTCATTCACAAACTACGATCTTTTATACATTAGCAAAATGAAGACACTTTTAGGTCTAATTGTGTGACTAAAGTTTTCATTCATAATACTACTAGCAATGGATGGATGATACATCCATACCAAAAATTACTAGTTACACAGTACTTATATCATTCTTTTTTTATTCATTAAACTGATTTCTATTTAATCTTTACCCGATGGGCTTAAATTACCGGCTACATACCAGGAGCTTTAAATTAGTGAATTGACGTCTTTTTTAAATCATCTTACTTCTACATAAATTTGGTGTTTTTTTGTTTTTGTCAACTTTCGTTCTCACGTTCCCTATTCCCTCCATGCCTCATTTTCTATTCTAAGACTTATTAACTTTTTTCAAGTTCCTCCTATCATACTCTCTAATTAGAATTCAAGCATTCGTGGGAGCTTTCAACAATGAAGATATGTTGAAGACACTTCTCCATTCATAATCTTTGTTTCTCTTTTTAAAATTTACTGGGCCATGAAAATTAATATGGACGTTGATGGAGGAATATGTAACTTAAGAAATAATAGACGAGATAATGAGTATTTTTGTCTGAATGACATTGTAAAATAACTTCTTTCATGCATGAGCATAGCAGCGTGAAATACCAACATGCTAATTCAAGTATAATGTACAGCAGTACTTTCCATTTCAATGACAACTCCTTTGAACATAACCGCATAACACGTGCCTCTACCGGTTGATCGATCAGAACCTTTTCTTAATAATTCATAGGAAGGTTCTTCCATGTTTTTCACTCATTTATGTAGTAGCTCATATATTATATACTTATAAATTTTCTTTAAAGCTAAAATTTGCTGCGTACAACTCTGGCCTCGCCATTGTTATTTAATTAGAGAGTTTCAACTCAATTTCCTTCTAACCAATGCATCCCATGTTACGTCTAGAAATTACAAAGATTCCTCCAATACACCAACTTGAAACGAATGTATAAAATAAAGCGGTGTTTTAGATTTATAGTCAACGGGTTGATGAGGAAGTTGTCCAGTAATTGTATTAACAATACAATTGTTTCCATTAGCTCGGGTTTGATACTTTAAAGGAACTCTTATTACCACCTCTCTTGCAGATTTGATCATTGGATTGCTTCACATACGTCAGTAGTATCTTTAAAGGCGTTTAAACTGCATTATGCTTGAACAAATACACCGATGACGAATATATGTATTGACAAATATATCAATACTAGGTTCATCCCAAAACTCCACCCTTCTGACATCCGAACCTTTAGCGGTATTATCAACTGGACAATAATTCTTAATTCTCCCATTCCAATCCTCCTCTATGCACTTTCCGTCCAGCCCATCGCCCCCAACTTTCTTTTTCCATGTTCAGTCTCTTTTTTCTTCCTTTTTCTGCCATGATTTCCTTTTCTGTATACCTCCTCCTCTGCATTCAGTCCTGTTTCCTTCTTCCACAAAGTTCATCCTACTCATCCTTTTTCACTTTCGCTTACGGGAGATTCCTCCGGAAGGGAACAACCCTGGCGTTTCAACCACAATGCACGCTTGGAGTTTAAAAAAAAGAGGACCGAGAGTAGAATACAATACATGGAAGGCCAAGGTTACGGTTGAAATAGTGGGCGGTAAGAGCTGAGATTCTTTCACTCTGCGATATGGGAGTCAATTTTTTCAGACCTATTGCTAGGCGTTATTCATCGGTTACTTTCATTTCTTTTGTTGCATCAATTTCAAGTATCACCTACATGATTTTCTTCTCAATGTTTGTTTTTGTGATCCAAAAAGGCTGCAATATAAAACTCTTTTTATGAGACGTTAGAACAGAAATGAAATATTATCTCTGAGAAAGGCATTTGTTATGAATGGACAAGATTGAAGTTAAATGATGTGTTTATTGATTTCTAAATCAATTATCGCAATTAATCTTCATGTTATTTAGTTGTACCACAGTCTATATTAGCACCATGCTCTATATTTTGATATATACATGCATTCTTTTGAATTTTACCATTACTATTCTATTTCCCGTATTTCGATATAGTGACGCATGTTACTCTCCTTAGTTAAAATGAATTTTTAAAACATACTCCAGGTGCAAGCATAACATTTTCAAGTCACATTAAGAATAAGTAGACTTCAGCTTGCAAACGATCTGCCGATTGATTTAGAACGTGAAAAAGAGGAGATAAATACTTGACCTTCTATTTTTTAATTCCTCCCTACTCACCGCCTATCTCAGCAAAATCACTGCCTGATCATTTCCTCCTCCCTCTTCCACCTCGGCACACTTCTGACCCTCATTTCATCTCATCCTCCGCCGAGAAATTCAACTCGTCTTAATCCCGGAAAGCCAGTCTCTCTCTCAACCCCCTATCAACCAACAAACGCTAACCATACAACGTATCGCTCTTTTTCCACTCCCCCATTCTTCCATATCAAACACCTGCCTCCCCTTCCTTCTCATACTGCTCCACCTTTGCCCACTTTTTTATGGGACGCGTCCACCTCCGCTGCAGCGCTTCTCCCACCCCCACATGATCCACGTGCCCGGCAAAGGAATACTTACTCCTCCCACACCACGTTAAAAATCGCCTCGATTTTTCTTCCTTTTTTTCTCATCGAACTTTCTCCCGCTCTCTTATCTCCCCGGATCCCTCTTCTCACATCCTTCTTCAGAGGCCCTCTCCTTCTTCTTTCCCAGATCTTTCCCATTTTTTTCTACTGTTCCGGATCGAATTAACTCACACACATACAAACGAACTTACAAATACGGGCACTCTTGCAAACAGCACCGCGCATAGGGGAGCAAACTGTCCCTTCCCTCCGGCCCCAGTATAACCCCTCTCCTTCTCTTACGAGAAGCGTCCAAACTAAAACTCCTCATTCAAAGTCGTTCCATCTTTCCTCCACCTCTTATTTTTCCTTATTTCTCATCATACTCACCTTCTCTTCCTACCTCCTCCCTCATGCCACCTTTATTCTACTTCCTCATCTCTATCCTCTCTTGTTCTGCACATTCACGTCGGGGTGCAACCGGATGCCTGTTTGTTTTTCATTTATTTACATCATTGGGTATTCTTAAAGCCGATTGTAGGTTCTGCGACTGTCCCCAACTAAACTTTCGTTTTTCTTATAGTTGGCCAAAAATTTTTTTTCGCGTGACTTTACTTGCCTCCATCAAGTCTCACTTATCAAGGTTCTCATACATTCTGCTTCTCTTTTTGCTAAACTAAAGTCTATTCTTAATTATTCCTCTATAAATCTCAATGGGTAAATAGAATGATTGATGCATTGGATTTTAATGAAAGATGTCTTAGAAATGAAAGAAGTTTAACTTCCTATTTAAGAGTTTATATTTCTGTACACTCGGCCAGTGGACCTGGTATTTCGGCGTACACTTCATGGTACGCTGTGACCTCAAAGTTTGATCAAATTTTTTTTCTGTGTCAACGGATGTAATGCAGCCACACATTTTTTTACCTTTTTAATACGTTAATAACTTAAATTCGTCGTAAATTTTAAAGGTTTCAGGTAATTTTTTAAATTAATTAAATTATAATTAAAATTTAAAAAAATTAAGTGTGTCTTGGCGGTAAATATTTACCGTAACACCATTTTTTGGAATGTGCTCCACTTAGGGAATAAACACACTTGATATTTTTTCATTTGATGTAGTTATTCGTGACGTCCACTAATGGGAGAATGTACGAGGTAATGCGAACAAATATGTATCGAAACCATCAGGTTTTTTATATTAAAATGTGTGGCAATACCAAGCACTCTTTAATCCTCGGATTTCATCCAAGCAGATTAAGAGCGTGCTTTAATGTTGAAGGAGCTTTCGGTATTTTTTCTTGGCAGTAATTTCAGGAAAAACATTGTATACTTTAATTAACCACGACTTCACATTTTACATGATTGCATTTTAGAGGAGTAGTAGTAATGTTATCAACTTTTGATTCTCTGCTACGAAAATAGCAGATATTTATTTTAGTAACTTTAGCCATTTTAAAACCCTATAGTGCTCGGAGAGAGTCAGGTGCACTAAAGCCCCATGCAGCATTCTTATTTTAGTATAATGAACTGAGTATTGAATTGAGATTGATTCAATAAATCGAGCAGAATTTAATTTCATTTACAGTCAGTAGAGTAGCAACTCCACACATTTTAAGGTAGTAGTGATTATTTTTACAACAGAGACTCCGCCAAGGGCATATGGGTCGACGACCGTGGAAGATTCATTCATGAGATAGTGTTATTGGATTAATTTTTAACGCTGAAGTATCAATATTAAATTGATAAACAAAACACATACACAAACTTATATCAAGCGATCAAAATATACAAAATCCACAATAATTTACACAAAGTTTAACCTATAAATTTCGCGTACTGGGGAGAGTAATGGATTTTTTTACTCGAATCGAGGAAAGGGATAGTGATAAGATGAAGTCAATAAGGAGCAGGTTATGACTATTCAATTATTAGTACAACAAAATGCCAGCTGAAAAGCAGATTCATGTGTGGGAATCCCATCAACTCTTGACAACCGAAAGGAGATTGTAAAGAGAGGTTGAGCTGAAATGAATTGGAACCATTCGTCAGGAGTGTGGTGCCCATCACATTGATATAATGGAAGTGGCCTGATGCGTGTATGTCATTGGAGACGGTATAAGTAATTATCAAGGGGAAATCATTTATGAAATGGAAAGGTTATGACTTTTAGAAAAGAAAAGTTTTTGTACTACATACTCAGCAATTGGTATCCTAATACTGACACTGATAACGTGCTAATGGACAAAATTAAGGGTTTTATCTTGTTTCTGATATCTCTTCAAGGCATTTATTTATTATTTATTGAAATTTGTTTATTGAAAATATTGATATCTATTGTTTATTGAAATTTTTATCTGAGCAACCGTGGTAACATTAAGGGTGTTAACTACGCGTTTCCACCTCCCCACCTCCTCCTCCGCCTTTTCATAAGAAAAGTATACCATTGTATTCCTCAAAGGGATAAATTGTGATTTACTCAGCCATAATATTGTTTTATTCGTAATTGAATCCATCAATCACTCTGGTACTCAAAATAATTTCATTTCATATAATCTATAATAATTATTAATGTACTTCCTTCTAACATGGCTCTAATAGCAATAACTACCAGTCGCCTTCAAAATTTAACTAATTATAACACAATCATTTTTCAATTTCAAGCATAAAATGAGCTATTTTTTGATCGTTTTGGTCAACAAAAAAGTCAAATCGTCCTTGTTGAAGAGCAATAAAGGGATAAGAAAAATGAATAGAAGGGGAGGGAATATATGTCGTCGTGTGGAGGGGAATGAAGGAATAGAAGAGGAAGCAGAGGAGGGTGGAAAGAGTCACGTGATCGGAGGCAGTGGCGGAGGTAGGAAGAGGAAAGAAAAATATTGATAGACCGTACGAGAATGGGAAGAGCGAATGAAGGAGAAATCCCAAGTCGAGCCAAAAAATCGCCGCATGACGCCTGTGTTTTCTCCAAAGAAGAGGGATATAATATGTAGTTGAAATACCAATAAATCATATCTAACATAGTAATTGATTTGTAAAAATCTTTTTATATTTATTTTATGTAAATTATTCCTTATTTAAATATCAATTATGAATTCAACTTTTACGCCAAATGGAGTCTATTGTTTTACACTTTAGAAGAAAAATTTAGATTACCCACAATCTTGCAACAGAAAGGAAATGAGTTAAATGAAATCTTTCTTATATTTATGCTAGACTCCTTTCTCTTTAATAATCAGAATTTCCATGACTGTTGCATAGGGTGTTGATAAACAGAAGTAACTTAGGTTTGCAAACTTTGTGGTAGTGTATTAAAGTCGATGACAAATATTTCTTTTAGTATTTGAGGGGATGAGATAGCTTTTCTTCAATTGGCCTCCAAGAAATGGATAGAGGAAAGAGGAAGACATTTATAAGACTGTCTTTATAGCAATACATGCGCTAAAGTCAAAGAGGGGAGGATATGAACTGTCTCGAATCCTCTTCCTCTTCTATTTTTGATTATAGAATCCCAATTTCAGGGGAAACTATTGCAACTCCCTTATAAATATTCGAAGAAAAATTCATGTTATGATCTTTTACTCTTCTAGATATTATGAACAGACAGATTACTTGTTTTTTTAACTTCTGTATATCTGCAGGAAAGTGACGCGCAGCGCGCTTTTACCGAAGATAAGGGCTCTTTAATTGAATTTGGATCCTTGAGTGTTGTAATTCAGAGCACAATTTTGATTTTAAATCGGGTACTGGCTGAATCCATTTTTAAGTCTTAGGAGGTTATCCCAAGGCTGAAATGTGATATGTGAAATGACAATTTAAAATTTATATCACGGAGTAGAAAATTACCTATTTGATCAACATATGATGTAACTATCACTAAATTTTATAATGGCATATCCACAAATTCGAACGCAAACGCCTGCATTTAGGGTTGTTGCAAAAAAGCCCGTCTCAAAAAAACCCAGGTGGGTGTTAAAAAAAACCCACTCCACAAAAACCAATAAAACCCAGAACAAGCTGGTATTTATTGGGTTTTTTTAACATTTTCTATTTTTGGCAATTAAACCATCAGTTAATTGGATTGTTTTGGATTAGTCTTTTGTGCAACGGTTTATGAAAGGGCATATATGAGTTCCAACAGATTTCAGCTTATATTATCTGCAGCAGTCATACTTTCACTGTCGTCTCAAAGCTTGCCCCAAAATTATTGTAGTGGCTCTTCACATTTTGCTTTTACTCATCTCATTTCATGTTAATGTGGCTGCTAGGATGAACTCCAAAGTAGAAATAAGGTAAATACATTCACACCAATATCAGACATCGGCATGGGCCATAAATTTCAATAATGCGTTGCAATTTACCATGCCTTATGCAGGTATAGTTCAAGTATAGAAAGTCACTTTTCAACACAAATGAACTGGTTTCTCCTCCCTCTCTCATCTCACTCTTTCCAACTCTGCGGATGAAGTAGGTGTAAAGAACCAGATCTTATTCCAGATGCATTTGAAAGTAACGCATATGGAACATCATTACCTAATCCTATCCAAGACCGTTTTTCCCTTCATTACCTTAGTTTTTGAACTGGATTAATGAGAACTTTTTTTCTTGAAAATACATAAACTTTACCTACATTGTTGGCATGACCACTTATGCCATAGTACCAGGGAGATCAAAAAAAGAAAGATAAATAAGATAAGAACTCAAAATCGCATACAAGTTGATTCAATTATCTCTTTTAAGTGGCTTGTATTAAACAGCAGTATGCAAGTGAAATTGTGATCAATTATAACCAATTTAAAGATAAAATAAATTTCAAGGAGTAAAAATCCAAATATACAACATAGTAGACCAGATTTACAAATTTGATAGCAATTAATTTGTGGTTATTTTGGGAAAAGTGCTCGGGTAAATATTAATCGAAAGAGTTACGAATTTTTTTACATGATTTGATGTAGTTATTTTTTGCTGAGAAAAATTTGATTTTCTATTGGTTTTAGCACATTTTATTGCTATTTAGTTTTCAATCACAGAAACAAAAATTGAACAGTTTTGAGAATGTATGAAAATAATATTACTATACTTATTACTAAAAAATGTTTACTCTTCATTTTTTCTAATTATAACATAATAGAAATACATATTTGAGAATTTGCAAAGAGAAAACTAAATAATTTTAGTGTTGCCAGAGTCAACTACTCATTGTAATTTAAATGTAGATATTTGTATATATTGACAAGTTTTTTAGCTTTATCCTTCCCTAACTGATTTCTAAGTTTTGACCGAACAAAGCCAAAGCTAGATAAAATCCTTTCTGTAGATGCGCCGCAGGCTGGGCAACTGCTGATGTTAATCATGAATTAAATGAATCCTTGAGGTTTATTCCCTCTTTGCAGTTTTCATTTTCATTATCTTCCCCCATTTTACTGGAGTAAATTGCTTTAAGACATCGTCCAAATACATAAATGGAGAATAATACTCTGAATCTGCTACTCTAAAAGCCATTACAGTAGTAATCACGTCTGGGTAGTTTTCTTAAAGCGAACTGTCAACTTCCTTTCCCTGCTCCGCGGAAAGTCTCGCACCTCTGAATCTCGGATCCATAATGTTAGCAAAGTAATGAAATGGCTCTAATGTTTGATTCATCCTCCTCTTGATTGCATTCTTGTATTGCTCCAAGTCTGGATTTACTAAAATATACAACCACAATTCCACAGATTGTGCAATATTGGTGGTGTCTACCTGGAGAATATTCAGCACTCTGCTAATTTCTGTGCGTTGCTTGTGGAATTGAATTGCTTCCCTATACATTACAGTATTATGCAGTAATTTGAAAATGTCTTTAGGAATCTCAGGGTGCTTCGTTACTATCTGTACATACTTGGAGAAATTTTTTATAAAAGTGTTTACACTATCTTTCTGAGAAATCCATCTTGTTGAGTTTGGTATTCGAGGCATTAGAACTCCCTTTTCCCTTAACCATCCATGAGGTTGATGATGGTTGCGAAAAATTATGAACCTTTGTTGTATGTTTTATCACTGCTTTTGGTGTTACCTCTTCCCTCCAGAGCTTTATGTAGTGCGTTGAACAGCCATATGTTAGCAAGTGGGGCTGGTCTTAAGCTAAAATTTGTCTCATTATCAACGTTTTATTTTCATTGTCTGTGCAAATAACAAAACATTTTTCTGAGACTTCTCCTTTCACATTTTTATAGATTTCATGGCTGATTCCGCACAATAAACAGCTGTCTTTTGGGTAGCCTCACAGTCAGTTGCATTAAGCACAAATTCTCTCCTTCCTGTATGAATACAGCTAGCTACGATGGGATCATTCCTTGTATTGGACCAACCATCCTGCAGGAGTGTAATGCTGTTCTCTTCCTCAGTCGGTATAATATTAATTAATCTGTCTGAAACCTTAAAACAACTTTGAAGGAAAAGAAAGTAGGATAAATATTATGAGAGTTCGAAATACTATAACATTTCATTCAATCCCTCATCTGAATGGGGTTTTTCGTACAGCAGTATGCAAGGAAAATTCTGCCGAACCGTAACAGTTTTTTTATATGACTGAAATAAATTTCAGACAGTGCATATCAAAAGAAAGAATATGCCGAGTTTATTATTTTACCTTATATTATTTATAAAAAATGTAACAAGAGCATAAACTATCAAATCCGATAACATTCAGCATATTCATCAATTTTATATGCCTTCATAAATGCAAAAGCAGCAAATTATGTATAAGTATATGCATGGAGCAATATAAAATGGTAAATAACTTTCAAAAATCAATAAATTCCAGTAAAAAACAATTGAATGTCTTGTATACATAAAAACCCATTTCAAATGTGTAAATGATAATGTAACTGAACACTATAACCCAGTATAACTATATAAAAGCCATTAAAACCCAAAAAAATCCAGGTGGACTGGATTTTTAAAAAACGCGTGTTTTTTAACAATCCTGCCTGCATTACCCTTCTTTTTCGTCATTTTCGGTACATTTACTCAAACTTGACAGTATTTTCCTCATGGATACTACTGTAAGTAACTATAAATACCTCAACAATCACGGGTCCTACTACTACATTATTCTAGGGTCCAGGTTGTTATTATTACTGCTATTATGCGCACTTTGCTTCAAGCAAACGTACTATGATTCATTTCTAAACGTGAAATGTTCTTCTACCCATAATCATATTTAATTTATGCTTTCATTCTAGCTAAATCACAAATCGCTTAATCACAAATAAGGGTCTCACACGTAAATAGAGCGCGATCTGGTGTTTACTTACTGTATTTCAGGTATCTCATGGCGCGCAAATTTAAATAGTCAAAGATAAAAAATTAATCTAAGAAATATAACAAGAATTATTGATAGAATGACTTCATATTGATGGAATAAGATAACGGAAAAAGTTACCAAAATACAACTGAACCAGTAAAATGTAACCAAAATGTAACCAGTGCGAACAAAGACAAAGCTGTGCTTTAGGCTGTATAATTTAAGTGTTATTGTACTTGAAATGAACCATAACCCTGAAATAGATATTTCTAATTAAACAACTCGTACATTACAGTACTGTCGGGTAATGTCCGTCTAGGAAACATATTTATATAAACCTAACTTAATCTCACATGATAGAAGACTAATTTTTAATAATTGTATGAAACTTAACCTCTTGTTTAAAGAAGAAATTTTGGTACAATACATATTTTTTTGTGCCACAAATAAGAAGGGCTAATGAAATGAAGTATTTTTGGGAATTAAATAGCGTGCAAGCCAAGCATTCATACAAGGGTCCTGCGGACAATTCATTTACCTAATCCCAATAATAATTACGGTGGAGTTTGGAGGGATGGTTCGAGATCGAGGAATTAGTTTCCAAAGGGAGGGTTGAAAGAGGCGGAATAAGGAACTATAGCGGAAGTAGGTGCAAGGGTATCGGCCGAGAGAATAATCCCAGTGGAAGTGCGTTGGACTTGGGGTTGAGATGAAAGGGGTTTTCGAGACGAGAAAAAAGGGGGTTGGAAGTTAAGGATAGGAAGGTGGAATGTCAAGTTAGATGGATGACTTAAGGGCCAAGGGAAATCGGGGGTTGAGGCCCTAGATTGGGGTGTATAAGTGGGAGTGGGTTGGAATTCAGATCGCTCCCCGGGCGCAAAGGTAGAGTCGCAGTGAACTTTTGAATATAATATGAGAGCGAAATTTAAAGCGGGGTCAGACTTACGCCTGTTTCATCATTTGTGGAAGTGACCAATATTAGAGGCCATTTGCGCAAATTAGGTAAGAGAAGAAACAGAGGATGTGATAAAGCTTGAAGAAAATTGCGGCGTTTAACGTCCCATTCGATGGAAGGAATACTACAAAAAATTCTCTTCACAGGGCAACCTTAGCAGGAGTCTAGACTTGAAAATCTCCGATACGACCGGATTTTGGAATTGTGACCGTCAGAATGCCTCCCTACCACACATCATTGAGGTGGTTTGGTGCGGCTTAGATGTAGTTAGAGTCAAATAAAGCTATTTTATATGCGTGGGCGCCAAATCAATTTTGGCCGCCATTAACGAAAAAATTATTCACTCAGTTCAATTTCTTAACGGCGCGTTTATGTAAAATATACTCAGCGATTTTAGGTCAATATTTTTTAGTAAAGCGGTTTTTCTCTTTACCTATAACTCAATTTAACTTTAGTTGTCTTCATGTTTCGAGTTTAAGGCGGAAAAGTGCTAATAGGGGTTATTTAAATTATTGATTGATTAAATTTTGAATAAATTGAAAAACTATTGTGCATAGATTCAATTTCAAATTTGAGCTTTAATTAATTTTCACTCACCATTCCTAACAGTGTGTAAGAACGAGAGAGTTATTAAAGAAAAGGACTTTTCCTTAAGTTTCATTGTACCTTGTCATTGATGAAATTAGTCATAAGGATGAGTCACTTTTAAGATGCAATGAATGTCTTTTTGAATGAATACCCTCGCAGAAAGTTACTCTTTTATTTGTCATACTATCTATGCCGTTCGTTTTCACATTCATCAGTAAGTCGTAGACTGGCTACTGGCTTATACGACCGGCCGTCTGCGACATTACCTGCCAAAATATACGCCATTAGTTTATTGTCAATGTAACTAGCCATATGAAACCAATGAGCAAAAACCTTTCCTTCGTTAGCAATCTGACCCGTCAGTGACATTTGCTCACGCTACCCACGCCTTAGCCCAGCACTCGGTATTGGTGTGGGTAAGGAGCCATTGCTTAATTTAGCCACCTAAAAAATTTGGTCTCAATGACGAATATATCTATGTATACTGTAATCAAAAATATAGTGGTATTCATATCGGTAGACATTCAATATCAACCCATTGATATACGTCGGCATGAAAAACGTCAGCTACTGTGGTCCATTAAAATATTAACCTTACGGCATGTTACGACACATGTTGTTACGGCAAGATGTTATGCCAACAACATGTTTCGGCACATGCCATGAAAATAATGATCTTAAATAAGGTACTTATGTAAAATACAATCTGGCCTTAATCTCTATATATATACAGTCATTATCTTTTATGTACTTACAGTCCTGCCAAAGGTTTGCACCAGGAGGCCTAATTTTCTCTATTGAGTCTGAATAACTGTTGAAAAATTCTGCATATTTAATAGTGGATTGATCATAAGAACTAATTTTCCCCTGTCCAACTTAGCGTTTTTGCTCAATTTTTCATCGCCAATTTCAATCATTATATCTGATTGTACTCCTATGTTTTTCCGAGCTTTAAGTGGTAGATGAGAAATCAAATCATTTCTCCCAAGTCGTAATTTCAAAGTTACGTAGAAAAAATTGGTTACCCAAATATATAGCAATACTTTGTTTGTTCCACGATTTTTACTCAATGACCAAGCTGCAACCCCAGTTCATCATGCGTATTTAGTTGCCTCATTGCTGTTTTGAATGAAACTGCATGGCCCAAAATTAGATGCCTATAATGTTTTTAGCTCGGCTATGTAACATAAAAATTATAATATGGACACTTTAAGCTTCATAATATTTTACATGTGTGACATTAAGTTGATTTTTAATGAACTTATTTCGATTGTACCGATATTTTGGTGACATTCCAGAAAAAATCATCCTATAGAAAAGGCCATATTACCAAAATAATTATACTATGACTCTTCAAGTAAATGAATGGTTAATTAATTACTTTAAGCATAGAAAATATCTCGGAGATATTAATCTTTACCTTAGAAAACATCGTTTTTGCATTTCAAAGAAACTATCAACTGTGTTATGTCGTGTACGTAATATTTTCACGTAAATTTATTCATTAACTTCGTGATAAATTGCTGGTATGAATATAAAGTTGTAAGCCACAAAAATTGGCTAATTTCCATTCGAGAAGCATCATCTCTTTACTAACATCCGATTATTCAGTCGCAGTATTTACGATGGATAAGCTAATTACGTCATGCACTAAACAAGTGCGAATGATTACGCATTCCATTCCAAATTCATCGTGAGTTTGCTTATCAAAAACTGGAAATGCTTTCATAAGGGCCTTAATTTCAGTGCAAATTTTCCATCATTAATTCGACAACGTATTAAAAAAAATTAAAACATTTTTCCGTCAAAAACTTGGAAAATGAGATTTTTTCCGTTTGGTTTAGGACGAGGATAATGATTTTAAAGGAAAGTCCCGGTCATGTAAACAGCACTTAATTAAAGAACGTTCTGATTAAATTATTCTGCGGATGGCCGCGTCTAATTCCAAGTATATTTGCGCAAGCAATCAAACGCTAATGATTTATCAGAGAGATTTGGTGCATGCTTGGTTATATGGATTTTTAAGTACTCATCTGTTTTCCAAGCATCTATTTCAGGAAGCGTAAGTGTGGAGGCATACACATTTGAAATTCATGAATTGATGGCTATAATTTTCCAAAATCATTTTTCTTCTCCATTATTTTTCGTGAATAGTCATAGGCGAAATGATTTTCTACTTTGATGTGCGGTCATTGTCCGACGGAGCTTTAAAGTGCTTTTTGCGTTGAAATTCGACCTAAATCATTTATACAGTCCAGCAGTAGCGTGGTGTGGAACGAGGCTTTCCGGACAGATTTAGCGTATTGACGTAATGTGATTTTTATCTGTGCTTGTTTTTACGAAAGATTCATATCGGTAAATCTATAGGTCAATAATTTTATTATAAAAAGGAGAATAATGTTGAATCGATATGACGTTGTTATAGGTCATGGCTCTCGTGAACCTAATGCCCTTTCACCAGTGGTCGAGGTTCGTGACATAGGTACTGATATATTCGCGTATCTCTTTCAATTTTGCACTTTAACTTGAGGCAAAAAATATTTTATTAATTATAAATAAATTGGTCAATTCTAATTGTAATTAAAAAATATAATGTAAAAACAAATTTGAATATTTTATTATCTTATGGGCACATTAAACTGAGTTATTTTATTTAACATTCAAAATATAATATTATAATAATTAATTTTAATGGCAGCCCTAGTTTCATGTCCTAATATCAGTAGGTGATTTGTTGTCATGTCATTACAATACGAACATTGTGCAAGGTATTTTAGGTTTGAAACATAGTTCTGGTGGAAAGAGGATGTTTAATACATAAACATAGGTACATAAAGTGCATAGGTACATAGGTTCAGTCCGCCCCGGTGGCGGCTGGGTAAAGTCCTCTCCTGCCAACCCGTAGGTCGCGGGTTCGAGTCCCGCCTGGGTAAAATATTTTCTGCCCAGGACATGGGTGTTTGTGTCTCGTCTGTTGTTACTGTTATTCACCCGACATAAATTGGCCTATTGTGCTGGATTCGGGGTAGTGAAGGTAAATAAATAAATAAATAAATAGTTAATCTAAATAATAATAAAATAAATAAAGAGTTAGATAATCATTGGGCAGAAATACGAGGAAGTGCTAGATAAGGTGATAAAATTAAGAAAACCAGCGAATGCGAAGAATAAAGGCTGAAAATGGTAAACGAAAAGAACGAAAGAGGATGAAGTTAAATGACATGAAAGCGCTTTAATTAGGGCTGTAGAAGAGAGAACTCTATTTAGCGTAGAATAGGAAAAAAGGAATCGGATATTTTGAATGTGAAGGAAAAGCAGAAAACCTTGTGCGTCATAGTAATCTTTGTCGTAGTCAGCACTCGTCATGAGATTTTGATTCGTTTACTGCTCTTAGAATGGTTAATTTCTAAGAAATGCATTTAAAAAAGGTGTGATTCTTTTGAACATTTTTACTAGCACATTTAGATTGATAGTACTGGTAGTTTAGCACTGTGGGGGGCTGTTTTATTGTTCTCGTCCATATAGTTATCAACAATCCAGCTATATCTCGTCTTTAGTGAACGTAATACATCACTTTTAGAAAGCATCAGTACCTAATATGAAGACTGCTAAACTGAAAAAATATGGAGATATTTAGAAGAAATAGACATAGAATGGAACGCTGGAGACGCCATTAGTTAAATTTTGCCCTTTTTGAATGACAAACATAATTTTTATTCCAAAATGCTTAGATTATTTTTAGTCAGATCTCTGTGTGTATTTCTTCTTATTAGTTACTCATATCCTCCGGCATGTTTAGAAGAGAGCAATATTTGTTAAATTTTTTGCGCTGGGCATAGTAATTCCCATTTAAAAACGTGACCAAAAAAATTGCTATTCCGGTGAGACAAGATGAGTTAGTCAAAAAATTGAAATGTTGATTGCTCTCTACGCATAGCTGAACTATTTATATAAGATTTACAGTCATTTTTATTTCAAAATCCGCTAAATATTCAATTTCTGGATGAATTCATATGGCATATTTCAAATTTATGGTTGGGATACTGAGAAAAACCAGAAATAAGGGTGGAGTATTGTGAATCCATCAAAGAAGGTAATGCAAATTCGTACTAGTGATGGTTAAATTTATTTCATGAGATACAGAAGTACTTCAGTTATTTATGTTATTTATCCTTTGTAGAAATCAATGATTACTAAAATAAAATAACTAGTACCTACTTAAAATAAAGTAGAGCTACAAAGCAGTTCAATATCCTTCATTTTATTGGAGAGCACAAAAATAACTTCTTAGCCTCCTAAATGTACTAAAAATTACTTAGTTTCCTTTGCATATTTTTCTAATGGGCAAATACACTCGTTTGTGCTGTATTGTGCTGAAGGGTATAAAATCGATAATATTCTATTTAATATACCCTTTACCTAATTTTATAAATTCCTATTTTTGCATACCGGACTATATATCTTCAATGCCGGTTGGGCTCATACCATTGAAGTTTTTTATGGATTATACAAAGTGTATTCATTTCATCTCAATATCAATTCCGGACTATTCTGGTGGCCCGTATGTTCCTGGAATCCTAATAGGCTGCTAAGCCTGTCGTTAGGTTTTCGTGGGACCGGGACAGAACTTTACATATATCCATGCCCTGGGTGGTGAAAAACCCACCCAGGCGGGACTTGAATCCATGACCCTCAGTTTAGCAGGCGTGAACTTTACCCCGTCACCACCGGGGCCAGCCGGCTTTGAAATTATAATGCAATTATTCCAGCAATAACAATGTTCAAAACTTGCATGTTTACAATACGTATATATGTCGTAGTAAGTACTCATCATGAGTTTTTGATTTGTCTCTGCACTTTCTCTTTTGCATTTGAGCTGGGAATATGTATCAAAAACAGTTCCGGAGTAGCCTTAGCGATGAGCAGGAGGGTTGTATGTCCATGTATATATTTCCTTGGGGATGATAGGAAGCTCACAATGGGACGAAATAGGGAAGAACTTTCATTTTCCAAAATTTACAACCTATTAAGATAGGCTTTTACGGTATCGTCTTGGAATATGAAACATAAAGAAATGTAATGCGGCCGCATTAATATCCGAGTGCCGCATCTTTATGCAAACGAGGTGGAGGGAGGCTGAGGGAGGATCCTCTGTTCTTGCTGCGAAGTTCTTGATTCAAATAACGTTTATTTGCTAAACCGCACCCCACCGTGGAGAGGAGAAGCCATGGTTGGAAAGAACGAAAGGGAGGTATGAATAAGGAAAGGGAGGGGAACTGGCAGGAAAGGAAGAGCCAGATAATAAATAAAGGGGGCAAGGAACTGCCAAGGCCATTTTCAATTCCCTTCTTTTCCTAACCATGCAGAAACGCCCCGAGACGGCAGCTTGCCCTTTCTCCCCCAATCTCCCCGCACCCTTTGTCAGTAATTTATTGAGCTGGTAATATTTGTCCCGAGTTTTTCAGTTTTGTCGTATGTATTAATGCAGACTTATGCCAGTAATGGAATACTTCATGTTTACTTCCGCCGTTTTTCTCCTCAATTGGTTCATGGGCACCAATAGGTCAGTATTCTGTGAATTCAGGAGTCTCTCTTATTGATAGAGTAAGAGATCAAAATGTATACATACATAATATGTATGTTACAACTAAATTGAAACTTTTAGCTTAAATTCATCTATGCACCGAGAAAAATGCATTCAAGTGAATATAATCCAAGCAGTAGGTACTTTGTATTATTCATTCTCTTCATGGTTTACATTTTCAAATTGCTTGTGACTGGTTTACAGTGCACATTAAGATTCACCATTTTTCACTTATTTCGGCACTTGGAGCAAATGAAATGATATCCTTGGGATTGATGATTACTAGTTCATCCCCAGTAATATACATAATGCTTCGATTCCTGTGCGTTAATGCTGGCAAATAATGAATTGAACTTACATTAATAAACTCAGAGACATCTGTGTTACTGCAATATTAGCCGTTAACTCTTTAATGTCTAATATAGTGTCATTCGATTAGCGCCAGTCGATTTTTTCAAGTGAATTTCACTTTAATATTAAATGAGAGAAGTTATTCAATACTAATGGTTTCGAGTAAATGTTGTTTGTAACTTTCTCTTACGCTCGAAAGTATTAATATCTACAGATTTTTTAAATTATAATTATTTGAATCTTGGCTTTCCGTAGGTACGCACACGTGCGGTGAGGTAAGTTCTTAATTCTGACTTTTATCTTTCCCCGTCATATGCAGACCTTTACTCTAACAATCATTCATTTTCAACTACCCTGGCGTTATATGTTCCTTAATTGTCAGTTTTCAAATGTCCGTTTTCTCCTTATCATTCTCACTATTTACAGTTACATTTCAGTATTTTACACTTGTCATGATTGAATTTTCTGGGACAAATTTTGAACGATAATAGCTTTTATAGTTGTAAGTTGGCTAGCATTATAGCATTTTTTATTTCTATTCTGAAGATGATCTCAAGATTCCCTAAATGGTCTGTTATTGATAAATTGTACGGCGCGCAGTATGTTCCGGCGATTGTTATCGAAATTGGTTTGAACGTGAAAATTTCTTAAAGTTACATTTTTTTCTCCCAGACTTTTTAGTAAATAGTTTATTTATTACCTGGAAAAGAAAAGTGAATAACAATACCCTTAACTTTTAGAGAATAAAGACAAAAAAGACAAAAAAATTTTTTAGACAAATACATCTTTAAAGTCACTAGAGTAGGTTTTTATTTGGACATTATTGACTTTTGCAAATGAACTAATATTTCGTAAGAATTCCGGGAAATTACATCTAACATAAGAAATGGATTATTGGGGTCTTGGGCAAAATATACTCGATTTTGAGCCAATACTAGCCTTTTTAAGCCGTTGCTAGGTAAAAATCCTTTCCGATACTGAGAGAGAGGAAATGGGAGAAGAACATGCAAAACCACATGCACCGATTAACGAAAAGTGACTATAAATTTTTTTTAACTTACAAAAAACAATAAAAACAGTTTGCAAGTGAGTTTCATATCACCCCAAGATGAAACGGCCAACTTTTTCTTTATGGTCATTTTCTTTTTACGAAGCGCGAGTAAACATTTATTTATAATGAGATTAGTGATACCGCAAAGTATAAAAGTATTCTTCTAAGGTTGTCTAACTTATTTAACAATTCAGTCATTGCTCAAAATAGAAATTCAGACGGCTCAATTTTGTTTTTCACATCATTAGATTTTATTTCTTACATTCAATTTGACAATTTTTACAAATTATAAATACACATATAAATAGAGATACACACATCGAAATAAATTAGACATTTTTATAATACAGTCATTAGAAACCCTTTACAAATGCCATGGAGTATATAAAGTATGATAAAAGGTTTGAAAACACTCATAAAAATCAATAATAGGTCCATTTTTGGTCCTGCTAAGCTACACATTACAGCTTGTTAGCAGGTGCCAGTGTTAATTAAAATAATATTTCAATTTGTTTCCAAATTGTTTAATCTTAGCAATGAAACACAAAAACCATCTCTTTATCGAATACCAATTTTAAGTACTTATTTCCCTATTTTTGTTTAAATTACCAACTTTTAATTTCCCTTTCAACCGCACTTAGTGTACTTTCACTTTCTGATTTCAATTTTTTTGGCAATTCGTTAAAGTAAGCAGGTACAGCTATTTCCAAATTTCTTTTCCCATGAGTGGTGTAATATTTATTAACATTTTATTTTTTATTGTCGCTTAGCGGCAATGCAGATTTAGCCATATTCTGAGTTTTGTACTTTCACTAAAATAATTATTAGTTATAACCACATACTTATGTAATTTATCGAGTGGAAGAATACCAACCAATTTGAATAATTCATCTTCGTTGAGATTTTTTACATTTCCATATTTTACTCCTACCATTTTCTTAATGAGTTTCAATTGTTTTTTTCTTAATATGCTAATGTTTTTTTGCCACTTGAACCCCATACTGTAATTCCACATTTTCTAATACTCTCTATTAAAGCAAAATATATAATTTTCATTGTGCTCAGATTAAATATTCCAGGCAAATAATTAAATGTACACAGTATATAGTTCAACTTGTTACTAATTTTAATAATGTGAGCACTAAAGTTATGACTTTGGTCGATAACAAGACCCAAGTAATTATATTTGTTAACATGTTCCAGTGTGAGACATTGAAATCAATTAGGAGTGTCGTGTAGGCTTGTGTGGTAGTGTGCCTGTATTTTAGTTTCTCGTATATCACATGCCTTGTGTTTTACATGCATTTTTTCAGACTTATTTTCATTGACAAATGACCTATTATCATGTGCCTGCATACATATCTCATTGAACTCATTTTTCATGTATTGTAGAGTTATGTTAAAGTCCCTATGTTTCGACACAAGCATAATATCATCATCATAAAGAGTCAATTCGCAAAAACTGCAGCATTTAAAAATGTCATTTATATATATTAGGAACAGTATTGGCCCAAGTATAGACCTTTGGAGTACACCCATTTCTATTTCAAACTCCTCACTAATTACATCTTTGATTTTGGTTACCATTTTTCTGTCCTTCAAGTAATCGACAAACCATGTGTGTATGTCGCCACGGATTCCAATTTTGTATAATTTATTAAGTAGAATAGCATGATCCACCATATCCAAAGCCTTCCTGAAATCTATAAAAACCATTATAGTGTTACTACCATTATCGAGTCCACCTCTGACACTATTTATAACCTTTTCAAGAGCATTTACTGTCCCTTTCTTCCTTTGGAATCCATATTGTGAGTCAGATTTTATATTAAATTTCTCTAGATAATCCAACAATCTATCTGCCATGTATCTTTCTAGAACTTTTGATATTGCTGGTAATATGGAAATTAGCCTATAGTTATTTAAATCGTTATCTGGTCCTCCTTTATAAATAGGTCTCTTAACAGCTTTTTTTAAACCAATAGGTTTGGTTGAATTGTTTATTGATAGATTTGTCACTAGTTTCAAAATAGGAATAATATTTGGACACATTTTCAAGTAATGATGATGTCAGCATATCCACTAGTATTGTTGCTTATTGCTGCCAGAAGTTTAAGGACATCCTCATCTGCTGCCTGTTCTACCACCATACAGTTGGGCAGGCTTCCTTCTACATAAGTGCTTAGCAAGGCATCACATCTATTTCTGTCTCGTAATTTCTTTGGTGAAATACTGAGAGAAAATTGTTATTTCTTTTATAGAGTGAGTTTTACCGAAATACTTTACTATATCATCATCTGCATTAACCTTCAATTTCCTCCCTGGAAAACTGTTCAAAATGTTCCACATATCTCTCATGTTACCCTGACATTCATTAATTTTTCATTTATAGAAGTCACATTTAGCTTTCTCTATTACCTTATTTACAAAGTTCCTATAATTTTGGTAAGTTCTTTTATATGCGTTATTTGATGGTGAATTCTTCCACTGTTTGAAATATTTATCTCTTTGTTTAATAAATTCTAACAGATTGTCAGTCATCCATTCTTTCCTAGTTACCTTGCTTTTCATTTTAATCTGTTTTTTTTAATTTTCCAAAATGTCTTGGAAAACTTTCAGAATTACTTCATATAATATATTTTAATCAAGACTTCCTGCTACTTCTTTCCAGTTATATTGACTTAGATTTTCTTAATCCATTTCATAGCTTAATGCTTCCTTACTTTTACAACTATTCTCACCCATACCTAAACTAGCCATTTTACTATTTACTTCTAACCCACCAGCTATAATATAGTGGTCTGATAAATAACTTCTGATTATAATTCCTATTATTGAACTTTTTCCTCTGTAAAGTATGTGATGAAGAGTACTTTTACATATATTGTGATTCACGACACATTCCCTGGTCCATCCCTTTATAATTTAAAGAAAACCATTTTCTGCCATCACCCCTTTCTATACTACGACGTCTTTGTTGTGTTTGTTTTGAGTATTAATATTAATATCCCCTATAAAAATAAATTCTTGTTTCCCCTTACTTTTCAAAATCTCATTTAAAAAATCAACAAAATCTTTTACATTTAAGTGTGGAGGTTTATACATACACAACAAGGAGATGGATTTACCACCAATCATCACATTTCCAAATAAGCATTCACAATACGTTCAATGGTATCAGGCTCAACTATGTGGAAGTTGATATTCACAAATGAAAAAACGACTTCGTTTCCTTCCACTGATTTATTTTCTTGGTACGACATGTTTCGACACATAGAGGTCATTTTCAAGTACAAAAAATTTTAAAATTCAAGCAAATATATACCTGGAAGGGTCTTGGGGGAGGTTGGAGAGGGTTGGAAGAATGGGTGCTAGGAGGGGGGGGGGGGAAGGGGAAACCCGGAGAGAGGTGAGGGGTGGCGGTTATGGTGAGAATTAGGGAAAACCCTTAGGAGGACCGTGTTGGTGAGAAAGGTGGGGGCGGGGGATGGAAGAGGGAGGGGTGGGTTAACTTGGAAAGGGTCGTTAAGGTGGAGGTGGGTTATCAGCGGGTGTGGAGTTGGGCGGGAGGGATCTGGGTGTTCGTCTTTCGGTGAGGTTTAGAGAGACTTGTAGGAGGGGGGAAATTTTTTCAAAAAGGATGTCGTTTAGTAATTTACATTTACTCATGTTCCTCCTTATTTCTAGCTCCTCCTTCTTGTCCATCTTCCTCCCTTTTATCTCAAAGTGTAGTATCTCCGGTTTGAAGTCGCTCTCGTGGTTCTCTTCCCAGAGATGTTTGGCGAAATGGGACTGCGACAGATTGCAGTTCCGGTAACATCTCTTATGTTCCTCGATTCTTCTCTCGAATGTACGCCCTGTCTGCCCAACATATGCAGCACCACAGTCGTTGCACTTTAATTTGTAAATGCCACTTCTTTCAAAAGGTTGCACTTGGTCCTTTGTGTTACCCAGGAATTTTTTGAGGTTTTCACCGTTATAAAATGTCACTCTATACTGTTGTTTTGGAAAGAGGTTTCCTATTTTTTCAGAGATCATGCCATAATATGGCAATTTACACCATCGAATCTTTTCCTTTTCCATTACTGCTGGAGTGAAGAGCAATTGCTGTGCTTTGAAAGAACGTTTCTTTTGGAGCATTTTGTCTATTATGTTTATGTTGTACCCGTTTGAGATGGCTATTGATTTTATTGTTTCTAATTCTTTGTTGAATGTGTTCTTGGAGAGAGGGATGCTCATTAGCCTGTTTAAAAGAAAGTGAAACACGGATAGCTTTTGAGAAATGTGATGGCGGGAGTCTGAGGGGATGACATGGTCCGTTGCGGAGGCTTTGCGGAAAATTTCAAATTCAAAACTCTTGTTCATTTTCGACACAGTCACATCCAGGAAATTCAGTTTTCCTTCTTTCTCTTTCTCACAGGTAAATTTCACGTTTTTGTGTTGTGTATTCAGAATTTTAAGAAAATTGTCTAATTGTCTATCCGTGCCAGTCCATATCGCAAACACATCATCAACGTATCGGAACCAGCAATAAATGTTGGTGCACACTGAGTCACAATTGAACAATTTTTCTTCCAAGTTGTCCATAAACAGTTCGGCCAATAGTGGAGATAATGGGGAACCCATCGCCAAACCTTCACTTTGTTTATAATATTCACCATTGAATTTGAAATAGTTTTGCTCCACGCACACTTTTAATAGAGAAATAAAATCCATGATGATTTTCGTATCCGTACCCGCATTTCTTAGAACTTTTTCCGCAACACTCACTGCTTCTAATGCTGGGATACTAGTAAAAAGATTCTCTACGTCAAACGACACTAATAGGTATTTGCTGGATGGAGGAGATTCTTTCATTAGTCGGTCACAAAAGTCTTTCGTGTTCTTTACTCCAAACCTTGGCTGGAAATTTGTGAACTCCCTAAATTGAGAATTCAACAGGGCCGCTAGTTTTCTGGATGGGGCTGCTATGCTGGAAACGACTGGGCGAACAGGGACGGACTCTTTGTGAATTTTGGGGAGACCGAAGAAACAGGGTGCTCTTGGGTTCATGACTGTAACTTTATACATCTCGTTGGGTTTGACCAGGTTGGGAGAATTATTAAGGGATTTCCTCACAATTTCTGAGATTCAGTTTGATTTCAGTTTCTGAGATTGAGAGACAATCTCAGATTCGATGGTGTAAATTGCCACATTATGGCATGATCTCTGAAAAAATAGGAAACCTCTTTCCAAAACAACAGTATAGAGTGACATTTTATAACGGTGAAAACCTCAAAAAATTCCTGGGTAACACAAAGGACCAAGTGCAACCTTTTGAAAGAAGTGGCATTTACAAATTAAAGTGCAACGACTGTGGTGCTGCATATGTTGGGCAGACAGGGCGTACATTCGAGAGAAGAATCGAGGAACATAAGAGATGTTACCGGAACTGCAATCTGTCGCAGTCCCATTTCGCCAAACATCTCTGGGAAGAGAACCACGAGAGCGACTTCAAACCGGAGATACTACACTTTGAGATAAAAGGGAGGAAGATGGACAAGAAGGAGGAGCTAGAAATAAGGAGGAACATGAGTAAATGTAAATTACTAAACGACATCCTTTTTGAAAAAATTTCCCCCCTCCTACAAGTCTCTCTAAACCTCACCGAAAGACGAACACCCAGATCCCTCCCGCCCAACTCCACACCCGCTGATAACCCACCTCCACCTTAACGACCCTTTCCAAGTTAACCCACCCCTCCCTCTTCCATCCCCCGCCCCCACCTTTCTCACCAACACGGTCCTCCTAAGGGTTTTCCCTAATTCTCACCATAACCGCCACCCCTCACCTCTCTCCGGGTTTCCCCTTCCCCCCCCCCTCCTAGCACCCATTCTTCCAACCCTCTCCAACCTCCCCCAAGACCCTTCCAGGTATATATTTGCTTGAATTTTAAAATTTTTTGTACTTGAAAATGACCTCTATGTGTCGAAACATGTCGTACCAAGAAAATAAATCAGTGGAAGGAAACGAAGTCGTTTTTTCATTTGTGAAGCATTCACAAACCTCATTTTTCAGTTTCTGTTCATGGAAAACAATATCATATTTTATAAAGAGCATTAAGCCCCCTCCTCTTGTTTTATTTCGCAAGCATTCATATTTCTTATAACCATCTATTGTATACTGACTAGTTTCTAATACAGCAATATTTACTTCTGAAAGTACAATTACGTCTAAATCTAAATGTTTTTTTATATTACCAAAAGTTAAAATGAACTCTTCCCAATTTTTTCTCAGAGATCAAATGTTCAAATGCATAAATGAAAACATAAGGCCCTGTATACAAGAAGGGGTTTCGAGGCAAATTTAGAGTTACATATGGATTGTTTTTCTTTTTAACTATTGAGAAACAGTTCATGGAATCAAATTAAATCTATCCTAGATAATTAGTAAACATAAGAGATTGCAATTTTAATTTCTCTGTTACAAAAGATGTAGGCATACAGAGTAAAAGAATCATTGACACCATAAATTATATTTCTGAATACTATAAATATAATTGTATTTCTGAATACTATAAATGTTCTAAGGTTTTCTCATTGACAATTCCGATAGCTTTATAATTTTCATGTTTTCTCACAAAGATATTTTCATTCTTTACCTAAACATATTCATAGAAAGAGCAATGATTTTTGTTTTCCATAGTAAGTTCCGGTAAAAACAAGTTAAGTGTCATTTATGAACACCTTTGCATTGTTAAATTTTCTTTTACATTCATCAGACGAGAGGTTTGATTTGTTTTTCATCTACCGTATTTTAACATATAAGTTTTGAAAACGGACTAACACCATAGGTTTTCTGTTTTGCTTCTTTTGACTTAACAACATAACAGTCAGCAATATCATTAATATTACACAGGTCTATCTTCAACTCTTTACCTATATCCAACATTTATTCCATCAAATTTTCATCCCTTGTATGTCTATTTCAAGCCCAACGACTTCAATTTTGTTTATCAGCTCTTTTTTCTTCAGCTGACACACTCTCATCTCCAACTGTTCTATTTTATCGTCTTTATCTTTTAGGCCTTTGGTTAAGTTGTCAATACCATTTTTTAATTCACTCAGTTTATCATTAAATCCAGAGCATAGCTTGTGAATATATTCGTATTTACCACTTAGTAATGACAGGCTATTTCAATTAAAGTGCATTAGTGTGATTTACTTCATTGCATGCTTTGATCGAATGAACTTTACCCTGATATGATCATTTTAATTCCTAAATTTTATCTTTGTTTTCTGTAGAAATTTTATGAGGAAGAAACACCCAAAAAAGATGTGACAGTTAATAATTTATTCTATAAATTATACAAGGATTTCAGAGCTGCTTACATATTTAATGTTACGAATGCTGAGAAGTCTTTTTCAGTTTTGCTGTGTGTTGACCATTTTGTGGTTGAACCGCCAAAATCCCTTCCGTGCCTCCTGAGCCACGAAAAATGCTTCAATGCCTCCTTTATGCTCTCTGAGCCGCAAAATGCTTCTCACGCAGCAAAATTCGAAAGCATCCTCAAATCTCCTCAGTCTCAGCAAACCGCGGGAAGAGCGTACGATCAGCAATAAAGTAAAAAAGTCAGAAAATGTTACAAAAATAAATAATGAATGCCGTGGATTTTCCGGCATATATAGTTACTTGTTCCTTCCTTTAAAAATAATGATGTACCGGAAATATTTAGAGTCGCTGCCAAATTTCGTAAATAATATTACGAGAGATCATTTTCTTTTAGTCCCCTGGACGTTTCTATAACCTTTCCAGCATTTTCTGATTTCTTCACGGTAGGAATTATTTGCATCAATAGTGTCGTATTACTGGACGAAAAATATGCCTTTTAGAAGATTTTCATTTTTTCATGCTTGAAAGCTAAGTTATCGCGATATCTGTCGTAATTTCGGGGAAATTTAAATTTTCTTATATCTTTGAAAGTCATTAGTTACCTTCAAGCATGTTTAATGAGAACTTTGTCGGGCTTAGACCCACGTTTCACGTTAAAAATAATTCTCTTTGGTAAAGTCGCCAGAATCAATTTATTGCTTACCCTGGTAATAACCCTTTTTAATATATTCCTTTTTTTATTTAGCAAGAAAGGTTTGATTCTAGTATTTGTATTTTTTCGAAGTAGTAATTTCCACGGTAACAAATTCAAAAGTTTATTAACAGTTGGAATGTATACATTTAAGTTGATCATCGGTATTAATATGACAAAGATTGTTAGCGGTGGTTTTCTTGTGCATTAAAACATGAATTTGAAGGTTTTGAAGTGCTGCATACGATTCATTCATAGAAAAACCAGTTGATCACAGACATTCGCAATACAAATGAAATTTTAAAGGTTACATTTCATAAATATCTTTTCCATAAATTAATGAGCATGAAGCTATTTGAAACATTCAATACCTAACGAATCATATTTTATTAGAATTCAAATTATGACACAAGGCTTAATCGATGAATTCAATGGTAAAGGTATGCAAATTGAGAATGTATGCAACGTAAGCCTTGGCGGTCGTACTGATGGAAGTAGAGGTTGAACATTTAGTCTCGACATCCGCTTCATAGACGATTTCATGGGAGAGTATTTCTCATGACCCCGGCATTCTCCTTACAATCTCTAACTATGTCGCATCCGCCTTCCGTAGCAAATGTGTAGAAGTGGTGGGGAAAGGGGTTTGTAGGCAGGATTTCCATAGGAGGGTTGCTTCATCAAGGAGAATGAAATGAAAGAGGGAGAGAACATTAGGAGGAGTTGCGGAGGAAAAAAAGAGACTAGCAACGAAACGTAATGAGATGGAGATTTTTCTCCCCACCCATTCCCAAACCTCTTCCTTTATTCACCCCCATATCCTGTCGAATACATATATTTTGCCTTGGAAAGAAGTAAATCTAGGTGGCTTCCATGTTCTCTTGGGGTTGCTAGAGGCTCGGAAGTCTCCGCCTTATTCATCCATCTTTCTTTCATTCTCTTACCCGTCATTCTAACCTAACCACTCTTTTTTTAAGGTTTATGTGGGGTTATGTGAAAATGAGAGGGTGGGAAGTCAGGAGGAATTACGTGTTTGGGTTTGTTGGTAGTAGATCTCCTCCTTTCCCCTCTTTTCCCATTCCCCCCATTTTGCCTCCCGGAGTTCCCTGCTAAAATAAGTCAGGATTATTTTAATGGGGATTCAAGTCGTTTTTTTCCCGGATATACCGGCTGTTATATCAAGCAGTTTTTATATTTCTCGATGATTGTTACACTCCATTTCGAATAATGGACGCCGTAATGACCACCATTTTATTCGAGGGGTTTATATTTTTCAACCTATGTTTTTATTAAGGTTTCCAGGAACCGGAAATGTTGTTTTGCCTTTAAATTTGTTTTCCCGAGATAATACATCTTTTTACCTGGGGTACCTCACCTCCTAAATCAAGCTTCTCAGTTTCAAGAAAGGCCTGGAATTTAAGTGTTCATAAGTTCTGCTGCATAATGTTTGTGCTCATTATCTATCAATGCTAATGAGGGATTAACTAACAATAATGCGTTTGAAAATACCAACGTATTTTCCCAGTATTTTTGGTCAAATGAAATTTTGGCTAATTGAATATTGTTTATGAAATCTTGTCAAATGATTGCGTCATTATTTTCTGTTTCCGTTGTTTGTAGAAATGGAATTTGATATTTAAATCAGGATTGATTACGCTGAAAGAAATTAACTGTTTGCAAAACGACTTGTAATTTAAAAATCTTAACCATATGCTCATTTATTTTTGAGGAATTTCTATTCAAATTTGTAACATTATCCTTTATTTTACTGCATATCTCTTCAAGTGTCTACCCCTCAATTTTCCAACAGAACAGGTACTACTGAATTCATGAGTGACTTTTCTTTTAATAAGTCATTTAAGTATTACCTTTGTTACCAGGAGTCAAGTATTTAAAGTTGGCATTATACGAAACGTTATCTAATATTAAAAATTCAGGAATGACTTAATAACCCGTTACGTAAGTCAACTGGTGCACATTCTGAAAGTGTATGCTGGAAGATCCGGATGTAATTTATTCTAGTTTGAGCCTTTTACACAGTACGTGACTCAAGTTTTAACTCTTCTATCAAATATATATTTAAAACAATTTTTATTCTTATCAATAAGCACTAACTCTTTTTGTATTTTCCCTAGTGTCACGGCTTCCTCCTTTCTGCTTCCTAAATTCATATCTCCCATTTCACTTCTGTATTAGGCTAAGACTTATTTTTATTTGCAACTTCTATTCCTGAGAATTATTTATTTATCAATAATTTCCCGTTGTGAATATAATTTTGGTGCGGGGTAAATCGTGCACAATTCATTTATATTAAGGATAAAATATTCCCCAAGGTCCGAGCGCCAGGTGACATTAGCATGTTTCCTGCGAAAAGACATGCTAGGGAATCTAAGTAAATAGTCCCTAGATAATTTTAATTACTAAATTTTCCCTTATTTCTCTCAACTATTGGCATTAATATTTACTTTTGATAAAATTGGTCAATAATTGGCTATAAATGCAGTAAAATTCCTTATACCTTGCCTTTTTTTTATATGAATTGTAAATTTGAATAAATGTTGTTCACTTTTTTCAGGGTCAGCCCATCATTATTCTCTGACTATTGGTTCGTGCTGTATTTGGAAATCCTAAGGTAAATAAACCAAAATTGAGTAAAACTTATACTTAAAGCCTATGCGTTCAATTAGGTTTTACCTTGGGTTTTACTCATGGTCATAAATACCTGCGGGCGGTAGGTATATTCGTTGATTCTTGGCGACTATCTCTTAGATTGATTGAGTATTTATTTATTTCTTTTTATCAGCTATCTCTATATGTTTGCTTTTTCGTGATTTGTAGAATGAAGGAAATTCATTCGGATTGACTTGGCCTTAATTCAATAACCATTGTGAACTGGTGTACATGAGCCAAATAGCTTTTAATATAAAAGTTTGGCTCAGTGACCATCTAAATATTAATCCAATAATTTTTGTTTCTTTTAATTTTTCTCATTAAACATTTTTTTCTTTATTCCTCGCCGGTTGATATTTAATTAATAAAGGTTAAAAGAAGTGACTTTTATCCCACAGATAATTATATAACCAAATATTTTAAATTAATGTATAGTTGCAATAGATTAGCCTTTATATAAATTACTAAGGAAAAGTAATTTTTTAAACACTTAGCGCCTAATTTAGAAAAAAATTCTTGTAAAACGTGACTCATTGTCCTCGAAAGTACATTTTGTAATTAAAGCACGGTTTATGAAGACTTAATTCCACCATTTTATTTACTGCATTCTAATCACATTTCTAGTAGGAATTTAATTATTATTAATTATATATTTTTGGCTTGTAACAAAATAAGCAGGTTAATTTTAAATGTTGCTTTCCTTCAAGGTCTATCATTTCTTTTTTAGAGTTTATAGTTATTGCAAAGTAGTATTTATACTAATATCGGGTATTCACAATTTTCAAACTAATAAATTTTCAAATTAATGATTTTGATCCAGCCTAGAAAAATTAAGGCTCAATGTAAATTGACCAATTTTTATCTCCCTAAACCTGCTAAGTTTTTTCAACAAAAATAAGTGGAGAAAGAATTATCGAATGCACTTTTAAAAGCAGTTGAGAAAATTAACATTAAAAAGAATAGGATCTCCGAAATTGGGACTATGATTATTGCTCAATGGTGTTGTAAATGTTCCGAGGATTGAAAATAAGAATGTCACGATACTATTTTATATTCGTATTTAAAGGAAGACGTGCACGTCTTGTGACTTATAGAACATCTGGTGCCACTTTCGAAATTATCCTTGGAATCTTCTTTTGCAACGTTTAACATAAAACTAACCTAAAACTTACGTTGTGATTACACACTGTATCAATATTTTTGCGCATTAATTATTTTTTGTGAATAATCATAAACAAAATCGCCCAACGGGTTAAAATGGGGCCACCTCTTCCGTTCAAGGTTCTAAAAATGTTTTCCGTTTTTATTTATTCGACAGGGTTTCCGTAGACAAGCATTAAACCTTGCGTCAGAGCTTCTTTCAAATATATTTAACTTCTTTTAAACTTATAACAATGAGGAATGATGTCGCTAGTTAGTTTTCTAACATGATAAAATAACTATAATTTTGATTAGATGATTGTACCAAAAGAGGAATTTTTTTAAGTGCTAATTTTCCTCGGAATTTTTTTAAATCTTGCCCACAAAGCACTTTTGATCGTTGCTAAAATGATCCTGAAAATCATTGAGAAATTACCAAAATACCTCATCATAGCTCGTAGTCATATATCTCGCAGAACAAGTGTATGCCCCTCCAATTCAACCGCATCAATGTAAGTTTTCGAGTGCGAGGTCTCATTCAACGGTATTTTCAGTTTTGTATAGCAATATCTCCCATCGTGTTTGAAATTGTATCAAATCAACTACCTGTCTTTAGAATATATACAATGACTTTTTTCTTTAATTTTTGCCAGGTCCCAAACCAAGGTGATTCAGTCCCAAAATTTGATTATTCAATACATGGAGTAACGGTGAAAATGCAATATTCTGTTATGATTTTAATGCTAACTTTTCAACAGGGGCACCAGGGTATATGCACCCGTGCGAGTGACTTCGTACCACATCATTTGTTACATGCAATGTTTGGAAATCTAACTTTTCAAACTCATCTATACCTTATCACGTTGTACTGATTTTTTCGTTTAATATTTAAATCTTAGCATCGTCTTTGTAATTAATTCATTATAGAAACCCCACATTTGAACCCCCATTCAGCAGCAACGTTGATTTGCTGTAGGCACCATTTACACTATTTCCTCAGTCGACAACTTTATTTCTAGATAGTAATTTTTTATTTCATCATCATATTCATCACATATAACTATCGTTCGCGTTTAAAATTACACCCAAACCGTTTTCCTTTCCATTGCTGGTTAAGGAGATTTGTATTATGACTCGGATACAGCATCTAGATAAAAAATTTGGTTACAGAATATGCCCAGCAAGATTTTAATCAACGATAATAAATAAAGTTGTAGTTACAACCGCAGTAAATGACACAGAGTGATTCCGCAAGAACTTTCTTTTTTCTCTCTTATGGTCAAACCCGGTTCAAAGCTAGCAAATTTTTCATTTCACTGGGTAATGTATAACGGAACATCTTTTGTATTACATGAAATTCTTTTTTCCTTAGTTAAGATATATTCATACATATCCGATTGAGGTCCACATCCATACCTGCCTTGTAATGAGTAAAAACGGTGTACAATAGGATAAATGTTTATGCAGAAGTAAAGATTTAGCTCTGATTGATATTGTCTAAATATTTTTTGGCTGGTAATGTGTCCTGTTTGTGTAAATTCCTTTAAGTCATTTTTAGCCAGTAAATGTAATACTTTAATGTAAAATTTTCTCTGGTTTTTATTTTGCCTATAAGTTAAGAAAATGAGTGAAAGCACATATATTGAATCTTTCATTGATGCTTACCCAACCTTCACATACTTACGTACCAGCAAGTGTTCCTCATCATATCAAGATTTCAGCAATCCTTAAGGAAGTTATTTTCCACACAGAGATATTAAATCCTACTTTTTTGACCTCTATCAAACTTGCACCTACAGCAATCCGAGAGAAAGAGAGATGGAAGAATAGGAGAGTTGGACTTTTCTTTGTTGGCGAGGAGAAAACCCTCCGAGCCAAGCCCCTTTTTAATGAGCCCTTCACCTTACTATCGTCGGATTAACTTTCCCTTCGAAGTCATCGTATTAGTCGCCATTTTATTCTCGAGAGACCTTGAGTGTGGCTTGCTCCCTTCACTTCAATCCTTTTTTCTTATATCTCCTTCTTCCCCTTACTCCAGGCCCTCCTTCCATCTTCGTCCCCTCTCCAATCCCCGACTTAGTTGTCTTGCGTCCCTACTCAAGCAGTCAACGAGAACAGAAGGGGAGGTCCCTCTAGGAATTGCTTAGCCCACGACTACGATGGCGGTGGCAGCAAAAGTTCTCATCCGAGCTGACGTGTTCAGTCAGCCGGAAGTAGGCCTGCTCAATTATTCAAATGAATGGGTAAAAACATTCCATTCGACTGAATAAGACTTCTTGCGTGCCTATCCAGGAGCGGATACATATTATACAAAGCTAATGCTTATTCAGCGAGGCATTATTAAATCAACCAAAGAAATTTTGTATTAATAATATTTTTATGGCTGGGGATTGAGGATATTCAGTCAAAATACTTCTCGATTATAATACTTATTATATTATAGTATATTACTTAATATATTATGAGTATATTATATATACACATATAAATGTCTTTACAGAAAGGTAGAAATAAAGTGGATAGGAACACATAAACACAATGGTGGTGTGAAGATGGAAAGATGGCTGATCCAAGAAGAAAAAATTCGACTGGACCGGTCGAACCACGGACCTTTGGATTTCGCGTCCAATGCTCAGACCATCAAGCTACCCAGTCTACTAAGAGTCCATTGGAATCGGCGAGGGTTTTATAGGAGCAAACACTTCCCAAGGCATGACCCACGAGAGCGGCCAATACATGGCGCCAGGGCTGCATTTCAGAGGTCCGTGGTTCGATTCCCGGTTCAGTTGAATTTTTTCTGCTTGGAATCGGCCATCTTTCCATCTTCACACCACCATTGTGTTTGTTTATTTTGTGTTCCTATCCACTTTCTTTCTACCTTTCTGTATAAACATTTATGTGTGTATATATGTGTATATATGTGTGTATATATATATATATATATATATATATATATATATATATATATATATATATATATATATATATATATATATATATATACATATATATACACACATATATACACACATAAATGTTTATACAGAAAGATATATATATATATAAACATTTATATGTGTATGTATACTTTCAGTCTCTGAATGTTGCTAGGGGAACATCACTTTGATTTGTATTGATATCACTTGACTTTGTTTGACCAGAAGATGACGAAGACCTGAAGATGACTTCGAACGTCGAAACCCGAGTCGTAGCAAATAGAAATATGTGGAAAAACAAAGTCAAGTGTTATCATTACAATGTTGACAGATTCCAACAAGTTACGCCTGATACTACCAAATTTGATTTGTGTTCGAGGAATAAACGTGCTGTACTTCCTAGAGTACTGCTAGCTTATATTATGTATTATTTTCTTGTATTAAATAGCAGTTTATAAGTTCATCGTTAATAGGGCCTGGCACACACTTATTTCCTTCAAAGACTGGCTTGGATGCCAAATCACTATGAACCAGTGATTTATCGGGAATCTTAAATGCGGCACCGATATTCATGGCATGCATCTTGTATTCTGAAAGAACAGAACAGTTAATGGAAAATATTTTGCTACAACGATTCCTTACGACATGGAGATGAATCCTGGCGTTCGTATGAAGCTTGGTAACTATGATGCAGTCAAAATATTTATGATAGCCAGCGTTGATGGCGGCATCATCGGACGATGAGTGAGCATTTTTAAGGTCATTGCAACTTTTCTATCAAACCACATCTACAGCAGCATATCCAAGAAGAATAATGATAATAAAAAATTAACATAAAAATATTGTTCAACCATATGATTCATATCAGCCTAGCAAAAATCTATAGCCTTTTTATGGGTAGATCAAACATTTTCCGTGAAATATCAAATCTATAAACCATTTTAATGGCCTCATATAAATTAAAATATTTTAAATCCATGCAAGACCAAATTAACTGCAGGTATTATTTATAAAAAACACTTCTGTTAGCAGTTTCCCCCGGAGATAAAATTTAATTTGCTGTACTATATTCATCCTTCTCTTCACTCTTCTCATACTCGTGAGCTTGACTAACATTTCGCTCGAATTTAATCAGCTATGTTGCGTCCATATCCCAGTAGGTACTTCCCGAGTATCAGCAATCCCTACTACGCGTACAAAATCGTTTCATTTGCTTATTCAATGTGCACATTCTGAAATACTTTTCCTGATTTTTTTACTCTCCCTTTTTTTCTTGCCACAATAAGTTTTTGGGATAATTAACAATTCGGTAATTTATTCTAAAATATGAATAAAAACTAATGTATCTGCTAAAATCACAAGCTGTTAGAATTTCAGTTGCAACCGAGTCAAGAGTTGGCAGTATTCTCGGATCTCACCCACCTTGATGCTATCAACTTCAACGCGAAGACGTGAACACCAGAGTTTGTTTCTATCGAGCCAGGAAGCTTCGATCATAATGCAGTTTTTAGCAAGCAATATTTAGGGACCGTAGAGTTGCTCGTCTACGTTATACGCCACGTTGAAATTTCGATATTTATTCATACTTGTCCCGCAATGGACAGATTCGTACGTAATATTGACTAACTACACGCCCTGATGACGAAATGATCTGATTATATTTCACTTGGGATTCAATGAAGAGCAAACATGGCTACGCATGTAATTTTACTTTTGATTGCACTCATTATTTCTTATAGTAATGTTAAATCCAACCTTAAAAAATCTCAATGTAACCTTGTAACTCTTAGTATCCATAAATTTGTCCTGATGACGAACGATGAATATGGGTGATGGGTAAGTATATTTTTAAGGATGAAAGTGTAAATTCAGATTTTTAGGTTGGATTTAACATTACTCAAGACAGGATATCGCTTGTGTATATCATATCTGTGTAATTAAGTATCACGATTGTAAGTATTTGTTGTAATATTTATACGTGGCGAGTTAATGTGAGTGGAAAATACAATAGGATTTGAGTCAGATAATTGCGGCTTAGAAAACTAAAGCGCAATTTTGGAGAGGAATGGAGAGGTCGGTCTTAAAGAGCTGGTAACGTAGAGGCCTTGTAGATATGCATGGGAGACTTTTTAGAAATGCCGATAAAGGATATCGGGTGAAACAGAAAAAAGCGAGAGGGATTCAAATGAGAAGTGGATCGGGAAGTGTATCGCAGAGTGGCCGGGGACAATAGCAATTTAGAAAAATGAGAGGGAATGGATGAGTTGGGAGGCCGGATTCTGGGGGGGTGGGCATTTGGGGTCAACAGTTTCAGCGTGGGAGACGTGGATGGGATGGGGATTTTGTAAGTAAGGTGTATTGGGGAGAGAGACTTAGACGTTTTTCAACCTGGAAAAATATATCTTCGATGTCGTTGACGATAGAGAGACACATAAAACGGACAATATTACAGGAGAAAATGATTTATTTAAAAGTATTACCTAAGAGATGTAATAAAGCCCTGGGTATGCATCGATATAACCAATATTTTTGCATTCGGAATGTAGTTTTTCTCTTGAAAATTCATTCTTATAATGAGCAAAGTATTTCGAGAAGAGTCGGAAAAACTAATCAATAATGTTAATTTCAAGTACAAATGTTTATCTTTAACTGTTGTCTATTGACGTGTTCCAACCTACTTTGTATTTACATTGTGCTTACATAGGTTACATTTATTCTATGCGCTTTCAGTACTACCGATATTAAGCCAGAATAAAAATTTATTTTGAAAGTTTTCGTATCCCTTAGCTGATGTGTCTGTAAAAAAAATTTACCAGGATGACTCCCTAAAGTTTCCGTGTATATTATTCTATTATCTCAAATAAATAACTTGGATGAGTCATTTCGTAGCTTGAGTGAACGAACTGGCCAATATACTCGATAAGTAATATCTTTTCGTTCACCTAATATACCTTTATTACAGTGGATTCTGGCTATTCTAATGAAAATTTAGAGCCAATATATATTTTACTTTGAAAAAAAAGGATATTTTAATTGAGGTTTTCTCATTATATTGAAGTTTTACGTCATAAGCTAAATTTATTTGTCGAGATAAGAGCTTTTGAGAGTCACCTGGCATTCCAAGTACACAAAGCCTTGACGATAAGTAGTATTAACAGATTGCAGGTAAATGCTCTTAGATAGATTCTAAAATGATTAGGTAAAACCTATAAAATAAAATGGCAACTCAGTAAACCATAAATATTCTTCGATAATATACAATCATACATTGTATAGTGATTTCAAGCAACAATGAATGTCACTTCTTTATGAATGGGTAACAAACAGGTATTTGATTTCTCCATAAAGTGTGAAGAAGTCTATATAAAAGTAGCCTCTCTCCAAACTTGAAAAGAGATACATCTTCTACGGCAGGAATCTGTTATTAAAATGAAAAGTTTATCTTATAATCAAGAGTTATGTCAAGTTTTTTTTATTTTACCTCGAAAAAATTAGAATTAATTAATACAGAATACCAAATGATACGTAAAATTTCATGATTTACAGGTACATAGAGTGCCCTCGCAAAGATATGATCCGTGCGCTTTAGCTGTTTGAGAGTAACGTTTAAAAAAAGGCCTCCCATAAAATTAAAACATTTATAATGCATAAGAGGATACATACCAGATAGAGGGAGTCATTATATGAAAGTCCAAAGTGGACAAGTCAAGAGTGCAGAGGAAAGAGAGGTTAGAGAGCGGAATATATAAACCTTGGGGAAATGAGAAACCTACGGCTCTGAAAAGAGATTTGAAAGGGGCGAGGTGAAGAAGAAAATGCGTGGGTATTTTTAAAAAGGATGTTGGAGAGAAAAATCAAATGTGCTCGAAAGTAATAAAAAAGAAGGAAGCTTCTCGTGAAAAGAAAGGACCCTGGTGAAAATGTAAAAATAGAAAAAAATAGAAAATAAAGACGTGACGAATCAAAAAGATTGCGAGCGAAAAAAATATTAAAGAGAGAAAGAAGAGATGAGTAGAGCCGAAGAAGAAATAGACAAAGAGAAGATGATGGAGGTAGATAGAGTAGGAAGGGAAGAGAGGGATTGTTGAGAGGGGAAGATGGGGGGTTTAGTGGAGAGAGAGAGAGAGAGAATTGCAAGAGGCGGTTGCTGGGGTGGGAGAGGGATGAAAGCCTTGATGCCTTGGAGGGTCCCCACCCCGCCACCCAGATGAGTTTTCTCTCATCCCCCAAGGTAACAATGGCATCCACTGTTCGCTGGCTGTTAAGATCCTCTTCTATTCTTTTCATTTAGGATGAAGTGTTTCGAGAGGGATGGGGAGGAGGAAAGGGATAGAGGCTTGAGGGGAAAACAGGTTGGGTGGTGGGATTGTTAGGGGGTTTCAGGATTGTAGGAGGATGGCAACTGAGTTGAGATTAAGATACGCAGGAGCGTTGGATGGTTCAAAGGTGTCCCGCTGGAATCATGCCTGTATGAAATAGTTTTCCCTGACCCAGACAGTGGAGACTTCCATACAAACGTTTGGCTCGAGTATTGAGAAATGCTGAGTGAGGGAGAAAATACCACCCGAGTAAGAATTACGTAAAAATATAAACCAAAAATCTGTAACTTAAGCTTAGATTTTAACAAGAGGTAAAATTAGTTTCTAATAATTTACTGAAGATTGCCTTGCTCATTTTCCTTAACTCTCGATTCTGATAAAAAAGCGTTTGGAAAGTTTGGAAGAACCAATTTTTTAATATCCCGATATCATATTTAGAACTTAAAATTTAGTCCACTTTCAACTCAACTCCGTTTAAAGATGATAGTCCTTTATGGAAAAAATGCATTATTTGTTTGCATACTGAAATTAATATATATAACAATATAAATAGCATAAGGAAATAGTACTTCCATAAGTTCAAATGTGTAAGGACTTGGAAAAGAAATTATTAATGCTGTCCTCATTAAGCTACATTAAATTGTTCAATTTTTCCCATGACTTGAAATTCCTAACATTTACTAACTTTTATGCCTATTGCGTGGCTTTGAAGAACGAAGTCTTCTTTTGAGAGTGCATATTGTGAATTCAAAGGAAACATGTCTTCCAATCAATGCCAGCGATTAATATTCTCAGTATTGGAACGTTCGGTGAGGATCCTCCAGAAACTTTCTAATTGCTTAGTCGCTTGGAAATATGTATAAAAACGATATAGTTTGGAAATATTTTTGTGTTACAATTCTAACTCTCATTTTTTATCTACATAGTCGTTTTGAGGATTGTATAGGTTTGTATTTGATGGAAACACCGAATTTTCAACTTGTAGTGCGATCATGCATGAACATGGAGATGCCAAATATTGATTGACTTCGGTAACTTCCTGCTTTTGTAAACTTTCCCATCAAATATTACTATTCCTTTGTACTTCTTAAACTGTAGTTTCCATTTGTGTTGTATAGAATATTTCGGAAGGAAATTCTAATTATGGATCTATAATTGGAATCTATAATTTAATTGTATAATCATAATCTAGAGGATAATTTAGTGCACCATAATTATTATTAATCATATCCAGATGGTGGATATGGTGAAATACATTCGAATGTACTGAATATTGATACTGTACTTCAAAACGATACCAAGATCGTAAATGAAAATAGATAAGAGAAAATACTTTTCCCTGATATGAAAAAACTTGCTTCTAATAATAAACTTAATATCATATTCTTCGGCGATTATCTTTATGTTAAAATTATTGAATATTTCCTTTCACTAGAATCATCTCTAATAAGCCCAAATTAATCCCAATCTAATAAAATACCTGCTAGAATCTATACCCTAGACAAATAATAATTTTTTAAAGGAACAATTTCAAACTAATATTTTTTGTGTAAATTACTGCCAAAGATAGCATCCAATTAAACTCACTATTTTAGAAGGTAAAAGTTGATATGTCTGAAAAATTAATAGCTCCTATTTTTGACTGCCATTACCTCTTTCACAAAAAAAGACATTGTGCGAGTTTTCATTTTTGGTACGTTTTTTTTTGGTTGGATATGCTACAGTTATTAATCTCTGCCTTCCCGTTTTCCATTTTCATTTATAGATCAATAGCAGCCGAGTACTTCAAAGTTTAAAATTCCATTCCTCTTTGTTTAACAAGAATGTTTTTTTTTTCTTTCGTGTTCTTAGAAATATTGTAGGCAATGTAGCATACTTGCTACTTGAGTATGTGGTATGTAACTTGGATATCGAATCTTTTTAATGAATTAAATGAGAACAAAGACCAGTTGTTTTGGAGTTCCTCTTTTCATGAAAACTTATAACTGAATGAGATTCTCATCTCTCTCTGTCAGAATTTATTTCTCATGATTTTATTCAATGGGAATTTTTGAGTGCCAGAGTTGAGAAGGCGTGAGAGGAAACATTTCTCACAAGAATTTTTGGTGGAGAGAGGTTATTAAAAGTACGGGATGAAGTAAGATAGAGTATAAGGAAAGAGAAGGTTTGATTTAGAAAAAAAGGTTTCCTAATATACAAATCAGATTTTTGAAGGAAAAAGGAGAAATTTATCCTGCAGAACCATAGCTCTAGAAAATTGCTGTAATTTATATTCTAAAAAAATTTCTGCATGTATGGTGCATGCATTGGAGCACCTCAGGCTACATTTCATGGTCCACGCTCACCGCAAGGATTCTTTGTAGGCCCGGTATTTTTAATTGCGCGATAGTATGGGATTTACTATGTAAAAATATTTAATTTGCCAAAAATAATGGAGATTCTTTCATATAGAATACAATACCTTCCATAACGATTAACCTTGTTAAGGAAATGGAGTTAATAATTATAGTCTTCCTTATTTTTGAAATGCTAAGGCAAATCTTTCGCACTACTCTTGTTTCAGTTAGAAGTCATTATTATGAATTCAACTTTGAAATGGAGGGGATTTAGCGGGGATGAATTAAAATCTATTTTTCACAGAGACAATAACTTTGAGAATGCTTTATTGAATTGAGAAAAACATTTACTAGTGGATTCTTAGAATATATAGGCTCTGTTCTACCCCCACTTTGCGCAAATTAGTTCCAGATTACAATTTTGAGCACTTAAATGATGCACTGAGTCGTAATTTAACTGTCTTTGGTTAGCGTAGCATTTCTTTAAATATATTTCCATGAAATATTGAGTCTTGAAAAGTGTGAATTGTCATGTAGCAGCTTAGGTTGCTGGTCCAAGGAGAAGAAGAAAGGGTCAAATATAAGTTTGAAGAACAAGATACGTAAATGGTAAAAAAAGTCTTAATTTTATGGTAAAAGTTTATTTCTTTGAAAGCAGCGAATATATATTCACTTATCTCTTGCTCAAAACAGAGATTGGTCGAGAAATTCGTCTATGTACCAAAGTAAAGTAGTGAATATAACTTACTTCTCTGCTCAATTTTCGAAAGTTAAATTGTGAAATATAATATTTATTTTTCCGATACAATGATAATGCGCCAAAAATTATTCTAAACATCAATATAAAGAATCTTAAAACGATTTAAATTGTCAACTATCTGAATTCACAATCGTCTTGTGCTTTACTTCTTTGTGAATATTTTATCATGAGCTGTAACGTGAATGCTGATGGAAACGTGGCTTACTATAAAAAGCAAGTGTGCGAAAACTGAATGTGCCACTGAATTTTTGGATTATTACATTATCTTTTTTTTTTGCTTGAATGACGTAGAAGGTAATGTATTATGCCTTCCCCTCTTCAATCTTGAACAGATACCCTACTTATTATGTTGTACTCCATAATGATATTACTGAAATATTTTCACCATTTTCTTTTACATTTGCACATGTCTACGTCTCAGATTAATTAACACACCTTGCATATTGTGATGGTGAGTGGTAATGAATGTAAATCTGTGTGAACGTTTCATCTCCAGACTACAGAAACCATATCCTTTCATCGCTGGGGAAATGACTGGTACTAGGAAATGAAATATTTTCTTCTCAACTACTCACCTAATGATTAAAGCTTTTACATAACATATTGCTGCTCATCAAGCTAAGTTACTTAAAAAGCGAATTGTATCATCTCTCAATATTTTATCTAATAACAAGCATTTAATTTAGAATTTATGGAAAAGTTTTCCCGGTATTATATTTGCCATGTAATTTATATTACATGCTCTTAATCACAAAAAGTCATTCTAAGTTTTAAAACAGGAATTGGTATTGATTTTTTTTAAAAGGGCCATTTATTTTCAAAATAAGATATTTTGAAGTGCCGTCCACGTATTTAGGTGGAGCCAAGATGACATGTGGAGTGAAATAAACTAATTTAGAGGAGAACATTATGATTGAACTGAGCTTTTGACTATGATTGAACTGAGCTAAGACAGTTTGATTCTCATTCTTTTCATGATTCAAAAGGTGTTTATAAAAGTAGAAAATGAGGGGCGTTTTGTAAATGGCACGAATAAGATTGGGAAATTATATGAACATTTTCCAATGGATATTTCTTTGTTTTAATGTACTCCAAAAACTTCCACTGGTTTTAATTTCCAATAGTGTTTCCAGCTTTCGCCAAGATTCCTTTTGTGCTCTGTTAGAAGTCATTTTTTTACTTCCTGGATGTGAGCACTACAATACTCCAGACGTGAAATTTTTTATCCAGAAGATATGTTTTTGTGCTTTAAGCTAGAGGATATAAACTCACTTCTTTTTTTACATATTTTAAATGGTCCAAGAGAAAACATTTTTGAAGGAGTGAAAATATACTATAAATGCCCTTTTTTCCTCATTTAGTACTAACTGGATACCATAATAGGACTTTAGTGTCCCAGTCTATTGTAATGAAGGTCAAAATAGGTAGGTAATGAAGGAAAATCATTTTGATAAACCTTGCAGCAGTAGGATCCCTATCGTGTTGAAAACTTCTTACTACTTCAAAGAATAATTTTTAATGTCAGATAAAGGCTGAAACCGGAATCAAATTCATATTGTATATAACTATTATTTATAATCATAGCACCTTTTGAGTGTTATGGTGCAGGATAATTTTACTATAATAAATAGCAGCTTAAATTTTGTTTGCACACAATTATTTTTTATATAGATTTCTTGGGTTTTCAGCCGTTTCAGAACGGTAACTTTTGCCAGCGTTTCGACGATCAACTCCGCCATTCTCATCAAAACTTCTGGTGGGTCTGATATTATGCCTCATATATTAATAATCGGGAGGAGTACAGGACATATCCTGTGTCCCATTAGTTTCATATATTTTATTATGATTTTAGTTACTCTTTTATTCAGCTGGTTTTTTATAGGACTTAAGTCTTGGTGGAACCCAAACCATCGTTTCCAAATTCCTCTGTCATTCATTAGGAAGTCCCGCTGGCCTGATGAGGCATTTCCTCTTCCTCTCTTGTCATTCCAAGAGATAACAGGCTAAACGTTTGTTCGCTGTATCTTAAAGAATGTCATGAACTTTGTGTGGTAGTCCTTTTACATCATATTATGCATTATGTGAATACAAATTTTTCACCACGTGAGATTAGGCTCTACCGATTGGTGAGTGCTAATAAACTTCTCTTCCAACTCTGTATGGTTTTCAATTTTCCCTAGCTTCTATTTTTTGAGTAAATTTTAATGTCCAGAGAGCCAGATCTCTCTGTTATATGATTGGCATTTATGGGAGCATATACGTTTAAGGCCACTGAAAAGTTGATATAAAGAATGAGAATATGTGACGAGAGACCTGTTTAGCATTTAACTAACATTAATGAAAGGTGCTCAAGAGAACACAGATTTTCTCATCCACCAGTAGACGCACTTGAAGAACCAGCACCAATTTTGACTACCAGAAGCTAAACCTGGATCCTCTCAGTAGGGTTTCAGTACCCCTATCCACCATAAACATATCTCTCTTGTGTTACTTACTGTTCTTTATATTTACTTACTGTTCTGTATTCGTTTCATCTCAACGTTTCACCTAGATTACTGAAATTGAAATTCCTGATGGCAAAGTGATGGAAACAGTAGCAATCTCTGACTTAATATCTTCAATCTGGCACCGAAAATCTTACGCACTATTGTTCATGTAAAAGCCTTTCCTAGTGAAGAATATGCACCTCTAGTTCTGCTGTGATAGTAAAAACATATTATTTTGCCCTCTTGTTACGCAAAATTTGTTGTCATTTACTTACGTGGAAACTTAATTCTCCTTAGTGTGCCGACCTTCATTTGATTACTTGCTCACTCAAAACTTTGCTTTTGTTAACGTAGAGTTTTCCTTAATTTTTTTTATATTTTGCCAGTAGTGTCAGTTTTCTCTCGGTACCCTTATAGGGTTTCCAAAGCTCTAAATCTATTGGGTTTTCAAACCTCTAAGCCTATTGAAATTCTTAATTGGAGGCAATTTTATCAATTATGTATCAAAATTTCAACACATTTGCACTATACAACATTTATTTCTGTAGAGAATCATAGGAAGGGATATACATACTAGCTGAGATATTATTTAAAACATGACGGTTTTCAAATGATCAGATGGGCACACTTTTTGTTTGCGTGTTGAATGAGCTAGTGTCTGCTAACTAATATTTCTCACAACTCTGGCAGCCTGTGATCTCATTATTGTACTCGTTCATTGGCATTTATTTCCGACCAACATTATAATGGTTTGCAATACTTAATGCATTCACACTACACAGTTTTCGATCCCTTGAAGCAGATCCAATGTACCTGACGTAAAAGTGCTTGGTCAATTCCGCAATTGGACATATTGAAGAGAAAAAGTACTTATACTGCGCAAGGAGGCTAAAAACACTTGACAGTATTAATCTCAAAATAATAGTCACATTTTGTGAAGTTAGGAACTTACACCCCCGCCAGTCGCTAATTTATTAGCAGTGAGAGGTGGAAAAATATGACTTTCTAAAAAAAAAATGTTGCTCGAAAGAAATACCATAAGTATCGTGTACATTTGACTTTTTAGGTCATTTCATGTATTTTTGGACTACAACGCAAAGTTACTAAAGCAAATTATAATACTCATGTCGTCGGCATGAGTACTCTGGTATAAACCGATGAAGAAGTTTAGCAATATATCCTTCATTGATATCTCAATTGAAAAGAACGCAGATGAGTAATTAATGAATTTGTCTTAAAAATTAGCTGATTTTCACATTGTATATAATTATTTTAAAATAAATAGATCCTCATTTAAATCTATAGATCACTGCCTCAGTTCGGGTTCAAAAAAGCAGGAAAACGATGAGAAGTTTCAAAGTGGCTTTATTAAGCTTGATCACTATACGTAACATCAGGTTCCCACCAGAAACAAAATTTATTACCAATCAACTTAACGGTTGTGATTTGGGGAAAATTTATCCCTAACCACTTACCAACCATACCAAACAAATCAAAAATGAACAATTCATTATTTTTCTTTGTAACTACAAATCTAAAAAGATTTGCTAAAATCATTTTCAACGCCTTGAAGATTACAGAGTTTGCTCCTTAGAAATTAAGAATGTGTGGATGAGGATGATGATAAACAATCATTACATAAAACAGTAAATGAAGCAACCCATATGCCCAGTCAGTATACGATCTATTTTCAAGACAACTTCTTCGAGTATATAGTCTATTGATATCATGGGATCGATTAAAATAAAATCACGCTGCGGGTTGGACACGCTCTGAGTCTGAACGGCATAAATTTTCCCACTTTCGGTCTCCGGACATCGTTTTTTGACTATTCATTTTATCGAGGATTATTCGTTTGTGCGGTAAAGAAGTCGAACAAGGGACCGCAAAAGGGCAAACATATTAAAATTAATAATTTGAATAAGAGCGTTGGGGTCTGGTCGCGGCAGTGGTAGACGACGAAGACACTCGGAAAATGGCGGGGGAAAGAGAAAAAGATCGACTGACTGTGGGAAGGGAAAAGCGAGAGGAGGAGAGCGGGGGATTTTGAAGATTGCAGGTGAGGAAGAATAGGGGTGGGATTATCGGTTGGAAAGAAAATTGAACAGGATGTAAGAGATAGAGGGAGGGGGAAGGAGGAGAGGTTTAGGGAGAATACGACCCAGGGTCTGAGTGTGTAGGAAGATGCGGAAAGCGTATCCGAACAGAAAGAAGTGGGTAAAAAGACTGGAAGGGGGGGAAAGAGGAAGAGCTTTAAAAAGAGAGAGGAGCATTTTTTTGGCAAAGGAAAAAAGAGGAAGAGAAATATAAGGAAAGGAAGGAAGAAGTGTGGGAATAAGAGGGGGAGGAGGAGGAGGATCCCTCCTCGCAACGGATATAGAATGGGGATTGATGGATGGTGTTCTGAAATTGGAACCAAGCGTTTCTCGAGGAGAGGGAAGGTTGGGTGGAAGAAGGAGGAGTATGCTTGTGGAAGTGTATGGAGGAGGGCGAGCGAAGAGGGGTAAGGTAGGTAGGTGGAGATAAGGAAAGGGCTAAAGGTTTTAGTGCGGGGAGGGGATAGAGAGGTGAGACGAGAGTGAGGTGGAATCGTCGTCGTAGGAGGATTCCGTGTGAGAGGGGAGGGTGTAGGTGATGCGATGGTATAAAATGGGGGGAAGAGTTTGGTTGGGGAGGTTCAGAGTAAAAAGTAAAGGCTAAAGGGAGGAGGTGGGGGCTTGGAGAAACCGTGTAGGTCGCCAGGGTTTGAGATCGGTGGAAGGAAGGGTGGTGAGGTTAGGGAACACGGAGATGGGGTTGAAAAGTGAGGAGGCCCCTACGTGGTGGTTGGGTGGCGGTGGGAAAGCGGTGGCACGGGGACGATGTCAGCAAAAGTTTTACGTTATTAGCATTTCTTGACGTTCTGCTGACTTGGCTGAGATTATGGAGAGTTGGCTGATGGTAACGGTGGGCGTGGTCTTGGAGGGGTGCCGAAAGAGAACAGAATAGTTCCTTTTTTTCCCTCTCTCTCTCCATCCTAAGATTTTCTCCTCCTCCTCCTCAATCCAAGGTGGTATTGGTGAGTGGAGGTCTTTGGCGGAGGGTGGCAGGACACCACAATTGGGAGCGAGTGAGGCAACGGTTGGTTTTTCTCGGCTCAACTCAACTCGACCACCCACCCTCAGGTCCCTTTGGCGACCCGCTCTCCTTCTTTTTTCCATCAAACTTCTTCCCATAGCTCTTATTTCTCGTGTCCTCAATGCACACACAATTTTCCCCCACCTTCAATCTCACTTCAAACCCCGTTCATTCATCCCTCTAGTCTCTTTCATCTCTCTTCCTCTCCTTTGGTATACCTTCCCATATTGAATCACCTCACGTGATCCTGTCCTTTTGCGGCTCAACACAGCTCCTCATGGTGCGCTGTGACGACTTTAGAATAAAAGAAATAACTGATTCGACATCACAATCATCTTGTACCATGAAAACAGCACAATTAGAGGTTTTCTTAATTTCCTCTCGTTGATCAATGAGTTTATCTTTTGCAGTAATGAGAAACATCCCCTCCTGGCTATCATGTTTTTTTTTCATTTTGAAATAGATTATATATATTATATAAATTATATATATATATAATCGTTCATCCATTCACTCAGACCTATATGTATATATAGGTCTGAGTGAATGGATGAACGATTATATATATATATAATATATATAATAAATATATTCTATTTCAAAATGAAACCCATGATAACCCATTATATATATATATATATATATATATATATATATATATATATATATATATATATATATATATATATATATATATATATATATATATATATAATCGTTCATCCATTCACTCAGACCGCTCAGCGGAAAATATACTCATATAAATGTTTATACAGAAAGGTGGAAAGAAAGTGGATAGGAACACATAAAATTTACAAAGACAATTGTGGTGTGAAGATGTAAAGATGGCCAATTCCAAGCAGAAAAAATTCGACTGGACCGGGAATCAAACCACGGACCTTTGGATGTCGATTCCACTGCTCAGACCACCGAGCTACCCAGTCTACAAAGAATCTACTGGAATCGGCGGGGGTTTATATGAACAAACACTCCCCAAGGCATGACCCAAGAGACCGGCCAATAGATGGCGCCAGGGCTGAATTTCACCCACCGTCAGAGAGAGAATGACACACACAGAAGGCGAAATGAAAGAACTCCCCAAGGCATGTGAACGGGTCATTTCCTACTTGGGTTAGCGTACCCCGAAACGCCTGTTCTATATCTTTCACCACCGTCTGTGTGCTTGAGTTATTCTTTCATTTCGCCTTCTGTGTATGTCATTCTCTCTCTGCCGGTGGGTGAAAAGCTGCCCGCGCGCCATCTACTGGCCGCTCTCATGGCTCTTGGGTCATGCCTTGGGGAGTGTTTGTTCATATAAACCCCCGCCGATTCCAGTGGATTCTTTGTAGACTGGGTAGCTCGGTGGTCTGAGCAGTGGACGCGACATCCAATGGTCCGTGGTTCGATTCCCGGTCCCGGATTTTTTCTGCTTGGAATCGGCCACATCTTCACACCACCACTGTGTTGGTTCATTTTGTGTGTTCCTATCCACTTTCTTTCTACCTTTCTGTATAAATATATATATATATATATATATATATATATATATATATTTCCGTCCGTCCGTCTTCAAGGCGTATCACGGAACAAAACGGATTTTTGTTCCGTGATACGCCTTGAAGACGGACTAGTTCCGAAAGCTAGCTATGTAAGTGTGATCGTCTCTTTTTTTGTGTGTCTATCTCCTCCATCCTATCCACATCGTGTGTTCATCGCCGCATGGCTGACTCCAATTCATCAACGTATTTTTATATATATTATATATTATATATATATATATATATATATATATATATATATATATATATATATATATATATATATATATATATATATATATATATATATATATATATATATATATATATATATATATATATATATGGCGCCAGGGATGCTTTTTACCCACCGGCAGAGAGAGAATGACACACACAGAAGGCGAAATGATAGAATACCTCAAGCACACAGACAGTGGTGAAAGATATAGAACAAGCATTTCGGGGTACGCTAACACAAGTAGGATATGAGCCGATCAGGCCATACAATCGCTCGATCATTCACTCAGACCGCTCAGTAGCAAATACACATATATAAATGTTTATACAGAAAGGTAGAAAGAAAGTGGATAGGATCACATAAAATAAACAAATACAATGGTGTTGTGATAATGGAAATGTGGCCGATTCCAAGCAGAAAAAATTCGACTGGACCGGGAATCGAACCTCGGACCTTTGGATTACACCATCTTTCCGGATGATGGATTTTTAGGTACACAAAAAACAACACCAAGTTTGGAGAATACTTTTTTTACTGTCCAATCTATTTTACTTTCCAATTAAAATATTTTCAAGTGTGATATTCTCGAAAACAACCTTCAAAACATAACGCCTTCTCACAATCACGGCACCAAAATCGCTTGTCTTTTCTGACACCCTTTCTAAGCTTTGTATGCTTGCATACAAAACATGGTCTTTGAGCATGGTTTTTGTTTTCAGTCTCCATAATTTCTCCGGAACAAAAATGCCTCGCTGTTAGTCTCTCTCCTATGTTTTCAATGCAATTCAAACCAACCCGACCTATTGGCCTAGTATTTACCACAACGCCGTATTTGCCCAGTAACTGACGAACAACAACATGAATCAATTTCTTCATTGTGATTTTTTCCAGGGCTTATCTTATACAAATAATATGCGTTCAACATAATGACAACAACAAGATGAAAAAATAATTTTTTATACCATTTCAATGGCTTTCTTACACACTCCACATAGCCCACCATCATATCAGACTTATCCACTAACCTCATGTTTGAAATGTAGCCAACAATGGCATTGGGTTTGAGTATTTATTGGTTTGTTTGGAAACATCTGTTACCACTATCCACCATTTTACCCTCGTGAATTGTGGACAAATCACAAACATCACGTTTATCGTGCCACTTCATTTCAATAATTTTCCCATTGCCTTTCATCTCGAATTCATCCTCAGACATCTTTTGCGTAAATTTTGGCATATTTTTTCTGTTTACCCTCTCTGTGTCACAAGAACCAGTTCCCCTTTCAGCAAGAAATTGACAAAGTGTAGGACTAGTATAATAATTGTCAGTGTACAGAACATGTCCTTTGTCGAAATGTTTTTCCATCAACGTTTTCACAACCTCACCAGACACACCCAAGTCACTGTCTCTCCTTATCTTTGTTTTCAGTCCGGTGTATACAATCATGTCCAAGACAATACCAGTTGCGCAATCACAAAGTACGAATATTTTCATTTCGAACCGATGCCTTTTAGATGGAATATACTGTTTGAACCCTTATCTCCCTTTGAAGAGCACCAGGGAACTACCTCGCGATATGGCCGAAACACATGGTTGAACCTAGTTTTGAGGTAGGAAAATACATGGTTTATTTTCCAGAAGGGATCATTATTATCAGAGACACTGTTATCTGAAAAATGCAGACGGCGCAAAATCAAAAGGAAACGATCTCGCGACATGTATTTCCCAAAGATGGAAGTTCTAAGGAGAGGATCTTTAGCCCAGTAATCTTGAATGGCATGTTTTCTTACGAGAGGCATAAGTAAAAAAAATGCCAAGAAAACATACATTTCGGCAACGTTTACATTCTCCCATGCACGGCGCATAGATTTTGGTGAAATCACTGCACCGTCCACAATAGCATTGCTGTACTTGTTTGTTTCATCAACAATATGAGTTATCAAAGAATTATCAAAAAGAGTTCAAAAAAGCCACACTCACTGGTGTTCTCGTCAATCCCACAATTTTCCTGAATTCCAGCTGCAGAGTAGTCAAACTCCAATATCTGTGGAGTGAAATCACGGGCGCTGCACCAAACACTAGAAGATGCTGAGCCTATTTCCACTTGAAGCGGCACGATATCACTATCCGATTTATTTTCTGAATCGTAACTTTCTTCGGAAGAACTTAGACACTTAACGGTAAAGTTTTCATTTTTACTGTCTGATATAAATAATTTTCAAAAAATATCTTCGTTGTCTCCTTGAAAAATTCTTCTCCTCTTTCGGTCACGAGAAACACTTCCACTTCCCACCATGAACCTTTACTGACTGATGTAAAAAATTAAAACCTAAAAGTATGCAGACATTTCTCCCCTCTAAAAATCAATACCGAACACCTGCATCTCAATAGTCACTCACGCTCCAGGAAGGGATTAGTGCAATGTAATACAATGAACTCGGCGAATGGCATTCGTGGAAAAAGAGAAAGTTCGGAGGCGAGGGTAGGAATGACCACTTCCCAACGGAACGTAGGAGCTATGTTCACAGCAGTCGACCGGGCGAACGTAGCTGCTACGTTAACAGCAGCGAATGGGTTAATCCATAAACGGCCAAAATAAACAGAAAATATGTAGTATCTAAAACTGTGGTGTGATGTGTGAATTTTATCTTTTACTGCGCATGGTGCTAAAATTCAATTTCTTTCGTTGAATTTCAAGATAACCCCAACTATGTTGATGAATTATTAATATTCGGAATGCGACAGATTGACGAATGGAATAAAATTGCTTCGACCTAAATTTCAGCATGAAAAATTAGCCAAAATTATGTAGCTAATTAACTTTCTTGCTGTTGAATTATGCAACAACTAGTCTTACTTAGCTCGATTACCTAATTTTATAAATGATGCTTTTAATAAATGTTCACTATACATTTATCACACTATGCTCAATATGTGCTACACGCTCCAAATAGTGTGTATAAGAGCATAAGAAGTGATTCAACTTTAGCACATGTTATGTACGTGTACCACAAATCTCAGGGTAAAGGCTATGTTTGATAATCTTGTTAGTGATGTTTTATAAATAGTTAAGTTTCACAAAATATACTCATTTTTTTAGGTATAACTTTCTAGTATTACTGATATTAGGTTTAGATATGCATGATTCTAGAGTAAAAGTCAGAGTAAATAAAAAGTATGATTTAGTCAGTCGGAAAGAATCTCAGTAATGGCGTAAACAGTAGTTTAGGCAGTTGTATAGCATTTCAGTTCTTATTAATGTCTACATTTGTATTCTAAAAAATTTCTAAAATATCTCAAGAAAATTAACATTTGCTCACTCATCTCCTGCGACGGTCTGGATCCTTGGACGCTCCGATGCCCATTCAGAGCAAAGGCGTCAGCTATGTTTATCCTACTTTCAAAATCTCTTGCAATCAGTTGCTGAGTCTTCCCTTTAGAGGTTCTTGATGAAAGCAGGCTGGTTTAATGAATATGGAATAGGAGAATGTTCCATTGCATATTCGGTGAGATAAGTGGGAGAGAAAATGTCGGCACAGATAGAAAATATACGATCCTAGGCGTGAGATGAACTCGAGTTCACGAATTATTTTGAAGGTGATATGTCGAAACCTTTCCTTCAATATTGTGAAAATAATTTAAATTTATATCTGATATTTAGGCATATAAATTTCTCATAAATTATCAATAAGTTATTATTTTTCTTAGAAATAAGTATACTACGCTAAAAAAATATGAAGAATTATTTGTGAAATTTAATTTTTTCTCCCTTAAAAAATTATTTTATGAAATTATTAAATTGAAATAAGGTATAAAATTATTTTCATTGAGCATTCAAGTATATAATGCTACATGAAACAATGTTGCTAAAACGATGGGGATATTATATGCAACTCTAGATTATCTGAAATGAATACATATTTTGCTCTCATTATCCAATATTTGTTTACGGTAACCTTTTGAAGACAATTATATGATGAAGAATTTTTGGATTGTATTTCAAGAACAATTATAGTTTTAAATTATATTCAATAGTTTTACTCAGGGGCATATTGTGTTTAAATTCATTATCACATTAATAAAGGTGTATATCATACTCTATACATTAAATGGTATTTGTTTTTCGATGCATCTTTTAATCGTACTTGAATAACACATTGAAGCGCAAATTCACATTTGACAAATATTAGCTAAAAATATTACTGCTACATTATAATATTGGGGTCAATTTTTACAATTGAAATTTGAAAATTAATATAAATGCATATATATAGGTTTCAAGCAATATTTGTTTGTGCATTGCCAGTTAGTTACATGGGGTAGATGTAATAGTTGATTTGTCTTGTGTGCATTACATCAAATTAGGGTTTATTATATATATATATATATATATATATATATATATATATATATATATATATATATATATATATATATATATATATATATATATATATATATATATATATATATATATATATATATATATATATATATATATATATCTATATATATATATATATATATCATTACGTGCTTGTCCATTCTTTTCCAAGAATTCTTATTATCTATAGCTACTGGTTTTATGCGTCAATTTGGAAATTCAGTTAGGAAAAAATATAAGGTAAATTTATAAGTTAGTCAAAATAATGTACAAAAGAAAAGTGTCAGTAATTTTTATTTCTATGAATATTAACTCCTCAGAGCAGATGCTGTAGAAAGAAGTAAACTCATGCTGAAAGAAAGAAAACTTTGCAATTTCCCACTTTATTTTTAAGTGGGATGTTGCGGGAGTTCCTTTATTTACTCTTTCATGGTTTCGGTTAATACTTAGTCACTGTATTTAATAATTTTTTTTCTGATACGTATTTATAGTACATACTACAGTTTATGAAAAATGTTATAACCATTTATTTTTTCAATATTTTGCTAAATTAGTTTCTGTTAAACGACTTAATATTTTTAATACATACACACTTACTCCCATAAACTGAAAGAGATGACTTTGTTCGCTTTATTGTTCCTTTTGAATCAACAGAGGGCTCAAAAGTTTCATTCTTAATAATGTAGTATAGTTTCATAATACGTTTTCATGCATATAATGAGCTAAACAATCATAGACATGACCAGAGTAAGGTATACTAAAATAATGGTGCTTATGGTACGTATTTTACACTAAATGGATCACTCGTTTCCAGTTTCGAGGGATTTGTGAAATGCATTCCCTCCTTACTGTCACTCACAAGTTTTTCTTACCATGATGTTGCTATTATATCGTTAATTGCTTGAATTATTGTAAACCTTTTGATGAAAACTTGCTCAGGGCTGGTAAACTTTAATATGTATGTATATTGATATGGATTAGACGCAGCCTTTTTCAATGAGGTTTATTTCTGGTGGGCTCCATGAGATCAACATCTCGAAAAAAAAACAATCTCTTAAGCTTTAAAAAGAGCATTTACATTGCGGTTGACAGGAAATTTGTTAAATGAAATTGATGCGTTAAGTTATTTATTTTTTATTGTGTGTGCAAGTGTGTAGCAATAAACTACCTCGTATGTCTTCAAATATTTAAGTTCTGGTAAAATATGCTGCAAAAATATACAGTGCTATTTTGTGAGAATGAAGTTAATACATGGTATTTTCATTCCTTTTCCATGATCCAAACCATTGAGCACCAGGTTTATCTCAACCCCACTTTCCTCTATTCAATTCTACAAATATACTTCATTGTCCAATACATCTTTTCTTGATCATAAAAATCATCTCAGCAGCCTCTCACCTTTCTGAGTAATTCTAATCTTGGTCTACGGTCGACCGTGAAAGCCGCCACAAGGGCGCGTGGTATGTACGGATTCCACGCATGCTAACACGCAACTTTCGTCCCAGTTTAAGACTTAACCACCGAAATGCGTCGTATGGAGCAGTTAGGAGAACAATGCACAGACACCCATCTATAACTAAGAGAGTTCCACGTTGCCCCAACTGTACCTCCATACTAGCTTATGGGAATCGGACTCATTGCACTCCCATGTCTAGCTAATTGAGGCAAGAATTAATACTGGTTAGCAATACCAATAGTTTTAATTGTCATACTACCTAATTTTTAATCGTAGAGACAATAAAATCATACGGAATATTCCATTTGTAGATATTGGTTGTGATAATGATGATAGGGACTTAAATGCAAACTTAGTCTACATGAACTATTTTGTCCTTAGAAATGAGTGGTCAATCTGACGTGCGGAGATTATTAAAAATTGCAAACACAAAATAAAACGTTTATTGATTGTCATAATATGCACATATTTGATATTGAATATAAATTACGGAAGCATACTAGCAGGAATAGGTATCGGAAAATATAAATTACTGAGACATCTATCATCAGATTTCTGGCCTCCGCTCGTGCGATAGAGATATTGAATTTGAATCAACTAATTAATTAACCAAGAGAGAAAAAATATAATCGCACTCATTGCACTCCCATGTAAAACGCAGTGTGGTAAAAGTTGCCAAGACACCGAAGAGAATACAAGAACAGCGTATGGACAGAAAAAAGAATCTGCATGGAATAATTGGTGGTTGGAGTGAACATTAAATCTTCAGATACTGTAAAATATCTAATATCTATCTATTAGATACAATAAAATATATGATGGAGCTACCTGAACTTCTCATGTATCGTGGAGAAAACTCATAAAATAAATATGCGGCACAGAGTTAAAGAAACTAGGTTTTATTACGCGTATATTAGGAAGATCTTCGGATAAAGTAGTAAAATAGAGATGCTACTTAGCCTGGTTAGGCCACTTCTCAAATACGCTGCGAGTATTTTGGACCTTGGTCATAAAGACTTAAACAAAAAAATCAATAAAATCAGCACGCTACGTTAAAAACTGCTACGATCGAACATAGGGTTTCATAACTATTAGAAGGATTAAGGTGGAAGCCCCTAGAGACTTGGAGGCTACACGTTAGGCTTAGTTTGCATGAAAAAGACAGAACTGGTGTGACTCAGAGAGAGACAGAGAATATTAAGATGAGGCCTCACTACATCTCTAGATCTGAATAAAGCGATAAAACAAGAGAGATACGCTTCCCAAAATATAGGTACAAAACCTTGTTCTTTCCGCGCACAATAAGTGATCACAATAAAAAATATGCTCCACTAAATACACTCCCATAATACGCGTCACCATTTTCCCACTCAAAAACCTTACAGCTTTACGCGGCCGGTGACCCAGCAACACTAAATAACACTCCCTGCCACACGTCCATGCGGCAGTTTACATTGTAGCTTGTAAATGTAGATTGATAGGGAAAGGGTGTGACAATATGGCTTTAAAAAATTGGAGGAGAAAAGATAAATTTGGAAGCTGAGAGAAGGCAGATGTTGGAAGTGAATTTGGCGCAGCCGAGAGCGCCGAGCTTTCGGTGGTTAGGAAAGGATACATGCAATCGGACGCAGTTTTGTGGTAATAATATAGAGTAATGTCAAAGAGAAAAAAAATAGAAAAGTTAATTTTTTTAGTTCTCTTTGTTAAATATGATTAAATGAGTAAGCTTTGTAGGCAATAATCTTTTGATATTTTTGTATTTTCGAGGTATATTGGCGTGTAAGCAATGACATTAGGAGAAAAGTAGCCCTAACGAAAGAGGTGTTCAGTAAGAGATTTGTTAACGAGTACCTAGGGTAAGAATGCAAAGCTGAGGCTTTCAAAGAGGTGGTCATTGTATGCAGCATTGTATGCGGCGGGTTCTGGGAAAAGAAGATGACTATAAGCTTGAAACGTTCAAGGTTCGAGCGAAGGGAAAGGGAAGAAGGTCTGCGTCTACTCTCCTCCATTTATGCCTACACTAGTTGGTGGATAACCTTAAATCAAAATTATTGTGTGTATGAGGCGCACTTACATTATGCGCAGCTCCATTTAGTTTCAATGCAAAGTTTTCCTCTGTTTGTCCATAAAGAGTGGTAAGTTGCAGCATATATTGAAATCACTCCATGGAAATGTGTAATAATTTATGAGAGTTGTAATCGCCTTCATTCAAGCGATCTGTATGACGGAGTGTATTTGATGCCTTTAAGGCGTACTTTGTAAATCTGGAATTAACTTGAACATTTTGAAACTTAGTATTCTCAACTTTTAACTCGGTGTAAAATAGCGGAAATAGGAAAAGTCACGAGAAAATAGGCTTAGGCTGTGGAAACATAAATATGTAGCTATTTAATCAGGTGAAGGATGTAAATAACCCCCAAAAGTGTTCTAGTGTAAAGTTATCATTTAAATGTTGGACAGTTCCACCATGTTTTAATGCTGTTAAACGGTTTCGATGTCTATACCTTCAATTTCAAGATAAATAGTGGTGATTTTTTCAAACAAACAGCGTGACAAACAGTGGTGATGTGAAAATAATTTACACAGCAAAATAATAACAACATTCAAAGATAGTGAAACTGTACAACGTTTTTATTATGAATTATTACTTCTCATTGTTCCACAAAGTGACGCCACAATCAATTGATTTGATTTGTGTTACTTTGTGTGATATATATATATATATATATATATATATATATGTATATATATATATATATGTGTGTGTATATATATATATATATATATATATATATATATATATATATATATATATATAAACACCACTGTCTGTGTGCTTGAGTTATTCTTTCATTTCGCCTTCTGTGTGTGTCATTCTCTCTCTGACGGTGGGTGAAATGTAGCCCTGGCGCCATCTATTGGCCGGTCTCGTGGGTCATGCCTTTGGGAGTGTCTGTTCCTATAAACCCCCCGCCGACTCCAGTGGTTTCTTTGTAGACTGGGTAGCTCGGTGGTCTGAGCAGTGGACGCGACATCCAAAGATCCGTGGTTCGAATCCCGGTCCAGTCGAAATTTTTCTGCTTGGAATCGGCCATCATTTCATCTTCACACCACCATTGTGTTTGTAAATTTTATGTGTTCCTATCCACTTTCTTTCTACCTTTCTGTATGAACATTTATGTGAGTATTTGCCGGTGTTATATATATATATATATATATATATATATATATATATATATATATATATATATATATATATATATATATACACACATAAGTACAAGACAGGTAAAATCTAGAATTATTGTGTATTATTTTTTAAAGTAGCTTTATTACATTTCAAAAGAATAAAATCCAATGAAGTACCAATATCACAAAAACTATTCTCAGCAAAGATCAACAATTCCTTCTGAGCATCAACAGGGCTACAATTAGGGTGTGGGATAGAAGGTGGGTAGATGGTTACTTGCGAAAATGAGTGATATAAACATAATGAACATACTCGTCTGTTACACGGAGGAGATGTATACCTTGGTCTCGTTCAATGCAGTGAAATTACATTTAGTGAGATGCGATCAGAAACATTACTCAAAAGCTGGACTAACAACGAGATATTTGATAATATATAGGAAGAAAAGGATTTCTTTCATGGGGAGAGAAACACTGAAGATATGCTTAAATCCTCTCTGGAAATACAGATTAAGACGTGGTGTTTATTTTTTTCTGCATAAAGATAAAATCAAATTCTGTGAGGAATAGTAACAAAAGACATACGCGCACTTTCCTCTCCGAAACTTTAAAAAAGTTCAACTCTTTAAAAGTTTCCTTTCAGATGACAGAATTTGTGATGTGTAACTGGTATTGAAAATAACTTAACGATTCATTGAATAACAAGGAATAGTGAAACTACGATGTATTCTTTGTATTAAATACCGACTCAAAATAGATATTTAAATATCCTTTTCTACCATTAAATCGATTTCCTGAGTGAAAAACTACATTAATTTATATGCAAGATTTGGGTCAAAATTATGGGGATGGTATTTTTCACTTTCAGAGATGATTCAAGATCTGTTTTAAAATACACATTTTTATGGCTTATTGAAGTATTTAATTAAATTTCTGAAGTCGAAAAAGGTTTTCAAATCACTAAGTCAATTTATTTTGCACTCATAAATCTCTCAAGTTTACCATAAATAGATGAAAATACATACTTGATAAAAATTGAATACTTGAATTGATAATTCGATTTGTAGGAATATATTATACTAAAATTTTGTTTGAGCGAGTGCAATCACACAGCCGGTATGAGATCATTTATAGTATCTTAAAGTAGAGAACGGTTAGGGATCGGCCACCCGAGGCAATTCCATCTGATAACCTTTTCTTGGCAGTGGTTAGTTGAAGTTGAGAAATCTGTTGCTAAGCACTAGCGTAGAAAATATATTTGCCAGGATTCTATTTAGCCGGTACTCCCTGTGAGCCCGAATACAGAGGTTATTGCAAATAAATCATCAATTTTGACAAAATATCAATTTTTCCCATCATTCTCATTTCATGTAAAGAAGTACATGTGACTATTGAAGGAAAAACCATGAGATAAATGTTTTGAAAAATGTCGAATAACATCAGATAAACATTTAAATATGTGGCAATTGGTAAATTCATTGAGAGAGTATTTTCAAGAGTACCGTTGAATGATTTATTCACATCGGTTGACTGTGACCTACCACGCTACGTTTGACTAATTTATACCGAAATGATTTCTTTATCTCTGTGGAGCCCAATAAAGGCCCTACAATGAGTGTCTGCTCAAACGGAATTCATAAGATTCTCGGTTTTAATTTCCTTCCCGAGCAAAAGTGATCCACGCACAACTTCCACCAAATAACACCAAAGAATAACTGCGTAAAGGTTGAGTCAATTCACGGAAAGACACGAAATGATGTAAATAATATAAACATGTTGGAATGATTTTCCCAAGAGACTTCCAAGAATTTGCACAGTCAATAAAATGATACACGCAAACATGAAATTACCTCTCATCTAGGGCCTAATTTACCTGAACCGACCAAGTAATAGAATAAAGACTGGGAATGGGCAAATAAAAGCAATTGAGTGCTAATACTGAGGCAGACTATTGCTAATAACTTATTTTAAAGTTGATTTGAAAGGACTTCAGTAGTACCTAAAATACTTGAACAATGAGAATTATGATTTGGCTCTCCTCCATTTATAATTATTTTTTACAGAAGCCAAGCTTCTTGTCGTATCCGACAATTGAACACTCTGACTGCGCTCGCTTCACCGTCATTTATACTAAGAAAGAAAAGATCAATACTTTTATAATGCTAAACAATGCGGTACTTAGAGAATTCCAAGGAATATGATTGAAAATTTAATCGCCATTTTATGAGTATTCCATTTTTTGCCTTTGATCGACATCTTAATATGCTCATCATTCGGATGGCACCTCACCACCGTATTCTCATTCTATTCTCACCATTCTCCAACTTTGTTCACCTTTATTGCCGACATGGCTCCCTGTCGTGAGGTGAAACAATGTACTAGGGGAAACAGATGTAAGAGGAATAGAAATCAAATGTTTTAGAGGCGACCTCCTACTATCAAGAGTTAAGCTAGTCGATTTCACACAGCTAGAGTGAGTCAATTTTATATTCCAAAGATAGCACGAAGAAAGTACCTGGAAACCAAAAAAGGGTCGATTTGGTATTCTCCAGAGATTTCATTTATATCGCTTGAGTTTAATACCTGGATAAGTGTATGATATACTAGGAACCAAACAAAGGTGCGTGTAAAATGCTTCAAATCAAATCAGATAGATTTTTTTGTTTAACAAATTCCTCTGTTTCCGGTGGAGTCCACATGACGCCCTAGGAGCGTTATATGGGGTCACCGAGTCCGGGCGTCTAAGAGTTAAATGAATAACTTGTGTGCTTTTGGAATGGGAAATATGAAATCTATCCAATTCGAGTGAAAAAGTAGTATTTAGGTCTTTGTAATTTGTTTTGCGTTAGACCCCTTGCACGAACTGTAGATGGAACAAACTTAAAGAAATAGTTATCCGTTTATCATCATATAATTGCGCAATATTTCCGAAATAATAAAAGTGGAAATTAATAGTAGCATTTTTCTTGCATTCATGAAGCTTTCTTTATAGAAGGTGATTACACGGAGAGTATTCATTCGTACGCAATTTGTCTTAGTAGTGGAATGTTGTAAAAATATTGAAGTATATAGATTTATAAAGTTCCATTACACGTCAGAACTAGTAGCTCTATGGGTTGCATATAAAACGGTTAGTTTCTTCTTACTAGGCATAAATTTATGGTTTTAGACAATTTTTCCACATTATCCGACTTAAACGTTGGAATTCTAATATCAGATAAATATTGTAATAAATTTTATTGCCGAAACTTTTCCCATAGTATTAATCATTTTAATCTTATGTATGATTTTAAACTTTTCCGGCGAATAACATTTGTGTAAATTTCTCGGGCTCGCCACCGGGTAAGAAATTCATAGGCAGCCGACGTTTCGGGTTCCGACTCGTTACCCAATTTCAAGGCTACTGAGAATGGGTAACGAGTCGGAACCCGAAACGTCGGCTGCCTATGAATTTCTTACCCGAAGGCGAGCCCGAGAAATTTACACAAATTTTAAACTTAGTTTTCAGGATCTTAAATTCCTCCGAAGACTAAATTTTCCTCATTTTCTAATTTTAACTACGAGAAAAAAGCGTTCTTGGCGTTTTCCGCTATTAGTAAAATAAATCAACTAACATATGTTCATCTGCATGCATTTTATTGAAGATTGAAGGAAAGTGTGTTCATTATAAAGTTATTTTAATAATGTTCATTTCAACTTATTCTAGTGTTTGCTGAGTTGTAGTTCTTTCAGTCAGTTATTAAATATGATGCAATAAATGCCCTTTTCTTTTCTTTCTAAAAAAACTTTATCCTATTGGATAAAAGTCAATTAGTGCAAGTAAAAATTCCAACTTGCTGTGCTTCAGCAATCCTGGTATTGCTTGGGAGTAAAGAATTTTTCAAAAAATATATAAATAAGAAATGCTTATACAAACAAGTTCTTTAAAACCATATAATTAGATATTTGAACTAGCATATAGATCAATGTTCATTGGTAAAACTTTGGGAGCAGTTTCAAAACAGCCGGCTCTAGAGTTGGCACAAGTTTATTCCCAAATATGTTGGAGAAAACATTATTATAGGTTAGGATATCAAATGTGTGAGTCCATCACTTCCAATTGTAAATAGCATTTCTGTTCACTGCTTTACTGTTCTAATCAAAGGCCAAAGTTACGAATTCAGCTTAGAAGGGCATGCAAGTGAACCAAAATCTAGCTTAAAGCTCAACAGTGCCCGACACAATTACTGCAAAAATGGACAGTAATCTCCGCCCAATTCTTGGATTGAGTATTTTAACCCTTTCGTGCCGAGCGTCAGCTATGGTGGTCGGGGATTTTCATACGCAAACGAACGGACGACCACTATAGTCGACGGGTATTTTCCTAGTTAAAAGAACTAACGTCCACTATAGCAATCGCGAGGGGTGGGAAAGTGACCGCCCCCGAGGTATTCGGGAAGGGTATTCTCTCAACCTTTCGCATCCAAACTCAGCAGGAGGCAAGACCTTTCCCTGGGCAATTCCGCTCGATCCACAAGCCCTTTAGTGACCATTCCCTCAGCTTTTGTCCATTGTCGTTAATTTGTTGGGTAGAGGTTTTTCTAAATTAATATATGATGAATATACCAAAATTTTTAACATTTTAATGAATTCCTTGTATTTTGCTAAGCATTGACAACTTTCAAGCGAAATTCTAGCGCTAATACTAACAGAGTTGTCTTTTTTTCGTTGGATCGCAAGTTTCTCTCCATCATGTTTTCTCCATAATTTTATCCTAAATATTTAATGATCATCACTAGGAGTAATTTTATAACTTAAAGTGATTACAGCTGGCTACTACTTATTAGAAATTCATCTTTAAAAATTGACACACCCAATGTATTCTTTCACAGTTTTTATTCTGACTACTTGAGGTGTCTACAAATTTAGCTCATACCTTCTTTAGAGGATTTCCTACAGACACTACGAACTCATGTGCGATTAGGGGAGACTCCAGTAACAGACCTATTCTTAATGACGTTATATGAAAGAAACTCCTCTCACCCATCCACCACTCATTATTTACCTTCCAGCCAATGCACTCTTCCACACACTGACTCTTTTCCCTATTTCCTTGCATTCTATGGTACCCATGGTTGGATTTTTGCCACGGACGTTTTCGTTGAATTTCAAGATTCCTCTTTCGAATTCTCAGAAAAACTTTAATTAGAGTTCTTTCCTAAACCATATGCCCCTTTTCATAAATATTTATTCCTTTTTGTTAGTTCTCATCACTCTTGAGCTAGGAGTGTTCGTTCCGTGCTTTTTGTGGTTAGGTTGCAGAGCCCGATCGGTTTTCAGTTGAAATCATGTCGAAAGAGAATTTTCTTCCGGAGAACTCGATAGCAAAGTAACTCACTAAAAGTAACACCAAGGATGGTGATTTTTATGCTGATTCAAAAAAGAATATCTCTGATGGCGAACCAAATGATTTTGCCGCTGAAATAACTGTTGAACTACACCCCTCGAATTAAAGAAAAACACTTGAATGCAATCGCATTCAAGTGTTTTTTAAACAATCATTCATCGCAAAAAAGTTGACCGCAATCACATGCTGTGAAAGGATCTACTAATGAGATGGTGGGTAGAGAATGGGTGCGGGGGAAAGGGACTGAAATCCCACTGAGAAGGGAGGGCAGGGTGGGAATGACGTGGGCACCCGGAGGAAGGGCACGGCGTCCCGCTGAGCGGGGTCCAAAATCGGACGAAGGGCATACCTGAGCGATTCGTCGCCACAAGAGAGCTCCGTACAGAGGAATACAGAAAATTCTCATGCTACTCGTATCAGGGGAAGCATTTCTCTTCGAGAGGCTTCGGCGCGAAAGGGTTAAGTATGACCTCAGACATATACTCAAGAAGCTTTCACCTGCTCTGGCTAGTTGATTCTACAGTAAAAGCTGATCTTCTCAAATTATTATTCTTACATTCAATATTTATTTCTAAGAATTTAACCAATTTTATGTTTCCCCACTTGGCAAAATCAAGCATATAAAATTAAATTTTGTGATCTTTACAAGCGAAATTACTTTCAATCATTTGAGTCTAAATTATTTCTAAATTTTACTTTTAATTGACAGTTAAGAACAAGGTATAAGATTACTAAGGTTTTAATGATGTTGCTGTTGCTACTTAAAAGACAGTTGAATTTTTTATTAAAAATGATATGATATATTCTCACGTAAGAAACAGTTAGCTTTTTCAAGAAAGTGAACGATAAGTTAAGAAAATGATAACTTCAACTTTAAGGAATGGCATGGATTTGCCTTGAAAAATTGGGAAAACTATTTTTGGGCGTCTGATCAGAAGTTACGATTGACACTCATTGTTTAATACTATAAACTGTATCATAGTAACAAGACGAAGCAACTTGTCTGCATTTGCATTATTTATACTCTTTTATATTTTTTCGAAGCTGAAATGATAATAGATAGACGCAACACATTGACATGTTAGGTGGAAACAATATTAGCTGTTAAAATACACTGATCAATATAAAAATATATATGGAGACAATGAAATATGGTTTACACACTGCTCTACAAGCGTCGCGAGGTAAAACACAAGTCCCACTAGGGAAGCAACCGAATGGTATTTTGCAAGTCCACTCATAACTTTGACCGTTCCCACACAACGTTTTCATCGGCCATATACATATGTCCAAGCATCGGGTTTGTTTTCTTACCCGAGCTGCTCCGAAATGAGAAAGTACACACCAGCCCCAGTGAGGCGAGGGTCATGGAGGTGAGTGTGAGTTATGAGATTATAGTTTCCGACGACCGAAAGTGGATCGGGGGGAGAGTAAAGGGGAGGACGCACGGTAATCGTCGAAATGCGGGTTGGAGTCGTAAGCCTCGTGAAGGGTGGGTCCGTGCGAGAGGCATTGTGTCAGAGCACGGATGGGGTTTCACCACGGCCTCGCTCGTTCCCTATACACTCTCCGGACACACCCACAATACACTGCTAATACGCACACTAGCACAGCGCGGCGCTCGCGTCCACAGTCGCAGTCACACACACAACACACTCGTACACGTGTCAGTGCGTCTCAACGCGCCCGATGGCACCTGCATTAAGCCATAGGGCCGCATCCCTTAAACTGCCCCGCCATGGAAGAAGTGCACGGCGTGGCTTTATCGGATTGCAAAATTGCCCACGGCCCCGCTGCATTGGCTAATGGACACCAGCTGAGAGAGGTGACCGGCTTGGTCTCACATTTCTCCCTCACCATCCACCCTCCTATCAACCTTACTCACTTCATGGATTTGCCTGCGTCTATAACGGAATGACCGGACTTCTAATTCAATTGAGGGATCTGGTTAATTTGCTTTTCTCAGGTTAAAACTCTTCCGCTTCTTTTACAAAAACCACTTGTCAACTTAAATATTTTATGAATACTCTTCTACAAGTCAATGGAATATGCTACAGCCTAAATGACTGACGTGTCAACTTATTTTATCCTGGAAAGAAACAAAGCAAGCTAATATCAGAGCAATTAGTATCAATGATTTTCTTCCAACAGAATTATTACTCTGGAGAAAATAGTTTACCGATACAAGTTCAAGAATTTTCTTCTTCATATCTATATTAAAAGGTGAATTATCAAGTGTTATTGGTGTAAATCCTTAAAAAATGGAATTTTTTTTATCTATTAAGGAAGCTAATGTTTATTTTATGCAAAAACTTTCTGTCTTTTTTAAAATCATACAGAGAGGCATTCATTGTTTAACATGCGTTTTAAACTTAAAAAATAGCTTGGTTTCATTGCTGGTTATGTTTAATAATGGCATAATAGTAATTATTCTTTTTATAATTGATTTATCCTTTACTGTCTTTATATCACCTCTTCTAATTTAATCTTCACATACAGTTATTTCTGTAGCTGGTTAAATTATACAAATGACAGACATTTCTTCAGTTTTCTGTTTTATAAGAGATATGACTTATTTTGCCCTACTTCAGTGTTAATTAACTCCATACTTAAAGGATATTTACTTAAAATGTTGTCCAAATAAACTACATTAAATGTTTTTGCAGAGAAACGGGTAGCCAAGCATAGTAAACACTTCTAATAAGCACTTATATAAATTAATAAAGCTAGAAAGGATAGCCATCAATTTGTACGTGGATGAGGAGGATATAGGAGGCTCAGTGAATGGAGTGGAAGACAAAAGAGGTAGTGCTTGAAAGTACTTGATATGGTGGATGAGGAGAGATAACTTCTAGAGGAGACTAGGAGAAGGCGGTGTTGGAGTTTGAAAGAGCTAATGCTGTGAAAGGGGTGACTGGTTAAGTCCATGGTAGAAAGCAGAATGCTAGCTGGGAAGAGGAAGAGAGAGGATTGGTTTTATCGATGAGGTGATGAGAGGCAAGATACATAGTTAAATGAAGAACGAAATTTAAACTGATGGATAGTGCACATAGGACGCATGTGGAAACCGATAAAGGATTTAACCCACTTCCATTCGCAGGAAAAGTTTTATTCATATATATAATGAAGCATTCATTTTTCCACGATTATGTCTAAAAATCGGAATAAATAAATTTACAGCACAATGTTTTTCTCCGTAGGCTCGCTTCATCGTTTTAATTCGTTTCCAAGATTTTCTGGAATTTGACGTCAAAGTGTGAAAATTTGCACTGAATAAAACTATTTGACGTTACTGTTATTGTAAATAATATTCGTTCGGAAATGGAACCAAATACCTCCCACTTGTATAGAAGCTTCTCATTCATTGGTATATTATATATTCATTCATATGAGTGTTCTCTTGCAAATGATGTCAAACGCCTTGAATATTTACTTTCCTGCGTTACGGTTGTACTTCACCAATTTGCATAAACTTAAGGATACAAAGGTAAAAGGGCTGCTTACCTTGCAGGGTAAACTTAATGTGGCAAGAAGCATTATTTATGTGTTTGTTGCTTGTTATATAAAATAAGAATAATAAGTTAGAACATATACTATTCAAATGGATCCCATTAAACAATGAAACAGTGTATGCTTACGCTGAAATATATGATGATTGCAATTGGTTCGGAGAACATTTGTCATTGATAGGTTGACATACATGCATTTTTTAATACATTGTTTTGAAATACAGGTAAATTTGCCAAAATGGGCTCAAATTAAAACTATGATAGGATCCTACTGATTATTAATAACAGTTTTCATCATAAGATAGGAAAATATACAGTTTTCTGGGATCTACAGTTTCAAAATTATATATGGTGGATAACTTGTTGTAGAAGATTTTCACTCAATATAAATAGCTATGATGTACATTTCTGGGCTGAAAATAATTCCAGTACCAAGTTTCTGAAAATAAAGCGTTTATTTGTCATTTTTAATCAACTTTATTAATAAAATGGTTAATTATTTAAGTTATTTTTTATATGTTGGATTCTGTTTCTTAATTAAGTTAATATTATTAATTAAGGTTGTAAAATTTGTTATTAGTGATGTGTAATGATTCGGGTGAATTAAATGAAGATTTATGTATCATACAATCTCCAAATATCTTGTTGAATTTAATAGTTCCCCACCCAATAGTCTTTAATGTACATAATGATGTAGCTCCTCATGGGAACTATATAAGTTAGTTACATTTACTTAATAGGATCACGTGTTGTTCCAGGCCCAGCGATAAGTGAAATCCCTATTGAGGTGATGCTTGAGTCCTTTCATGCTACTAATGTATTTCAAAATCCACGTGTGGGTGAGGAGGCCCAAGTATTGAAATAAAAATCTGTAAACTAATTGTGCGACGGAATTCCTTAAGCTCTAGCAGAGCATGAAAACAACTGCTTCCGAAACGACTCGACCATAGTCCGTTTGGCGAGTTCTTTCCGGGATGGAGGGGAGTAGGGAAGACTGATGAAACAAAAAACTCACTCCGAGTTTAACCCTCCATTTAAAGCCTGCCTTCGATACCCTGACGCGATTAGCACCTACTAGGGGAAAAGGAAAACATGAAGGAATGTGTTGCGCGGCAGGGAACTGCTAGAGAAAGACTTAGGGTCAGGATAAAAAAATAGCGAAAACAGGATGAAGTGGAGGAGGAAATGTATGAAAGAGAATATAGCGGAGGGATTGTTGTGCAAGGGAGGACATCAAGGCGGAGGTGGCGAGCGCTGCAGCTTGGCAGTGGCCCTGGGCTGTTAAATCGCATTGGGTCTTCGTGTGTCGGGTTTAGTTGGGAAAAGTAAGGGACTTATGTCTCCCCCTATCGTGCGAGACCGTGTGTCCACGTGTGAGGACAATCACATGTGTTATCTTTTAGGACACTCCCTGTGTTGATTCAAACTGGCACACTTCTCTGAATTCAAAGTAAATATTCATTCGCATAAAATCCTGGCTTAATTCAATTAACACTTGATTACTGATTTTCAACAGAGCTCAACCAGCCCACTAAAGAATAGATTCTTCCAGAGTGAGATGGATGACACATAAGGCAAAATTTATAATATCTCTTGAGTGAATGCAAAAAGAATAACATGTGGTTCATCTCTTCTTATTCATAATATGTATGTGGTTGTTGTCGATGTAGACATAGCGCAAAATATTACTGATGACGCTGTTACACAAAAAGTAAAAGATAAAATTGCGAAATATGTAAATAAATAAATAATGTGTATATACACTGTATATAACTCACTATCATTATTTGGCATTGTGCAGTAGTAAATAAACAGCGCAATATATTACGAGATCTATTACTACTTGTCGCTCCAGACGTTTTACCGCTAATTTTATTTTTTTAAATCATTTCAGTATTTCCAATGAAATCGGTGTTTTTCAAACTTAATCTACTAGAATAGATTGTTCAACTTACTTAGAGCATTTTTTTTTTGCTTAGTAGACAATAGAACATTGCTTTTCTTTATCAAGTACGGGAGACTACGCAATCAGCATGAAAGTATTCAGTTCCCCGTCATTGCTTCTAAAATCCCTAAAGACATGTCTAAATTATGCACATCCACAGATTATTCATACACAATTACACTTTTGTTTTAGAATGTGCCAAGCAACAGCTATTGTGCGATCTGTAAATGGTAGCAGTTAGGTGGCAGGCAGACAACCTTGGAAATAATATTTCATAAGTTGCCAGTGACTTCATGATGTAGTAGGGCTTTACGCAAATGTGCCCGCATAGTTACAATGTCGCGTTTAGAGTTGGATCCCAGGAGTCTTGTCCAGCATCAAGGGCCAGGCCATCCCGATAAATACCCATCTATTTACTCTCAGCTTGCCTCCAATCTTCATCAGATTTCTTACGGTGTAACAATTATAGTGTCAAAGTTTGGAGAGGGATATCACCGGTAGGGTTTAGGGATTGGTGCGAGTTGGAGTGGATTGCTGCAAGGGTGGCAGGTGACGGTGTGTACGAACAGAATCGGGTAAGAGGTAAAAGAAGCTAGACTGGAAGAATAGAGGATGGGCCAACGTGTTGTCTAGTAAGGACTCGTTTTTATGAAAGGTGGAGGTAGGAAGTCAAATGGATTACGAGAAACTCCTCTTCCATGTTCAAACGTGGATATCGGAGACAATAAACATTTTATATTTTATGTAATCTGGCATGCTCACACACAAAGGTCTTTTTCACGTTTTATAGCGAACATTGTCAATTATTGCAATATATATTTGTATATAATAATAAGTATTAATTGAAATGAATACAAACTCAAACTTTCGTTCGACCTATTGGCATAATTTAATTTCTGCGTATACGTATCAAGACACCCGATTTGTGCATTATTTTAATGCTTTTAAGTTTAGTGATTACGAGCACTACAATTTTTTGAATGCGAAGGGTGCCAATTTAAACAATGTTATTTTGTATCTGTGAGTCTTAAGAACTTATTCAAATCAAATGTTTAATTCCATGTTATTGAAAAGTTGGTGCTATAATTATCAAATTAAAGTCTTTTAATTTTGGCGAATTAATTTAAACAGGTGAACTTTCAAGTGTTGTTGGTAAAAATCCTAAACGAAAGGAATTTATTTTTATCTATTTTGACGGAAGTTAAGGTTTATTTTATATATCAACCCTCTGTCTTTATTAAATTTGTTTAAGGCTGCAATGATTTATTTCACATGCATTTTAAACTAAAAAATATGGTTTCATCGCTTGTAATGTTTAATAATGACATAATAGCAATTATTCTTTATTTCAAATGATTCATCTTTATATACCTTTGTAATAGCTCTTAATTTTTATCTCAATCAAAGCGTAAGACGTATCTGAGTCACATACTTTTTACACCCCTATATGTAATTATATTTTGTTTTATCACTTTTTTTAAAGAAAATTTATGATATCTAACAGATACATTGAATCAAGTATTGAATACCCCGTTCATAGAATTTTATTTCTTTTTGGAAAATGATCTTTAACTTTTCGGGAACATGAGAGTTTTCCTTCCTTTAAGAAGTTGAAGACATGAAGCTCACCATAGCTGGCTCACGACAGTAAAATTTGAGCCTTAAAGTCTTGAAAAGACATCAGTATTGAGAATACTGCCGAGAGTAGATGATTCATTCGCCTCTGGAATATCATCGCTACGTGGATCATCAAAAATATGGAATGAGTGAAAAGAAAGGCAATATAACCTGAAACTCAATAAGCTTTCCTCCAATAAAACTCAGTGAATCCCTATTTTCTTTCCTTACACGCTGCACAAAAAAGAGATTTTTGCTGCTTACACTTCGAGATTTTATGGCTTTCCAGGTTCTCGAGGAAGTAGGGCTCAATTTTACAGGAGTCAATAAAAGTTGCATGCAGTCTATTTATTTATATAGGTACTCAAATGTTTACTATGCCTATGAATGTTATTTACCTTATGAGGCTGAAAGGTTATTAATGTATGTAAAAAGATTGATTTCAGGTTGATATTTTCTGGGTAACATTTTTTAAAAGGCACGTAAACCTGAAAAGAATATGATATTGTGTAGCTTCACAGATGTACATTATCAATAAAATGGCTTTAAATCTAAAAATGGAACATTGAAAAAGGTACATATCATTTAATGCATCTGCATACTCCTATATATGTCTTCATTCAAATACATAATGAAGTTTATTCGTAATACCTATAGATATTTTCAGTGCTGGGGTTTTCGTTTAGCCACAAGATATTCCTATTCACCCTCATTCTATTCAATACAGTTTTAGAATGCAAGCTACACAATATGTTAAAATTTGTGAAAAACCCTTCATTCAGATACTTTGTTCTAAGACGATAAAGATCCTTAATAATCTCTCTACTTCTGCGACCCGCATATTACAAAAATTGAAGCCCTAACATCGTTTCCTCCATCTCGTATATCGCAACTTGTATACTCATCCTCATCTTTCAGTGAAAAAATATTTTCCTTAATATCCAGGAGCTCGTTGATAAAAGATTACATTTTGGTTAGTGGTTTGAATCAAAGATTGTACCAAGCAAATAGTGTCCTGAGATAAAGAAATCAGTTCACTTCGCGGAAATTGATCCACCCGCATTTGGAAATTGATCCAGTGGCCAAATAATGTCATGCATCATTATTATAAATAGGTGTTTCCGTCAATCAATTTCCCTCAACGCGTATTTTGATATATCCTCAGTATGAATCGTTAAATTGTCAGTAGTAGTAGGATTGATAGAATTTATTTGACTTAGCAATATCGATTGCACATTTTGATGACTCTGTTACTCCTTTTAGTAGAGTATCATAAAGTTCTACCTTTTCTCGTTTCAAATAAATGATCTTCCGAGAACAGATTTAAACTTTATTGACAGTTTTTGGACACTTGTAGTATGCCATGCTGATGATAAAATTTTGAACAACGGGCTCAGTTTCCTTCTGTGGTTGGCGTGTCAGTATTCACTCACGTGAACTTTTAAGTTTGTCTGTATCTTATACCTCTTATACTATTTTTGAATACTTAGATATTAATTATGGGAGCTTTATTACAAGCTAAGAATAGGGAAGGTATCTTAGAATGCCTTTCCCTTTCTAATTAGATTTGCTTTGGATTATCACCGCTATTTTAAAGTAAAGCAACGTACATTTATTTCTTGAGTTTAATGAGAGGTTTCTTGGTGGAGATAGCGTATCCATCCGGAAAAATCGCATCGGTGAATATCATATAGCTATTTAGAGGCCTGAGTCCTGCTTTTGGAACGTAAAAATGGTTTTAATTGGATACTTAAAGCTGTTGAGCATAATTTTTAAGTTTCAACTATGGTTTTTATGCTCATTTTTCATATTTCGGTCCGTCTATAACACTCATGGTAACATATTTCTTACATGTGTTTATAAAATACAGTATAAAATACAATGATGTCCACAAAAGGCTTGTATGTTTTTAAAATATAAGCGAGCAAAAATATTAGAACTGGAAGAATTTGAATATATTTGCGTAAATATTTATCGTTTGGAATGTATGGACCAATGTCATCGTTACAGTATCAACCCATGTATAATTAATCGATTTATATAATAGATTTTATCATAATTGGTGAAACCTATCTTACATTTCATTAATGACAGTTATGCCAGAGGAGCCTTTGAAATCTGAATTTCTCATAAAGGAATATATCCAAAGATGGCATAGATAATTGACAAAGCATAAGGAAGATTCAGATAATACGAGGAAATTAGTTGTCAATGGGTTGAAGGAATTATCGAGGGGAGTCACGCAAAATTGGTGTGGAGGTGATGTGGGGGGGGGAGGGAGTAGCCGCTAAGACAAGAAGACGCCGAGTAAAAATTTGCATTTGAGGTCTTGTGATTTCTCAGGCTTGAAATTGGTGCATGACAAACATCATATCGTGCGAGAGACTTAAGTTGAAGTTTCAATTCAAGTCCTCTCGAACCCTCGAACGCGCGGCTGAAGGAGGAACCTGCCAGATTCCGAAGAAGACTACACAAACCCGCTCGTAAGCTATTTGCGCTATGGAGGTTGAAAATCGTTGTCTATCCTTTGCAACGTAAAGTCTATGATTTACTGAGGAGTCACTCCTATGGCTTTATGAGATGGCTACGGCAAGGGCGCGGGGAGTTATTTTTGGGAATGGAAAGTTTTCACTCATTTATTCATCATCCTCGCTGCAAAATGGTGACAAAATTGCGCGGAAATTATGAAAATATAATAGTCATTAATGTACCGTAAGTAGAAATAAAATGGTTGGGTCAAAAGGTCTTTAACTGCAGTATATATTTAGTTTTCTTTTGATGTAATAAAAATGGAGATTATTTTTTTCAGTTCATTGCATTCATTTTCATTTATGTAGTAATGCATGGCTCGTTACCAGTTACTTATACTTAAATTGATTATAAGTAACTGTCTTTTGGAAATGAAGACAAACCTTCAATTCTTATAGTAAAATACTTCTCGAAAAATATTTGTACAGAGGCGAAGTAAATAAACAACTTTATAATGCGCAGCAAATGGGCGTTTGAAAGCAATCACTTCACTTGGTATTCAATTCTCTAGAAAAGGTGGTAGTTTTTTTTATATTGCTGCAAACATTTTCCATCAGAAAGGGGCAAATATATATGACTAATATTCTCTTAAAATTGTTTTTTGTTGTTTATTGAGACTTTAACACAATTAGGCTAGGTGTGATAGTTTAAGTAGCTAGGTAACAAAAACGTTTAGGTGAACTCTGGCTCTTATTATGTCTCCTAAATATTTTCCTTTTTTTAAAGAAAACATTTACATATGATGGGAACGATCAAATTGAGATCTAAAGAGCAGTTTTGAATTTTATTCGTAAGTCTAATCATTTGAGTCAGTTAACAGTTTACTCCTTGGATGCAGAATATCATTGCCAGTTTTTATGGCTAGTGTTAAGACCTAATAATATACCAAACCTCTTTTTCGCAAGAATTCATTTGTAAGAGCCCTTTTAATACCATTTTAAGAGGTAATTTTATGAGAATTTATAACAAATGTCTCGATAAGTTAAACGTTGATATGATTGTAGCGAGAATTTTATATCTAGTTTACTGAGTTTTCATGTACTTAAGCGTACTGCTAGCATCTGTAACTTTCCAGTGCCATGGATTCATAAAAAAATCTCTTCAGACCTCTAAGAACTTATTGGAGGAGGCGGTCTTGCAAAATGCTCCTGTTATTTACAGCTTACAGTATCAAAAACTTCCATAAGTTATAAATGAGTCTTGATATTAGAGCGCCTTACAAAGCTGCAGTTTTATTCGTCAGTTTCAATAAAAGGATACAATAGGGTACCGCAAAAATGTTTTTGTCCGTATATCTCGTTAACGAGAGCTCTATTACAATTTGTGAAGACTTTAAAACTGTTTTATAATTGGAAAAACTTGCAAACCGATTAGCTTCGCATTTTTCCCTTTCAAGCTAGACGTTTACTCACTGTCATAAATGTCGTATAGGTTTCATAAAAGGAAAGCTCATGGATAAAAAACGATTTATGTAACAACGATTCTTTTTTATGTATTCCATCACTAGTGGTAAATACAACATAGCATCCGAGCTGTCTGTGATACTATTAGCAATTTGATACCAATTATACATTCTTAGAAATTTTTCATATCAAAACGTTACTAATGCGATCGTCCCATAAATTGAGAAGATATTTTTATGGGAGGGTTTGAAGCTAATTCCAATTTTTTATCTCTATAGAGACAAAATGCTATAGTATGCCCAAAAAAATATCAAGAGTTGCTTAGTCAATGTGAAAGGGGACTCAGAATTCCTGATGCTTAGAAAGAATTAAAACCTTTTAATTCGTTTGTGGCTGATTAAATTTAGTTCGTACATGTTATTTTGAATGCAAGGATGGTATGAGAAGCCGTGCAAATATTTAGCGTTAAATCTGTCGCAATGTCGTATCGTCGTAATCGTATGCAATTATTTGAAAGGCAAATTTTTGTCAAAAAATACCCAGCAACCTAAAAGAAAGTAAAATAAAAGATATTTCGTCAAACCAAAGCATATACTATTGAAATAAAACATCGAAAATTCGTCTTTCCCAAAACAAGGTGGTTAACAAATATGAAGGCTGTTTCGTTTTTGAAACTTTAATTAAATGTTCAGTTGTATATAAAAATGACCCGAATCTAAATGGCAGGCTATTTAGTGTTATAGGGACCTAATTTGTTGGTATGAATGACATTGGTGAACTAAGATGGGATTAGTTGAGGGTAGCCAATACATTCGGAGATCTCCCTTCTTCGGTTCTCCTAGCTGTGTAGTTATATCTAAGACTGCTAAGAGTAAATTACATTGACTCGAATTTGTTACAAATAAGGTACCGACATTTTAATGATTCTTCAGTTAGTACCTGACGTAAAACTGTTATGGGGCTGATATCAATCTAACCGTTAATTTACTATATCAGTATAATATAGAGAACGAAAATGTTGGGCAGTGACAAGAATGTGTGCCGACCAATGACAACGGACTTTATGCTTTAGAAATTATAACTAAGCTTCATTAATTCCCCATCAGTATTAAAATGTCACGAAACCTATGCATGTACATGCATACAAGTATACATTTATACATTTAAAAAAACCTCACGCATGCACAAAATGCATTGCATTTAATGATATGTGATATAAAATTTAGTAAATTACAATTTCATTATGTAAGCTGTATTCCAGTGTAAAAAATATAGATTAGATGATGGATTATGACTAAAAATTTTCTATAGCTTGTACTTGACAACAACGATGCAGTTTCTTACATAAATTGTGTTTTTGTATTTTTTACCCCATCGGGTGGAAGATAAGAGTTTTTTTCATTCGATAAAAACATTATTTGAATGGTAAAATACTGATTTCAGGTTCTTCACAATAAATATTCTTTTGCACTTGTATCAAAGTAACAACTCCTCTGAAGAAGAATTGCTTCCGTAGGGAAATAACATGTATAAATATTGTAGCATTATCGAAAAAGAAGCTAGGAGGATGAAGGGGTTTCCTCATAAGAGGCCGGAGGGTTTCGGAAGGAGACGTCTAAGATCCCGGAGACCTGGAATCTCAGGGATAAAGAGAGAGAGAAAGCGAGAGACATTGAGTGAAGGAACTGAGGTCAGGTGTGGGGGAGGGTGAAGGAAGTTAGAGAGACAGAGGGGAGGCAAGGGGAACTCCAGACACAACAAGTGCGGTATACGTGACCTCGCCCCGCACAATCCCACCACCTCCTTCGTTTCTCTCATCTCCTGATATTCACTCCGCCTCTATTCACTCACTCTCTCTTTCCCCGTCTATCTCCCTCTATCCTCTCTCGCCGCTTCAATATCTTCTACCCCACTTCCCCGCCTCTTCACCGTTCCGCAAAGGAGAAGTGGAGAAAGTGGAGGAGGAGGAGGCAGGAGGAGGCAGAAGGAGACAGGAGAAGGGTTTCTTATATGCAAAGAGGATGGGTGGGCGGGTTCAGGCGCGAGCGTGAGACGGAGGAGGGAAGGGGATGAATCTGTGGCCTGGAACAAGAGGGTGGAAGAGAAGGAGGAGGGCGGTGTCTCGCCACTCAAGAATCTCCGTGATCTTAACTCCTCATCGTCTCAGAGGAGGACGTCGGCTAGGGTCCCCTCACTCAAGTTTTTCATTTACCCCCATCTCTAAGGGTTGCCAACTCTCCCGGGAGACTTCGGGCATTGGATGTTAATTTTTTTAATCCCTTACCTCCTGGGACTTGTCCTCCCTCTTTTCCTCAACTAGGTGATTGCATTCCGGGTCGTATGTACTAGATCGTTAAACTTCCTGGTAAGAGTAATGAAGCCTTCTCGGGTTTTCCACCAGGTTAGATAGTTGTTGGCCGACGTTTCGATGGCTACCTCTGCCATTGTTCTCATGCCCTGAGGACGATGGCGCAGGTAGCCATCGAAATTTTGGCCAACAGCTATCTGACCTAGGGGATAACCCGAGAAGGCTTCATTAGTATCATACCCCCGGAAAGAACCATTTCATATTTCCTGGTTAGAGTTTTACCGGGAAAATACGCAGGAATGCTACGTCTAGGTTACTTACCTTCCTTATAATATTGTAATCGGAATGCATGTTAACTGTAGTTGGGTTAGTGTGGTGGCTAGAGTTAATATTTTACATCCCAATGGACCAGGTTTGAAATCTCGGCAGTGCCGAGGATTTCTCCGTGGAATCCCGATCTCTTCTTGGGTGCTGAGAGATTACCTCTTCAAGTGAATTCTCAGTCCAAGGAGCTTTAATCTTCGTTTAAAGGTAGTGAAACATGGTGGTAGACGTCAGCATAAGCAATGTCGCTAAACCAGGGAAGGCCTGTGTGGAAGGGATCGTCTAGATATCGGACGACTGAGGTGAATCATGGAAGATATCACAGACAAGTTAACTTTATTTGACTTAAGAGGGTTGACAAATTCCAACAGCACCTTTCGCGATAATTTTTCAGATCCGAACAGAGCTGAATTTGAATACTCTGATAGTCATAGCAAATCATTGTCTAAAAAGTAGAATGAAGAGTCATGAATCCCTATCGAATACGCCGCGAGCATTTGGGACCCTTTTCATAAAGACTTAACCAAAAAAATAAATTAAATACAAAGATAAGCTGCACGCTACGTTAAAAACTGCTACGAACGAACATATAGTGTCGCACAAATATTAAAGGGATTAAGGTGCGAGCTCCTAGAGACTCGGAGGCTATATATTAGGCTTCGGTTGCATGAGAAATTCGGAACTGCTGTGTTTCAGAGCGAACAGAGAATATTGTCATGACTCCTCACCACATCTTTAGGTCCGACAGATGCAACAAGATAAGAGAGTTACACTGCCGAAAAGATGTGTACACAATAAACGACCATAATAAAAACTGAGTTTCACTAATTACACTGCCGTAATACACGTCACAATTTCTCCGCCCAAAACCTTATTTCTTATTACATTTTTACACGGCTGGTGACCTTACACCCTCTGCCACACGTCCATGCGGCAGTTCGTAGGGTAGTGTGTAGATGCAGATGTAGAGTAGCTATACTTATGGTGCCCTAAATAGCTAATAATGATGTGATATATGTATTTAAATTGACACAATGTTTGCAACCTTAAGAACCTTGGAGGACAAATGCAGAGACTACATTAATCTCCCGTAATGATCCAGCCCGTAAGAAATTTACTCTTTCAATTTAACAATCCATCAACGTAAATGCTACCATGTTTTTCAACGTTTATTATTATTTAAATTTGTAATTTGCGAAACGCCAGACGTGCAATTATTAAAATCAAGCATACTGTAAACGTTCTTTTAAGTAATTAAATTAGAGTCTGGTGTTCTTTCATTAAGTTATATTTATTTTTTACTTCATCATTACGTTAAAGATTAAGCGCTCTCATTGGCTTTCCTCACTTTATTTCCTGGGACTCTCCGATAGCTCTCCGTTATTAAAATCATTTTGAGCGTGGATGCTCAAGGTATTCCAATTCTTTAATCCAAATTCCTTTCTCTCACGCATCTGCCCACAGAGTTCTTTCTTCTTTAAACTCTACCGGCTTTCACCTTTGACCTCCTCTTCATCTCATGTTTCGGTGTCTCAGTCCATTCTCAGCGGCTTCCCTCCTCTTAGTAATAAAGCAATTTCTTGGAATCACGACAGCCAGGAAAGGAAAAAGAGAAAGTGAGTTCATTAGCGAAGATGATAGAGGGGAATTGAATAAAAAATTAAGATGGAGGAAAGAATCCAATCCAGGATTATAAATTAAATCATCTCTATTTTATAGCAATCCTGCTATGTGAAAGTTATATCGTCCGTGGGGAATATTAGTGAAACATACGGAGTGGGGAATTTTATATTGGATTGTGTTGAGATACGCCTTCCAAAATGATCTCTGATGTTTCCCTCAAACAATTAGGAAATATTCATGGTTTGAAAAGAGATTATCTCTACAAGGGTGAGTTTACATGAAATAATCTGTTCAAAGCCCTGAAGGAGAAGATTTTTATTAAAATGTCGTCAAAGAGACTCGGATATTCGGATTATTAACACTAAAGCAGCGCAAGTGATGCATTGACAAATCTGAAGAACGCCCTTTTTGGAACATCGGAATATATTTTTTGCTACTTGGCATGTGTTTTCCCAGTAAAAGCATAATGGCATATAAACTTTTGAAAATATTTCCTTATTTAAAAGAAAATTATTTTTTCCAATAATGATTTATGAGAAGTCTGAAATATTTTTAACAAAAGAACTGCCTAAGACATACACATTGTTGAAGAGGACGGAGAGGACTTCAGTTTATTTCAACGCAGGCGTTAACCGTTAATCCTTATGAAGAAGGAACATTAAAAAGAGAATAGGAAATTTTTGTGCTATGTTAAGTTAAGAAGATGTTCTCAGAGTAAAATAAAAAATTTGGAGAGCATGTTGAAGGAAAAAAGAAAGAAGGAAAGAAGCAGTAAGAAAAAAAGGGGGAGAAAGAAAAAACTAGCATACTTGATGGGATCCGGGGAAATTGCAAATTATTAGAGCCAAATAGAGAAACCTTTCAGGAAAAGAGGTTTCTTCATTTTCAAAACCATTACGAAAATAATCATACCAAAGCCACCATAATCTGAAGAATACTACTGATAATAAACACAAATCGCCAAAACTCTACTGCGACGCAAAGACCTCGAATGTCTGTCTTCAGGCTATGCTGATTTTTATTGCTGGTTACTGATTACCCAAGAGGGACAGAAAGAAATAATTCTTTAAGTACCTCTGGCCTTAGGATTACTTAGATTTTATAAAACTCGAATGTGGCATTTCGAGTGCATTTGGAACTGAAATTTGTATGTAAAAATCCAGTGTAGATTTACTGTAATGTAGCCTTGAAGATGAAAATATTTACATGGGCTCAGCTATTAAGATTGGTCAGATCAAAAAGGTCGAAAATTTCAACTAAAACGACAAAGCATATTCAAGCTTTTATTCAAGCAAGCAAGCTTCAATGTTCTATCTGAGCTTTTACCGCCATACCCATGGAAATGTGCGAATATGAGGCGTAAGTCGTCATTTCCAGTAAACATTCGCTGCCAAATGAACAAGAACGTTGAATAAGTTTTTCAATGTTATTGAAAAATACTCTATAATAAGCTTAATTATGGTGGACTTGTTTATGTTGCGAACCACGTAATCGAAGGAAGAATACAATTAATGCTGAACGATCTTTTTGTTGTGAATGGAATGTGGTCATTAAAAATATTTTCGTGGAAATATTTGCATATTTTGTTCTTCAACTTTGGTTTCCAATAGGTTATTTCATCAACGAAAGTCAGTGTTTTAGTTAAATAAATTAAAATGTGTAGTACAGCAATAGTACAGTAGCGCTGATAGGCGTATCAACTCACCAAGTCAAGCCAGAGCCAGCTAAAAGCTCGCCTGTATTGAATTCAAGAACATTTAATTTGCTTGGAAAATTCTTAAACAATGTAACATGATTGGCTTTTTCTCATCATGCAGATTGTATGAGGAATATTCATATAACCCATGCAAAGGTCAGTGTGGAATAAACCATTGCTGTTGCAATAAATTTTTATGCATACCTACGCGGAAAAGAGGGAAATGTAAGTTGGGGGATAAAGGGTTGGGACTTCTGGGAGGAGAGGGAGGGAACGTATAACACTGAAGTCGAGGAATCAAACTATTTCACTCAAAGCGCACGCATGGTAGACCAACATGCGAGTGTTTTAAGTTGCCCATCGCTCTGAATTTTCCAGGAATTTTATTATTCGTAAAATGACTTCATAATCATTCTTCGTTTAATCCTAAGATCGGTTGATTTTAGCCGTCCACTCTTCCCTATATAATTCTATTTTCCCTACCTTCCGGTATTTCCTCTTATCTACTTTCCTATTTGTACTTTCTATTTATGTATCCCTTGGCCTTCCTCTTCTTCCTCCTTCTTCGGGGACTCTTTTTTCCTTCAGTTGTATTCTTACAGTTCCAACATCATTCTGCCTAAGGGTATGTCCAATTCATCTGGTTCTTTTTTGTAGTGTTTCATTAGGTCTATTCTTCTTTAAAGCTTTTCAATTCTAATTTAATTTGTTCTTTTGAACTTCATTTGTTTTTAAATGATGGTAAATTTATTGAATGAAGTTTTGATTAATTTAAATTTCAACTACTTGTAGGAACCATCTTTCACTGTCAGATGAGAATAGCAGTATTCCATCATTTCTCGCATTTATTTTCACAAGCTGGAATGGAATAACATGGTGTTAAATAAGCTAATGGGAGAAAGACGATAAACCGCAATGTTTTTCCTTATACCATAAATTCCATTCTAGCGTTGAATTGTTTATTAGAAAACTCCAGAGAAATTGTTTCTAAATAAAGTTGAGGATACTTGCTTAAAAATATAGTCAAACTTTGCATTTTTTACTTAATCTGCTACGGTTAAACCTTCTACAAATTCACTAAACTATATTTAAGTTTATTTATGTGTTCCTCCTATATTTACATTAAAGACGAGTCTAAGTGGCAAAACCAACATTGGTGACTTCTCGAAGTCCCTATGATTGGCAACAATTAGAATGAAGTTTTTCTGATCCTCCTCACTGAATAGCATTCCTCCCCCATTTTCCAGTAATTTTAAAGTCCCAAGATCGTACGTTTTGTTGCTCTGGGAGTGTATTGAGAGCGATACTTGCATTAAACTGTTTGGCTGCATGCACTGCTAAGAAGTCGGCCACTGGTTCAAACCTCGATGAGTGACACACATATTGCATAACACGCAGCCGCACTCTATTGACTAAGAGCGTTGTGGGGAAGTAGGAAGCAGGGAAAAAGGGGAAAACTCGAGTATCGAACGAGGGATGGGAAGAGCATAAGGGAGACTCGAGGGCGAAGAGGCATGGTGGCGGGAAATAAAGTGAAAAAATAAAACGAGGGACGACTGGACGTTGAAGAGGAAGAGAAAGGAAAGAGTGGAGAGGAGGAGTGTGGGAGATGATAAAGAAAGAAAAGGAGGGAGAGGAGAGAAGAGGCTGGGGGATGGGGATTGGAGGCCTTGGGCGTGTCGTGGAGTATCACGGAAGGCGCGGAGTCTGAGAGAGCATGGCTCGCGAGCTAGGGCGTGTGAGTTGGGAGAGGCAGAAGCGTGAAAGGCCGTGGGTGGTGGAGGACGAGCGGTGAAGGGGATCGTGAAAGATTTTTTTCTCCCTCTGTCGGCTGAAAGAGTTGACTGGCTCAGGGATGGAGTTTGAAGCGAATATGGGTTGGAGGAAAGGAGACTAAGATGCGTCGGTACATCCCCGGTTGGCAGGCATTTCCACCATCTTGAGATAGCGATGAAAGGCTTTCAATGTAGCTCGACATAACGTTGCGTTTCTAAGAACCTGCAGATTAGCCGAGTCTGACAATTAAATATTTATACCACATTTAACCACTTAGTAAAGGAAATAATATCACAAGCTACTAGTTTTTGTTGTAGAAAATTATGCAATTTTATCTAATCGGAGTGATACCATTCCGTAGTATTTTTTTTAGATTTCGCAAGCAGAATCGCATGGAGGGAACTACGAAATTAGAACTATGCAAGAAAACCCAAAATTGAGAACTTGCAGGGTTTTCTTACAGCTGTTTTAACTAGTGCATCATATAGATAACCAAAAATGTTTCCATCATATTCTTTCCTTTCATCTGAGTGACCCATATTTATTGAACTACAGTTAATGGAAAAGATGATGTCGTTTCAAACGCTGCTTTTTGCGCGTCATTTTGGAAGTGATACGCATGACGTCACACCTGCCGTCTACCGTACGAGACATACGAGATACCGGCGAATAGTTCGACGAGTATCACCGTTCATTTATCTTTAGCCTCGTGACATTTCGTTGAAATATTGTGTCTGAGTTTCGGAAAGTATATATGTATTTTGGTGTGCAATACTTTAATCGATTTATTAGTGTTTCATCTACATGGAAGTTTGTGCCAACTTAGATAATCTGCCTATGAAGCCGACGCTCTAGTGATGATGGAGTATTTATAATGAGATGCGGCATGTAGACATAGTCAGAAATACAAACTGTTAAATCACTTCGTTAATTATTTACTGTGATTTTCCCGATAAATTAATATATTAATCGTTTAAAATTTCTTTTGCAGTATTTCAACATTATTAGAAATGTGATCTATTCGAAAAGTTTAATTGTAAAATTTTATTGCAGTTCCATGAGGAAGTATGACATCGATAGTGCAATAGGACGCGTTCGATATCAAATATTTAAAAATGTTAGGTCAGTGAAGTGCGAAATATTCACGGAACATAAAGTAACGGTCTAGCCCTATGATCAGCGAAGAGTCTCACGAGGAGACATCGCCAAACCTACGGTGAGGTGAGGTGACGCCAAAGATTTTATTTTTTTGCGACTGTGGATAGATGTAGAAATAGGGTCACTGCTTTTTCTCCCATAAGCCCGGGTTCGCGAGAAAATTTTAGGTAACTCCAGAATTTGGCTCATCTTCAATTCGTCGCATTAAGACATGTTCACAAGTCCAATGCAAGTATATACGTTGATAGATAAATGCATGGAAAAATTATCCGTATCATAACAGGAGTTTTTCTATGTCCACGAGTTAATGCATTGGCGCAATTTAGTGTCTAATACGATGTAATTTTAATGGTGACTGTCTACGCATTTGCTCATGCGTAATTAACAACAGTTTTACGCTCGTAGCATAATTATTTGCCGTGGTGGTGTGGGTTAAGGTATTGGGTGCACAGGACTCCAGTGAAGTACAGGATCGTGGCCATACAGCGTAATTTATTTTTCGGTTTAATATGTTTCAGAAATAAAGTAGAATTCCCAATCCCGAACAGGTACAACCGGCACTGCATCATTTTTAACTTTCTAAATATTACTTGGATCTTCAACTAACCCTTCAAAGAGAGTACAACTAGTCGCAAATTTTGGGATTCTATAGTTCGCCTGGATTTAGACTTAATAGGTGGAAGGTGTGTCGTTGGCCGCACATTTTGTAATCCGAGGATATATTTTAGGGAAGAAAGAGAGACTCGATCGGTCATGAGTCTATTTGAAGAGTGTTAACAATAGACAAAGATGTAATTTTTATCGTAAAGTGACGTATTCACTTTGAATTTCCTAGCAATTGTACTTGAATGCTGATATTTGTTAATCAACTTTTCGCTCACGTGAAGAATATTCTGACGTGAGAGTGTTAATAACAGGGTATGTAAAAGCAGAGGTTTGTGAAGAGGTTCATTTAAAATGGCGTATTAGATGTAAGCAAAACGTGAATCGAAGCACCATGGAGTGTTTTTCTTGCACAATCAACCAACGCGGTTGAAAACCCGGAAAACCTTAATGTTCGACAACATACAAAAATGGTCGTAGATTATGTTACCCACACGAACAGCGTTCGCGCAGATGTAAAGCATCTGGCGATAACTTTATTAAATGCGCTTATTGTGGAGTCATTTTTTACTTAATATGTCTATGTGATATCATTTGTAATCATGCCGCATTACGCCGTAAACGTAAGCTGAAATCCCTAGAGTTGCAATACGCATAACAAGGTAAAGAAAATACTGTATTATCATGCCCTACATTTGTATGAACTGGAATATATTAACTTTCTCTCTCCCGATGTCCCCGTTTCGATTCCTCAAAATGTTAGAAAAATAAATGCAATGACAGGTAAAATAGTGGAAAGAAATCCTATAGTTTCAATTTTATCGCGAACCCAGGCGTATGGGAGAAAAATCTTACACTTTTCCCACGTTTCTCTCCTGCTTCAGAAAAATTTTGTGTCGTTAGCAGCCTAAACCAGTCTATACACTGTGAGAAGTTCTGACAATGTCGATGACATGCGACTTTAAAGTAATGTATATGGTTAAATTTCGCTTCGGTTCCGTTACTTTAGAAGCGGAATTTCCATCGTTGATAGCAGCGTAGATGTTTGCGCGCTTTAATCCATTGAATACTCCACTGTTCTAAGCGTAGCGCTCCTGCCCTTAGTCCCCGGTGACGCCGCCCGGAGTCACCGAGACAACGCCGGGCCTGCCACCTCTGCGACCTCCGAACGACAGGTGTGACGTCAGAACTGCCCGATATGACCACGTCTCGCCCGTTTTTCGCGCCCTTGGAATTTCGACAACTTTGAGAATTTATATCTCGGAAATAAGCGTTACTCACGCCTCGGGTTTTATACATTGGGCAAAATTCATCATCCTCTATTACCTCAATTTATTAAAAAAATCTGCAAGTTCTCCATTATCTTATCTCAATATTAACTAAACATGTTCCCTTCGGGTTATAAGGTGTGTGCTATAAATTAATTTTTGTCTATAACAGAAGTGACTACCAGATAAAGTCTTGACCTTGATTCAATTTTCGATTTATGGGCGATATAACAAAAATAATTCTTTTATAATAATATATATAAAACCTTACGGTTTTACGAAAGATTCTTCCTTAATTTTTATCTTACTACCTTTTTACTACCTTTCAGTCCCGTTAAAATAATCCTTATATCTGTCTCTTCCACCGAATATTTCGCATCCCAATTCATCGACTAAAACAGTTTTCCCTATATCAGCTCTTTTTCCTTAGCATACTTCAAATAACTTTCTGTTCCCACATCGTCGTTCTTAGTACTTGCTCGTTTGCCGTCATTTTACTCCCATATACACTCCCATTATTTTCCAAATTCGCATCTCCTGTGACCTAAAACTGTTTGTAGAACTTTCCTCTTGAACAGCATACATACTACGCCATATTTACTATGAAAATGCTCCCGACCTTTTTTGGTATATATTTTGTCTAAAACTCAAGAATCTGTTTAGTTTTATTTCAAAATACCTGAAAAAGGATCTTTTTTTGGTGGTGTTAGCATGATACCCTATTTTATCCAAAATGCTAGACCAGAAATCAAATTTGTCTTTAGTTTATTATTTAGTAGTTTTATGGCCTCCTTTCTCCTAGCTTTAGCTAATTTTTATCCGATCATTTGCAGTAATTTCACGTAGTGGAAA